>CM046662.1:94191282-95391282 GCA_025594165.1 Tamias sibiricus
GGCTCATCCTTGACAACCTCTCTCTCACCTACCCCAAACATCTCACTGATCATCAACTCATCTGTATTTCACTTGTGAGATATCTGAATCAATCTACTCTGATTTTCCACCTGCATCACCAACCACTTTCCAAGCTATCTCTAGTCTGAAGTATGTGTCTCCAAAGTGTCTTCAAATACTTTTTCTTAGTAGGCTCTAAGTTTTTCCACCATGACAGCAAAAAGCTCCCCTTTAAAACAAATATACAAATCTTCTTTCTCTCACTCTTTCTCTCTCTAACTTGTCTCCCTTGATTTCTCCATCACCTTCTCACCAATACTTCTGGAAGAAAAACAATACTCTTTTAAGTGCCTATCTAATTAATCTTTGGTCAAACCCCACACCATTGCCTCCTCTCTGCCTGTGTTTGGGTCACCCTGGCCTTCCTGGTCCTTCCCTCAAAGCACCAGTCACTGTCACCACCTGACCTCTCTCTACAGGCCTCTCATACTGCTGCCTTTGCCTGGAGCCCATCTCATGCTCAATTCTTTGTCTCATGAACTCTTACTCAACCTATAGTTCTCAGTTAAATAATTCTTCGCTAAGAAACTTTTCTAGTTATCTCTTTAGACTAGGTCATTTTTCCCCCATTTTGTGTTATGAAAATACTGTATTCCATTATTTTATCTGTTTATGGCTAGAAAATTGTGTGCTATATATGATGTCTCTCTTCCCTACTATGTGCTAACCTTCTTCAGGATAGGGACAGACTATATATAATTTTGCTTACCTTTGTTTCCCTAGGTTCTACCTCTGTGCTTGGCACATAATTGGCATGTAAAATACATCTATTAACTAATAAAGGAGAGAAGGGTAAAGGGGAAGATGAGTTTATATGTCCTTGCAGTCATTGTTATATTCGTTCTTCCTCTTCCATATAAAGAACTCAGTCACTACCCAATAATCTCTGTCAAGTCATTAATCAGGATAAAATATGTGATCCTCACAGTCATGGCACCAATCTAATATTTTTAATAAAATATTTGACACATACAAAATAAGAAAGCCCCTGAACATTCTTTAATGCATAATTTCAGCTTTCAGGGGATCTATAATAAGCCACTCTAAATAATTACCTACAATCTTTTCATACTTCCACAACCTCAAGTCACAGAAACAAAAGAAATAAAGAGACCTCACAATGGGTCCCTTAATAAACCTCTGGCAGAATTTTCCACAAATTCTTTTGGAAAATTTGTCTATTATATTTTTAAAAAATCTTTAAAGGCAATTCTATAACTTTAATTAATGGCCCATCCAGGCGGCACACTTCATCCTTAATTTATTAGACAACTATTTTGAATAATAATAAGTGCCTCAAGTAGACACAGTTAAGCCATTTGAAAACTTGAGGTATAAGAGAAGCAAAAATTAAAAGGCACAAAATTAAGGGACAACTGAAAAACGACAAACAAATATATGATAAAAGATACATAATCTATTCAGTAAGTCCATACTGAGCAAATAAGAAAATCAATGAAGCTATACATCACAAGAGAGTGCAGCAACATAGGACTTGCATCAGTATGTGGACAATGTAAAGAAATAATCTAAGGAAGGGATAAGCAGAAAACAGGTAGGCACAGGATTTTGACAGCATAATGAAGACAGTCTGGAGACCTGAAAGTAATGCCACAGTTCAGATGGAGAGTGGCAGGGTATGGGAGAATGTACTATTGATGCAGGGCCGAGGAGGAAGAAGTAGAAAACATGGAAATGAGATGCAGTGAGATAAGTGTGTGTGTGTGTGTGTGTGTGTGTGTGTGTGTGTGTAAAATTTCTAATACATATATTAGAAATGAGAGGTAAATAACTCATGATTCCTGGTCAGTGTTGAGGTGACCTAAGGTAACAGTCACAATGCCTAACAGAGAAAAAGCAGTCAGGCATCTAAGAGAAAAACTGCAAAACCAGTCTCCTGTATTTGCACTAAATCCTCCAGTCTTCTCGATATGCTTTATTTTTATACACTTTAACTTTTGTAAGTTAGATTATCTTCAAAAATCAATGTCTCAGAGATCCAAATTTCTAACAATATCTCTATTCGTTATCCACTAGTATCTTCATATTTTTTATTGCTTCTCTAATCAGACATTAAGACTATAAGTTGGGGAATTCTTCATATCTACATAACAATGACTTACATACAATATCTAATTAGTAAAAGTGTCTAATTCATTCATATGGAATTGTCATGTTTCAATCTAATAGCAGGACTGTGATTCATTTGGGCTAGGCTGTGGAGCCCCTTGGGCTTGTCTTCCAAGTTCCTCTGGGCACCTCAGCAGGATTCATGAGGACCCACTGACTGTGTGTTCTCCCTATACTATTGACACCTTCCCTAGAGGTAGCCTGATCAACTCACATGGCAACTGGCCTCAGATACTTCTTATTCTGAACAGCCTGCCCAAGTGATTTCTCCATACAGCAGATATACCATAGGTATATCTGACTTTCTGACTTTTCAAAAAATCCTTAAATACAAATATTTCCTCTCTTCTTATATATACTTTCATATTTAAATATAAATATATTTAATGTCATTTTCATTTTCTCTAAACAAAAGAGACAAGAAACAAATAAATATCCTATCTTTCTTCTTCATTAATATTTCTCCCTATATTTTAGTCACTTATTCTCAAGGAGCCTTTTGAAATTCTAGGACTCCTGGAAGGATTGTTGTAAAGATATTGATTTTATACTCTTACTAAAATACCCAGTATCTGGAATGTGACAATTCTATGTCTAATTCAATGAGATTCAAATCATCCTGTCATTTTATACTGCTTTTAGGACTGGTTAGCAGTTGAAAAGTCCTTACCTATTCCAGAGGCTGGTGTGAAGGAATGGATTCTGTTAACGGTAGCAAAATCCAGGGATTGAAAATATCTGAAAGAAGACTGTCCTATCTCCCAGAGGAAAATATCAATGGAATTCTGATCTCCTACAACAATGGAGTAATAATCAAATCTTGAGGCAAAGCTTACACAAAGAAAATGGCAAAATTGCATAGTAAGACTATAACAAAATGGTAAATCTAATTTAAGAAACAAATTTCACATGGGCTGGGGTTGTGGCTCAGCGGTAGAGCACTTGCCTAGCGCGTGCATGGCCAGGGTTTAATCCTCAGCACCACATAAAAATAATGGCATTGTGTATAACTAAAGCAAATAAACAAATATTTTAAAAAAGAAACAAATTTCATATGAATCCATTTAGTTCAACAAAAAACATAACTTTGTAGATAATGTTTCAAATGTCTTTGCATTTACCACACAAGGTGTATACATAGTTAACTATTGACCATGACCCAACCATAAAGCAAGAAAAGAAACAAAATATTCTTTTTTAACATTATTGGAATTTTATCTATGAAAGTTTCAGTAAGCAAAAGAAATTATATTCTTATTTAGAAAACATTTTTGAAATAATATTGTCAAAAGTTGCTGAACACTTTTTATTAATTCTACAAGTTATTCATGACACCCCAAATGTATGCACATAAAAAGTTACCTTTTTGCACTTTGGCTATGAAATCTTCATAGATCATTCCATTTTACCCACCAACCCCTTATTTTATTTTAATATGATTTAAATTGGTGGTTTGGGGCAATACAAGAGTACTCACATAATGCTTATTTTTTCCCAAAAATGCATTTATACCTGACAATTAACATTATCCCTCAAGAAACAGTTTATGGATTACCTAAAAAATTGTTACAAGAGCATTTTCATATAAAACATACATTATGAAGGCTAGGTGATTTTGGTAAATAGCTATATATGCATTATAAACATGATGTAATCTTACCTAAAAAGGTATTTTTGGCAAAAATTAAGTAAATTTCATCTCCTGAAGACAAAGCCTCAACTTGTGTTGTCCCACTGACCGGCACTTCTTGAAAGTAAATAAACGTGCTGCCAGACCATCTGAATAAAAAGGCATGTTGCCTGACATTAGCCTGGGAAACTGCTAAGAACAAAGAATTGCCTCTGTTGAACAAGGCCATGGCCAAAACACCCCGGACAGGAAGATTCTGTTGCAATGCAAAGCTCTGTCCATTCCATCTGAAGACCTGTAGGAAATGTTCAAATATAAAAACCTTCATGACTAGGAATTTAGCACTTGGAAGAATTTAGCCAACATCACATGTCTATTCTCCTGGATCCTTTTATTTAGTTAGGATGATACTTTTATTAACTGGGAAAATACCAAGCCTAATGCTATCTCCTTTTTATCTGTGTGTGCACAGACATGCATGCAGAATAAATGAAAAAGTTAATTGAAAAGGAATCTTAGAACTGAGTACAAGATCTTCTGATGTTGCAATATCATTTCCAACATCTTGATCAACAGCATGTAGAGAAATGCTTAAACTATTTTCATCCTCATGGTGGCAATGCATACAAAGTTTCAGAGTAAGTGTTCATATTATTTAAAATTAAAAGTTATTCATGACTACCCTAAATACATGTATGAAGACACAATTGTTGTAAAAATACCTTATATAAAACCAGCAACTTGAGAAATTGTGCTCTTTATATGTAATATGAAATGAAATTTATTCTGTAAACATGTATTAAAAAGTTAAAATAAAAAAATGTATAAAAAGTGCAAAAAAAAAAAAAAAGAAATCATATAATCTACCTGGTCTCCTATATAACTTGGGCACTTTCACAAATAATTATACTTATTCAGGAGATGGAAGATGGTGGGGGAGACAGACGATAATGGAGTAAAGGAAAGCTGCATCTCAATCTGCACCCTGGTGTGGTAGGAGCTCTCTTCAAACAAAGACAAAAGGCACAGCACAGCTAGTAGATGTGTACACATGTGACTCTATTGAACAATGGAGTGCCTTTAGTAACCAGGTACACGTGTTTCCCAGACCAAAGAAAGGCAGTGTGGCACACTGAGCATGCAAGTGCAACTCTGCCAACACTCAGAGCACATGTGCAACCCTGCCGATGCCCCCAATGGGACTATGCAGCTCTGTCAAAACTTCCTTATGATTTCATAGTATATAATAACCACATGAAATGTATTTTCCCATATAGGGCTAGAGACAAAGGGGCTGATATGTAATGGGAGACAGGGGAGAGAGGAACTAGCAGTGGCTATATAAAGCAAATACCTGCTGCGATCAGGGCTGGGCCTTTGGATGATAATCCACCTAGTCTGTGCTGGCACAAAATAAACACTGCTCTTGTCAACCACCTCAGTGCCATGTCTCTCTGTGTGTGAACCCCACAACCGTGGCCTGGGACCAAGACAGCAGGTATACAGCTTCTCAGCAAGGTCGATGAAAGAGGAATTTCACTAAAAGTTAACATTACACAATCAAGTGGCTCAGGGACTCGGGAATTTGAGTACAATAACTGAACAAGAAAGAATATATTGGAGCAGATCTGGCAGCCCCACCACCTATGCAGATTCGCCACAGACAGATGGAGGGAGAACACAGTCTTCATGCAGAGAAACCTGAGATCAAAAATGCCACATAATCTTAACTGATCCAGAGGCTGTACTGCATGCTAATGATTGAAAAGCATGCTCTGTATCTCAACTGGTTGTGGAGAGATGAGGCAAGCCACAGCATCCGGCAAGTGGCTTTCCAGGGACGTAGGCTGGGCCAGATGGAAAATGAGTAAAACAGTGACTATACCCAGGGCAAGGGGAGCCCAATTCACTTGTCCTTTGTGTTAGGCAGCTCATGTGACCAGCTGAAACAGGACAGGAGTCTGAGCTGGCAGGGTGAATATACTTAGGGACTAGACCAGGGAAGGCAGTGCTCTTGGGCAGCAGTGAGTAAAGGATCAGCACCCCCCTGTCCCTTGATTGGTTTTTTTTTGGGAGGGTCTTGAAAACCAGACCTGCAGGTGACATTGGCTACTGTCTAACCCTAGGAGTGGGTCAATCTAGTCTCTCCAAAGAAGGCCCAGTCAACAAAGACCATCAGGCTTAATTAGACCTCAGCTCCACCTGCTGGAACTTCCCTCACAGTATGCTACAGAGGCAGTTCCTTGGGAGTGCACCAAACTGGTCCAAATGGACAAAACACCAACTGACAGTATGTCCTAACCCAGCCCACCTCATACTGGTGAGAAGGAAAGCTGAGTCTTATATCAAACTGCTTCAATCTTAGGCTGATCCAAGTGGCAGCTCAGAGAACAACACAAAAACAGGAAGGGCTGAACAACCCCCATCCCTTGCTCTCTTTATCCGTATATAACCGAAGATGAATTGGAAAGAAAGACTGTTGACATACACAGAAACACCCAATGTTGTCAATTATTTT
Organism: Tamias sibiricus; assembly: GCA_025594165.1. Lineage (NCBI taxonomy): Eukaryota > Metazoa > Chordata > Mammalia > Rodentia > Sciuridae > Tamias > Tamias sibiricus. The sequence continues at coordinate 94,197,621 of CM046662.1, forward strand.
GTCCAATTCAGTGGAGAAGTTTCCTTCACTATTCATTCTTCATTGTGATTTTTTAAAAAATTATTTCCATGTGTGCATACGTGTGTGCACACACATGGGTATGTGAATTCTGGATGTGTTGATTGGTTTAGGGCCATATATATATATATATATATATATATATGTGTGTGTGTGTGTGTGTGTGTGTGTGTGTGTGTATAATTATGTTTTTCATTTTTAGCATTTTTAAAAATGTGATTATTTCGTCCTAGAATTGTCCTTTGAGGGGTTTGGGGTTTAGAGATTGTGTATTTTGGTTTGGTTTTGTATTATTTTCATTTGTTTATTTCTCTTGTTTCTCTTTCTGTCTTATCTTCTCCTGTTAATGGACAAATTCTATTGTTCTCTCTCCCCGTCTCCCAATACCTCGCTTCTTCTATTTTTCCCCTCCGCTGTATAAGCATCACTTGCTACATCACTTCTGCATTCTCTGTTCTACTTTTTGAAATTATAAAGTCTTTTCTAACTTCCTAACATTTCCTTTTTTCCTAAAAAGCTATATTTTTACCATCTTTCCAAACTAATTGGTCAATATAATTCCTGCCCCCACCGCTACTGCTAATACAATCATTACTACTGTGAAAGATATAGTTGATATCTGCTGTTTACTTTAAAGCAAGATCTAGTTCATGGTTATTGTTTTTACTGTTGACAATTGCTGAATCCACCATTCCTGTTAATTGGTGGTACTTAATGTTGAAAATGTCATAGTAGCAATTTTAATGCTGTATATTGTTTGCAACAGCTGATATTATTGTTTATTTTGCCCCATTTCATGCAGTGCTGGGAATGTGCAGGAACACTAAAAGTTCATAGGCTAGAGACCGCTGCCAAACTAAGCATTCCCTGACATTACTCCAACTCAAAGAAGTGGGGCAACAAAAGCCCCAAACCAACAACAAGGACCCAGGAGGAACAATAAGAGAGGGAACTCAGGTCCCATGACTTGGCATCTATGCATACATTACCAACAGAAAATAGTCCCAAAACAAATAAGATAATTATACACAAAAGGCATGCATAATAATAAAAAAGAAAAGATATGGGAATCCACCTCAATTGACGCACAAAACCAATATCTCTGAAAACATGAGAAAAGAGATAAACAAATTTCCCCCACTAAATTTACAATCCCCCTAAAAAGAATCCCACTGTTAAAGTGGCCAAAAGCCCAGAGAAAGATTTAAAAAACTGATTATTAAAATATTTAATGAACTAAAAGAAGATCTAAGGAAAGAATTAAGAAAGGAATTACAGAATATTAAAGACCACTTTAATAAAGAAATAGAAATAGTCAAAAGAAAACCAAGCAGAACTCCTAGAAATGAAAGACACAATCAATCAAATTAAAAACTCACTTGAAGGCAATACTACAGATTAGATGGCGTAGAAAATAGAATCTCAGTTCTTGAAGACAGAACTTCAGGCATTGAATACAGGCTATATGATCTTGAGTACACAGAAGGTAATAAAGGAAAAAAAATATAGAACATGACCAGAATATACAAGAACTCTGGGACAACTTTAAAAGGTTAAACCTGAGAATCTTTGGGATAGAAAAGAACATGGATACACAAACTAAAAGCATGAAGAACATTTTCAGTGAGATAGTTACAGAAAATTTTTCCCATCTCAGAAATGAGAGAGACATCCACATTCGGGTAGTTTACAGGACCTCAAATAGATTTGGTCAAATATGAGGCTTTCCATGACATATCATAATCAAAATGCCTAACATGGAAAAAAAATGGAAGACTATTAACAGCTACAAGAGAGAAACACCAGGTCACATTTAGAGACACCAATAAGACTCACTTCTGATTTCTCAGCTCAGACTCTAAAATCAAGGAGGGCCTGGAACGAGATATTTTAAACCCTAAAAGAAAACTTCCACCCAACGTCACTATATCCAACAAAGCTCAGTTTCAAATTTGAGAGGGAAATAAAAACTTTCAAGATTAAACTGAAAGACTTCATGAGCACCAAGCCAGGATTACAAAATATATGCAAAGATTACAAAATATATGCAAAGATAAATCACATGCAGAGGAACTAAAAAACAATTCCCAAAGCTACCAAATAGAGGAAGTTCAATAGAAGAATACTCCACTAAATGAGAATTAAGAGAATAAAACATATCAAAATGAAAGGAAAGCACATATATATACATACTAATACTGAATGTTAATGGCCTCAACTCCCAAATTAAAAAAACACAGATTAGTAAAAAGTATCAAAAAACAATATTCAACAATACCCTCTTTGCAAAAGACTCACAGGCAAAAACATCCACAGGCTGAATGTAAAAGGATGGCAAAAAAATATTCCATACATATGGTCCAAGAAAACAAGCAGGAGTAGTTATAATCATATGACAATGCAGATTTCAAGCAAAAATTAATCAGAAGAGACAAAGAAGGCCACTACATACTAGTAAAGGGAACAATCCAACAGGAGTATATAACCATAGTTAATATTCATGCCCCAAATGTCAATGCACTCAATTACATGGAAAAAATACTCCATGGCATTAAATCCTACATAGATCCCAACACAATAATACTAGGTGGTTTCAATACACCATGATCACTAATAGACATGTAATCAAAAGATAAAATCAATATAGTTATCTACAAGCTAAACAACACTATAAATCAAATGGACCAAATGAACATCTATAGAACATTTCAACCCATAACAGCTGAATTTACCTTCTTCTCAGCTGCACATACATTTTTTTCCAAAATAGATCATATTCTAGACCATGAAACAAATCTTAGCAAATACCCCCCCCAAAAAATCAATATATCCCATGTATCCTATCAAATCATAATGGAAAGAAGCTAGAAATCAAAGAAAGAAAAATAATAGAAACCACATAAACAGGGATTGAACAATACTCTCTTAAATGAAAAAAAAAAAGATAAAAGAAGAAATAAAAATAGAAATCAAGAAATTCTTAGAAATAAAAGAGAACACATATACAAGATATCAGAATCTCTGGGACAGTATGAAAACAGTTTTAAGAGGAAAATTTATAGTACTGAGTGCCTACATTATAAAATTAAAGAATTTGCAAATAAATACACTATGCTCCACCTCAAGGCCTTAGAAAAAGATGAACAAACTAACCCTAAAACCAGTAGAAGACAGAAAATAACTAAGATCAGAGCCAAAATCAATGAAGTTGAGAATAAGAAAACAATACACAGGATCAATGCAATGTAGAGTTGGTCCTTTGAAAAGATAAATAAGATTGACAAACACTTTTGGTTAGTTAGCCAAACTAACCAAAAGAAAGAGTGAGAAGCAAATCAACAAGATCTGAAATGAACAAGGAAAGACCACCACAGACCCTTTTAAAATCCAGAGAGTTATCAAAACCTATTTTGAAAATTCGCACTCCAAAAAACTGGAAAATCTGGAAGACTGACAAATTTCTAGACACATATGGGCCTACTCAAATTGAACCAGAAAGATATAGAAAACCTAAATAGACCAATATTAACTAATGAAATTGAAACAGCAATTAAAAGCTTTTCAAAAAAGAAGAGCCCATTGCATTGATCCTGTGTATTGTTTTCTTATTCTCAACTTCATTGGTTCTCAGATGAGTTATACTAGATCTTTACAAAAGAACTAATACTCTTTCTCAAATTATTCCTTGAAATTAAAAGAGAGGGAACACTCCCAAATACATTTTTAGAAGCCAGTATAACCCTGATGCCAAAACCAGACAAGATGCATAAAGGAAAGAAAACTACAGAACAATATCCTTTATTAACTAGATGCAAAAATCCTTAATAAACTTTTAGCAAACAGCATTCAAAAACACAACAAAGAAGATAATACAAGCCGGGCGCAGTGGCGCACGCCTGTAATCCCAGCACTTTGGGAGGCTGAGGCAGGAGGATTGTGAGTTCAAAACCAGCCTCAGCAAGGGCGAGGCATTTAGCAATTTAGTGAGACTCTGTCTCTAAATAAAATATAAAAAAAAAAAAAAGGTCTGGGGATGTGACCCAGTGGTCGAGTGCCCCTGAGTTCAATCCCTGGTACCACAAAAAAAAAAAAAAAAAAAAAAAAAAAAGAAAGAAAGAAAGAAAAAAAAGATAATACACCATGATCAAGTGGGTTTCATTCCAGGAATGCAAAGTTGTTTCAACATAGACAAATCAATAAATGTCATTTATCCTTTAACAGAATTAAGGATAAAAATCACTTAATCATCTCAATACATGCAGAAAAGGTCTTTGATAAAATCCAACACCAATTCACATGAAAAATACTGGAGTAGCTAGGAATCAAAGGAACTTAGCTCAACATCATAAAGGCCATTTATGACAAACCCAAAGTCAACATCATACTAAATGGAGAAACACTAAAGCATTTCCTTTAAACACAGGAACCAGACAAGGCTGTCCACTCTCACCACTCCTATTCAATATAGTCCTCAAAACATTTGTCAGAGCAATCAGGCAAGAAAAGGAAATGAAAGGAATACAAATAGGGAAAAAAGATGTCAAATTATCTTTCTGCCAATAATATGATCCTATATCTAGAAGACCTAAAAAAAAACTCCACTAGAACATTTCTAGAGCTTATAAATGAGTTCAGCAGAGAAGCAGAATACAAAAGCACCACCCATAAATCAATAGCTTTCTTATATTCTAATAGCAATTCAGCTGAGGAGGAAATGAGGAAAACCATCCCATTTATAATAACCTCAAAAAAAAAAAAGGTTTGGGAATTAATCTAAAAAAGAAAGTAAAAGAACTCGGCAACAAAAATTATAGCACACTAAAGAAAGAAATTAAATAAGACTTTATCAAAAGGAAAAGACATTCCATGTTTTTGGATAGACAGAAACAATATTGTCAAGATGGCCACAGTACCAAAAACAATATATAGATTCAATGCAATCCCATCAAAATACCAATGATATTCTTCACAAAATTAGGAAAAAATGATTCTTAAATTCATTTAGAATAATAAGAGATACAAAATAGCCAAAGCAATACTAAGCAAGAGAAGCAAAGCAGGAGGTATCACAATACCTGATTTGAAATTATATTACAGAGCTATAGTAATAAAAACAGCATGGTATTGGCATCAAAATAGACATGAAGACCAATGGAACAGAATAGAAGACACAGAGACAAATCCACATACCTACAGCCATCTGACATTTGAAAAATCGTCAAAACTATATTTTGGAAAAGAGACAGCCTTTTTAACAAACGGTGCTAGGAAACTGGACAGCTATATATAGAAAAATGAAATTAGACCCCTCTCTTTCACCCTATACAAACCCAAATCAAAATGTATCAAAGACTTGGGAATTAGACCACAAACTTTACAACTGCTCCACAAACTTTACAACTGCTAGAAGAAAATATAGGCTCCATAGTCCATCACATAGGTGCTGACATGGACTTCCATAAGACCCCCAAAGTGCAAGAAATAAAATGAAAAATTAATAAATGGGATGCTATAAAACTAAAAAGCTTCTCCACAGAAAAGGAAACAATTAAGAACATGAAGAGAGAGCCTACAGAATGGGAAAGAATCTTGGCCAGGTACTCCTCTGATAGGGGATAAGTACACAGAATATACAAAAAACTTAGCACCAAATATAATAATAATAATAACAATAATAACACGATCAATAAATGGGCAAAAGAACTAAACTGAAACTTCTCAAAAGAAGAAAAACAGCCAGGCGTGGTGGTGTATGCCTGTAATCCCAGCACTTGGGAGGCTGAGGCAGGAGGATCGTGAGTTCAAAGCCAGCCTCAGCAATGGTGAGGCACTCAGCAACTCAGTGAGATGCTGTCTCTAATAAAAATACAAAAAAAGGGCTGGGGATGTGGCCCAGTGGTCGAGTGCCCCTGAGTTCAATGCCTGGTATCAAAAAAATTAAAGAAAAACAAATGGACAACAAATGTATGAAAAAAATGTTCAACATCTCTAGCAATCAAGAAAATATAAATCAAAACTACAATACAATGTAATCTCAACCCAGTCAGAATGGCAATGCTCGAGAACATGAACAATAAATGCTGGTGATGTTGTGGGGGAAAAGGTACACTTGTACATGGTTGGTGGGACTAGTAGAACCATCTATAAAGCAGTATAGAGATTCTTAAAAACCTAGAGATGGAACCACCATACGACCCAGCTATCTCACTCCTGGTATTTTCCAAAAAGACATAAAATTGACACACTGCAGGGATATAGCCACCTCAAAGTTTATAGCAGCAAAATTTACAATAGGTAACTTATGGAATCAACCCAGATGCCCATGAATAGATGAGTGGATTAAGAAATTGTGATATATTGTGATACAATTGTGATCCATACACACACACACACACAAACACACACACACACACACACACACACACACACAGTGGAGTTCTACTCAGCCATAAAAAAACAACTAAATGATGGCACTTGCTGGTAAATGGATGGAAATGGAGAATATCATGCTAAGTGAAATTAGCCAAACTCAGAAACTCAAAGGCTATATGCAGAAGCTAGAGTAAAATAAGGAAAGGAGGAGGTAAGGAAAGGATAATACAAAGAATTAATCAAATATTAAATAATAGAAAAGTTAAAGGAAGTCTAGCAGAGTGGAGGAAAGAGATGGAGAGGGGAGGGAGGATGGAAGAAAAAGGAGGAGGGAAAAAGGGGTATCATAAACTGAAATAGATTTCCATGCATGTATAAGTTTGTCATGATGAACCCAACTATTATGTATAACTATAAAGCTCTAATTTTAAAAAAAAAAAGAAGAAGAAGAAGAATTATGTAGTCAACAGTTAGGACTTTTGAGCCAAGCATTAAGCTAGGAGCCCTGGGTACACTGACCTCCTCCTTTGTGGATCTTATTAACTATGAGGAAAAGGCAAAAACTCATACAGCAACAACTGAATAAATGATGACCATAAATTGAAACTGGTACTGAAGTAAAAAAATCAGGATGTTATGATGAAGGGGAGTCAAGTTAGAAGGAATGACATGACAGTTTCTCAGACACAGACAGTTGTGGTGCTCTGAATAAAAACCAGTCCAGGGAGCTGACAGTGCTAAGGGGCTCAGGTGTCAAGACAGGAAAGTGGAGGTCATGAAGTACATTTCCCTGAGTGACCATACAATTACCATTCAAGTAGGGGTTCTTCAGAGATTTAAATATTAATAATAATTATACAAGGACAAAAGGCATGATCCAGTGCTATTCTGGGCCAGAGGAAACATGGTTATCTTACCATATTAACGAATGCCAAATTTATTTTTTTAATATTTATTTATTTACTTTAGTTGTACACAATGCAATGCATTTATGTTTACATGGTGCTGAGGATCGAAGCCGGGCCGCGCACGTGCAAGGAGAGCGCTCTGCCACTGAGCCACAACCCCAGCCCCTAATGCCAAATTTATTATAAGTATAATTGAGAATCATTGAATTTTTAAAAATGGTAACATGAATCAATATTTTAAAAAAAAAAAAAATATATATATATATATATATATATATTTGGTTGTAGATGGACAAATACCTTTATTTTGTTTATTTATTTTTATGTGGTGCTGAGACTCGAACTCAGTGCCTCACTCATGCGAGGCAAGCACTCTACCACTGAGCCACAACCCCAGCCCATGAATTAATATTTTTAAAAGATTACTCCAGCCACCAATAGAGAATGAGGAGATCAGAGAATTTCAGAGACTAGCTTGGAGACTACCCTAACATTTCTGGAAGAAAAGATAGGAACTAGGCTTAGATGGAGATGAGCTGAGGTGGAGAGAAATGTCTATACTCAAAATATTACGGAGACACAGATTCAAAAACACTTAATGATAAATTAGATGTGAAATAAAAAAAAACAAGGGGGGGAGAGTAATTCAACAAAATATATCACAGAATTCTCCCTTGAGCAGTTACATTTCTGGGGTTATTTTTTCCTGAGATAAAAGCAAATACTCAAACACAAGTTTCATAGAGAAAATTAATTACATTTCAGCTTGATACACATTATATCACACTCCTAAAATATATTTAAGTGGATGCTTCAATGAGCAGTTAGACATGCAAGTCTGGACTAACAGAGGAAAGACATTAGCTGATAGCTGATATGTAAAGCTAGCTTATAGCTCCTATGAAGAACTACAGAACTGATGAAATTTCCCAAAGTGGGTGAAAAGAACAACCAAAGAAATATGAACTAAAACTGAATTACGGCAAACTCTAAGATACATTGATTCAGAAAAGGGAGGAGGAACCAGCAATGGAGACTGAGCAGATAGACACAGTTCTTGAGAAGGAAAACCCGTGGTATCACAAAGCAAGAGAAGAGGGAGTTGACATTTAGTTGACTTAGGGAGTAAGTCACATGCTGGTGGGAAGTTGTGTACAACAACAATAAACATATCCACTGGATTTGGCAACCCAGTCGCCATGGGTGAGCATGAAAGGTAGACAAAGCCAGCTGATACTTCTCTCAAGAAGTCTTACAGCAAAGGGGAGAAAATAAATGAAAAAAGAAACTAGAAGGGGAGATGAAGGGAGGGATTTCTTGGTAAACTGAACAATTCTCATCTATTTGTGCCAATTGTAATAATCTCATGGAGAAAGAAATGCCAGTGATGCAGGGAATGCCTAGACCTTATGAAGGCAGAGGGGCAGCGATGTGAAAGGAAGAGCTTCTCAAGGACACTCCTCCGCTGCAGCAGGAGGGAGGGGCAACGCTGGGTTTTAATCGGGATTTTGAATTTAGTATTGGGAAAACAAGTATTCTCCCTCTAGTAACTTTCATTTCACCGAGGTCATTAGCTGAAAATGAGGAGATGAGAAGCATGTATAGAAGTGTGAGTGACAAAAATTATCAATTAAGCATTAAGGAGATTATAAGATGTAGTATACTAGAGAAATGTGAAATTTCTAGGGTGATGCTGAGTGCCCAATTGGCAATGTTAATCATGAATTTTTAGTGATACCATCTGTCTAGCTGTGTGATTTTTCTCCATAATGTTTTCCAACTCAATTAAATTCTGATTAAATGTTCATGTTTATGATTACATTTGCTTTGGCTCTTGAAGAACATATAATATTCATAACTGTTGTTTAAAAGTTAATTGGAACAAATCAATATTCATATTCTCCTTTACTACTTTACTACAAACTATGGTTTTCTTTTATACCAAATCTATAGACACTCTCTCATAAGTTTCAATTACAGTATTCTTTAAAAGTGGGGAGATCGTCATTTTCAAAGATTCAAACCTGAGTTAATTCGGAATCATCTCTTTGACTTGCAACAATTAAATAATCTTGACTGTCTGAAGTAAAATGTATTACTTGAGAACTTTCCGAAATAATGATTGTTTGCACCTGCAAGGAAGACAGAAGAATGGGAATAAAAATTTAAAGACTTTAACTCAGAAAGGCATTAAATACGATACTAATGAGTTAGAATCTGATGTTTAAGACTTGAAAAACTATTCTGATCACCAAGTATGCATATATCATATGCATACATCATTTCAAGCCGGACAAAAATAGCCCCAGGTTAAGATACCCTCCACAATTTATATCAACTTGCAAAAAGTCCTGTTACTCATTAACATAGAATATACATTGTCATCCATTTAGATCAGTCTTACAAATCTGAATTTCTTTTAGGTAATGCAATATAAAATGAAGATTTTGTTTTTACCAGGAATAACTGGAATCCAGATGTGAAGGTATACACACTGTTAACAGAAGACTTCTCTTCATTTCGTTCCTTATGAGTAATTACAAAGTAGGGGGAAAGACCAATATTAAAGGCCTCGCAAGTTTTAGGATTTTGTATCTTTAAATCCTAGAAAATGAGAATTACAAACAACAGTAACTCATGATGTATCTCACATTTACTTGTACATTTTATTTTGTGCACTGTGAAAAAAATAAACAATATTTACCTTAACTGGAATAAAAATCCCTTGCCATCGGTAAACAGTAAATGATGATTTTCTTAACATTACGCCATATACTGAATCTTCCAAAGTAAAGAAACACCAGCCAGAAGGTGACTTGTCCAAAAAACTTTGAAATATGGAAAAGACAACATCCATTCCCCCTAAAAAAAAACATAAATCATTTATTTACCAGTGTACAATCCCTTCCCAAACTTATCTATTACTTAAACAGTGAGACTAATGACTTCATTACAAATGAACTCCCCATGGTGTGTGTGTGTGTGTGTGTGTGTGTGTGTGTGTGTGAGTGAGAGAGAGAGAGAGAGAGAGAGAGAGAGAGAGAGAGAGAGAGAGAGACAGAGAGAGAAGAGAGGCTAGAAAACTTAAAAATAGTAACTAAAAGTAACAATTTTAAATAACAAGAAGTGTACTAATACTTCACTCTATAGCCATAAGAACTTTCCCAGTGTCTATTTAAATATAAATACTTGCTAACTCTATCTTTAAAGGGAAATATGCTAAAACATATTTTCTTTCTTTCTTTTTCTTTTTTCCATTTTTGGGGATTGGACTCAGGACCCTGGGCATGCTAGGCAAGCACTCTGCCACTGAGCAACAGCCCCAGCCCCTCTCCCACCCTTTAAGACTCTCTTTTGGTATCCGCAATCTACTGTTTTCTCCTATGTTTCTCACCAGGTCTCCAAATACCCTTTGTGAGATCACTCTGCTATCCCTAGCCATTCAATCTGATGCTTTTTAAATTTCAGGCAGGGGTTTCTTCCCTTCTCAGTCTACAGTTCCTCTTTTCAGATTGTTAAATCAATTTCCATGACTTTCAAAATATGTCAAGATCCCTAAATCTACCTTCCAACAGAGACCCTCCTTCGAGTATAAACGCCTTCTCAAAAGGAACTCAAACTTCACATGTGCTAAAATACATTTATTTTAATTCCCTTGCCAACACAACATCTAGCCCTCTTTCAGAAATCCCTTCCTTAGTGGCAGGACACTCTATCCAACCACACAAGCTGAGGAACTAGGAGTCATCCCGGTCTCACCCTCACCCTCACCGTCACCCTGGCACCCAGTCCATCACCTGCTCTAAGCTTCCATCATCTGTTGCCTTTTTGCTCATCTCCCTCCATCCTCTTTTCTCTGCTACCAACCAATTCTTTACACGGTCTATGAATAATACTTCAAAATGCAAACATGATCATACTACACAATTTTCCCCATGCCTAACCACACAAAGGCTTTCCATTAACTCTGGGATAAAAGACTGACATCCATAAAATATTTTTCAAGGTTTTTAACAATCTGTGCTTATCCAGAAAGTTTAATATTCTCCCCTATTTCTGTACTCCCTATTCACTGGGGTTCTTCAATTATGACATGTCCTTTTATGCCTGAGTCTCCTGCCTCAACAGCTTCACACTCTTGTCTCCCATGTTCATCCAACACAGTTCTTTGCATAATTGATCCCTACACATTGATTTTTACTTATTTATTTTGGCACACCTTAAATTCTAAGTTCCATGAGCTCAGTACCATGCCTAGCACATGCTAGACACTCAATAAATATTCATGGATATAGTAATAAAATTAGATATCTGTTCCCCATTTTCAATAAATCCATAAGATACAATTCATGGAAATAATAGAAACCTTGTACGTGCAATATTTCTGAGTTACAGCATTTTGTTTTTGTAAGAAATTGAACATACTCATGCCAAAGGCTGTTTCAGATATCGTCTCCCACTGCACACTCACAGCTAAATCAATGCCATTAGTACGCGACACATTTAAGTATACTGTTCTGTTGGCTTCTTCAATGTCTATAGAAGTGGCTCTAAAATTGTAGAAAGGAGAAAAAGAATATAATTTCTACATATTTAAAATATATGTCACATTACCAACATATGCTTAATATGCTTCTAAATTTGTACAACCCAAATGACATGCACAAATTTGAAACATGAGGGAGACTAGATGGGTGCTTGAAAATATTCATTTATGGAGGTTTTTTTTAAAAAAAAAAAAAAAAAACTCATAATAAGAAAATACTGAAGATCAGTAATTTAACATTACACATTTTAAAACTTTTTTCTGAATTTCTTCACACATAAATCAAAAACATCTGACAGGAAAAAATAGTCAGGAAATTCTTAGTATATGAATAAAACTAAATCTCTTAAAATATTACATATAAATATCTGTCAGTTTCCAAAGGAAATTTTATAACTACAATCATTTTAATATGTTTAAAGAATCATTTATTTGGATTCAGTGACCAAGTATATTTTATATTATTTCTTGTTTTTTATTTCTAAAATCACAAAATAGTGCAGGCCTTTTCCTGGAAGTGTGAACTATAAGAAAACAAGAATTCTGATGACACTATCATGCAGGTCATGGTTAGGTCTTTGATGTTCTCTGTCATGAGAGAGCTTGTGGACTCTGGATCTGTCTTCTGGAATTAATTTTAAAAGTCCCTTTTACACTAATCAAACCTTAATTTTCTTTTGCATGTTCTTATGTCAAAAATTTTTTCTTCCTTATTTTCAGAAGTGATATTTCTTATAAATAAACTATACCTATTTTCAACAGAAGAAATACTGAATAGCCCCAAAGGGGCCTGATTCTGCAACACTGTTATCAAGGTTTGAATCTGCACCCCTAGTCTAGCACCTCCCGTCGGATTAAACAAGGTGCAAATAAAATGCTCATCCATTTCCGGTTCTGTGTCTAATATGGCAGCAATGTGCAGGGCCTGAAAACAAAATAAAAAAGTAAAGTTACTGGAGTAGAATATGTTTGCCAAACACATACAGAGAAATTTACTAAACATTTTTGACAACAAAATAATGTCTTTTAACAAACAGCACTTCTTTTTTACTTAGTGATGGTCCCTGTAATGTGATAGCTACAACTGTTTCATGTTACTACTTTTGGGATTTTCAACACTGTGGTACACTACACAGAAGTGTCTAAAAAATAAATATGTATGGTATTTTTAAATATCACTGAATAAAATGTTAAATTCATGTCCTCTTCTTGGATACTTTTTTAATCATGCTATATAATTTCATTAATTTCCTTCTAGTCTAGGATTCACTATTAAAACGCCATGGTAGAGAGGCTAAAGTTGTGGCTCAGTGATAGAGCACTTGCCTAGCATGTGTGAGGCACCGGGTTTGATTCTCAGCACCACATATTGATAAATAAAGGTCCGTTGACAACTAAAAAAAAGAAAAAAATTAAAAAAAAAAAAAAGCCAAAGTAGGAACAAATTAGAAACAATCCAAATATTCATCAACAGGAAAATGGATAAATAAATGGTGACCTGTTCAATGAAATGCTACTCAACAATAAAAAAGGATCAGCTACTGATGTCTGCAACCACACAAATTTCAAAAATTATGTTGCATGAAAGAAGCTAAACACAAAAGAATAGATACTATAAAACCTTATTTATACAAAGCTCAAAAATCAGCAAAATGAGTCAATTACAACAATTACAAAGTGGTTTCCTCTTGAAAGGGCAAGGGGCAAAATGGAACCATCTGGATATTAGTAGTGTTAATATCTTTAATCTGAGTGGTGGTATTGTGGTTTGGATATGAAATGTTGCCCAAAGTCTCATGTGCTCAGAGGTAGACTTTTTGGAAAGTGATGGCTCTGACCTCATCAGCAGATTAATCCACTGATGGCTGAATGGACTACTGGGAGGTAGGATCTACTTGTATGAAGTGGGTCACAAGGGACAGAGGTGGTCCTGGAAAAGTCTGTATTTTCTCTGGCACTTTTCTCTTGCTTTCTCTCTTTCCCAGGTGCAATAAGCTGAGCAGCTTTCCTCCACCACACCCTTCCACTATGATGTTTCTACCCTGAAGCCAGCTGACATGAACTAAATCCTCTGAAATGCTAAGCCAAAATAAATCTTTCCCCACTAACTTGTTCTTATCAGTTTTTTGGTAACAGTGATGAAAAGCTGACTAATACAGGTCATTACATGTGTATATACTATGTTTAAAATCATTAATCCCTACACTTAGAATTTGTGCCTTTTACTGTTTATACGTCAAAATAAAAACATGTGGAACAAAAGCAGTTATGGAGCCAAAAATATTTAATCCAATTTTCTCTAATGTTTAATTTACCAAATGAACAGAAAGGTTTACTTAAAATACACTCTAAAAAATACCCACAAAAATTACAATAAAAAAATTTAAACATATTTTAAATTACAAAAAATGTTAAAGAGAAAAATGTGAATAAAGCAATGACAAATTTTAATATGCTTCAAATTTGAATTTTTATAATTGTTATGATTTAAGTACATCTTTGAAGAAACCAAAGATTTTAAATTTGGAAGAACATTTTTAAAATGAACATGAAAATATGTTGAACTTTACAAAATTTACAATTGAGAAAATTATTTGATTGTTAGATGAATTATTTTAGATGAAAGAGCTGAAGAGCTGCAAATATATTTCTTTAAAGCACTATTTTAGCTAGCTTTAAAAATGTCTAAAGATAATGCAATGAACTAATTTAAACCTCAACTTATATTTTAAAAAATAATGTTTAGTAGGAACAGAAAATTAATATAGAGGAACAGAAAATTAATACATAGAAAAATAAGTTTGGAAACTAAACTTATGTAAGGATAGATCACATTCATAATTAATCTCAAATCCAGCATTTTTTCTTCAATACACTATTTCTATTCTCAAACAGTTTGAAGTAAGCAGTTACATCCTGTTCAATTAAAATGTGGCAAAAAGAAATGACTGACTGGAGCCAGGAGCTTCTTTTGGCTTATGCTTTATATATTAAGTAAAGTATACCATTTAAATAAGTTTAGAATTTAAAGTAACAATACGTGCATTTTTATCATTTATATATTGTAAGCTGCCTGGTACCGAAAACCAGGAGGAAAAACTCTCGGAGGCAGAGTTAAGCTTTTACTACTTTTACTTCTACTTTCTTAGAGCTTAGAGAGGGAAAGAAAGATTTTTAGAGAGAAAGATTAAAGCGAGCTTTTCTTCTTGTCTTCTTAGCTTAGAGTAGAGCTTCTTTCTTCTCTCTTCTTTCTTCCTTCTTCTTCCTTCTGTCTTCTGTCTTCCTCAGGAGCCTCGGCCTAACTCTGACCAGTCATTCTATCTGGTTTCTCTTCTGTAACCGCTCTGCCTACGTTCTGGCCGCTCTGATTCTTCTGACTGACCGAGTGACTGCCCGACTGACCGAATGAATTCGTTCTCCTAACTCGGACCGCTTTCACCCGGTTATATACCTTCAGCTTTGCGGGTGCCTACAGGTGCATCACATATGGCTTCCAGCTAGCTACAACAGCCCTTCCTAATTAGGGCTCCTTCAATATATTTCTCTATTAATAGTAAATTCCTTCAGTTGCTCTCTATCCATATTATATAGTATATTAGCACTTGTCACATAGTAATCTAACCATGTTTTTATTTCTCACCTAAGCTGAAAATATTTTTTCTTCTTTTGAGGATGCAGGCAAAAAATGTTTTGTAAATATTAAGGATATAAACTTCATTCTCATTAAAGTTTCATACTTTACCTTTAGTCGAACACCTTCTTCTAATACAATGTAGCCTTTGGAAGGAGTCAGGTCCTTGGATTCTGTTGAAGAATTCACTTCTGTGACAATGAACTGAACTGTCACAGTTCCAAACAGTCCTCGTGCAGGTTCCCGAACAACGTACAAAACTGCAACGCTCTCTTGCACATAGAGAGCTGCTGGCTCTCTCAGGAAAAAGTGCTCACTATTGTTAAATGATAGAACTCCAGGGCCGTCATCATTAGCAAGGATGGTAATTACAGCTGTCAAAATAAAAATGATAAATGAAAATAAGAAGGGTTATAAATGCTGAAAAGAGTGTGTATATTTCATTGGAAAGTAGGCCAGGTCTCAACTTCAAGTGATCATTTTAAGAGCACCTTTTCCTTTGGGGGAATATAAGGGGGGGGGGGTCATTTTTAAAGCATTAAATAAAATTCCATATTCCTTCATTATATGAAAATCCTCTGCAATCTTAGAATGGAAGGCAGTTTTGTCAACCTGATGTGATGCTACTACCTCTCAGAAGTCAACAGCAGAGACCAAATTTAATGATGAAACAGTGAAAATATTCCCAGTAAAAACAGAAACAAGACAATGAAGGTTGCCAGCACTGCTACTGCTCAACAATGTCCTGGGGCTGTCAGTCAGGCAAAGGTAATGGAAAGGAAGGTTCAGAACTTTCATTCCCAAATGAAATGCTTGTCTACTAGCAAGATGCAATAAAAAAATATCATATGATAAAAGTTTGAAAAATAAACTTAGAAGGGATTCAAGATACTGGAATAGAGGAAGGCTGCATTTCCAGTTGCTCCAGGACTCCAGATTCAAGCAGCAGGAGAACTGCTTCTCAGCAAGGTAGGTAAAAGAAGGAAATCATTGAAATTCAATATTAGACAGAGATGCTTAGAAACTCAGAAATGCAGATGCACTGAACAAAGAACAAGAAAGAGTACTTTGGAGCCAAGCTGGTTGCAGCAGCAGCAGCAGCAGCAGCAACACTAGTTCACAACAGAGAGGAGGGATAATATAGAGAGAGAGACACAATAGACAAATTTGGCATGGAAAAACCTGGAGATGAGAAAAAGTCATAATTTAGTTATCCAGAGGCTGCACAACAAGCTCTTGTTTGAAATGTGCTCTGTTTCTCTCAACTGACAAGGGAAGACCTGAGGAGGAAGCCATCTTGAGGAAGCCACAATGCAGTTTGCTGGTGCAGAAGCCTTGCAAGATCATGCAAACACTGCCATACTATCCCACCACGTGGCCCAATGTGTACCTAGAAGAACATGAGTGCAAGAGTCACAGAGAACATTGTACCTATGGTGATTCAAGTAAGAAATACAGGGGGGAATGCAACTCACTAACCCTTTGAGTCTGATGGCTAGCGTAACCAGCTGAAGAGGGTCAGGAAACTGAACAAGTGGGTGTGAATATACCTAGGGACTAAGTGTGGGAAAGCTACATTTGGGGGTAGCAGAGTGTGTCAGACCTGTGAAGAGGTGTGACACCTAAGGAGGATTGGCTTTCCTGTCCTGCAAGTAGAATTCTTGGTAGATTCCTGAGATCCTAGCAGAGATCAGCATCAGCCTGGTACTAGGAATGTGTGTTCTCCAGGGAAAATAATACCCAAAAAAAGTCCCTAAGCCCTGATTAGACCTAAGACCCAGGCACCAGAATATCACTATTAGGACTGTGCAGAAGCCCCACACTCGGGAGTACATCAATGCTGTCTGTCTGCACAAAACTCTAGTTGACAGTACTTCCCATTCCTCCCTATATTATAATGGTGAGAAGGGAAGCAGAGAGCTATATGAAACAACTTCAGTTTTAGGCCAATCTAGAGGGCAGCTTAGTGAACAACACTAAAAGAGGAAGGAGTTAACCCCCAATCTAGGCTCTGTCTCTTACTCCCAATATACAGCCCAAGAAGAAACAGAATGACAATTGGGCGTAGGCATTGACATCCACCTTTGTCAACACTTTTAAACACCTTAGTGGAGATAATTCTTTGAGTGTACATGTATGTATGTGTTCTTGATGGAGTGACTGGTTGGTGGACATACATACATACATACATACATACATTTGTTTCTTTTTTATCTCAGTTTTAGCATTTTTGTAACATGCTTATTTTTCCTTGAATTGACCTTTAAGGGTTAGTGTTTTTATTTTGTTTATTTTGGTTTGGTTTTGTTTCTTTTCTTGTTTCTCTTTCTCTCCTTTCTTGTTCTTGTAACAGTCAAATTCTCTTGTTCTTTTTCTCTCCCTTTACTTTGTTTTATCTATTTTTCTCCTCCTTCTTTATAGCCATCATTTGCAACATTTTTTCTGCATTCTCTCTGTTCACATTTTGAACATTCTAAATCGAGAAAATGACTCCATTTTATCTTTAGTACCAACTAACTTTTTTTGTTCTTTACATAAGTATACACATATGAAAACACTGACAGAAAATTTCAAAATGCCTAATTTAAAATGTTTTTTATTTTAAGTAGAAATCATCAAGTCTCTCTAATCTGTCTTTCCCCCCATATTAGGGAAACCAGGATGAGGGAGAGGTGGCTGTAGAGAAAAAAATTGTCAATTACCTATTGTCTGTTGCCCCAGTTCTAGTCCAGGAGAAGGATTTGTTAAAATGAGCTGAAATTTTTCATCTCCTTCTGGAATGTCATCATCAAGAATCATGATTTCTATATTTTTATGTCTTTCTCCATCAGCAAAATGAAGAATCTGGTTAAAAAGTTAAAAGGAATAATATCATTTTTAAAAACACTTTTTTAATAAAATGTTTGGAATGAAACACAATATAGTTGTGAATACAAACAATTAGCTATTTTAAACAGAATTCTTTTCCTTATTTTTTGCATGGTCTTTTTATTTAAATTGACAGTGTTTTATTTGAAAAATAAAAGTTATGGAGGAAAAGAAGAAATGGAATATATGATTAAGGAAAGGAAATTACGAAGAAACAAAGTAAAAAAGTTTTTTAAAACACAAAGTGTTTCAGTAAGTTAAAAACAATGAAATAAAGGATAAAATTTTCAAGAGAAGAAACACTTTGAGAAACACTTTGAGATATGATTCACATCATATCTAATGATATGAATTCCTTAGCACAAGATCTGTGTCCTCCAATATCAAATGTTACAATAGAAAAATTAATACATACAGAATAATCTTTACAATAAGACTAAATTTCAATTTATATTACTTACTAAAATAGTAAAATTATTTTGCCACATGAAAATCTGTTCTAATTTACTGTGGGATAGATTATATAATAGTGTATTAATTTATGTAGGACATAAGTCACTATACTTCTCAGGGAACAGTGAATATAAAATAATGCATAAAGGCCATCTGTGATAGATGTTAAGACCTACCACTGGGGTGAAGATGTAATCCAGCCCCAGTTGTGCTTCCAAATTCTGGGCATACACGAACAAGGAAACCTGGCCAAGAGCCTCTCCACTCCTCTGTGCTACCAACATTACACTTCCATGGGTTTCATTTACTTCAAATCTGTAAGAATGGAAAGAGAAAGTAGAGGGAGTACATTTCTTTTTCTATTTTGAACTTCTGTTTGGTAGATGATAAAAGATCTGAAGCTTGGAGAAGGGCTCGCAGAGCCTTGGGATTACCTGCCGTGCTGCCATTGGATCACCCCTCGGGCACCGTCATTGGCATCAATGATGATTTGTGCAGTCAAGCCTTCTGAATCTGAAAAAAAATGCAGACGTGTTTAAACAAATACAAATTTATTACTATAAATTTTATATAAAGTTTTACTATTAAATCTGAAAATTTTATTATGCTTGATATAGTATTTAAAGATAGTTCCTATGAGATTATATAACTCCTAATGTGAATATTGCTGATATTACTCAAAATATTTTAGACTACAAAAGGCACCAATGCTAATAACATCTGAAAAAGACCACTTTGCTAACAAGAGCCACTGACTGATAAAACTTTAATCAACTATGAAAAGCATGAAAAAATAAGCAGCTAAGGTTATAGAGCTTTTCATATTATTTTAATTAAATTTAAAAACTTGGCACTGTTTCAGATGGGAAGGAAAATAGGGACAGTTGGAAGGAGTAGAGAGGCAGAAAAAAGAGGTAAAAGAAATGAGAAGAGAAGGGCAGGCACGGAGTGTGGCACAGAGACAAAGACAGGTCTGGAAAAGAGATACAAGGACAGAGATATACAAACCATATAGGCAAGAAAGACAGGGTTTCTATAAAAAAAAAAAAAAAAAAAAAAGAAAAAAGAAAGAAAGGTTTTGTAGAATAAAAAAAGAAACTAAGATTGAAGTGAATTTCTCTTGGCATTTTTATTTTGTATTCTGTTCATCAAGCTTAGTATATTACCAATACCTGCTATTCAGCCTTGAAATATTATCTAACCCCGTTACTTATGTTTGTTTGCTGCTTTTTAAATATTTGTTCCTTTACTTAGTCTAGGTTGCCTGTGACAGTTGCACAGATACATAAAGCAGTAGGGCTTGTGCACTTCTCTCTAGATTGAAGAGAGCAATACTGACAAGGAGAGAATATAAAACCAGGATTTATGCCCAGCAGACTATCCCGGCTCTGCCATTTTGTAGCTATGTGACTTTGGATATATTATTTAGTTTCTCTTAGCCTCAGTCCCCTCATCTATAAAATGGGAAGATGAAAGCAGTGGCAGTATGTCATTGCAAACATATGAAACAGGAGCATCATAATTCATTGAACATCAGTCACCTACTCAAACCACTTCTAATATGAATATCTCAGAAGCAAGAAGTATTTTATTAGTTTTCTTAGTATGAACAATGTTTTTCATGTAATCAGACTTGATGGAACAGCCTAGTCATTGCACTCTTCTATTTCTTTTGCAAAAGATTTGAAATTTGTCAAACAATAATATGTAGGAAACTGATTACTTCCTTTCAGTATTTTCAAATTTGTCACAATGAGCCTCAGATGTGAATGAGGAATACAGTTCCTCAAGCCACTGGGCTTGCCCAATCTTGTCCTCTTTCAACAAATTAATGTCCCCTCTCTGCAATATACTTTCTACCCTCAGGATGGGGCCATGGGGCAGGTCACCCTCTGTGCTACTCACCCCCACCCCCTAGTGGGCCATCACACACGCAGGCTTCAGACAAAATTCCTTAAAACTAAATGTCCAAACAGCAAACAGGAGTTTTTACTCAAACATGGGAAGATATCTTTTTAAAGGAATCTACATAAATCCATACCAAAGTTCAAATTTTACCTTTCAGTCTGTAATGAATTAACTGAGTCTTTTCTAAAAGCATGAAAAGAAAAAGATCAAAGGTCAAAAAAGAATCAGAGAACACAACAAACAAAAGATCTCCTAATCAAAAAGAAAATAAAATCACTTGAAAGTTGGAAGAGCTAATGAAAATAGCTAATTAAATGTTTAAAGAACATGAAAAGAAAATTCCTTCCCAAGAACTAATTCTAGTTTGAGGATTACAAATTTGGTTATAAAATAGTTGTAAAATTTGAAGAGCACTAGATAATAATTCTTAATGTCTTTATACTGTCCAATGCATAGAACCCCAATAATGCTGCTCTCTACATGAAAATAAATGTAAAAAGCACACATAGTTGAAATGAACAAACATACTTCTGATTAAAAATGAAGTTACTTTACTTCACTGGAAGTGAGTAAAATGAAACAAGCAAACAGAAGAGCCATCATACCTAGTCTTGGAGGAAATGAGGTTAAAGGGGCCATGATAAGTTCCACATAAGTTAAATTCACCAGGAAATATTCTTCTAGTTCAGGAATATCATCCTGCAAAAATTACATCCAATAAATTCCCTTAATTATGCTTTCAAAGGAATTACCCATCAAAAGCTGTTTTTTAAGTTGTCTTACAAATATATGTGCATCAACAGTATACAGAAAATATCAAAATGCAAACACAGTAGAAAATATTTAAGTCGAAAAAAAAGCATAGAAGTATTAAACTTACACCTAGCTGTATAAGAAGTTACTAGTATGAAACCACTTAAATATTATATTTTTAGCCTAGACTTATATAATACACAAACCAATTAAGTAAATATATAAACCTGGTTATTATAAATATAATATGAACAAAAGATTTTAAATTTCCATAATATCCAATATTTAGAATGATGAATAGAATGATACCATTTATACACACACACACACACACACTACATATATGCTTTGCAGTGAATGAGATCGTCAAAATTCTGTAATTTTAGGTGAGTCACTTAAATATTAGGGCTCTAATTCTATCATCTTTATAATGAAAGAAATAATAGCTACTTCGAGGTGAGATTGTAATAATGATTTAAAATAATGCTTGTGGAGTGCATGATCTATAGGCAATACTTTTTAAATGACAGTTATATTACCAATCAGTAGACCACAATGAAAAACAAGGCAGTTGCCCAAAAAGTAAAGATCAGCAAAACCCATGTCAGGAGGAACCAGCCACCAATAGTTACACCGTGTAACTATTGCTTTTTTTTTTTTTTTTTTTTAATCAAATCTGCAGTGTTTAATCTAGTGCTACTCAAACAGCAGAAAGGGTTGCAAAGAGCTAGGGAGAAAGAAAAGTGAAACTGAAAACCCATGTTTAAAAACTTAGACTATAGGGGGAGAAAAGAATGGCTATATATTTTCTGTTTTTAAAACTAAGGAATAATCCACTTATTTAAATTCAGTTACATTAATAGATGAGACATTTGAAAGATGACTTGCCTGTGAGTTTTGTCAAATCCTGTATTACCTGTTACATACTGATATAATATTACCTTTTATTTTATGGATTTGGAATTCTCATAATGCTACCTTAGCTCATAGTGCCACAGAAATCAACAAAATAAGAGCTATCATTTCAGATAGCTTATATTACTTATAAATTCATAAAAATAAAAGACCCTGAGAGAATAGAATCTTTTAAAAATGAAATCCCCAAAATACATAGTAATTGAAAAATATGTTTCAAATGCAATATTCATTCTCCCCTACATACCATCCCCTAACCCCACTATAATACTATATTTATCAACCTCTTGGAAATATATTTTAGTAGCTGAAACACTAAGCCCTAAATCAACATGGGAGTTCACAATATGAAAAATCATTTAAAGTACAATTTCGGCCACCAATGATTACTTTAAGCTTGACCATAATCACATTTTATGCTATCAGTCTCTAGTGAGGTTCCTGCTGTCTCTAATTTAACAGGTTCTACCCACAAAGACTGTGACCTACATGGATTTGCTGGTTCAATAAATTGTTTGGAGTAATCAAAATGCTCCTTTGGAACCTCTCAGGCCAGTGCCTTCTTACAGGGAGCTGCCCTGAGGAAATTCTCTTTTTCATAAGATGTTTCTATAAGCAAAAGCAGGATAGCCCATCTAAACAGGCGTAGAAACTCCTGTGTGATTTGAAAAAAAAAAAAAATTCATGAAAAGTAACGAGCTGATTTAAAGGAACCAGGAGAGGGAATGAAACAAAAATGAATTCAAGAAGTTTCTGGGGATTATAGTTGTAAAGTATACCAAATTTATAGCTTAGTTTTCATGAAATTTGTTACTTAAGAAAGGCTTGCATGCTTTTGCTTGCTCTCTTGTCCTTCTACTGGATGTTAAAATTCTCTTCCTAGAGGTATTAATATGTTTTAAGATATTCTCTCAGGTTCTACTTTGGGGTTACTTCAGTTTTAATATAATAACAGAAAAATAACAAAAGAGTTTTACCTCAAGTATAGTGATGTTGATGGCTGCTGCTGTTTCCCCTTCTTCTAAAATCAGAAAGCCAACTACTGGGATAAAATCAACTTCTGGTTCTGCACGGTTTCCCTCAGTGTGATTCTTCAGACTCAGCATTCCAGGAACCGTGGTATATGTAACATTGATAGCTCCTAATTGAATTGGTTGCAAAAAGGTTTTGTATTATTTCAACTTCTAAATAAGTCTCATTGTGGACTCTGCCTTTCCTTTAGCAACTGCAGTAGCTTCTATTGTTGGCCTCAATTCCTTGGCCTTTCCTATTTCCACAGTCTTTACCATGTGAGGATCAGTGATCGTCCTTTCTGGGTAAAGCATACATACCTGCCTGGGGACTCTTAACTCTGTGATAAGAGTTAAGAGTGATGATGTGCTAGTAATGAGCCTAGACCTCAGATTTTCACTTTGTTTCTTGTGCTTCTACTTGTTCAGGAGAAGAATAAGAAACATGGAGAAGAGCCAGCCCAGCCAAGCCCAATGTTATCAGTGGACCGACATGCCACCTCCTACTACATGCTGCTGAGATTTGTTACACATCATTTCTGTGCAAATAGATAATTCCCTTGGAATCTTTTCAAAATTGAAGAAGTTATAAAGTACTATCCTGAACTAATAAATATTAATTTTTCCTTCCCTTGTGTGGCTTTATCCATACAAGTAGAATACTTAGAAAGCCCTTGCCAGAAACCCCATTCATTCTAGAGCAACACAAACCTAGAGACCCGAATTCTCTGTTGATGTAAAGCTGAATTGTTACATTAGCCTCCTGCAGTAAGACAAATCTTGATGAAAGAGCAAAATTTAAAACTCCATGTGGTTCATCACTGGCTTCTACTGTCAAGACAGCTTCATATCCTTGAGTATCAAGCAGAGCAATTCCTGCTGGTGGAACTCCTAAAAACATCAGGGACCCCATCAGAAAAACTAACAGCAATTTGGCATTAACATCCAAATATGTAAAACATATCCCCACTCTCTAAAGCATCTTAAAGTCACCAGAAAGGGCTCTCCTTTGTCACGTCTCTACAGAAATCCCCAGGTGACAAAGATCCTGCATCCACCCTTCCAGAGAGCAAATCATGAAGTTTTCACTTGGCATATTATTGTCATTATTGACTGTATTTGTTATCTGAATTACAGAAATGGAGTAGAATCTAAGAAAGGTACCCAGATGTCTACTGAAAAATGACTAAATTTGAATTATCCATATACTATATATAATTGGTCTAAAATCCAAATGAGTTTGTTGACATAAAATTTATTTCAAAAATTTCTACCCTTGGAAATATATTTTATTCCATAAATAACTATTTAGCAAAACTTTTTGGAGCCTTTTCTTTAGTCCATAAAGAAGTATTCCCATCCTGTGCTAGTGTTTTTTGGATCTAACATTTCGAAGGAACAGACTATTTAAAGTAACATTTTTCAAATTGATATTTAATTGTTGAAAATCACAAATACCAATACCATTTCTTTTTTGAAAAGAAAAAGTTAAAAACTAAGTTCTGAATTACCTTGTGTCCTGACATCATACAGAATGACTTGATATACTTCTTTTTCCTCAGGAATGTTATCATCCAACAAATGCACCAATATTGTTTGATTCATTGTACCCTATGTCAAAAATAAAGAAATCCATCCCTGTTTTGTTACTGAATATAAACTATCTCCTCCTTGTATTGACCTTATAAATCATGCATCCAAACATATTTTCATTTAAACAAAGATTCCTGTGAATTTAAAAAATTAATTAAATAATGAACATTGACATGAGAAACCAGGCTTAAAGCAGAAAGGAGCTAACTCTGGAAGAGTCTGAAGGTTGAGCTAATTAATGTAAATCTTATCTAATGAGCAATGTAACACTATGAAAACCTTCACACAAAGCAGTAAGTTGGGGAGATTTTTACAGCACTGGAGAATAGAAAAAAAATGGAGCAAGGGAAAGAAGACACCAGTGTTGCAGGGATGCCAGATACATGAAGTACACTGTAGTGAACAAGCGGAGGTAATGACTACTTGGCGTAATACTCAGAGTGGAAATGAAAATTTAAAAAATAAATATATCACCAAAGAAGAATTCATACCAATGGGTGTGAAAAAGAGAGAATGATAATAACTACAATTCAGTGATGTTGATTTTCTATGCCATTTTCCTCAACACTGTTTTTTCCTAGAAACTTATGGTGAAGCTTTCTTTGTGGTATTACCTCAGGAAAGAAGAGTTGTCCAGTAAAGTTAGCAATATTGAATTCTATATTTTGTCCAGTAATTTTCCAGTCAACAGTAACATTTCCTCGACCAGGAGGTGTTCTTATCACATGGAATTGCAACATTTCTCCTGCAAATGAAATGTCCTCATTGATAAGTACTTAATGGAAAATGAGCATTTACATTTGAACTCAACAAAACCCAAATCTCAAGCATGCAACTATTGCAGCAACTTTTCCAAGAACATTACAAAGCTGATCTGTTTTATATTCTCTAGAAGCCTCATACATGCTTATTGCTTATTAACACTGGGATCCCACTTCTAAATACTTTCATTCAGGAAATTCAGTATGTGAAACTTACAAGAGCACATGCTAAAGTGGGAAACACAAACTAGTATCCACTCCAAAACATGCACCAGAACATGAATGTTCTGTAAGTCAAAGAAAATAATGAAGTCCTCATGGTCAAAACTATAACATGAGTAAATTCTTTCTTCACTTCTCAAAAGGAAACAAATTCCTTACACCAATATGCAATGTGATTTTACACGATGCATGCATAAAAATGCTTGCAAATACCTGAAAATCACATTTCTTTAGATTGCAACTTACATATACCATCAATGATTTTGTTTTATAAAAAGAAATACAAAGGAAAGGTGTCAAATCTGTACATCAATGTCTGTAACTTCATCAAAGTCACAGTCATTTGGCCCAGAAAACTGAGTATTTTAGATACTTCCCATTCCTGGTTTTTATCTCTATGTATCATTTTATAAAGCTGGAGAAAATCATAAGAATTTCTTTTTCAAATTGCTAGAAGTGGGAAGAAAACTGCTAGGAATTAACTGATGACTATGTGACTTGCTGAAAAAATGCTTGATTCACTAGTTTTATATGATGATAAATACAAGTTAATGTATTCTAATAAAAATAAAGAATACTGTTATAGAAAGATCAACACAACAATGCTTAAAAGGTTTAAAAGAACACATCCTTATTCAAATTTTATAGCACAGACATATAATTGAAATCCATAAGTATGCATTTAAAAAGTCACTTTTACTTAGTTATCCAAAAGCTTAGCTTTGCCTCCAACATTAGCAAGTCCTCCAACATTTGTTAAACAAGGGAAGTAGAGACAAAACAATAAAACATAATATTTTATCAAACTACTACAGTTTATATTTCTGAAGATAATAAAAATGAATACATATTTATAATAGAAATGTCTTAAGTAAAAATATCATTGATTTATTAATTTAAGAAACTATTATATTAATTACTAAAAACAAAATAATTATTCATACTAAATTTTAACACATTTAATGTGATAAATTATATTGAGAGAGTAGAGAATACACATAAAAAGGTAAAAGCATCAGAAAAAAGTTTTAATTCATTTTAAGTATTTTAATACAAACATTAGTACTCTAAGTATTGGCTTTTCCTTTTCCTTTTTTTTTTTTTTTTTTTTTTCTTTTTTCTTTTTCCTTAGCACATAGGAACTGCAAGTGAAGAATCAAATTCTCTAAAGGTTTAGATATAAAAGAAAAAAGTGTAAAATCAGCCATAATTGCCAGCATACCATTTAAATTTTTTATGTTTTTATAACTCATTTGAATAAAATACAGACAGTACTATCAAACTCTGGAGCTTTTCTATTACACAACACAGAAACTTCTTGTAGAGCAAATTTGTGTTGAAAAATAAGTTTGTTACTGAAAAGTATAGGAAAATCCTTGAAGTTAAAATGTTTCACCTGCAATGTCGTCTGGTTACACGAATAAAAAGATTCTAAAGTAATAGTTTTCAAATATTTAAGAATCACAAATCTTGTAATCATTCAACAATAAAATTATGATAGTTTGATTAAATGAAATAAATGCAAAGAAAACATAGTAGCAAGAAAATAAAATGTAGGTTAGGTCAATAAAGATCCATGTTGAAGGGGGACTTAAAATAATAAAAAATTATGACTGAAATTTGTATATGAAGATTTGGGAATCAATATTTCATTCTGAGGTTAAAATAAAAGTGAAATGTTGAAGGGAGAAAAAAAATCTTCCCACAAACTTACTATGTGGAAAAATACGCAGTCTAACACTACTTTATAAATTTCACTTCTGAAAATTTAACAAGGTGCCATGAAAGTAACTTCCAAGAAAACATTGCAAGAAACAAAATTTGAAGCATGGTACAATGGGGCACACACACATAAGCACACCCCCAGATAAATGAAAGGCAAAAAAGTATTTCTTAAACACATAAGCTTATAAGCCTATTGCAAATTTATCATGTCAGTAGTAAGAATAGTGTGAAAATTTTTCTAAGCAATAAAATGGTGAAATTGATTCTGCTTCCTAAGACAGACTCCTAAAAACCAGGCCTATTTAAAATTCTTCTGGGGAAAAAGCAGTGGATATGCCACAATGCCACCTTCTACCAAAACAAGGAGTTGACCAACAGTCATAGTCATAGGAAAAAGAAAAACTCAGAAACAAATGCTTAGTCTTTAAAACCTAAGATGAAGGACAGGAAGAAAATCCTGGAGAACATATGTTCAAGTTATTCCATAATAAACACTTTTCTAGGTGCTATACTGCCTTCTGTTTTTTGCCAAGGATGAAAGTCAGAAGAACACCTTCAGCTATCAGAGTCTGACCAAATTACTTGAAAATCATCTTGATATAAAATCACAAAGTCCACCCAAAGTGAGCAACACATTTCAACCTCAGGCAGAAGATCTATCACATAATGTCTAGACCTAGCCTAATGCAGATAAAGAATATAAATTAAAAATGCATTTTAATAACCCTGAGTGTTTCATCCACTCATTCCCCAAACCAAGATTCTTTTTATAATGATAAATGGCAACTATGAGGTATATTAAAAAAAAATAGAAAACAAAATACAGAAAAATAGCTTAGTCGATAAATGTATATGTGATATATATGTATCACCCAAATTTATTGACTCTACAATGAAAAGAAAATGGATTAAATATTACAGGAATATGAATAAGTTGAATCATAGACTGCCAATGTGAATACTTTAAAAAAGAATTTCTAATATAGCACGCTGATATTTAGTATTTTTAAAAAGAATTACATTTCTTATTCAAATCTTTATATAAAAAAGCTTCATGCTGTCTCCAAGAAAAGGAAAAATTTTAAATCCATTGAACATGACATGATGATTATGATGCTGCTGAGCTGGCTGAGTAAAATATCTAACACAGGTTATTTATAAAGAGTACATTTATGCACAATTTGCAATCACAGTAAAATCCATTATCCCATATTTCTAAATACTGTCCATTACATTTGAAAAAAGTAATATTTACCACTGGGCATCTCTCCAATAGCTTTAGGACAAAACATAGAATAGGATTCCTCAGAATTCAATACATTGTTACACAGGAAAGCAATTCCTTCCCATAAATCACAAATGGAATTCTAGAGCCCAAAGTCCAGTATCATCTACATTTTAAATCTAATCACACAAATGAAGCTCCAACACTAGCCAGCAGCAATGTTAGCATTGTTGAGAGCCCACATAGCACAATTTTTCTTTTACTCTATTTGTTTAGCAGTTATTCTTGAAGAATCACCATGAAGTTTTCATTAGTTCACTTTGGTAAACTCATCTTAATACACATTTCTCTATGAAGTTTTTGTGGTAATATTATAAAGAATACATACATAAAATATTGAATTCTTGAGGTTCATTATGATTCTGAAAAAATAAAATTAATTTAGGCTGTCAAAAATGGCTTAGGAATAAAAGGGGGAAAGTAAAAAATAAAAATTACCCTTCATTTTTATTTGAAAAATGTAAAATATCTATGGGGTGCTCATGCACACAACAAAAACAATTCAGTGTTTTCTTTCCTGTACAGAACACATAATCATAGACTGATATGCTGATGCAAGCTTTTAGCCAATAACTCACTTGGACCATTTATTTTAATTATAATTCCATTTTCCTCTTTGTATCTCCCGCAGATACTCAGCTGTTGAAAACTGAAGATACCAGAATGTGGTTTTCAGATGAAATTCATCCAGCCCAAATAGAATACAGGTGCTGGTGTCTGTAATTTCTCCAAGATCTTTGGTACCCAGAAGGAGAGCCTTGGTTTCTTCAGAAACCATGTATTACTATTATTACCACTAGAGACTCACAGGATGCACGTGTATAACACTAGTTACCTTACAGTTAAAATCTTCTTAAGTTAATGCTGGAAATTCATATTTTTTGTATTCTTTAAAAATGAAATTCCAGGGCTGGGGTTGTGGCTCAGTGGTAGAGCACTTGCCTCATATGTGTGAGGTACTGGGTTCAATTCTCAGCGCCACATATAAATAAATAAATTAATTAATTAATTAAAGGTCCATCAACAACTAAAAAAATTATTTAAAAAAAATAAAATTTCATCATTTCACAGAAAAGCACATGCCTAATCTAGCTCTAAATTCCTTCTTAAATCTAATCTAACCCTTCCTGGCCTTATCCTTATTTGTAGCCTCCATACGATCAACACTTAAATTCTCTACTTATAGAGTATTTTCCTCCCCCAAGTTTCTTCAACAAAGTAAAAGCAAATTCAATTTACTCTCTTTAATTTATTCTCTCCAATGTTTCTCCTTTCCTTGTTCTCATGGCCAAAGAGCAATGCTTCTCAAAAGTTTACACCATAAAAAAGGCTTTGGGGGTTGTAGCTCAGTGGCATAGTGCTTGCCTAGCATGTGTGAGTCACTGAGTTTCAATCCCCAGTACCACCACTGGGGTTGTAGCTCAGTGGCATAGTGCTTGCCTAAATGTGTGAGTCACTGAGTTTGATCCCCAGCACCAATAAAAATAAATAAATAAATAAACAAAATAAAGATATTTTTAAAAAGTGACACCATATTAAAAAAAAAAAAAAAAAAAGATGAGCAAAAGAACACATGGAATACAAGCCCATAGATAATGCTTTTGTATACCAAAGCAAAGTGAAACTAGTATAAAAGTTTATAATCTTATCTTATCATAAAACATTAGCACTCTGGGAATGGGAACAGGCCTGAGGACGCTGCTTTCTAATTTTTTTTTAAGTTGTAGATGGGCACAATACCTTTATTTTATTTATTTATTTTTATGTAGTGCTGAGAATCAAACCCAGTGCCTCACATGTGCTAGGCAATCACTCTACCACTGAGCCACAACCCCAGCCCGAGGACCATGCTTTGAGGAACACTCCCCGCAGGCCACTACATCCTTTAGTTTATCCTTAGATATCATCTTTCTATCCCCAATTTTTCTTTACAATCCATCCACAGCTGCTACTATTTTTTCTATCCCATTTTAAAATCTAATCTCACTTGTTGGTCACATCAGTATGAGATTCACTGATTACTTCCTTCTTCTGGTAACTGATGAACATTTCTCCCTAGTTTCTTTTGACCCCTCTTTCTCCTCCCAGCTCTCTTACCTTTCCCAGTATCTTGCCTGCTGTTCTACACGATTCCATCCTTGACAACCTGTTTTCTTCTATGTTCCAAAAAATTATATTTTCCTGATTTTAACTATCTGGGAAAATTCAACTTCTATCTCTGAGATAGAATTATAGTCTCTTACTAAATTCTTTCACATTGACATTACTACTCATATTCATTACTCTTTCAATTTAAATCACTTTACATATATTTCAAAAATCCTTGCATTTTTGGGTTCTGCCGTAAATACAAATTCAAACAAAACAAAGTCTCTCCTCACAAAGTGCACTGTAGTGTGGGCTTTGGATCATTATTGCTAAGACAACATGCAATTCTAAACCATTAATAAAAGTAAAGAGTGTCAGCAAATGGCTTAAGCATTTGCATAGATAAGTTCAATAAACTTGCAAGTTAGGAGAATATACTAAGGAGACAGAGAGTAAACACTGAAATGCAGTTTCCAGCAGAGTCACAAATCAGTTACTTGACCTTGTCAAGTCATTTGATCTCTCAGTTTTGTTTTCTCATCTGTAGAGATCAATATACATGATCTACATCCTTTTCATTTCTTAATTCTTTAAGATAAAATTATTTTTTAATTCCAAATACAAACTATGTGCTGAAACAATCTGTAAATTGTTTTTTAATCTCAAAATGGGCTTATTCAAAGACAAAAAACAAAACAGTTATAATATCTGAAATACAAAAATTAGCCTATATGTGACATGAAATAAAAAATAAGGATTCAAGAAAATTATAGTGAGCCGGGCGTGGTGGCGCATGCCTGTAATCCCAGCACTTTGGGAGGCTGAGGCAGGAGGATTGTGAGTTCAAAGCCAGCCTCAGCAATGGCGAGGCACTTAGCAACTCAGTGAGACCCTGTCTCTAAATAAAATACAAAAAAGGGCTGGGGATGTAACCCAGTGGTCAAGTGCCCCTGAGTTCAATCCCCAGTACCACAAAAAAAAAAAAAAAAAAAAAAAAAAAAAAGAAAATTATAGTGTTTCAAGACAAAAAATAGACATTACATAAGATTTTCCAGTTTGGCACTCTTTATAAAACATACAAAAACAATATAAAATCAAGGCTAAAATGTTCATTGATTTTAGTCTAGTACTTGTTTTTAACAGGGAGCCAATATTTCACTGTTTAATAGTAATAGCTACTAAAAAGCATATACTACATTTGCCAAGAACTGTGCTAAGCACTTTACACTTATTAGCTCATTTAATCCTCATGAAGGAACCTATGAAGTAAGTAATATTTTGCCATTTAACAGATGAAAAAGCTGAGCATCCCACACCAATGGAGAGTGGCAAGCTGGAACACAGTATCATTCTGCATGCCTTCTACATCTAGTTAAGCAGTTCACTAAGCCTCTTCCCAAATATGTCCCACTCAAATGAAAACATGTAGTTCAACAAAACAATTAAAGGGGAAAAAATCACCAGCTTTAAAAGACAAGACAAAAAATGACACCCATAGAAAAGAAAATGAATGTGCTCAAAAAAAAGAACCCACCTTCATGACCTATGACAGATCTGGAAGCAGTCTGAAAGCTAACAATTCCCGCCACATTGTCATTGGCCAAAATGTTCACTCTAACAGTGTCGGAACTGGGCAAAATTCTACTTCCTCCTTCAGTATACACCAAACTAACTATGATGCTTTCATCATCCTCTGGATCGGAATCATCCAGAATGATTAAAATGGCTGTCTTTTTGGTTTCACCTATAAAAAAAAAAAAAAAAAAAATTAATGGAATTAAAAACCAAAGTAACAAAATCACCAACATAGAGAACTCATAAAGGCCCAAAATAATTTCTTTCTTAAAAAGTGAAGTAAAAAATAATGTGAGTTCATTATAATAGCTCAGTATTTGGGGCAATATTAACACCATTAAAATCAAATTTTCTTTGTTCATTTTTTACACATAAAACACCATAAACTTTCATTAATTTGTAGAAAAGAACATTTTGAGTTACTAAAAAGTTAAAGGGTAGAATTATTTCAAAGAATCATAGCTTTATTTCCTGGTCTTTAAAGAACAATGACCTAAAGAGAGAATAAACTTTAAAAGAATTGTATATCTACAAATAGTTCCTTTAAAGACAATGGGATCTCATTCTCATTCTCACATTATTATGGAAAATTTTTAATCAGGTATTCAACCCAACACCTCCCTGAAAAACCAGGAGCACATAGGGAATTGTGGTAAAAATGGCAGGATGGGATGAGGACAGGAAATGGATGACAAATACTGAGCAAAAGAACCAGCAGGAATAGGATAAGTCTTTAGGTAACTAGACAACACTAAGTACCAACTTCCAGGATGTAGGGGACTGTAGGAAACAGGCAGAAAATAAATTCAGAGGCAGGCAGGATGGCCAGAGGAGCCTAGCAATCTACTTTGCAAGTTGATCTAGGACCCCAGTAGTAGATAGGGCACCAATGAGCATCCTGAAAGCAAACACTGTGTCTGTGGTTCAGCCTATGATGTCCCAATTTACTTCCACCCCACTCTGGAAAGAGGATGAAGTAGAGTGAAAAAGAAAAGACAGGAAACAGGAGAAAGCAAATTAAATGCTGATGTTCTTTCCCTCCTGATCCTGATGCAATGTTGAGATTGCCTAAAGATAGTACATATTATCTAATAATCTAAGTTAGCTATAAAATATAGTCCATTTTGTGTGATGCAAAAATTACAATTCAAGAAAATAATAATTTGTATAATGCTATTATTCTGCATGATAACTTTCTTTGTAGTTAGCAGAGCCACCAGAAAAATCTAAATTTTTATCACCACTCCATCCTCATTACATTTTCATTATTTCTTTTGAAACAGGGAAAAATTTTATCAGTTACCAAACTACCCCCTTCCATCAATTACATCATATTCCACTATTCCCCAAGTCATTTGCTAAGAAATAACCATTACAAAAATGTTTTCTACTATTTTAAAAGCATATTCTAAAACATAGTGCTGATTAGATACTTTAAAAAGTTTACCTTTTCAAAGGATGCCTGTACCATGACCCCTAACTAGTTTATGGGGAAAAAAAAAGTGTTTTCATTAAAAAGTTAGACAACATATATAATGGACTGATTCTAGATATGGAACTATGAATTAAGATTTATTTCTAGGCTTGGGTTGTGGCTCAGTGGTAGAGAGCTTGCCTAGCTGTGCTAGATGCTGGGTTTGATCCTCAGCACCACATAAAAATACATAAACAAAATAAAGGGGGCTGGAATTGTGGCTCAGTGGTAGAGTGCTTGCCTAGCTCGTGTGAAGCACTGGGTTCGATCCTCAGCACTACATACAAAAATAAATAAAATAATGGCATTAAATAAATAAACAAAGGTATTGTGTCCAACTACAACTAAAAAATATTTTAAATGATTTATTTCCTTCATTTCATTGCATATTGTGAGAATCTTATGAGTATTCATTACTTTTGCAATCACTGTAAAAACCACTGTATTAAAAAAGGCACTTATGTCTCTAATAAAATCTATAATTAAATCAGGATTATTTAAACAATGATTTCAGTAAAAGCTTTCCCACACCCAATTCAACTATTTTTCATACCTTTATTTTGTTTATTTAGTTTTATTTTTTTTTTTCAATGTGGTGCTGGAGATCAACCCCTGTACCTTACGTGTGCTAGATAAGCACTCTACCACTGAGCCACAATCCCAGCCCCCAATTAAACTATTTTAAACATATGAACTATTCTAATCCTAAATATCACATGATTCAACTAGTCCTGACAAAACAAAATCAGTGAATCTGACCCTAATTCTAATTTGTTGACCATATTATATATAATTATATTATTGATAAAAATTTTTGTGATCACACTTGCTCTTGACAAATCTAAGAACAGTATTATAGATTAATGTACACTGTTTAATTTAATATGAATGCAGTCACCAAATTTTATACTATTTAACTTTTAAGTTATTTTCATTGAAGATTTATCTTGACTTGCCTAGTGTACTTGAAAATGCTCACACATTTGCCTAGGTAGTACTGCTTACCCACATACTAGTTTTAAGTACATAGCATACTTGTAATTTTTCTTACAAAATTAAAACCTGCCTTACAGTTGCCTCTAAAAGCACTGCTATCATGCATAAAGGGATAAAATTCACATATTCTCTGAAAATCAATAAACTATACTATTCGAAAAACTAAAAAGATACATGTAGGGTCATGTCTGCCTATATATGTTACATAAATCATTAACAAGCCAACTAAGTCCTATTTTGTCCAAAATCATACTACACTTCTACAAATTAGCAAGAATATGCATACAGGAATATACATATTAGCAAGAATTGTTTTGAACATTATCAAAAAAATTGACTCTGATGACCTTACCAGGGAAAATTGAAATCCATTTAGAACCATGACTCACCTTCAGCAAAAGTCAGAATTTCTCCAGCACCTATAAAATCTAAACCTTCAGTAGCTGTTCCACCAACAACACGCCATTCAACAGTCACCTGACCTAAGCTGCCTCCCGTCCTGTGGATCACCAGCTCCACTGAGGTCTGAGGCTGCTCCTGAACTTCAACAAACAAGCCATCTTCTGAGGTATTGGGACTAATACTGTAGATCACAAACACTCCAAAGGCATCACCATTTAGTGCTATAGTAACTGTAGAAGTATTTGGCTGTCCTATGGTTGGCTGATTTTCAAAAGTGGCTGTGATGTTCATGAGATGAACTTCAAGGAGAGAAACGAGGAAACTCTCATCCATCTCTGGAAAATCATCAGGAAGAATAGAAACTGTGAGATTTGCAAATTCATCACCTTCCAGCATTATGGCCCACTGCCTTGTCACAGGCTCATAGTCACTACCAGCCACAGCTTGACCACTAAAAAGAGACGCTACCCTGGTCATGTTTTTCCTGTAGGTCCAGAAGTCTGAATTATTGACAGATGGATTGATTGAGGATGTCATCCAAAAACACTGAGGACCCTCAGAAGCACTGAAAAATGAAAACGCTGAGCAAGCGTGTTCTTTGAGGCACAAAGTGGCACAGGTGTACTGGGGCTCCCCCACTGCAGAGACATTCACCCAAGTTCTCCAAAGTGGGTCAGGCACACCTTGAATTGGTGATTCATAGTAGGACAGTAAATCTTCACCTTCCTCAACTGCAAGAGCCACTACATCAATGTCGGAAGTACTGTAGAATAACAACAGCTGCCCAAAGTGCCCTCCGCTAGAAGATGGAGGGACAATTAAGACAGGTTAAGCACTCAAAGTAATCTGCATATTGCACAAACAAAAGAGCAGTGCTGATTGTGGTTTTCCTTTTTTTATGTTTAAAATAATAATACAAACACAGCATGTTTCTTAATTACATGTCTTTCAACTTTTTTTTCCTTATGTAGGGAACTTTTGCTAGTTTTCAAATAATGATTTTTAATAATGCTTATTTTTTAATTGAGAGATGAAAATGTCTTGCAAGATATGCAAATGGTATCAATTTCAGAATTTCCAAACACAATTAAAAAATGAGTTTTCATTACTAGATTTTACTGAAGATAAGAACAGTAACAGTACATTTGGAAGAAATGTAATGACTTGCTGCAAGGTCCCTCAATACCACATTATCTGTTTCTAAAGGAGCTCAGTGAAAACTATGCTGCCTTGAAAAAGAAATGAAGGTTAAAAACAGAATCTGAAAATCAAGCCCTTCAAACAACATCTGAACATTCTTTCATTTAAGTTTGTATTTAAGTTCAACTTTAAACAGACCATAGATTAAAGTAATAAATTTATGAGATTAGAAAAACACAAAGGTGTATAATCTACTATTCATTTCACTAGCAATAGGTATAAGTATGATGGATCTTTTTATTAATAAGCATTTCAACCAACATATTAACTTATAAAATAAATTATAATATGGAAAAACCATCAAATCCAAATTATTTAATTATGGAAGTATCCTTCTCCACCACCCACAATTCCCATCACTCCCACAGATGCAAGCAGCCACCTCATATACCTGCGCCTGACAGTGATGTTAGCACAGGAACTTCTTTCCAGAGGCTCTTGAACACGATAAACTGACTGAACAAAGGCTACTGTGCCATATGGGTTATCATTGGCAGGAATAATAATATTTGCCATTCGATCTAAACCAATAGTACCTCCACCAGAGGCATCAGTTAGTTGCACTTGGATAACCTAAAAATAGAGTGAAAACTTCCTTAACAGCATCCCAGCTCTGAAATTAGAGTAAGAATGATGCAGGTAAAAATCAGCAAACATATCAATACAAGTAGAAGAATAAAGTGGACTAAGTTTAAATTGACTCAAAGAAAACTCCCCAATTACATTTGCCAACCCAGCATGGAATAGAATAATTCATTATCAACTTGAATAATAGAGCACGATTATACATAAGAAATACAGGCTGTTTAAATTCCTTAATATTAATTAATTCCTTAATATTAAGTTTTATAATCATATGAATCAATTTTAAGATTCTTATTTATGTTTAGCATTTCAATAATATGACTTTTATGTCATATTATTGACATATTATTGAAGGGAAATATTGCATATACATTTCAGTGCAAAGTTAAATCTATTATGCTTTATTTCCCATGTTATCTTGAATGGAAATTCTGACAAATCTTATAAAAAATCATATTGTATTGCAACCTTTAGAAAGAAGGAAAAAGAAATATTTTATATATATTAATAAATAGTATTTTGGAATTGAATTATGATTTGCATTCAAGAGAAATTTTATGGACCTATAAAATTTAATACTATTAAAGAATAAATGCTAATATAATACTTTTGTGAGGTCTAAGCTTTAGTAATACTTGACTTTCATAAAATAAAATTATCTTCAGACAATATGTTTGATGGATGAATCAACTTTCCCACTGAGACTCTAATTTTAGTTGCCACATTCCTTCTTCATCATGAAAAATATATAACAGAAAAATTACCTAGCTTATTTGTTAAATAGTAAACTTTCAATAATAGTTGAAGAATAAATAAATAAGGAGTAGAAAATCAAAATCTACACTTAAAAAAGACTGGCTTGCACCCAAGCCAAAAGAGACAATGAATACAAATTAATGAAACAAATGTAGAAAAAAATGACAACATAGTTATATATATATTTTAAATTATTTAACACAAATGTTGAAAAATACAATGTAATTGCACACAAAAATCTTACACTAATAAAATCACATGTATATACACAATCTACTTGTAGAATATTCCTGCTCTTGTTATTTGTAAAGATCACTTTTATGCTACCATATTCTGGACATTCTTGCAGAAATAATTTATCTGACATCCTCTCTAAAATGTCATAGCCAGAGTCATCTGTTCTAGTCACTATAAGACAAGGCACAATTTAGAGTGTCATTCTATACTAGCCATTCCTCTCACCTCTTCAATCTCCGGAACGACGTCAGCCAGGACCTCTAACAACAAGGTTTGAATGGTTTCCCCAGGGGCAAAGGTCACATTACCTGAGACAACTCGCAGGTCGCCAGTAGCAAGCTGTCCATTAATGGTGGCAACCCACTCAATAGTAACATTGCCGAGTGTCCCAGAATTTCGAATTATTGGCAGGTTTACCTTCACTGAGTTAAACTCAGGTTCCTCTACAATAAGTTTAGTAATCTGAAAACCTGGAGGGCAGACAGATACAAAGTGTAACTGAGTCAACACAGAACTAACAAGGACCCTTCTACAGTGGATTCTGTCTCTCCGTAAGGAACCTAAGTAGCTACACCCCACAAAAGCAGAGTACCCTGCTGTTCTACAACTTTATCAGGCCTGCCAATGTTTCCAACCATTATTTTTCATTGTGCTAAAAGCAGAAATCATAAACTGAGATGTCCACAGGGGTCATGTACATACCAGCTATGATTAGAATAATGCAGTGGGAACTGTGGCTAACTATACACATGGCCAGCCTGGTCCCCAGGGGTAGTTGCTATTTGCTCACATGACTGATACTATGCAGGAAAGGGCAGCTTAATGTTGCCAGATTTTCCTACTTAACAAGAAAGCCCAGAAAGTCAGATTTGCATAGCAATTTCTACAAATTAATTTTTAAAAGAATTACCTAAGCTTCACAAAATGCATCTGGGAACCAAATCTGAACAAAAACCTAAGAGTTTGTGATTTCCATCTCTATGTTAAGGGGTGATTTACTTCTTTTTAAAAAACAACAACAACAAAAAAAAAACAACTTACTAGCCATGCCTGTTAGTCTACATAAGGGTCCTATGTATCACTAATAACCGGTTACAAAAGAATACTTAATCAAATCAATTTGAGTCTCTACAAAAAATAAATAGCCATTATACAAACAAGTAAAAGAGAGATGCAAACAAGCCCAATTACCAAATAATCCATAGGGGTCATCAGAAGCCTCAATAATAATGACAGCCTCGGTCAAAGCCCCTAGTTTCGCTCCTCCTGTTGTTTGATTCAGCAGCTGCACAAGGAAAGATTCTTCCAGTTCAGGGTAGATATCGTTAATGATGTATATTGGCACAGCTTTACTGGTTTCCCCTTCTAGCAAGACCACATCTGATGAAGCTATACTGTAATCTTCGCCTGCAAAGACAAAAAGCAAAATGTTAACACTTATTCAGAATATGATGAACATTCGACACAGTAGGGAAACAATATTTACACCAAACTTTACGGATATACTTGGAGAGACATTTTTGAGGATATTAACTATATTTATTCTAAACAGGAAGTTTTCTAAAACTAATAAAA
This sequence comes from Tamias sibiricus, assembly GCA_025594165.1. Taxonomy (NCBI): domain Eukaryota; kingdom Metazoa; phylum Chordata; class Mammalia; order Rodentia; family Sciuridae; genus Tamias; species Tamias sibiricus. Next base: position 94,237,477 of record CM046662.1, read on the forward strand.
GTTGGGTTTAATAATATCATAAGATAATGGAAAAGACTTCCTAAGGGTGTGCAACTTCATTCCTTCATTTTCAGGAAGATGCTTATATACTTTGGTGTAGATAGATTCTCCCCTTCCCTCCTTCCTTCTCTCTCTCTTTAGAGTGAGATAGGCAATCATTATCATAACATGGTTCCTTACCTAAAAAAAAAAAAAAAAAAAAAAAAAAGTACAATACTTTAGAACAAAGAAAATAACTAGAATTCTAATCCCACTAGGGAAATAAATTATACTATTGCAGAGATGGCATGCTAACATCCTCAGTGATACAGCTGGAAAACCTTTAAAAAACTCTAAAAAACTTTCCTAGAAAGCTGGATGCTCAAGGTGGCAGGAAGACAAGCACTGGATAAGGAAAGGAGGGAGACTCCCTTGGAAGCCTACAGGCTAACTCCTCAGAACACTAATTCCCCCCATCTGTTAATAGATGAGGCTGTCTAGAGACAGGCATTCTCAGGGCTGTACATCCTCAAATGTTCACAGATGAGCTGAGCTTGGCTTGTTTTTGTTGTTGTTGTTGTTGTTGTTGTTGTTGTTGCAGATGGAATGACTTCATTTTATTTATTCATTTTTATGTGGTGCTAAGGATCAAACCCAGTGCCTCACACATGCTAGGTAAGTGCTCTGCTACTGAGCTACAGGTCCAGCCCTGGCTCGATGTCTTTTCTAGCAAGAATCACATCCAGATGATTTATGTTTTAAATCAGGCATGATATTCCCCCTCATTCACACTCCTATTCCTTTGAGTGAACACTAGAATTCTAACTGAACTGATATTAGGCAAATCTACCTCTAAACGCTGGATTTCCATTACCAAAGAAGGCAATCTCCGAACATGTGCATTTGGCAGTCAAATCATTCTGCTTATACATAAAATAGTCAGTGCTAACCATTGCCTCTTCCATATTCTTCATAAATAAACAAGCAAGATAAAGGCAGATAAGCCTAATCCAAAGAACCAAAATAAATGGCTGCTCATGTTTTCCTGCATTCCTCAGTAGTCACTTACACATGAAACCCTTTCATAAAATGAAAAATACAAAGAAAGCCAATGACATCCTTAGTTTACTTTTCATTGGCTTGTGCATATTTCAGCTGTCATAACTTTTGAATTTTGGTACAATTTTACCACTGTTTTTCATGAATTCTACCAATTTGGTATCACAGATATATAAAATCTCTAGATTGGTGTCTAAACAGACACAAGAGTACTGATGCTTTCTAGTTGATTTTTATAATTACGTCCTAAGTGGCTTTGTTAATCAGGACACATGACCCTCTAAGACACTTAGCTGCTCCTTAGATATCTTTTCTTACCAGCTACTGCAGTTATTGGCACAGCTTTAAATTTCACAGAAACATCTGCAAATGCTCCTCCTGTTCTAGTCACATTGATAATGGGTCCAACATGATTTTCTGTCACTCGAACCACTGGCGCTGAGAGCTGAAGGGTTCCAAATGCATTGTCGTTGGCAAGGATAATTATATGAGCTACTGTTTCTACCTTAGGTCCCAGGCGTGGAGAATTTGGAACTAAAAGAGAAGAAAAGCTAATATATCAAATTTCTAAAACCTGGCTAAAAGTCATCAAGAAGCCTCAACAAAACTGCATCAGCCAGATGTTTCTCTCTACTACTTATATTTCAAAGGATTTAAATATGTATATGCCCCACCATTAAATTAGACATTGGAAATACAAAAATAAAGTAAATATAAAATCCCTGCTCTCTTGCATCTTACATTCTAGGGAGATTTTTCTTCATTAAAAAAGCTTAGCAAGAGCCGGGCATGGTGGCGCATGCCTGTAATCCCAGCACTTTGGGAGGCTGAGGCAGGAGGATCGCAAGTTCAAAAGCCAGCCTCAGCAATGGCGAGGCGCTTAGCAACTCAGTGAGACCCTGTCTCTAAATAAAATACAAAAAGGGCCGGGGATGTGACCCAGTGGTCTAGTGCCCCTGAGTTCAATCCCTGGTACAACACACACACACACAACACATACACACACACACACACACACACACACACACACACACAAAGCTTAGCAGGGCTGGGGTTGTGGCTCAGTAGTAGAGCACTCGCCTAGCACGTGTGCGGCCCAGGTTCGATCCTCAGCACCACATAAACATAAATGCACTGCATTGTGTACAACTAAAGCAAATAAATAAGTATTTTTAAAAAAAGCTTAGCAAAGGGAAAATAATTACCCTATAGGAATATTTTTAATAAGTATTGGAAACTTCTGAAAAGGGGTGAAATGATGCAAGTATAATTAATCATCAATTTATATTATGTTACAAATCATAATAAGTCTACAGAATTATGTGCCTCTAATTAGTTTATCAACATGCCATTAAAGAAAACCAACACTCCAGTCACAAAACTGAGTAGGAAAGGCATTACCTTTTAAGTTCCTTGAGCTCAAAGACCAGCTGCAGATTCTAGTCGCCCCACTGCACTATATAACACCAGGACTTACTCCTCCCATCTAACTGTATTTGGACACCTATGATCCAACCTCCCTTTCTCTCCACTTCCTACTATCTTTCCTAGCCTCTAATAATCATTTTAGCAATCTACTCTCTTCTTTGAGATCAACATGGTTAGCTTCTACACATGAGTGCGAATATGCAGTATTTATCTTTCTGTGCCTGGCTTCTTTCATTTTTAATAAAGTTCTCCAGTTCCATCCATTTTGCCACAAATAGCAGGATTTCATTCACTTTGAGAGTCGAATAATATCCCCTATACCATATTTTCTAACCCATTCATCTGCTGAGACAGATAGAGATAAAGACAGAGATAGAGATATATTGTTCAGCAGACTAGGAATCAGGCACAAAGAAGTTGAAGAACTCATGTAAGTTCTTCTACTAGTACCTGTCAGATACAATTAAGAGGCATACTAAATGGTTTGCCTCATTTCCTACTTCCTATTTATGATTCCCCACCATATCAGCTATCAGACCTTTGCTCTCCACCACTGGGCACCCTGCCCTGCACCCTCATCCAGATGCTGACAACTGCTCTTCTCATGGAAGTTGATGATTATACTCAGAATAGAGCATCAAAGATCCTACCAGGCCCTACATTGATTTTTCAACTAAAATTTGAGTCACCAGGAGGTTTATAAGATGGCAGAATAAAGGAGGTTGCTTTCTGGCTGCTTTGTGGCATGAAACCAAGGAAGCAGACAGTCAGCTTCTCAGCAAGCATTTTTGAAGGCAGTCATTTTTCATGGATCAGTTTTTTGAGGACTAGGAGTTTTGTTTTGTATTCTTCTATCTTTTTTGAATTTTTGCTTTACATATATATTTTTCTCTTATCTGTTTTGCTTGATTCTCTCTCTCTTTTCTTCCACTAATAGCCTATCTCTATTGTTCTCACTTTCACTCGGTTTTTTACATCTATCTTCATCTTCCTCCCTCATAACCATCACATTCTATATCACTTCTGTTCTCTAAACTTTCTGTTTTCACTGTAGACAATAGCTGATCACATCATTTCTGTTTATTGTGATAATTAACACTGTAGACGTCATGGTAGGAACTATTTGGTTTAATGTTGTATATTGTTTGCATTGGTTGTTGTTATTATTTGTCTACCACTAAAGAATGAGATACTGGAAACCTCCAGGGATACCATAAGTCCACAGGGTAGAAATTGTACTGCCTCAGATCCATACTGTTAGAAAGGTGAACACACAAACAACAGGAAAAAGCAAGGAACAAATTGCCCCAAACAGACCAAGATACTCCAGTAACAGAATCCATTGACATCACAGTGGAGGAAATGTCAGAAAAGAAGTTAAGAATGTACATAAACTGATCTGTGAAGTAAAGGAATGTATAAGCTAGTATCATCCTGCTACCAAAACCAGACAAAGACACATCAAGGAAAGAAAATTTTAGACCAATATCCCTGATGAACATTGACACAAAAATTCTTAATAAGATACTTGCAAATTGTGTACAAAAACATAAGATGATGCACCATCATCAAGTGGAGTTCAGCCTAGGGATGCAAGGTAGATTCAACATACAGAAATCAATAAATGTAATTCGTCACATCAATAGACTTAAAGACAAGAATCATATGATTATCTTAATAGATGCAGGAAAAGCATTTGACAAAATAGAGCACACACTCATGTTCAAAACATTAGAAAAACTAGGGATAGTGGGAACATACCTCAACATTGTAAAAGCTATATATGCCAAACCCAAGGCCAACATCATTCTAAACAGAAAAATTGAAAGCATTCCTTCTAAAAACTGGGACAAGACAGGGATGCCCTCTTTCACCACTTCTATTCAACTTAGTCCTAGAAACTCCAGCCAGAGTAATTAGAAGAAAGAAATAAAGGGATACAAATAGGAAAAGAAGAGCTCAAACTATCCCTCTTTGCTGATGACATAATTCTATGTCTGGAAGACCCAAAAATCTCCACCAGGAAATTTCTAGAATTCATAAATATATTCAGCAAAATGTCAGGATATAAAATTAACACCCATAGATCAATTTTGTTCCTATACATCAGTGATGAATCAACTGAAAGAGAAATTAGGAAACCTACCCATTCACGATAGCTTAAAAAAAAAAAAAAAAAAAAAAACTTGGGAATCAATCTAACAAAATAGGTGAAAGACCTCTAGAACGAAAACTACAGAACACTAAAGAAAGAAATTGAAGAAGACCTTAGAAGAAGGAACGATCTACCATGTTCTTGGATAGGCAGAATTAATATTGTCAAAATAGCCATACTACCAAAAACATTAAACACATTTAATGCAATACATTAAAATTACAATAACATTCTTCATAGAAATAGAAAAAGCAGTCCTGAAGTTCATTTGGAAAAATAAGAAACCTGAAATAACCAAGGCAGTCCTTAGCAAGAAAAGTGAAGCAAGATGCATCATAATACCAGAACTTAAATTATACTACAGAGCTATAGTAACAAAACACCATGGTATTGGCACCAAAACAGACATGAAGACCAATGGTACAGAATAGAGACACAGAGACAAACCCACATTGTTGCGAACTTACATTAAGGGGCCAAGGTCTTTAGCCACCCCCCTTTTGGGCCCAAAAGGAGTCCCTTTCTGACCGGCAGAGAAGGGCTGGGGTAGCCTACCTGGCGAATACAGGCCGAGAGGACAAGAGTCGCCAGCGTCCCCTCCCTCCGTCCGTCAGACAGACACAGGGTCACGCTGGGGAGTCCAGTCAGTCAATGCAGGAGCTCTGTTTATTGAAGGGGTGCACAATGCTTTATAGTGGGCCACAGCCAGTCAGTGACCAGCAGGGCGGTTCTGGTTCTCACAGCCACGCCCCCTGCTTAGCCTAGGTCAAGTAACAGGGCTTGGTAATGTGGCAAGCAGCCAGAAAGCCAGAGCTTTTCCACTCCCTAGGCAGACAGTGTAAAGTCCCAACACCACATAAACACAGTTATCTCATACTAGACAAAGGCACCATAAGCATACCTTGGAGAAAAGACAGCCTCTTCAACAAATGGTGCTGGGAAAACTGGAATCCATATGTAATAAAATAAAATTAGACCCCTCTCTCTCACCTTGCACAAAACTCAACACTATGTGGATCAAGGACCTAGGAATTAGACCAAAGATCCTGTGCCTACTAGAAGAAAAAGTAGGCTTAAATCTCCACTGTGTCAGCTTAGGAACCAGTTTCCTCAATAAAACTCCAAAAGTGCAAGAAGTAAAATCAAGAATCTATAAATGGGATTGTATCATACTAAAAGCTTTTTCATATCAAGAGAAACAATCAAGAACATGAAGAGAGAGCCTACAGAATGGGAGAAAATCTTTGCCACCTTCAGTTTAGAGCATTAATCTCCAGGATACATAAAAAACTCAAAAAACTGAACACCAAAAAAACAAATGACCCTATCAATAAATGGGCAAAGGAACTGAACAGAAACTATACAGAAGAAGAAATACGACTGACCAACAACTATATGAAAAAATGTTCAACATCACTAGCAATTAGAGAAATACAAATTAAAACTACACTGAGATTTCATCTCATTCTAGTCAGAATGGCAATTATCAAGAGTACAAGTAACTATAAATGTTGGCAAGGATGTGGGGTAAAAGGTACACTCATACATTGCTGGTGGGACTGCAAAATTGTGCAACACTGGAAAACTGTATGGAGATTCCTCAGAAAACTTGGAATGAAACCATCCATCAACCCAGTTATCCCACTCTTTGGCATTTACCCAAAGGACTTAAAATAAGCATACTATAGTGATGTGGCCAAATCAATGTTCATAGCAGCTCAATTCACAATAGCTAAGCTATGGAACCAACCTAGGTGCCCTTCAATAGATGAATGGATAAAGAAAATGTGGCACATACACAAAATAAAATATTACTCAGCCATACAGAAGAATGAAATTATGGCATTTGCCAGTAAGTGGACGGAACAGAAGACTATCATGCTAAGTGAAATAAGCCAATCCCCAAAAAAACAAAGGCAGAATGTTCTCTTTGTCATGCAAATGTTGACTCACAATAGGCAGTGGGAAGGGAGAAGTGAAGGTTCACTGGATTAAACAGAAGGGAATGGGACAAAGGAGGAATGGTATAGAAAAGACAGTAGAATGAATCCGACATAACTTTCTTATGTTCATATACAAATACACAACCAGCATAACTCCACATCATGTACAACCACAAGAATGGGAAGTTATACTCCATGTATGTATGATATGTTAAAATACATCCTACTGTCATGTATAACTAAAAAGAATAAATTTTTTTAAAAATCAAAAAATATTTGAGTCACTATCACAGACTTGCACTTAATTGTTCTTTATTTAGCCTACAATATAGCTATGTGGAAGTATGCTGCATGGTTCTGGGAACAGAGAAAACATAAAATACATGTTGATTGTTTCTCCCATCCCATGGCACACAGACACTCTTCATATATATAACATTTTATTATTATTAGTTGCTCATATTTATCAAATGTTTACCATGTGCCAGTTGCTATATTAACTTTTGCATATTAGCTCATATTTAATCCCCATAATATATCTGTATTATAAATAGGGAAACTGGGACTTTAGACAATTATGTCCAATAGCTTATTACTATTAATTTAAAAATAAGTTATCTGACACAAACACAGACAACTCCTGGCCACTATGATGTGCAATAATCCCTTTTGGTTTTATTTCCCTTTGGTACATTTGTAAGTTTCTTGAAAACCAGGGTACATTCTCTAATTCTTACTTAATAAGACTAATTATTATTTTAATTTCCCTTTTATTATAACTGATCCAGATTTTTAAAAAGTGAAGGGATTGTGTAAGAAGTTTTAACCTTGACTGTAATTTGAAGACTTAATGTTAGCAATTGTAAATTTCCTCTATAACCCAGGACTACAGTTAATTCATTGTGGTTAAGAATGTGGCTCACCATACATCATAATAGGTGTTAAGAGTCAGGGGAATAAACTTATTTATAAAAAGCTTTACATGCTAATCTTAGAATCTTACATTTTAGCCTATGTTATTCCACAAATTTTCACAATGTCCTACCGCTACACAGCCCTGTCCACCTTCCCTCATACATGTTTCTCGCCAATACAAAGAGCTTTGGTGGGTTAATAAATTTCCCAAAAGTGGATCAAGGTGAAGGGATCTCAAGGCTCTTGTTACTAGGACTAGCCCTGGACTTACAAGAGAGATTCCAGAATGCTTTGAAACTACAAGTTTTATAGTATAACAGTACCAGAGATCAATTACACATAGATTACATAGAAGCTTCTAAAATCTTGGAATGTAACTGACTTCTGAAATATGATTTCTAGGAAAAATTGTATTCCACATTCAGTTGTCTTACAGATAAACTTCTGTAAGATGATCCTTTCAAAGTGAGAGCTTACTAGTTTTATAAAATTTTCTGTTATCACCAATTCTAAATTCATCATTTTGGCAGTACACTAATGCATACTTACTTGGGCGATCCTGTACTTTCTCTATTAAAGTAGAATTGAAAAGTTCAATAAACACAGACTCCGACCTTTCTGGTTCATCATCATCCAAAATTGAAATAGTTATTGTGGCCTCACTCTGATTAGCTGCAAAAAGAGCAAATCCAGAAGCTGATATATAGTCTCTTCCTTGAGTTGCTCTGGCTAAATTAGGTGGAAAATAAGGTAGTTTTTTCATATCATTTACTGTAGCATAAGAGACCATAACTTTTCCCATAAGGCCTTTCAGCCTTATTATTGATAATGTGATGTTCTGGTTTGCTTCCTCAACTTTAATAGGTCTATTCTTCTCAGAAAAAATGAATATCCCATAAGGATCATCACTAGCCAAAACTGTTAATGTGGCACTAGTATGAACTCCCAAAGAACCACTGGAGACATTCAGGATTGACACAGAGAATGCCTTATCCAGCTCTGGATCTTCATCCGGCAATATTTCCACTGTGATATGGGCACTCCTCTGTCCAATTTCAAAGGTGATATTGCCAGAGGTGAAGGCAAGATCCCCATCAGGATCAGAGTCTATGTTCCAATGCAAAGTCACTCGAGACAGAGCTCCATGATTCCTCATAACCTGCAAAATAAAATATTAAAATGTTTCAAAATAGAAATTAAAACCATTGACCTAGAGGTTTACAAGTATATAATGACAAGAGCAAAATAAATTTTAACTTTACATAAATTCCCAAGGTTATAAGATTATTGAAGTCAGGGACCATATATTACACATCCTTGAATAACCTCAGAGAGTCATACAGAGGGTATTTTAAAAGTTATTGTTACATGAAATCACAATTTGATGGAAAATTTTTAGGTTCTGCCTAAAGTTTAGCTGTAGGTTCTGCCTAAAGTTTAGCTGTATCTTAGGTGGAGTTATGTAACAGTAATGAATGAAATATGACTACAAACTTATTATATTTAAGCATATCCTTTTGAAGGTTTTTACATTTACTATAAAACATAGTGTATGCTTCTTTGTACAGAATAGATGGGTCCAATTTTTCTGAAAAACTAGTCAAAAAATTCATTTTTAAAAGAAGTCATCTTTTCTTTCATCTTTGATATAGCAAATACAAAAATACACTTGACTCAAGTATAATACATTTAAGAGGCAAGAAATGCTTTTACCAATATATTAAAAATTTAAAAATTTTAAAATATTCCTCATTTCCCAAAATAATGTTTATTTGTACATAAAATGATGTTAAATTCTAGACAGTAATTTTTTAAAATATGATCCTCCCCCTTAATTTTTTCTTTCCTAGGTAGTTTTTATTTCTGAACTTGCTCAATTAATTTCACAAAAATTTATTGAAGACCTGCCACAACAATACAAAAATACAATAACTCAAAAACAAAAGTGTTTGAGTTAGAATGCTTAATTATTTGTACAAAAGCTGAGGAAGTTGTCATTAAGCAGCAGAACACTTCTTAATTTCTGTTGGAACAAAGCAGAATGGATATACACACACATAAAATGGAATTGTTATTATTATTATTGGTGTTCAGAAATGTTTTGGATTTTCTTTCCTTCTGAGTAAGAGACAGAATGGAATGGCATTTCACCCACTGACATTAGGTATGGCCATGCACTTTGCTTTGACCATGGAAATCTAAGTAGAAATGATTTAATCTGATTCCACAAAGAAGGTATAAGGTCAGTATGCAGTTCTCAACACCCACATTTCTTGTCTCTTTTATGAAGGTTGGGATATAGCCAACTGTAATCCATGGTCCCCAAAGTAAGTGATGATCAGAGACCCTTTTCAACTTAGGTTGGACACACACCATGAGTGAAAAGTAAATTTTTTGTTGCACTAAACCGGAGCTTTTGGACATGTTTGTTATCACAGTCTGTCTGAACTAATACAAAAATCTGTGCAAGTTAAATACTTAGAGTACACTCCATTATATTCAAAAGAGTATAATAAGTAAACTTCTGTAAGATGATCCTTTTTATGAAAAATTAAACAAACACAAATGCCAAATGACTATTCAATTAACAATTCATGTCTACATTAATAGCTTCATTTATTTTTACCTACACACACAAAAAAAGAAAGCATAAAACACACCTTCATAATAGAATAAAACAATTTTTACAAGAAGAGAACGCATATAGGAATAGAGGAAAAAAGGTACTCACATTAAACATGACAGTGCTATATCCATCTTCTGGTTCCGTTCCATTGACAAAGAGTGATTCAGGGCTAAATTCAAACACACCATGAGCATGGTCAGAGGCTGCTATCGTCACTAGAATCTGGGAAGCCACTCCTAGACTGGCTGCATGAACAAGTTCCAACGAACAGCAAAAAGAAAAAGAATGTTAATCAGTAGTTGACAAACAACAGGAAAAGCCAAGAAACAACTTGATGAAAGGGCTGTTGCACTGACTGAACACATTATAATAATTTGTTTTAGAAAGAAAGGCAGACACAAATGGTTGCCACACATACTCATGTTTTTATGACCTTTCTCTACTTTGGCACCAATGTGATATACAAGTGTTGCATAAGCTCTTGGAGATAAATAAGGAAAACTTGTTTTACTTTTTCTTCTCTGTGAAAGAGAACATTCTTCCACACAGTGTATATGAGGAAGGTCTCTCACGACCTTTGCTGACCTCAAAAGAACATGAGCCAGAATTACTCTAACCTTTATGAAACAGTAGTTTCACTATGATTTTACTGAACTGGATTAAACAGATTCTTTGTTTCCAATATACATTAACTCTGAATCTATTTTTTGCATCATATTATAATATTGATTTGTCTCTCTGATCCCAAATAGACCATGCTAAGATTTAAGGAAGAATTTAAAGTTTTCCTAATACATATTTTCACTCTATGTTTTATTAATGTTTGCAGACAAGAAAAGGAACAATACTAAACATAATATAGTAGCTAAATGTACAGGTTATGTGACAAATTGATGGAAGTTAGAAATGAGGGAGAAAAAACATGAGTTCCAGTATTGGAAAAATGAATATTTGAGGGTTAGAAAGTGCTCTCTTTCAAGATGCAATTATTCTAAACATTCTATCCACATATGTAAAAATATTTGAGGTAAAAAGCTGAATCATGTTTGTATATGAATCTATTTGAAAAGGCATCTTCTTTTCAATTGTCCCCTATTAATTGATAACTTCTTCTCCTTATTTATTTCCTTCCTAATTTCTTTTTCCCATTTGTTTTGATTAAATGTTACATATAATGTTACATATAAAGATTCATGGTTCTTTTTGTACAGAAAGTAAATGTGATACATTTAACATGAAAATACAAGTGTTCTATTTGCCTCTTTTCAGGTATTCAAAACTATCTAAAAAATTTTCTTTTTTGTATTGGGGATTGAACTCAGGGGTGCGTGACCACTGAGCCATATCTCCAATCCTTTTTTTGTATTTTATTTAGAGACAGGGTCTCACTAAGATGCTTAAGGCCTCTCTGTTGCTGAGGCTGTCTTTGAACTAGCAATCCTCCTGCCTCAGCCTCCCAAGCCAACCGGGATTACAGGCATGTACCACTGCACTTGGCAAAAACTACCTAATTTTTTAAAAGAATCATTTTCATAAGTGACATTCAAATAAAACTCTCCAATCAGAATCAGGAAAATTGCAATAAGTTCATACAGGGAGGAAAGCCTGGGCATCAGAATCAGACAACGATATGATTCTGGCCATCCCTTTCCAGCTAGATAATTAAAACCTAGAGCAAATAACATTTCATAAAGTTGCTTTGACAATTAATGAGATTAAATACGTAAAGGATCTACACTTAGTAGGCGCCAATAAAGTGTTTAGTACTACCAAGCACAGTGGAGGATGCCTGTAATACCAACAACTTGGGAGGCTAAGGCAGGAAGATTGCAAGTTCAAGACCAGCCTGGGCAATTTAGTGAAACCCTGTATCAAAATAAAACTTAAAAAGAGCTGGGGATATAGCTCAGTAGTAGAGTATTTGCCTAACATTAACAAGGCCCTGTGTTCAGTGCCCATTACCAAAGCATGGAGGAGTGGTTAGTATTTTTCTTTCTAAAAAAAAAAGAAAGAGAAGTGAAAATAAAAATATATGCTAGTAAAGAACCTTGGAACAGCTGCTTACCACGTTTGTGAATAGTTGGAAGGAAGAATTCCACGTCCCCATCACCACTACCACTGCCATCAACCCTAAAGAGTTCAGTCACTTCACAGGAGAGACACAGAGACACAACCCACACAACACACATTGACACAATGAGAACATAAGAGCTTTTAAAAGTATCAAGCAAAGGGGAAAATGCAGTAACAATCATCTGATGATAGTCATTCTTGCACAGAATAGAGATCATTTTGAAAGGTAATGCTGGTACATCTGTCAAACTACCAAATTACCAAAACTTTGTTTATGGTTTCAGGAAATGCTCAATGGAAATTATAATTGACATTTCCCATTTCCAACCATTTAGATAATTTTACTTTTAAAGTTTTACCTATTTATAACAATGTAAATTGTTTTCTAACATTTTTAAAAAATATTTATATGTATATTAACTGGACTCAGCAGCACATGCCTGTAATCCCAGCTACTTTGGAGGCTGAGGCAAGAACATCATAAATTCAAGACCATCGTTGGTAATTTAGGAATACCCTGCCTCCAAATGAGATTAAAAGGGCTAGGGATGTATCTCTGAGGTAGAGCACTACTGGATCAATACCCACTATGGGAAAAAAAAAAATGTGTGTGTATGTATGTAATCATATACTTTGTCCTACATGCCTGAGACAGTCACCTTGCCAATCAGAAAAACCAATTCAAAATTGGGGAAATGCATCGAACATTTCTCCAATCCACACATTCAAATCCCCATCTCAAACTTGTTACCCTCTTGCTACTGACATTGTGGAGAGAGCTCTAGATAAACAGATAAAAATTCTACTTCAGCCCTGATGTGAAAGGCCCTCATTTTAAAACCATCAGCAATACACTAAACTCCTTGACATCTCAGTTTTCTCACCTGCAAAAAATACTGTCTTTAACAGAAATGTTGTAAAGTAAAAGACTATAAAACATGATAAAAATATAAAATGCCTTGGCAACATATAAGGATTATAATAAAGACTAAGTAGTTTGTACACCTTTGATCCAATACATCTTACATGCCAGCCATTATATTTGCCAAATGTTTACAAAGAAGATGGAAAGGGCAGTGATAATAGCAATAAAAAACAGACTAAAAAAAGCAAAACCACAGCCATACATATGTCCTCCTGCCAATATCCTTGATTGACAGGCAAGTTTAAGGTGTACCTTGTTCTGTCTTTCCTTAATAGGATTGGGACATACCAGACTTGAGAACTTATAGCAGCTAGGACCTAAAATCATCTTAGAGACCAAAGAGGCAAAATGGATTTCCAGCAGCTATCTAGGCCTTTCTTTCACTTCTACATAATTATATAGGAGTCATGAGAAAGTGGTATAAGGTTCAGCACCACATATAGTTTGGTTAGCATGAAATATCTATTCTGATTGTGGCTACCTTATGTAGAATCATTTTAGAGAAAAAAAAATATGGAATAGGGGTGCTTCCTGATCTTTGAAAGAATTCAGCTCCACAAGCTATTTTACAATTAGTAAGCAGTCCCTAGGTATGAATGAGTCCAGGAGTCATTCTCTGGATGCCTTTTCCTGAAATCCCAATTCTCTGAGAAAAAGTAGATTCCCTGCCACTATTTATTAAGAAACCTCAAGATTGGTTTTCAAATGAAAACTCATGCCCAATTAGTATGTAACAATGTATATTTGAGAGATCTGAAGGAAAATTTCTACATAAAAACACAGTATCAATATGATCATAAATATCATCTCAAGAGTATCTGATGTTTGGGGTTAGAAGCTGAAAGTCAGTGGTAGAGCACTTGCCTAACATATGAGGTCCTGGGTTTGACCCTCAGCACACAAAGAAAAGAAGGGGAATATTTGATGTTTCATTATTAATCAGTATTGGGTACAGCCACTAACATTCTTTCTTTTAACTAAGTAAGCATTTCTAGCTCTAAATGATACAAAGGGAAACTTCTCAAATATTTTATAGTTTACTTTTTATTAATGGTTTGAAAATGTGAGGACTTGTCTCTGGAGGGCAAGCAAAGCTGGCATTTTTATATGCCACCTGCCAGACAGGTCACCCAGTACATTTTTACTACTTCATGCATTCACCAAGCTGAGGCACTGTTTATTTAATCACTGCCGTACTCCCAAACACTGGCTCAGCCTCCATTGCTTTCCCCTAGCCTTTGGGAACATAGGAAAGGGTCTGCATACTTATCCTAAGTCCTTCTTTGTGCAAAAAGGCAATTTTAATATATCTAAGCTACCCAATCTCTACCTTTGGATAGCTTCCACACCATGACTCCCTTCATCCAGATGACGCAGATGATGGTAATAATGGTACAATAATACCAGGTTTTGTAATGGAAGAAATTGATTGGAAGCATGTAAATAATTCATCTAAATATGATAACTATTACAAATAGCCTCACTTGGATGCACATGACATGTAATAAGTTTTAACTCCAAAAATCTCTGAAAAATAGAACTTTCTGAATATCAGATTGAGGATAAGGTATTGATGACATTTTTTTTTTTAAATAATCATTACCCAAAGAACAGTTTTACCTGCTTTATATGTGGAAGTAGCTCTAATAGGACTATTGTGAAAATTCAAAAGGGAAAAAAGAAAATAGGTAGTTTTAGGGCACTTAATATGACAATTATAATTTGGTGACAGTACAAGTGTACTATTTTGTTATAAAAGCACATGTATTTTAGGGAAAGATCAAAGCATAATAAAAGTGAAATAAATAATACAATATTTGGCATTCATATAATATATTCATATAATAAATGGAGAGATTACTGAGAATTAACCAAAGCTTACAGAAAATTGAGTTGAATGTTAATTTATAAAACTAATAACTAAAATTTTGTAAAGAAAATAATTCATTTATTAAAAGAAAAACAAGTAAGGTTAATTCAAAGAAACTTCTTTAACAGAATCTATTGTCATCACAGTATGTAGACAAGTAAATATTTGATATTTTTTTAATTGCTAGTCTTACCTCCTCCCTCCAGGTTTAACAACTCAACTTTGAAAGATTTTTCCAGTTCCGGGATAGAATTATCAGTGATGTTGACAAAAATGTACTTATATCTTTCTTCTGGTTGAAATTCTAATGTGCCAGCAACATTCTGAAATGCAAATGAAATAATAATCAATTAAATAATTCTATATGAAATTACACAGTGAGAATGTTTTATATCAAATTGTTAGAAATACTGAAAAAGAAGAAGGTAAGTAAATGCAAAATTTAAAAACTTCAGTGGATAATAATGGTGTTCAATGAAAATTCTAAATACGTATTCTTTAATTGAATAAATATCTTTTTAATTTGTTTATTCATCAAAAAAGTAGTCAAGACAAATGAGAAATCATAGGCAATATTCACAAACTCCTATAATTACGTCAATGAGATGCAAGAAATTCTCTTGATCGAGTATATTTAGAATTATTACAAATTATATTATTGAGAATTTCAAATTCT
Organism: Tamias sibiricus; assembly: GCA_025594165.1. NCBI lineage: Eukaryota > Metazoa > Chordata > Mammalia > Rodentia > Sciuridae > Tamias > Tamias sibiricus. The sequence goes on from CM046662.1 coordinate 94,253,126, forward strand.
CAGTGTATAATAATAATGGCATTTTCATTCTGAGAGTCTCCTCAAGCAATAGCATATATTAGTCTATTTGGCAATAATCTTTCCTGTATTATACTTGAAACTGGAATTCATAATGCAGATCTCAAAACAGAAGAATTCACATACTTGCAGAGAAAGAGTTATTCCAAATCAAAGTCCTAAGGTTATTTTCCTTCCATTATTTCATATAACATTTCCTCTCAAATTATGAGAATAAGTTTTAAAGTTGTTTAATTCTTTTGTGTTAGTTTCTTTGGGTGATTGTATTTAACTTGTGAAGCTATTAAAGATTTTAAAGCTAAATTGAAGAACTCTAGTGTGAAAAGCAGGCCGTGCCCTGCTCTGAATTAATTCCATGTTGTGTAGGACAGGAGTGCCTAGCTCTGAGCTATTCCATTTTATAAATCAGCCATGATTACTTCATTTTGAGTGCAAGTTCTAAGATTTAATGACTTGGTAACTTCTCTGGGCAAATAGATAACCACGACATATAGAACCTACTGGGAAGAATAACCCCCAGCTGCCCAGCACAATCATAAAGCACAAACTGATACTATAAATTAATCATGTTCATAAAATATGACCATCTGTGACCTTATCAAATTAAATCAGAAGCATATGAACATATGGGCATATTAAACACATATCTCAGAGCAATCAGGTGCTGAGATTATCCATCTCAACATATGCAACCCCCTCAACCTGAAACTCATAAAAGGAGAAGCACCTAAGACAGCAATAGGCAGAACACACCCACATGTACTCATCATCTTATCAGACCATGTGGGGAAAGCATCATGAGGTCCACAGGAGATGGATTCTCAACTCTGTCCCTGAAGCTTTAGCTCAGGTCCCTGCATGATGTGGTCCTCTTAAAAACTGCCTGCCATCCAGACCATATTTCATCCAGACCAAAATAAGTTTCATGCCCTAAACAGTTCTGTGCTCTGAAACAAGCTCCCCAGGGGTTCTAATCACTTCTGTGCACCTGCAGTGACCCTTTTACCTTTGTATCTGCTCTTGCCTTTGCGCTCAGTGCAGTCTCCAGAACCCTGAGGCCACTGTAAACCCTTTCTTAGACTTTCTGTAACATACATAGCACTGTGCAAAGTGTAATATGTGACTTGAGTGTTATAGATACTAGTAATAAAGTTTGAAATGGAACAAAAGAACTTGTGATTGTCCTGTCCCTGGGTACCATGAGTATTCAGTGAATACTTGCTGATGAAAGTGATACAGGTTTTTTTTTTTTTATTTATTGGTTCTTTTTAGTTATACATGATAGGAAAATCCATTTTGATATATTATACAAGCATGGATGCAGTTTGTGAATTGTTATTCAATAAATTCTGACACTATAGAAAGATACAAATATGCCCAATGTATGTTAATAAAATTGCTTGCTCACGATACCAAGTACCAATTTCACTTGATCCCTCATTTTATTCACTTTTTCAACACTTACCTAATACATAGCATGTGCTAGCACAATTGCTTGGGAGTCAAAAACAAGACAAATCTTTGTCTCTCTGAAGAACATTCTAGAAACAGTGTTAAGCATTAACAAAAAAGTTGGAATAGAATAATAATTGCTATCCAAGGCATATAGTTATCTCAGTGAGAAAGTAATTTTGACTACAATTTAGTAGTAGACTGAAATAATTCTACAATTTTTAACAACACAACTGAAAATCATTTCCTTTCTAGGAAATGTTCTTATTTGAACTTGGCAATCCCTTATACAATGGGCCACTTTTCATCTGGAACATGTTCTTCTCTGGTATTCCATAGTACCAGACTCTCTGCTTTTCCTTTGTACCTTTCTAACTCATCCTTTTGAGAGTTCATTGCCAATTTTAACATTATCCTATGGCCTTTAAAAATTATTGTTCATTAGATTCTTTTTAGACTTTCTGTCTAAATAAGTCCTGCATTCTCTAGGCTTTTATTACTATGTATATGCTCCCGCCTACCAAATTTCATCTCCAACCTCTGATATCCAGACTTAAATTTGAAATTTTTCCTTAATTTCTATGAGAGTCTCAAATTTATGATCTTTCCTTAAAAACTATGTTTTATCCAGTTCTTTCCATAGTATTAAATTGTGAAGCCCTATTCTTTAAAATGAATTACCATCATCAGATCCTGCCATTTTAACTCTGAAATATTTCCTGAGCCCACCTCCTTCGTTTCATCTACCTTGTCACCAGCCTGATTCAAGACTCCATCACCTCTTGCCTTGCTCCATGAAACAGACTCCTCTCTTGTCTTTCTGCACCCATATCTGTACCATCTAATCCATTCTCCATGGTTCAGTCTAGTGATCTTTTATAAATGCATAACACCTTTCAAGTATTTCACCTTCTTAAGGAGAAAAAAAAAAAAAAAGCCAAAACAGTGTAGCTGATCTGCAAGGCCCTGAGTGATCCACTCTGTGTGTACCTTGTCTTTTATCACTAAACATAGCTCTCCACATAGCAGAAGCACTGGCCCTCCCAAATTTCCTCGGATAGTTCCTTCCCTACACTGACACCTTTGCTCAAGCTGTTTTACCTAGCTCAAGCCGTTCTTGCCCCTTCATCTGTCTTTCTTCTCTGTAAATCTCAGAGATCAGCAAAAAACCTTCCTTCACTGTCCAGCCTGCATCAATACCCACCTCTCACAGATCTCACATCTCAAATACTTTACACAGCTGTAATTCAGTACTTATCTAGCTGTTTAAAATCCTGCAGACAACTGGGATCTATGTACCTGAATAGTGCAGATCACCTGCAATCTGATAAATATGTACTATATATTTTTATTTTAAGGTCCATCTTGTTCTCTGTCTTTCCGCAATAGGTTTGGGACATACCAGACTTGAGAACTTATAGCAGCCAGGACCTAAAATCATCTTAGAGACCAAAGAGGCAAAATGGATTTTCAGCAGCTATCTAGGCCTTGCTCTTACTTCTACATGATTATATAGGAGTCATGAGAAAGAGGTATAAAGTTCAGCCCCACATATACTTTGGTTAGCATGAAAAATCTATTCTGATTGTGACTACCTTATGTAGATGGTGATATCTGTAATCTGATAAATATCTACTATACATGAGAATAAGGTTAACAACAATGATATCTGAAATATCAGTTGTTTCCTCTTCTATACATGATGACTCCAGTCACCTCCCCTCCTTTAACATGAGCATAAACACTCACAACCTCACCTAAGAAATCTTACTTTTGTGCCAACACAGACCAGAAAGAGTTGACACATTGTAAGAAGTGGTGACAGCAGAAGTTATCAGGTTATCAGAGACTAAGGGAACAGTTTAAAGTGGTGACAGGTAACACGCAAGACATCTAAGTACCCTGAGAATACTCAGAAATGCCTCCAAGGGCATGAGCTTTCTCCTATCACAAAGGATGGGACAGATGGCTCCTTACTTTGTTTTAATTATTAAAGAAAACGGTAATACAACTGGCAGTGGGCAGGTTCAAATTAGAAACTGAAAAATGTTGGTATGAGGACTAAGGCACTGCTTTAGGAGAATGCAGAGAACACATTAAGCCAAGATGAGATGGACTGAGGAATACCTTACATATCCACCTAAGGGCACAATAAATGCCAGTGGCAAAATATATAACCTAAGAAAAAGTTAGAAGAAGAAGAAATCCAGGACAACTTAGCTAATTGGACTATAGTTAAAATTAATGGAATTCAATTAGCCAGGGTTCTGGGGGTTGGAAGGAAAAGCAGGCACAAAATACAGAACACTGTATCTTTGTGTGGGTCTTTTTAGGAAGAAGGTGAGAAACAAGAAAACAAACATTAAATTTAAAGAAAAGGAATCTTTGGAAAACCAAAAATGTTGAAGGATATAAAATCTTTCTTGAGGAGAACTGCCAAAAAGAACACATTTGCTTTCTAAGAATACTGACAACAATAAGAACAGGTAGGTTACTGAGTGTTACTGCATATGCATTATGTACAGTATAAGACACTTCAACATAGCCATTTATCTTCAGAATGACCCTGCCTAACTGATATATCTCACTTTTCCAGATAAGGAAACTGAACTTACGAAAAACTAAGTCTTCCCAGGGCCACACATTTAAAGGTGAGGTTAAATCCCAGTTCTGTCCATTCTAAATCCCGAGCTTTTTTTTTTTTTTAATGGCACTCTGAAATATCACATTACTTCTCAATTGAAGAAAAAAATGATTAAAATTAAAAAGACATGGACACAATTTCTTTATAATCTTGATTCTGTCTGATGGAGATGACAGGATTTGAAATATTAGTTAAGACATTTTTTTCTTTTTCTTTTTGAGACAGGTTCTCACTAAATTGCCCAGCTGGCCTCAAAACTTGGGATCCTCCTGCCTCAGCCACCAGAGTCAGTGGGATTACAGGTGTGCAATATCATACCCAGCAAGAAACATAATTTTACATGTATCTGATCAAAACTATGACAAGTATATATACAAAAAAAAAAAAGTATAGTAGCTATTCAAGTGTCAGGTTTCAACACAATAAAACATCTTAATTTGCCTAAAGTTAAAAGGCCAAAAGACTATCAGTGTTCATTTTCCTTGTTTAGTATATTCTACAAGTCCCTTCCAGTCCTCCAAGGATAGTATCCTTATTTTGTTCTGTTTTAGTTATTAAAGAAATTATTTTACAAGGGCAAATGGATCTTCAAATGATAATGACATACCTGGTAGTCCTCAGGACTGAAAGCTGTCAGGGACACTGTTCTAAATTCTGCAGTCACCCTCCCCAGGAGTCCTTGTGCACGCACCACCAATAACCTGATCTCTCCATCCTCTTCCTGCACAGTGATGTTTGGCATGCTGCTTGCAGGCAGGCTCATTGGGTCCTCGGGCTGCGGGGGCAGCCCTGTGGAGAACTGCAGCAAGCCTGGAGGAGGCAAAGAGACAGGGCATTCTTCTCCCAAACACCTACAGGACAATTCCTCACTTGTTTGAAGCAATCTTGCACAATCATTTTAATCACCAAGTCAAAATTCTGAGGGCCTTCATATAGGAAAGATTTTAGCCAAGGGTTGGAGTTGTAGCTCAGTGGTAGAGCACTTGCCTAGCATGTGTGAGGCTCTGGGTTCGATTCTCAGCACCGCATATAAATAAATAAATAAAAAATAAAGGTCCTCAACAAATAAAAAAAAATTAAAAAGAAAAAAAAAGAGATTTCATCTCACTCCAGTCAGAATGGCACCTAATAAAAACACAAACAACAATAAGTGTTGGTGAGGATGTGGGGGAAAAGATATACTCATACATTGCTGATGAGACTGCAAAATGGTGAGGCCAATCCAGAAAGCAGTATGGAGATTCCTTGGAAAACTGGGAATGGAGCCACCACTTGACCCAGCTATCCAAAGGACTTAAAAACAGCATACTACAGGGACACAGCCATATCAGTGTTTAAAGCAGCACAATTCACAATAGCTAAACTGTGAAACCAACCTAGGTGATCTTCAGTTGATGAATGGATAAAGAAAATGTGGTATATATACACAATGAAATATTATTTAGCAATAAAAGAGAATAAAATAATGGCACTTGCAGGTAAATGGATGGAGTTGGAGAATATAATGCTAAGTGAAGTAAGCCAATCCAGAAAAAAACAAATGCCAAATGTTTTCTCTGATACAAGGATGCTGATTCATAATGAAGTTGGGGGGTGGGCATGGGAGGATTAGATGAACTCTAGATAGAGCAAAGAGGAGGAAGGGGAAGGGAGGGGGCATTGGGGTAGGAAACATTGTGGAATAAGATGTATGAACACATGAATGGTGTGAATATACTTTGCATACAACCAGAGATGAAAAATTGTGCTCTATATGTGTAATATGAATTGTAATACATTCTGCTGTCATATATAACAAATTAGAATAAAAATAATATTTAAAAATAGAGAATTAAGTGACTAAGAAAACAAAAACAAGGCTAGAAAAATGTTGAGGAACTTTCTGAGCTAGATATACATATGAAATAAAGTCAGTATTTATACCCTCACAAAAAAAAAGGTTCTAGCCAAGATTTGATGAATATGCTTTGATATGGAATGTTTATAAGCTTTCATAATGTTAAAAATATAAATGCTAATTTCCCTTGTCTTTACTCAAAGAAAGGTTTTTCTTCTAATAGAAACATCAGTAAAAGGAACACTGATGGGTTTCTAAAACATAACATTTTCAAACACATACTCTTATTTAACTGGAGTTTCTTATTAATTCTTGAACCTGTTGTAGAACAGGATTAGTGGGACCTTACAGGATTTATAACACTTAAAAAAAATTTTTTTTTTTACTACAAAAACCAGAGTGAAGAGCTTCCCAGGTTTCCTTCCTAGATTTATATTACTTTTCAATACAAAAATATTCTTTTTTTTTTTTTTTGTTCCTTTTTTTTTTTTTAATTTTTTTATTATTTATTTACTTATTCATCATGCACAAGTATAGTATCTTTTTACATACAACTGCAATACAAAATAAAGTACCATTCAGATCTTCAATCAATTTAGGTATGATATATCCATCTCATGGACAGACATCTATGATAGTTCCTTAATTAAGAAATTATAACTTTTCAGCACAAGACCCAAATTAATATAAATAGTGACAACTTCACTTCTTAAAGCCTAATAAACCATAAATTAGAAAATACTTCAATTTGTTAACATACCACCATATACTAATTTTTAAATTAAAGGAATTCTGATAGGCATAAATGGAATTATATTTTTCACTTTTAAAATATCCTGCAAAACTTTCCAAAATATATTACTTAAGTCAGAAATCTCCCTTTTTATTTTCTTCCAGAAACAATATTTCTCAAAATGGCAGTTTAGAAGTTAAAGAGCTTAGAAGGTAGAAGGTCTCAAAGAGTTCTACTTCAATCATTTGCAAAATGTCCCTTAAGGAATCTTTAATAAAACCAAGTACACACAGAGTAGAAAGAATAGCTTTTGAACAGGGTGAGTTACCAAATGGATGATCACTAGCTTTGATGGTGATATCTGTTGTTTCCTTCTCGGGGTCTATGCTTGCACCACTGGTAGGAGTTGAACCTAGTTTCCCATCTCCAGGAATTGCAGAAATCAGTGTCACCCGAAAATACTCATTAAGCTCAGGAATATCATCATCAAGAACATATATATTCAGGACCTATAAATTTATAAATCCAGAGGCATTAAGCAATGAGGCATAGAGAAACTACTTACCAGAGGAAAATAAAACAGTTAAATTGTATTTAATTGAAATTTCTATTTCTACATTTCTACATAAGCTTACACATTAAAGCAAATGTGAGTATATGTTTATGTGTGTGTATACATATACATGTATCTCTATATATATTATGTATACACACTAATATACATGTATATATATATATGTATATATATATACATATATACATATACACACACACACACACACACACATATGTGGGGGTGGGGGGGAGAAGGGGCCATAACTATGAAGCAGAGAATGAGCTTGCCAGACACCAATTCTATAAGCACCTTGATCTTGGACTTCCCAGACTCCAGAACTATAAGCAATAAATTTGTTGTTTAAACTTCCCAGTCTAAGATATTTTGCTATAGCTGTCTGAACAAACTAAAGAAGGGTCTGCATAGTAACGCTTTCTATCTCAAAGTATCCTTTTCATATATTAATACCATACCACACAAGATATATTGATATACTATGTCAATATCATATCATACCCTTCATACCAAGGTCACTGGTATTGCCAGCCTCAGGGTAGAGACTTGCTAATGAAGAAACTACATGATAGCATGTGATAGGGTGGTAAAAAAGAACAGAGCAGCATGAGGTGTCTAGACTCTAATACCACTAATAATTATTTTAGAAAGTAGATTTACAATGAGAATTAGAAGTCTGGCAGCAGCACTCAGTCCAAAAAAGTTATAAAAAGAAAAGTAATAGCCGGGCGCGGTGGCGCATGCCTGTAATCCCAGCACTTTGGGAGGCTGAGGCAGGAGGATCGCGAGTTCAAAGCCAGCCTCAGCAATGGTGAGGCACTTAGCAACTCAGTGAGACCCTGTCTCTAATAAAATACAAAAAAGGGCTGGGGATGTGACCCAGTGGTCGAGTGCCCCTGAATTTAATCCCCAGTACCAAAAAAAAAAAAAAAAAAAAGAAAAGAAAAGTAACCATAACTTAACAATGTTCCATAAAATTTACAGCAAATAAACAATTCTTTCTTCCTTTATTAATTGATACAGCTAGTGTCCCAGAGTTAAACACAGACCCACTTTCCAATAAGCTTACAATCTATTGAAGGAGATATATGTGTGTGAGTGGGTGTGTGTGTGTGTGTATACACACACACACATATATATGTATATATATATAAATAAATATTTAAAATGTAATGTAGAAATGTCATGATAGAGTTGTGTACAAACTGAGAAAGAAACAACTAACTCTACCTGCTAAAGGTTTTACAGAAGAAGCATTTGAAGCAAGCCCTGATGGGTTTATTACAGTTGAATATAATAACTAGGAATGATATTCCAAACAAAAAATGCAACACTGCCAAAGGCATGTACTGGAAATGGCAATTAGGCCATAAAGTTTGAAGCAGTTGAAAGAGTCAGATGAATGATCAGGAGTTGGTTCATAGAAGACTTTTATGCTTCTGTCATCAAGAATTTGGAATTCATTCCATAGAGATTAGAGGTAAACTTCAGAATCCTAAGCAGAAGATGGACAAAATGAGAACTCTGCTTTAAGAGGTGCACCATGGCAGAATGTAAATGGCATAGACAGAGAGCAAAAAGAGATGCAAGAGGATGCTTTAGGAAATGACTGACCTGAAATGATGGAATTCTGAACCAATACAGTAAGAAAAGACAAGGAAAATAGCAGGATTTGAGATCTGATTGGCAACAGATGAGGACTGAGGGACAAGGAGGAGTGAAGGGCAATGTCCTACTATCTCCCAGAAAGGAAAGGGGCAACATTCTGAAAACAAACCAAATCCAAACACAGTCTCCAGTCACTGACCACTGGCCTACAAGCACCAGACAACTTGTTTATAAAAATTATTTCTGGAGATTTTGATTCAGTAGATCTGAGGTAAGATCAAATTTGGTTTCTAATCTCATTTAAATCATATTTTTATGATTACAGTAATAGATGGCATAACCAATGTGTTTTTAAAAAGTCTAAAAATGACATTTATTACCTAAATCATATCATTATTTTTGAATATGTTATTACTATTACCTTTAGGGAAAAAAGAAACTTAAAAAATTACAAAACATAATAAATAATTCTTGACCAAAACATTTATAACTATTTTACTTACCAAATTTGATTTACTATTTCATCTCTTCCAAATTGTATATGAATGTTATAAAACAATGGTTCTCAATTACATTTTTATCTCACAATTGGTAAAATTTTCCCCAGTAGTGGAGATTGAATAAAGGTACACACAAAAACACAGAGCTACATCTTTGCTTTTTTTAATTTTGAAACAGTGTCTTGCTAAGTCCCGTGGCTGGTCTCAAACTTGCAATCCTTCTGCCTCAGCCTTCCAAGTCACTGGGATTACAGACATGCACCATCATACCTGCCGTAGTTGGTAAATTTTCCACAAGAAAATCTGGGATATCAAGTCTGTTTTGCCAAATAGAAGCATTAAAAAGTTACCCCACACTATCATATTTCATAAAGAAAGAACACTTTCTTGATCATGGTGGTGCACACCTATAATTCCAGAGGCTTGGGAGGCTGAACCAGGAGCAACACAAGTTCAAACCCAGCCTCAGCAATGTAGTGAGGCCCTAAGTAACTTAGCTAGATCTTGTCTTTAAATAAATAAATAAATAAATAAATAAATAAACGGAGTACTAGGGATGTGGCTCAGTGGTTAAGTGGCCCTGGGTTTAAGCGCCCATGGGTTCAATCCCTAGTACCAAAAATAAACAAATAAATAAATAGAAAAGGAAAAAGAAAAAAGAAAAGAACCATTTAAGTCCAAGACAATATGAAAAAAAAAAAAACAGAATAAAATATTGTCCTGCAAATCAAATGATTTTAGATGTATGAAAATTTACTAGGTGTCCTCATTTCACCAAAGATTTGCAAAGTCTTTTTCATAGACCTATTTGCATACAATAGAAAACTTTTGTTATAAACCATTTAATGTTTCTTTCTTCTCCCAAATTATATAGATTTGACCACCATTCTGTTTTATTTTTTTATTTAAAAATGTTTGAATCTTCTCTCAACTTCATTTTGTTATCCAATTAATTTGTTAAGTCCCTCAAACTTTCCTCAGAGACTATTTATTAGTTACAAGCTTTAGGTTATTTGTATGTATCCCTAATGACCTATAAGCTATTTATATTTTAATGTAAAAAAATTATACTGATATGAATATTCTAATGCTATATGCTAAAAAAGTATTTAAAATTTGATACAGGAAGAAATTTCATTCCAATTTCACTATAGGAAATATCACTTATTTATGGAGCATCTATTCAGCAGTGAGACTATTTTAAAGAAACTGGAGTAACTTGCACTTTTGAAGCACAAAACAAGTATCTCATTTCTCCAAATTTAATGCAAATAAAATGGCATTACAGTTACAAGAATTTCTCATTGGCTGAGTGGAAGAGTGCCATTAAGAACTGAATGGTTTCTCTCTGTATCAGTAACAACAAAATACTCACAATGGTATACTCTCAAGCTATACCACTCTTATTATATTGGGATTAAAGAATAAATAAAACTAGAGCATATATTATTCAAAATTCTTAACATTTCTTTTGCATAAACTAGAATATATATGCCATGATGTACACCTCATCTCCTAAATAGTTTAAATTGCTTAAGTAGAAAGAAGCTGCAACAAAATTACAGAACAAACACAGCAGAAAAACCTTTCCAATAGGCTTTCAAAGAATCAAAGAAGGCACGGTTTACCTCAGATCTCTGCCAAGGAAGGAATGTGATAGTTCCACTGGCATTAGCAAAATCATCAACAAGGTAATTAATGCCATTAGATTCGATCTGTGAGATGGTGTAAAAAACATGTACATAATCCAGAGCTCCTCTGGTTCTCTCCACCACACATGAAATGGTAGATCCCTCCTCCGCAACCTGAAATGGGACATAAATTATTGACATACATTATAAATATTTCTATTAAAATCAGTGATAAAACTAAAAATCCTTTCATGAAATCCTCCTCTTTAACCTAAATTTAAAACCTTCCACTTCTCTAAAAGGGAGTAGGAGGCCTCTACATTCCCCCAGGGGTATTTCTGACGGCTAATAATTATTTACAATCATTTGTTTCCTCCCATTCCTTCATAAAGATAAATAAGGCAAATGAATCATAAGCTCACTCATTGAATCCCTTGTGTGCCTCCACAATGCTAGATGCCATGTTTACAAAAGATTTTTTTTCTTTCAAAAAATGCATAATCATTTCTATGGATAAACATAAGCCTAAGGAGAAAGACAAACTGGGGTTTTATTGATGATTTCAGCACAGACAGACCACATGGGGACAGAGGTGTAGAGAATGAAACCTGACATCAAGGAGAACTTTACAGACAGAAGAAGCAATACAGCATATTTTATAGAATCACTCTGGGAATGATATAAAGTATCAAGTGGAGAGCCTCAAGGAATGCCTAATGGGGAGACAGTAGTCAGATCCAAAAAGGACATTTGATGTCATGCTTAATATGTTTTTAATATTCTTGTCATACATATATATACAAATATAAAACACATGTGTATATTTTTTTAAAAAATTTTTTTGTAGTTGTAGATGGACAGAATGCCTTTATTTTTTATTTATTTTTATGTGGTGCTGAGGCTGAAACCCAGTGCCTCACACATGCTAGGCAAGTGCTCTGCCGCTGAGCTACAGCCTCAGTCCAAGAAGATAATGTTTTGATCTAAAAATTTAAGATGAGTTTAAATTATATGGAGCAAGAAATTGCAATATTTTAAAAAATAAGTCTTCATACTCTCAAATTCTCAGGCTCTCAGTTCAGTTTTAGTCTTATATTAGCAAATATGTAATTGAGAGGAAAAAAAAAGAACAAAACTGAAGAGATAAAAATACAAGTCTTAGCTCTGTGCAGTGGTGCACACCTGTAATCCCAGTCACTGGAAAAGCTGAGGCAGGAGGATCACAAGTTCAAGGCCAGCCTAGCAAATGAGTGAGAGCCTGTTTCAAAATAAAAAGGGCTGGAGAAGTAGCTCGGTGATAGAACATCCCAGGATCAATCCCCAGTACCACAAGCAAAAAAATACAAACCCTATATGTAGAATGTCATTCTTTGATTTTCACATAAATCATAAACATCTCCAACTGGCATAAGTTACAGTCACTTTGGGGCTGATATTAGGGCTGGAGAAAACAGCCTACCAACAGGCAATAATCAAAACAGTTATCAATGAGCATGGAATCACCAGGAGACCCTCCAGCAAATCCTTTGTGTTTCATTGAGCAGCAGTAACCTTAGTGCCTCCATGGTTAACAGGATCAAGCACACCTGGGTCAATATTGTCACTTCTTTATTTCCCTGGCATGAGGAGCCCAAAACAAGGGTTAGTTAGTTATTCAACCTCCTGGCAGGCATGTTCCATCCCCAACCACACTGCAAGAATTTGGCATTGGTCTCTGCCACTTGATGTTTGGACAGGCAGCAGCAATGGTTTGTAGATCAGTCTTGGTAAGAGGGAGATCATGCTGTCACACCCATTTAAACCTTCACCCCTGTCATTACACTGTTAATGGCACTGAGGTAACAGGAGAGTCTGGACAATGTGCAATGAAGCCTCACCCTGGCTCCCTGGCTGTTGAGATCCTCTCGGGGAGAGGCCCCCTCCCTTTAGTCAGTGCTAGTTCCTAGTGTTTATTCACATGCTTCTGTCCCAAATATCCTAGTCTCCAGTCTATTCTTGATTCTTTTGGCCATCAGTGACTTCATCAGCACTGCTTAGGGATGCATGGCAACTTCATACTTCAGGCCAATCCTCCTTTCACATAGGATGAAAATATCTGCTGTCTAACTTACACCTGAATAGGCAGGAAAGAGGTAGCAGCCTACTTTCAGCAATACCAACACATCGACCTGAGTCATCTGTGAAGCAGGATTGAGATTTTTCTCTTCCTTCCATTTGTCACAGGGTTTGGGTAAAGATCAAAAGTTCAGTCTCAAACACACCCAGTTTGAAATATCTATTAAAATATCCCAAGAGATGTGTCAAGTTGACAGCTGAAGAAATGAGTTTGGAATTTTAGAGAGAAGTCAGGCTTGATGTCACAAATTTGGAAGTCAACGATAAATGTATTTAAGGTCATATACAAATGGTATAAATACATAATTTTACAAATGAAATTGAAAGACTGGTTGAGACAACAAAGGAGGTATAGATAGAAAAAAAGAGAACAAAGTACATTCAATTCTGATAAAACACTTGTTTTGAAATCATGAAATTGTTTCAATGCAATCGATATGTTACAGAACAATTTGAATACAACCTGAATTTTGCATGTGCTTTTAAGTGTGATTTCATCCACAAAAAATGTAGGGAACACAGGAAACTGTACCCACCCAAAACAAGCAATGTAGGAACACACGTCCAACATCTACCATCTGCCTCAGTTCACTACATGTGCTGCTAGCCACACTTCTCTACTTCTAGGGTTACAACTTTTACTCCAGTTTTAGATAACTTTCCTTCCTTCACTTTACAATAGCATACAAACTGAAATCCTTCCAATGCCCACTTTTGTAAGTAAACATAAGGTTGTTTTCAAGGTAATATGCTGTATTTACTATAGTGTGGAAAAATTAAACATTTAATGTATACAATGTTTTTAATTAGGTCCCTTTCTTTTTAAATGTCACTAATGAAGTTTTGAGTAGTGTTCTAACCCCATCTTTTCCATAAGCTCAATGTTTCTAGCTATGTAATCTGGCATAACACGATGGCTTATAGGGACTCATCTATCACATTCTGTTAGAATGAACAATTCTCTCAGGGAGGCCCTCCAACCTTAAAGGGTTGGTGAGAAAAGGAGGAAGTAGCAAAAAGGCCCAGATGATCAATACAACATCCAATTTAATTTCCACATAAGGTTTTGCATCTGCATTTTCATACTGGAAGAATAGAAACTGAGCAAATGGCTGGTAGAAAAAGTATGGCTTTAATGTCAAAGACTCCTGAGTGTCTTCATTCTACCACTTATCCAACATTCTTAGTCTCTTCTTAAAGGAGGACCATAATGTTTCATGAACTTTGTGGAGATTTATTTATTTCCCCTTAAAATACAGACATACCTGCATAATAAAAAGCTACATGAAAATACTATGTCACTTTATAATGAAGTAAGCATGCATATATAATGAAAAAGCAAACTGATTCCCATGTATTTCAATTCTCATTACAATAACAATGGATTTTCTCCATTTTCCCTCCCCAAATTTTTATGAGAATAAATATTTTGAATGAGTTAAATTAATAAATCATTCCTCTAAGTGTATAAATATTCAACCCTTCCCTTCTCCACAAGAGGCATTAATTGAATAGATCCAAAGATTCAGGAATGTGTGAGGGTTTCTTAGCAATTTAAATTTTTACCAAGTCAGAGCATAACCATGCAGTATCCAGGCCTAAGACAGGAGATTTTCGTTTGCAAGAGTCACACTACATTTTTCATTTAGTAAAAGCATCATCAAAATCTATAATTTCCTGAATGTTTTCAGTTTTAAAAAGGAAAAAGCAATCACTATCCTTATGCAATAAAAGTATGTATAGACATAAGCTATACATCAAAATTGTATAGAAAATTTAACATATTTGTACTATATTCATTAAAGCAAGCTTTATAAATTTCCAAGTAGAGAAGACCCTTTAAATATCAAGAGTCCATTTAAAAAAATCACCTAGGATGCTAGGTAAAAATCTACCTTTAATTCTTATGAACTTACAGAGAAAGGACATAATACCTGAGGTTTGCTTTTAAAACTATTTCAAATGAAACAAGATTGGCAAAATCTGATAATTACTGAAGCTAGGTGATGGGAACACTGAACAAATAATTCTCTCTTTTCTAGTTTTATGGATATATGAAACTTTTCATCAAGAAAGATTTTTCATTCCACATTTTGCTTTCTCCCTCCCCCAGCCAGGTACATTGATCCAGGAACGGGATCCTGAATCAGGGAGGTGTTCTAGTGGTATGCCTTAGATATTTTAGCCCAAGGTCTTTTGTGGACAACACCTCAAGAAACACGGGACTACACAATATAATTATTAATATGAATAAGATTAAGGCAAGGGGCTGGGGTTGTGGCTCAGTGGTAGAGCGCTTGCCTAGCACATGTGATGCAATGGGTTCCATCCTAAGCACTCCATAAAAATAAATAAATAAAATAAATATAAAAAAATTAAAACAAAATTAAAATCTGAAAGTATTTTCTGAAATTAAATATTCATCTAATTGGCTTCAGACTCATGCTACAAACATTTATGCCAGTATGTAAAAATGCACAAGATCCACAGTACTCTTGAAAACCATTCTCACTAATTTCACACTAGAAACAACAGTCCTTACTACTGTTTCTTCTTTCAACTCAGGAATTTGCCAAATCTTCATATCAACAGGAAAGTATTAACAAAGGTAATCAACAAAATGAAAGTATTAAAAATCTATTTATCAACAAAATGAGTTTTTAAAATCTATTTACCCGGAAAAATAAAATGCAGTATTTTGAGCCATGAATTCTTCTTCTGCATTGAACTGAACATTAGTGCTAAACAATCACAAACCCAGTTAATTTTTAATTTAGTTTTATGCTTGGGTGATGATCTGTGATATCAGATTATGTTGATAATCATTTGTTTCTAAAGGAATCTATTCACATAACATATGGCAGGCACTTAAAAACAAACATAGTTTAAGAAAATATAAAAGTATAACATAGCTCAGAGAAGTATTTTTATAGGATCTCTGTTGCCTTCAGAAAATTTTAATGGATCAGGAGGGGAAAAAAGTTGAATTTTCAATGTCACAACAATACAGTGAAGGATTTATGGAAATGACAGTAGTTTTTAATTGTGAAAACCAAGCAAGTTAGAGTAAAGACAATCCCATGCATAAAGTAAACCCAGTTCTCAAATATTTAATTTAGGGACCCCTGAACAGTCATAAAATTACTGAGAACCCTAAAGGAGTTTTGCCTATACTGTTGAAGATTGTTGATATTTATCATATGACAAGTGCCAAATGGAACAAATTGTATATTGATTAACAACATACCTTAAAATACCTATGATAAATCTATTCTGAGCAACATATCTTTATTAGTAACTATATATTTTTTTAAAAATACAGTGATAAGATCACACTGTTTTACATTTTTACAAGTCTCCTTGATGTTGGCCTTAACAGAAAACATCTGGATTCTTATGTCTCCTTTTTGAACCAATTTGTTGTTGTCTGTTATTTTGCTTGAAGTATATAAAGATAATACTGCCCTATCTAAATATATAAGTGGAAAAGGATGAAGATTTGAAGTCCTTTCAGATGATTGTGATTATTTTTCTGCAACCTTATAGTAAAATTTGACAAGGAGAAGTTCCTCAGAGTTCAGTTGCAATGTTCAAGCATATTTTATCACATTAAAATACATTGGCCTATCTTGTACTTTGAATCAATCTTTTACACATGCATGATTTTGTAATAATATGCAGTGATTATTTGGGAAATATTGGTTTACTGAGTTATACAGATCTTCCATTTGTTGACACATTTCATCATACAAAATAATTATACTGGTTGATATCACTGTCAATCTTATCTGAAAAGTCTAAGTAATGGGAAACAGTCAAGCTCACTTTGGCAGATAAAAGTGCTACAAAATTCAAAATTTCATTTAAAAGATTGAATTTTTCTTATCAACAGCAAGAACTGTCAGTTGTTTTTCTTGTAATCAATAGCTCACTCTGCTTATTTTCATGAAAATGTCTGCCAAATACCCAAGTCAGAATAACTAAATGTCAGTCATTTTATGTGAAACTGGTGTTCCATGAAAACAGAAGCTAGTTAAACTCATGACTTAAAATCTGTATAAGCACTTTTCTTCAAGACAATTATGATGTTCTGATAATACAGCAGAAGTACTTCATTTGTACTTCTTATATCATGAAATTAGCACTTTTTAAACTATGGATTTGAATAAATAACTGGCATAATGTAGCACCACAATCTTGATTTGTGTAAAAAAATAATAATCTTAAGTATTTTTTACAAAGTTAAGTTTGATCTGTGGACCCCCTGGAAAGGACTTCAGGAAACTCCTGGGGTCCTTGGAAATGGGCTCCAGGGGTCACTTTGAGAATGAATTTAGTAAGCATCCAATAAATATTATTGTTGTTTATGAAAATATTTGAGGATTCCTATCTCAAATCACAGAGATTAAAGTAGAAGTTTTCTATTGCTATTATCACTTTTAAGAATGAAAGTTCTATGTAATCTTCCTGGAAGTCAACAATAATTTTTCTATGTTAACCATGTAAATATTTCTTTCTAATGTGGACTCATTCTATTTCCATTTCATTAGGCTTGGAAAACAACCAATTGTGTTTTCTTGTTCTTTCCAGAACTTCAGTTTGAGTACTATGATCTATGGTCAGATGATTGTGATTATTTTTCTGCAATGAAAGGCTTGACTAGTCATGTTCAAAGTCAGGGGGCAACAGGCATACCTAGATAACTAAACCAATAATCACCACAATCTATCAATGAAATATGAGAGACAAGCCAGCATTGAAATCTTAACTATAATGGCAGGTTTTAAAATTTTGTTATGTATTTTTTTCCATCAGTTTGGTTGTACATGTAGTTTAATTTAGTGTAAATACATTTGAAATCTGAACTGTTCTATGTCTTTTCATGTTTTAATATTAAAATATATTCATAAGTTCTAACAAAGATTTATTGAGTACTTACCATTCTCCATTCTTGGTGATATAGATACAATAATGAACAACAAGACCTTATTACACTCAAAGATCTTTCATTTTGGTGAGGAGAGGGATAATCAGTAAATAAATAGATTTTAAAATCACAGAAGGAATTTGAGAGTGTGACCAATGCTATGAAAAAGATTAGAACTATGGATGGTGGCTCAGTGGTAAAGCACTTGTCTAGCATGTGTGAGGCCCTGGGTTCGATTCTCAGCACCACATATAAATATATTAATAAAATTAAGGTCCATCAATATCGTAAAAAAAAGAGTTACAAGGCAGAAATACAGATCAGTTACTTCAAATAAGGTGTTCACACCAGAAACATCTTTGGAGCTGAGGTTCCAATGACTAAACAGGAAGATGTGGAATAACAGTGTTGCAAAGAGAGACCAGTAATGCCCAAAGGCCAAAACTGAAGTCACACAAGTGAGACAGAAACCAAAGGACAGAACAACATGAGGGCAGAAGCACAGGCTGAGGCCAGATCTTGAAAGGAATCTGACTTGGCCTTTCACCCCAATGGTTTTCATAACTTGATAAAAGCCATCTGTCTTTTTAAAAATAATGATATTAATGTCTTAGGGAGAAAGAGAGCAGCTTAGAATCACAAGGTAGGTTCAAATCCCAGTTCTTCCCATTGTATCTGAGAACCAAAAGGGAAAAGTAATATTCATTAAGCACTAGTAATCACCAAGCTCCAATCAGGCATATGATTTGATCATTTCTCACTTAATTCAACTTGGGTTAGCTATTTCTTGTACCTGAAAATGTCAATTTCCAACCCTATAAAGTAAAGAAACTAATCATTAATATGTGCTGTACCTATATTATGGATTTTCAGAAAGGTACATGGAATTTGATATATGGTAGTTCTTTGAGAGCTGAATATCCTTGTAAAGTAGTTTCACTGTAGATGAACATATTTTTCTTTTAAGTTGTAGATTTGTATGATGTTTGTTCTCCCTAGTTAAGAGGTATTCTACTTCTGATATTAAAAAAATGACCACCATTTGAAGTTCTCTTATGATATCACCAAATCACAAAACTAAAGGGACTATGTGACATTCCAAAGAGCCAAGCATTTCCATTTAAGCTACAATGATGCCTGTGATGTAGATAATTTTTTCAAGTCCAATTCATCCCCATTTTTCTTAATCATTTCAATTTATGTAGGCATTCTTCTGAATCTATTAGAATCAACTTGCAAAAGGTAATGTTCTCCTGTTTCTTGGCAACTTCCACAGACATTGAGCTGTTGCTGTCACGCAAAACACCTGTGAAGTAGTTTCATGAGCTCTCACATTACTGAATGGGAACCCAAGATGATTACTAATCTTTGAAAACAGAGGAATAACTGATAAGCACAGTAAAACTGCCTAATGAATTCAGCTGGTCAAAAAGGTTGGCAAGAAAGGCATTTACAGACAACACTGAAAAATGTTATAACAACTCAAGTATGCTTCAGAGAAGGAAAAAAAATCTCAAAAAATCATATTTGAATAAAATTTCATTAACAATTACATATACAAGCTTTCAATATATACTATTTCATTTATTTATACAGTATCCAAAGTAGTAGTCAAAAGTAAATTATATGTAGAATATGATTATGCAGTTTCTAAATGCAGTAACTTTAAAGATAATTATTAAGGTTTAGTTGCTTTCTTGTTTACTTTTTTTTTTTCTTTTTTTGGTAGCAGGGATTGACCTCAACCACTGAGGCACATCCCCAGCCCTATTTTGTATTTTATTTAGGACAGGGTCTCAATGAGTTGCTCAGTTGCTGAGGCTGGCTTTAATATTTGTAAGCACTAGCTATACTACACACATCTGGACTGAAGAGTAGATACTTGGGCAATCTTACCAAATAAAAGAGAGTTCAGACCCAAACAATCCCACCCACAATAAAATCTTTTAACTCAAAAATGTTCCAGGCTCACTGCTTACCTCTGGTATACAAGCTCCTGTGAAACCAAACAAGCCATTGGCATTGTCACTCTTTTGTATAATTAATCTTGCTGTAGTATTTTCTTCTGAAATGTGAGCTCCTCCATATACAGAGACTAGTTTAAGAATGAATAACTCTTCTCCTTCCTCTTCATTGTCATCTCTTGCAGAAACAATAAATGATTTGTTAGTTTCTCCCTGTCTGAACTCCACATATCCAGAAATGGGATGTAAATCATTCTTTGCAGGCATAGCATGAAGTTCATAAATTTCTTCAAGGGTCAGTTTCCTCTCATAAGACCTCACATCCTGCATCAGACCTGTAAACCGCTCATTACCATTCATTCCTGCCCCAATTCTCAATATCCCAGGACCTGAAATAAGACAGAGATTTAAATGCTTCATATCAACTGTCATGTCTTAAATTGCAACTTAATTCAGAAAGCAACCCAATCTTATTGAAAAACATTTTTCACATGTAAAACTTTAATATAACTGATATACAATCAAATTAAGGTTATGTTCTACTATGATAAACAATGAATCTGTAAAGCAATAAGTGAAATTTATGATATATTATACTAAAGGAATTGGCAACTATCTTCAAATTAAAACATGTCCTTATAAGTAATTCTATCAGTCTGTCTAAAACCATTTCAAGATATAAAAATAACTATATACATACATTTATACATAATCATGCATGTATGTTTGCTTATGTGTATGTGTGTGTTTGGATACACATTTCTTCATGACTTTTTGTTAAATTTACTTGCCAGACTAAAAATCGAATGGTTTAGTTCGGTCACAACTTTAAAACCTCAGTACTACTATTCTTAGAGACCTTCAAGGCTTGATGTATTAGAAACTCATCTTGAGTTAAATGAGGTAAGAATTTGAAGAAAAAGAAAAACAGTTTCCATGGCCCAAATATATCTCTTTATCCAAACAACTAGTGGAATGAATATAGAAATCAAAGTGTTTCTCCCCAGAAACAACATTATACATGAGTCTTAGAGACTTTTTATAACAATAACATGCAGCCCAACAATGTTACTAAATCTCAATGACAACACTTCTCAGGATTTTATCAGTTCTTGTTAGTCTCCTTGTTCCCTGCCTAATAATTCAGCTAAAATAATGATGTAAGGTGAGAGCTTGGCAGTGATTATGGAAAAGAGTGCACTAAATGTTTCCTATCAATAGTCTCAACAAAGGCAGTTTTACAAATTGTTACCCGGGTTACTCCTTTAGTGAAGTCACAAGTATTATACACATTATCACAAGTATGCCTACTACAGAGACTGCCTTCCTGCCCAGTGAAACAGAACCAGCCTCTGAACTCCAGGCTGGTGATAAATCTTATGATGTTCTCCCTCCTAGAGTTCTTTGTCAACTCTAATGACATAAGTTTCCCAGTCCTCATAAAACTATGTGTCACAGCCAAGAGACTACATAAAGTCAAGGATGTAGAAGTGGTCAGCTCTTCTTTTGTTTTGTTTCTTTGATAAACTAAAAAGAATACTGACCTAGCACTGGGGTTGTGGCTTGGTAGTAGAGAGCTTGCATAGCACTTGTGAGGCCCTGCATTCAATCCTCAGCACCACAGAAAAATAAATAAAAGAAAATAAAGGCATTGTGTTCATATTCAAGTAAAAAATTACAAAAAAAAAAAAATACTGACCTAGGAGTTAAAAGATTATATTCAGGTCTTGGCTCCTCTATGACTTGGCCATGTGGTGCTAGTTAAATTTATTTACTAATCCTCACTGGTATTAACTATAAAATATTTAATATATTAAATAATAGTGAAGTTGAAATTTGATAATGTATAGAAAAAAGCCATTTATATATAAAACTCTATACAAATTTGAGGCATTCTAAATGCTTTGTTTCTATGGCTAATTCTCTTCAACAAACATCATCAATATTTCTCAATTTTAGTGTCAACTATTCAAGCTAAAATGCTAATCATCTAAAACAAAAAAGTTATAAAGACAATACAGTCTTATAATGATCCCTTCAGAATGGTGAGAACATGGAAATATTCACCTTGAACCTTAATATTATTCTATGCTTTTCAAATTTTGTGAAATGCATATATATTACTTTGACAAGGAAGGAAAAAATAGTGATGTATATATTTTATGAATATAAAAATTTGAAAAACACACTTAATGTTTATCGTGGTGATCTTAGAATTATGATAATGATTGTTATTTTTTGTTTTATATGTGTACTTTTAAATTTTTCTATATTTCTGTATTGACCATACAATTATTTCTTTAAAAATACAAATTTTTTAAACCACCACAAACCTCCCAAAATGGTTTTCTAAAGATAAAATAAGCCAAGCATTGGCAAAATGGAAATTACACCAGAGGTAAGAATATAAATAAGTTCAACTGCTTCAGAAAACTGCTAGGTTTTATCTATTAAAACTGAATAAACACACACACACACACACACACACAAACACACACACACACACACACACACTGTGATTCATCAACTCCATCCCCAGGAATAGACAGCAGAGAAAATTTCATCCAAAAACATAAATAAAAGTACTCAAGAGAAGTGCTGTATGTGCTAATTACATAAGGAATACTATATAAACATGAGCATGAGTTATGTAAAATAGGCAAAAATATGGATGAACCTCAAAAACAATGCTGAGCAAAAGAAGTCAGACATTCAATTCTGTTTACCTAAATTTTAATACAGGAAAAACCAATCCTTATGTTCTTAAAAATACAATAGTTGGTGGGCAAGGTGGTAAGTTACTAACTAGAAAAGAACCACTGGTTATTTCTAGAATGCTCTGTTTCTTGATCTGAAGGTTGGTTATACTATGTGGGTATTGAAACTAATAACTTTCAAGTTTTATAGTTCATCTATCTGTACTTACAATACTTACCATTTATATACTTTTTAATATTTATTTTTTATTGTAGTTGGACACAATACCTTTATTTTATTTATTATTTTCACATGGTACTGAGGATTGAACCCAAGGTCTCGCACATGCTAGGCAAACACTATACCACTGAACCACAACCTCAGGCCCCTTTATACACTTTTAATATGCCTTCCTTTAAATTAAATTAATATGTGTAAACTCATAGGGTACAGCTGACATTTCACTACATATGTACAGTGTGCAATGATCACATCAAGATAACTGGCATATCTATCACCTCAGATATCATTTTTCATGTTGAGACATGCAAAATTCTCCTTACTAGTTATTTTGAAATATTCAATTAATTGTTGTCAACCACAGTTAACCCAATGTGCTATGTAAAATTAGAAGTTATTCTATACCCCTGTACGCATTAATCAACCTTCTCTTTTACATCCTTCCCAGCTTCTGGTAACCATGATTCTATTTCTACTCCTATGAGATTAACTTTTTAACTTCCATGTATAAATAAGAACATGTGATATTTGTCTTTCTGCGCCTGATTTACTTCTCTTAATACAATGTCCTCTAGTTCCATCCATGTCAGCAAATAACAGAATTTCATCCTTTTTATGGCTGAATAATATTCCATTGTGTATATATAATTTTTCTCATCCATTCATCTGTTAGACACCTAGAATGATTCCATAAACTGGCTACTATGAATAGTGTTTCAACAAACATGTCACTTCGACATATTCTGTGCAATAACTTTGGATATATACCCAATAATGCAATATCAGGTTCACATGGTAGTTCCATTTCTAGTTTTCTGAGGGACCTCCATACTGTTTTCCACAATGGCTATACTAATCCACATTCCTACCAACAGTGTACAAAAGATCACCCACCCTTCTTCACATCCTCACCAACATTTGTTATTTTTTATCTTTTTGATTATAATAACCATTCTAAGTGGGTGAAATGATACCTCATTGTGGTTTTGAATTGCATTTCCCTGATAATTAGTGATATTAAACATTTTTTCATATATTTGGTGTAATTCATGTAATCTATTTTGAGAAACATCTATTCAGGTCATTTGACTAATTTTTAATTTGATTGTTGGGGGGTTGCTATAGAGTTGTCTGAGTTCCTTATATATTACAGAAACTAATCCCTTATTGGATGAATATTTTCTTGTTTGCAGATATTTTCTCCCATTCCATAGGTTCCCTCTTCTCTCATATTAATTTGTATTGAATGCTTTTGCTGTATTGATTGAAATAACCATATGGTTTTTAATCCTTCATTTTGTTGATGTTTGGCATTTATCAATTTGCATATTTTGAACCATCCTTAATTCCTAGCAATAAATCCCATTTGATTATGTGCATGATCTTTTTTACATGCTGTTGGATTCAATTTTGCTAGTATTTTTTTGAGGATTTTTGTATGTACATTCATCAGGGATATTGACCTGTGCTTTTTTGTGTGTGTATGTTCTTGTTGGTTTCAGTTTTGGGACAATGCTCACCTCAAAAAATCAGCTCTGGAGCATTCTCCCCCTTTCACTTCTTTGAAATAGCTTGAGAAGTATTGACATTATTTCTTTTTTAATAGTTAGGTAAACTTCAGCACTAAGGCCATCTGGTCCTGGTCTTTTCTGGTCTTTTGTTTTTAGAAGACTTTCTATTACTGATTCAATCTTGTTACTTGTTATTGGTCTGTTCACATTTTCTGTGATCTCTTGGTTCAATTTTAGAAGGTTATATGTGCCCATAAATTAATCCACTTCTTCTAGGTTTCCAGCTTTTTGCATATAGTAGTTCATAATCATTCCTAATAATTATTTGTATTTCCCTAGTATCAGATGAAATGTCTCCTTTTTCATCTCTGATTTTATTTACTTAGGATCCCTAAGACCAATGGTGGGTGAGTGGGGCTGAGCCTCTGCATTTCTGGGCCTCAGTGGTCTGAAAGTGGGTGAGTGGGGCTGAGCCTCTGCGGTTTTGGGTCTCAGTGGTCTGAAAGTCTGCTTCTTGAGGCCACTGGAGGATGGATGGGGCTGCCTAGCTGCTTCCTGGGTGCCTCAATGGGCTGAGCCACTCAGGAAAGGTTGCTTGGCTGCTTCTTGGGGTTGTGTATGTGGAGCAACTCATCTGCTTCTCTGGGCTTCTGTGTGCTGAGTCACTCAGGCACTTTAGTATATTTTGTAATATATACTATATTTCATTGATAACTTTAAAAAATAAATACATATGTGCTTTTTAATTTTTTTCATTCCAAGTGAAACATTCAAAAATAGCATAAGTTCTTTGCAGGAAGCCAAAAAAAAAAAAGAAATACCAGTATTCTCAATCCCCAATCTTTTTCATTTTTATTCTACCACCTTTACTTTCACTAAAGGAGTCAAGGTTAACAGATAAAAGTGTATTTTCAGGGACTGGGATTGTGGCTTAGCGGTAGAGCGCTCGCCTAGCGCGTGCGCGGCCCGGGTTCGATCCTCAGAACCACGTACAAATAAACCCATTGTGTACAACTAAAGCAAATAAATAAATATTTTTAAAAAAAAGTGTATTTTCACACAATCAGAAAGTGAATAATTTAATGCCACAGAATACTTCTAAGCACAGTCGTTAGGTAGAAATTGGTAGATATGTGCATGATGTTTGTTTTTCCAATATTTTTTATTCTGGAAAAACTGCATAAGTTAACATGTAATGGTGGAGATTCAGAGGGAAAATACAACGCTATAGCCACATAAGCTCTGTCCTATCTTCTCATTTAATACAAAATAGAATCAAATCATAAAATGGAGTGAATTGGTAATATAACAGATAAAACCAACATTTATTTGTACACATACACAAAGATGAATTTCTCATGGAAACAGTACATGGTTTGTCTTAAAGCCAAGAAAAATGATATGTCCAAAACACTCCATAGAATTCACCAATTTACCTACTGATACTATAAACACTGTAATCATTTTAATGTGATTTTTCTCCTGATTCCTTTTTACTTTATGCCCATCTGCCTCTACTTCCAGCTACATTGAACCAGTAGCAGAACCCCAGGTACAATACTCTGCTTCATATTTCTACACTTTTGCTATACCTCTGCCTGAAAATTCCTCATACTCTATTTCTCCTACTACTCACAAGAGGAATAAATAGTTTTTTTCTTTCTTTCTAAATTTATTACAGTCATCTGTCTGTACCTCTTCTAAAGCCCATTTATGACTATTTGATACATCTCTGAAACATTTAGTGCAGAATTTATCATGGTCTTGATAGGCACATAATTTTGTTAAAAGAAAATAAGGCAATACAAAAGCAGTTTTTAAATATCTGTAAGCTTTTTTTTTTTTTTAAATCACAATTTAGTTGAAGATTTTAGAACCTAGAAATTTCAAAGTCCTAGTTACAAAGATGACACTCACCATCAATAATGGCTTCCCCTTTCAGACTCTTGATTCCTCTTGGCATTGCATTTCCATCCAGGTAGAATTCAATTATACCATCATCCAGGATAATTAGAAGATGAAGCCAAACACCTTCTTCTAAATATTTCATGACTGTTGTCTTGGCAATGTATGTAGCATTGGATCCCAAAGTTTTATAATGAAGGGAAAGTGTCACATGGGACTCATTTGTTTGAATTTTTACCCCATAATAGATGCTTCCATTACCATTATCCTTTGCTATAACAAATCCATTTGTATTGGCATTAGGCATTACCCAAGCTGAAAATGTGAAGTTGGCAATCGTGTTATTCCTAGAGGGGTTGTATTTTGCATTAACAGTCCCAAATGCACCTTCCAGTCCACTAAAATACAAAGCATCTGTTCCAGTATGGTGACGCCGCATGTGTGGTTGTGAATGCACAGTGCTTGGGAAAATTCCAACAAGTAAAAAATCTATCATTGGGGGCAGACCAGACGTGAACTCACTGGACACGATTTCCCAGCCTACTCGTACATCACCAAAGACACCCTGCTGCCTCAAAATGGTGAAGTTGGTAATATAAGACATGTCATCTTCTGAGAGCACATCTTCTGCCACTTCTCTCTCTAAACACTCTGAATCCAAGATGAAAATTCCAAAAGGGTCATCATTGAACGGAATCATTACTGTCACCTGAAGGTTGGTTTCTGCAAGTCGGCCTCCAGGACCTGGGGACCCACCTGTAATAAGAAAATTTATAATGAATGAACCAGTTGAGGGCTGGGGCTGTGACTCAGCAGTAGCACACTTGCCTGGCATGTGTGAGGCGCTGGGTTCAATTCTCAGCACTGCATATAAATAAATAAAAAATAAAGGTCTATCAACAATTAAAAAATTTTTTTAAATGATCCAGTTGAAGTACTTTCCAGTATAACATTTAAAAATTGTTTAGCATATGAACTTCTAGTTAAATAATTTATGCATCATCAATAAACAATAGTATCACCATGTAGCTTTCACCACATTTTTAGGGACATATAAAAAAAAAAAAAAACATTGATTCATCATGATTTTATAATCAATCAACCCTGAACAAAAGATATAAACGAGAGAGATTGAATTCCTATGCTTAAAATCAGAAGTGATGTGAAAGCAAATTGTTTAAATTATGGCAGAAAGATCAAGCTTTAAGCCACTATGAAATTGTACTTCCTAACTTCCCTTAATGTTTTTATTTAAATACAACATTTGATGTGGAAAGTCTATTTACAACTTTCATGGTGAAGGTAAGCCTCTATCAGTAAAACTGAACCCAAATAAGATCATAAAATGAGGCTAAAAGCAACACTTTGGGGATGGGGTTTTAGCTCATAGGTAGAACTTGTGCTTAGCAAGCACAAGGCCCTGGATCTACCCCCAGAATAAATAAATAAATAATAGATAATACTTCTACCAAGATGGGTACGTTGATATTTAAAATCAGAAAATCAAGACAGACTTCTTCATCAATTGGATTTAAGTTATAAAATATAAAATTCTGGTGGCAAAATAAGAAATAGAAGAACACAGCACCTGTAATGTTTATGAGCTTTAGAATATAAAATTCATTGAATTCAGGAATTTTATCTGGAAAAGCATGGAGAATTATTGGTTTTGCTCCTTCTCCATCCATGAAATTAACAGTTCCTGAAGTTTCATAGAATTCTTGTCCATGTTGCAGAACAGAATCATTCTGGAACAGCTGCCAAGCCACAGACACATTACCAAAATGTCCTCGGTGCCTCAAAATCCTACATAACAAGTTGAATAAAGTTAGTTTTTATGAATGCATAGGAAAGGAATATAATTTTAGTGGGAGCTGTCCACTCTATCTTCTTAAATGAACAAGCCAGCCAAAAGAAGATAAGATAGAACTTTAAATAACACAGAAAAGTCAGCTGAAAAGCCTTAGTCTTCAAAGCCCAAACTTGAATATAAATTCTAAGGCCAAGTAAAAACTATTTTAATGATAACTAATGATTTTTTTTTTCCAAAACAAAAGTACAGAGTAAGAGCTGTCACTGTGTCATTTGAGAAATGTTTCTGAAGAGTTGGATAATTTGTGTTTCTCAATATTGATAAATGATGGAACTGGAGTGAGGAGGGTAAGCAGAACAATTTCTGCTTACCAGCTAAAGTGTTTTTGTTACAGTACTTTCTTGTTTAGACAAATGGCAACAGCATAACCAAAGTACCATTCACTCAGACTGGCAACTTTAAAATTATTCAATTTTTTATTACTTCTGAAAGATTAACAGTATTTCAAATTTTCTGTACTCAATAATTTTTTCATTCTACCGAATTTTTAATTTCCTTATCCAAAACAGGCTTACCAAAATGCATTAGTCTTTCCTTCTTCCACCGCTTTGTCTATAGGCTCCAGAGAAAAAATACCATTTGGGTCATCATTAGCTACAATTATGACTGTAGCTATTCCATATTGATATACTACTGTATCACCTAAATTAAAAATGGAAAAATCAAAGCAATAAAAAAGTAGATAGCTTGCTAGTAATTTAATATTTTTAAATTAAGAAACATTTTCTAATTAAATACAAATTTTCAGCAAGAATTTCCTCAGTGAAAGTCACACAATAATTGTAAAATGTTGCTCTATTTCTCCAGATATGTTTTATATATATATATATATATATATATATATATACATATATATATACATATATATATGTATCTGCATGTATATATACACTGTGTGCAGAGATGCCTAGTTTAATGTGAAATAGCTCCTTTTATCCATTGAGAATATGTTTAGTTACAGAGGAACTAATTTACTGAAAAACAAACAATACTTTTCTTCCAATAAAAATATTGCTACAATAGCCTAATTAACATCATCCTTGAAACTCTAGCCAGAGCAATTAGACAGACAAAAGAAATTAAAGGGATACAAATAGGAAAAGAAGAACTCAAACTACCACTATTTGCTGATGACATGAGTCTATATCTAGAAGATCCAAACAATTCCAACAGAAAACTACTAGAACTAATAAATGAATTCAGCAAAGTAGCAGGATATAAAAATCATCACCCATAAATCAAACGCATTCCTATACATTAGTGATAAATACACTGAAAGAGAAATTAGGAAAACTACCCCATTCACAATAGCCTCAAAAAAAAAAAAAAAAAAAAAAAAAACTGTGAATCAATCTAACAAAAGAGGTGAAAGACCTCTACAATGAAAACTACAGAACACTAAAGAAAGAAATTGAAGAAAACCTCATAAAATAGAAAGATCTCCCATGCTCCTGGATAGGCAGAATTAATATTGTCAAAATGGCCATACTACCAAAAGCGTTATACAGATTTAATACAATTCCTATTATAATCCCAATGATATTCTTCATAGAAATAGAAAAAGAAATCATAAAATTTATTTTAAGAAATAAGAGACCCAGAATAGCTAAAGCAATCCAAGTCAAGAAAAGTGAAGCCAGGGGCATCACAATACCAGAACTTAAAACTATACTACAGAACTATAGTAACAAAAACAGCATGGTATTGGCACCAAAATAGACTTGTAGCCCAATGGTATAGAATAGAGGACACAGATACAAACCCACATAAATACAGTTATGTCTTACTAGACAAAGGTGCCAAAAACATTCACTGGAGAAAAGATAGCCTATTCAACAAATGGTGCTGGCAAAACTGGAAATCTGTAGCAAAATGAAATTAAACCTCTATCTCTCACCCTGCACAAAACTCAACTGAAAGTGAACCAAAAATTAGGCACTAGAAGAGAGACCCTATGGTAACAGAAGAAAAAATAGGCCCAAATCTTCACCATATGGACCTAGGATCTGATTTCCTTAACAAGTCTCCTAAAACGCAAGAAGAAAAATCATGAATCAATAAATAGGATGGAATCAAATTAAAAAGTTTCTTCTCAGCAAAAAGCTTCTCCTCTCAATAATGTGAGGAGAGAGTCTCACAGTAATGCAGTTTGTGAGAAAATCTTTACCACATTCACCTCTGATAAAGCATTAATCTCTAGGATATATAAAGAACCTAAAAAACTTAACACCAAAAAAACAAATAACCCAATCAATAAATGGGCCAAGGAAATGAACAGACACTTCTCAGAAGATGATATACAATCAACCAACAAATATGTGAAAAAGTGTTCAACATCTCTAGCAATTACAGAAATGCAAACCAAAACTATTCTAAGATTTCATCTCACTCCTGTCAGAATGGCAGCTATTAAGAATACAAACAACAGTAAGTGTTGGGGAGGATGTGGGGTAAAGGGCACACTCATACATTGCTGGTGGGACTGCAAATTGGTGTAACCACTAGGGAAAACAGTATGGAGATTTCCTCAGAAAACTGGGAATAGAACCACCATTTGACCCAGCTATCCCACTCCTAGGTTTATACCCAACGGACTTAAAATCAGCAAACTACAGTAATGCAGCCACATCAATGTTTATAGCAGCTCAGTTCACAATAGCTAAACTACGGAACCAACCTAGATGTCCTTCGATAGATGAATGGATAAAGAAAACATGGTATATATACTCAATGGAATATTACTTAGCTTTAAAGAAGAATGAAATTATGGAATTTGCCAGTAAATGTAAAATGAGCCAATCCCAAAAAAACCAAACGCCAAATGTTTTCTCTAATATGCGGATGCTAATTCACAATAAGGCAGGGGGCACTAGAAAAGAATAGCGTTACTTTTTAGGTTGAGGGAAGTGAAGAGAGGGGAGGGGAGGAGAAGTGGGGATAGGAAAGATAGTAGAATGAAACAGACATTATTACTTTATGTATATATGTGACTGCATGACCAAGATGATTCTATAACATGTGCACTCAGAAAAATGAGAAATTATATCCCATCTATGTATGATATATCCAAACACATAAATGCATTCTACTGTCATATGTAACTAATTAAAACAATTTTAAAAATATTTAAATAAATAAAAGTTTTTTTTCTAATTTCACATTTTTAGAAAGATTCATTTATTGCACCAAAATAATGAAGGATTATTCCATAACATTAAAATGCTCCTGTCCATGTTTATTGGAATCATTGGCTCAAGCATTTGTCTTAGGTCTCTTCCTTCAAACAGCAGAGTCTGATCTGGTCATACATAGAAGCAATTCCACTGGTGTCAAACTGAATTTTTTTTTTTTTACTCCATACTACCCGTATATTTGGTCTCTTCACCATTTTTCCCTGAAGTCTCCACCACTTTACCATTGCTACAGGGGCACTCTATGTGAACAAAAGTCCTGCCCAGCTTCACTCTCCTGATTAACTCTTACCACTCTTGAGGACCTGCTCCAAGCAGCAGCTCTTCCTAGAATCCTACCTTGACTCCCCAGGCTAACCTAAATGCCTCTCCACTGTGTTCCCACAGTACTTTGTTCTCTGTTGATCTACCACAACAACTGTCACACTATGTTAGTGTACACACACACACACACACACACACACACACACATAAATCCATTGTAAGCCCCTTGGGCAAATGATTCCTATTAAATTCCATACCTAGAAGAACAGATACTCAGTCACTGGTATTCAGAGTTATTTATTACAGAACTGATAGAAATAAAATTATTAATATTAGATGAGGACAAAACCTCTGACTTTGTTATGGAAACAAATTTCCAAGTTTGCTAAATTATACATAGCAAACTAACACATTAGGAAAAAATTATATAAATATATGATTGTGCTCAATTTTAATCAACAATTAGCCAATGGAAAGAAAAAATACAGTTAAAATTGTGTAGAAAATGCTAAAATAAAAATAACAAAACAGAGCATATAATAAAATCTAACAAGAATAAACAAAAATAATAAAAACTGGGGATGGGGTTGTGGCTCAGAGATAGAGCACTTGCCTAGCACAGGTAAGGCACTGGTTCCAATCTTCAGCACCACGTAAAGACAAATAAATAAAAAGTATTGTGTCCTCTACAACTAAAAAACTTATTTTAAAAAAATGATAAAAAGCAATTTTAGCAGGGTTCTCCTATCATGTACAATTATAATGCAACATGTCATAGGCAGTGCTTTAAGTTCATTCCGTTCCTTTGTAAGATGAACCAACAATATTTAACAGGGGCTTTAAGGATGGCCACAGCCTTTTATCCAGTATTAGGACATACACTGCAAACAACAGTTCTTAAGCATAAATACCCACAGCCAGCACTAGCTCATGCCAATGTGATGCTCCTTCAGCCCTCCCATCACATGCTCACAGGCTCATCAGAGGCCATATCAGAGAAGAGAAAAGGAAGACAGAACTAAGAAAAAAAGCATGAAAGCATGAATTCTTGTCATCCAAATCTTCATAGCTAAAGTAATTACATCCCCACATGCCACCATGTCTGGAAAAGTATTAGAGCCAAATATAGAGAGAAGCATGAGGTAATACCACACCTCAGGCTGGTAATACTGGTACTTCAGGCCAGGATCTCAGTCACTTCTGTGTGAACTTATATGTGCACTTGTGCTTGTCTTCTCTCTCTCTCTCTCTCTCTCTCTCTCTCTATCTCTCCCCACTACCCACCTAACTCTCTCAAAGTCAAAATCCTTCCCCAATAACATAGTTTACAAAATTAATAAAGCTCTCTTTCTGGAGTCATTTTCCATTCTCTTTATAAAAAATTCAGGAATACCTTAATTCACTATTTAATCAATAGTGGAATTTTGTTCCTGATAATATTTTAATTAATTTTAACCCCCCCAAAATATTTGAAATACAAAAATTTTCGCCAGAATTACACCAAGTTAATGAATGTCATCTGGAGCTTATTTCTAGAGCAAATGGTTGTAGGACGATCTCATTCCTTCATAACTGTTGTGTTCTTCACACTAAAAATTTCTGTTTTCCACCTTTATTTCAAGATTATTTTTAAGTATAGCAATTTTCTTCATTTAAATATTGGGACAATGATTGGATTCACCAAATTTGTTTGGTCTATATAAGTCTAAATGTTTTTTGCAACCTTGAAATTTCTTTTGTGGTCATTATTGCACAAAGCCAAATTTTTCTTAAAGATGATAGTTTTAGTTTCCACTTTTTGGGGTATTCTTAGTTAAACCGTGTGAAAAATGAGAAACAAAAAGACAAAAGGAGAAAGAAAAAGAGAGTCAGCAACAAAGAAAGTCTAAGAGATAGGAAGAATGATGGAGGGAAACAGCAAAAAGAAATATCAGGAGATCTTTCATTTTCCCTGCCTCTTTCTAAATACCAAAAAGCACAAGGTAGAACACAAGATCAGCATTCACAAAGGGCTTGACAGGCAGGCACTATAGTGCCCTAATATCAGGAGTTATTTCTCAAACCAGGTATGGTGCTGGAGCCAGAGTGGGCTACTCAGAGCAGGAAGTTAAAATCCTGGTGGGGTTATCCCTGGGTAACCTCATTGTGGAAACAGGGCAACAGAAGCAATGGGAAAGTGGTTACGCACAGGGGAAGTTGGTCACAAGCATAAATATATCAGAGATAAAGGGAACTAGATTTCTTACTATTGGAGAAGGAAATGACAAAAATAGAAAGGGAGAAAAGTAGACTGAACCTGTTATGTTGGATAGGAATGGAAATAGTGGTGTTAACTAATGGTTTTCAACATACAGAACTACTCATGCATGTACATGAGTGTACATGAAGTACATATACCGCAATCTCTGCACGCTAAGAGAACACAGGAAGAGCAAAACCTCAATAATGGTGCCCAGATTCTGATTACAAAGTAACATTCTTCACTACAAGGAACCAGGGCTTCTTGGAAAATGGTTAATTTCAGGAACTTAACAGGAAAAGTACAAAACAAGCTTGGAATAGCTTGCTATACCAGAAAGTAAGAAAATGTCCAAAAGACAAAGAAGTCATCTCAAGTAGGTTACCACTGGTCAAATCTAGCACACTGTGGCCTTGAAAATAAATGAGAGTAGTGAAAAATAACTCACTGCTTTAAATAGAAAGTTTAAGTCCATATGATAAATGTATCAATGAAAAGACTGAATGTTTTATGAGTAAGAAGACATTTTCATAGTTTCAAAGTAACTCCCCACAAAATATTTGTTAATCACAATGGGAGACAAAGCACAGCAGAGAAGCCTGAAGATCATCACCTAAATTGTGATCAAAGCGAACATGATAATGAAGGGGCAAATCAGAATCTTGTGATAATTTTAAGAAGGGATGGATGATGAAAACACAGAATTATTTCTATGAGATTCCTACCAAGGAATCAAAAACTGAAACCAATAATAAAGGAACATCAAACAAACTCAAAACAAGAGGCATCCTAGCTTGTGGTCTTCTACACTGAGCAAAGACTGAGGAAACAAAATTAAAGGGACATTACGATTAAATGCAATGCATAATTAAGGAAAGAATGATTTTCCTAGAATGATATTAAGACAACCAGGGAAATAGGAAAGGGGCCTGGGAAAATGACCCCATTGATGCTAACTTCCTCATTTTAAAAGTTATAATGTGTTTACATTGGAGAATGTCCTTGAGAGCAGGGGATACACACTAATGTATTCAGCAATGATGGGACATCACCGCTTCAACTTACTCTCAAAATGTTCAAGGGGAAAAGTTCCTTGTACTCCTAAAAGAACAAAATAAATATCAAGAAAAGCTACAGCCCTTCCAATTTACTAAAGACAGGGTCAACACATTCTCAGGGTACACACAGCAGAATCAAAATATCCTTCATTTATGGAATGGAAAAGAAGGAAGAGCACATGTTTTCCCCTTGTAGATTGCCATTCATTTGGGGATAACCCCAGAGAATTATCAAGCAGCCAACTGGAGTCAGCTGCCTACAGAATTAAACTTCCCAACCAAGTGTGCCATCCTCCCAGATGGAGGAAAAAGCATTACAGGACACGACTGATCCCTAAGCAATGACACATCGGCAATGCCCAGGGCAGTTATAGGCCCAAGTCCCGTTGCTTTAGAGTCTTTATATCAGAATTTTCCATTTTTGTAATATTGTGAAAGAAAGGTTAAAAAGCATAGCAGGATGTATATTGCACAGGAAGTTTTAACACCTATATCATTCATCTCATTCCTCAAGAAAGCAGTAGAACAAACGATTTTGCTCATGGACAGTCACAGAAGACAGGAAAGTACAGCTGGCACAACTACTGGACAGAGGTACTTAATGTTAGAAAAGAACTGAAGGCAACAGATCTACCATAACAACCCAGCATGCTTACCTGTTGAATTAAAGAGGATTATATAAAAGGACTCATCTGTTTCAGGGATACCATCTTTATTAACATATACAGATAGGCTCTGCTCTCTACTTCCAACCTCAAAAATGAGGGTTTCCTCTTTTTCAGTAGGAACAAAGTCTCCCTCTTTGGCTGTGGCCTTCCCATCCACCGTAGCATACTGGACAGTACAGGTAACATCTGCAGATCCATTTCTGAGGACTGTAAAGTTAGCAGTCTCACCTTCCTGAACCCTCACCACACGAGGCTCTGAAATAGCCATAGAGAAGGAACACATGAGCCTTCATAATTCCCTCTACGTATTTCCAGATCACTTTTCCTTTTTTTAAACAAGAAATTTCCAGTACTCTCTGTGTTTAAAAATTTTGCTCTGGGGCTGGAGTTGTAGCTCAGTGGTAGAGCGCTTGCCTAGCACATGTGAGGCCCTGTGTTTGATCCTCAGTACCACATAAAGATAAGTAAATAAAATAAAGGTATTGTATCCATCTACAACTATAGTAAAAAATTTTCTTTTAAAAAATGTTTTGCTCTGGGGCTGCTGCTACAGGTCAGTGGTAGAGCACTTGCCTAGCACATGGAAGGCACTGTGTTCAAACCTCAGCATCATAAAAAAATTAATAAAGTAAAGGTACTGTGTCCATAGATAACTCAAAAAAATAAAGATTTGGCTCTGTTTCCAACTCTGACATGAGGCCCCTCTGATTACTTCAACCATCACACCTTCCTTTTCCTTTAATTCCTACAAAATCCATGGTCTTCAGCATCCATTGTCTGACAGCACCCCTGTCAGTAAATTATGTATTATTTAAAATCTTCTGCCTACCACTTTGTTATTGTCATTGTGTAGCTGAGACTATAAGGTCCTTGAGAATAGGCCCAGATATCTGTTTTATTTTTGCTAAAGTATTTGGCAGAAGCCTGATGTAAGACTAATTCGTTAAGCACAAATTCAGTGGAGGCTAAGAATAGGAATCCACAAAATTCAAGAGGTTTAAAAGGTTCCCACATCAGTAAACTGACCTTTATACAACTTAACAAAAATGGGACTTAAGAAAGAATTAGACATCAATTAAGTCTCATCAATAAAAGATGTCTCATGTGGCAAAAGACAGTTCTAAAGAAAGCAGTAAATGGAGAATCCTTAACTAATATGTCCATTAAATGTTAGCTACTACAGTTAAGTGGTCATTCAGTAGGTTTAATATCAGGCCCCAAAGTAGCCAACCTCTGTATTAGAAGTGATCATATGGAAGTGTTTTCTCTTCCACACAAAGGAAAGAATATACCTTGGCATTTGAAAAGAAGAAATAGAACTAACCAAAAAGCACTTAATGTTACTTTCATTTTACTTCAGAAGATCTTTTTAAAAAAATGATTTAAACTTCAAACAGACTGAATAACAATCAGTGAATGAATCATGAAATCATATGCAAGCATCAATTAATTGCATTTTATTTAAAATGCTCAGTTAAAGTTCATTTAAGATATGTACTGTTTTAAAAAGAAGCAAATTCATTCAAATAAAAATAGCAATACCACCTGCAAAATAAATGGGGTCATCGTTTCTTCTAATCCTTAGAGTTGCAGTTGTTTTATTTCCCACTTTAGCTCCTCCAGTGGCATTAAGTAGGATAATGGTAAATTCTTCCATTTCCTCTGGAATCTTTTGGAAAATGGTATCCATTATAAATCAACTGATTTATACATATAATTACATTATGTATTCCTAAATTATTATTTCTTTGTTTAAAAAGCTCTGTTAATAATACTGATCTTTACTTCCATTTCTGAGGCTGAAGCTTATGAAAGTATTCCTATAAGACTCAGAACCACCACCCCCATTAATTTAATGTGTATTCATCCAAACAACCACTTTACTTTAACTATAAAGTATAACGGAAATATACAGATTTTGTCTCACATAAACTAATAATAGATATAACCTATATCTTATATGTATATAGATATAGAATATGTCTACATCTATATATAGATATAGGATCTATCTATATTTATGTGTGTATGTATTATTTCTGTAAGAAAATGGGAAACACATTTTTTGCTTATAAGAAAAAATGGAACAAAACACAATGAGCTCTCTGGGGCTGGGACTGTAGCTCAGTGGTAAATCACTTGCCTTGCATGTGTGAGGCACTAGGTTCAATCCTCAGCACCACATAAAAATAAATAAAGATACTGGGTGTTCATCTACAACTAAAAATATATTTTAAAAAAAAAAGAAAACACAATGAGCACTCAAAGTCCTCTTACATAGTTTACTGAGCTTTCACACAGCCAGTCATAGAGACCTTACTTCCATGTCCTAAAAAAAATGAGATATCCACATCTGAGCCTAAATGAATCCCAGGTAGACACTGTTTCTCTTTCACATCATCCCTGTGAGCTATGCCTCTTCTCACCCTAAAATAAAAAATTGCTGGTCTGGGGGAAAATAGACAGGCCTTCAGAGCTGTTCTAAGTGCAGAATCCTGAGGAAGGTGTATTCTCCATTGCTAAGTTCTTTCTGGTTTTAATCTATAAGATGAAATAGCTTTTTTGGATGCACAATCCCTTGGCACAGTGTCCTGATTCTCAGAATGCACCAGGATACCCAGAAGATGGCCTTTCTCCAAAGAGCCTACACACAAGCTGAAGGTTAACCTTTCCTATAACCACAAATCCCTGAAGTTTATGTCACTGACCACTATCAGTTCTAAGAGTAAAGAATGACTCAGAGAAACCAAAAAGCATAACATTGCTCTTTTGCCTCAGTCAGATACTGCTTACCTGAGCTCTTTATATACACTTTTAATGCAAAATTTATTACCAGATGTTTCATGCTTTAATAAAAAGTAGAGAATCATCAACTACAATAAGTGGAGAATTATACATGCAAAATTTACCTCATCTGGAAGGGAATAAATGGTGATATTTTTTGAAAATTCCTTATCTCCAAAGAAAACTGTCCCTTTCACAGGAGTTACATCTTGAGTAAAGTCTGGACTAACCACCCATGAAACACTAACATCACCAAAGTTTCCTCGATGTCTTATTACGCCATAAATAGCTGTGAAATACAAACAGGCAAACTACATATGAACATGCACTAAACATTAAAACAAGTAAAGAAATCATTCAAAAAACCATAAAGTAAAAATAATACTTTGTTTTAATAAAAGCTAATTTAATAAAAGCCAATTTGCTTAGCATAACCCCCAAGGTTCACATAAAAATATATTAGCCTATTTCCCCCCTATGTAGATATACAATTAATAAAATTACAAGACTCAATATTTTCCATCATAGTGTGGGATCTTAAGAGTCATTTGGCATGGGGAAAGATGGTGATTAATTGGGTACAACTATCATAAAGTTCTGTAAGAATATCTGCCAAAGGAATTCAAAGGAAGTCTGACCTACCTACTCAGAGTGATTTCCCTGCCCCGACAAGATTGTTTTAAGAAAATCTTTCTCAATAGATGCAATGGTGCACACCTGTAATTTCAGTGACTCAGGAGGCTGATGCAGGAGTATAAAGTGCAAGACCAGCCTCAGAAATTCAGCAAAACCTTGTCTCAAAATAAAATTTAAAACTAACTGGGGGCACTGGGGTTGTGGCTCAGTGGTACAGTGATGGCCTAGCATGTGTAAGGTACTGGGTTCAATCCTTAGCACCATATACAAATAAATGAAATTAGGATATTGTGTCCATCTACTACTTATATATATATATATATATAATATTATACATACATATATAATCAAAATAAAAATATAAATGATGTATCATCACAATGCTAAGACAGACATAAAAATTGCAGTAACTAAATATTATTTTTATTTTTAGAAGGACCAAGCCTCGGCCTTTTCAATAGTCGGTATGTCAACTTTTCTAAAGCAGAATGAGCAACTGAAAACAATCGGGGTTACTGAAGTCAAATAAGCTAAAAAATGATTCATTTCCTCTTCCAGTTTAAAAATAGAAACTATATATATATATACATATGTGTATATATGTGTGTGTATATTATATATATATATATATATATATATATAATATATATATATATATACATGGGCTGGGAATGTAGTTCAAGGGTGGAGTGCTTTCCTAGCACAAGGAAGCCTAATGCTGAGGAGCAGCTAAGGAGGCCTTGGGTTCAATCCCCAGGACCACAAACATAAATAAACAGACAGACAGATAAATGGAATATTTCTCACTTTCTGCAACAGTTTCCAGCAGTAACTCCTAGCTTTAATGTGTTCTCTATTAACTCATGCCTGGGTATTTGAGGGCACTGCATATGGTTAATCAAAATAAAAATATAAATGATGTATCATCACAATGCTAAGACAGACATAAAAAGGTTGCAATCCTAAATATTATTTTTAGAAGGACCAATTTCTATACTGTATGTAATTTCTAAAGCAGAATGAGCAACTGAAAACAATGGGTTACTGAAGAAATAAACTAAAAAATGATTCATTTCCTCTTTCATAAATAGAAACAAAATATAAGAAACAGGAAAAATTACCACTGTAGATATTATCTGCTTTGCTTTCATTTATTGTCTCAATTAGGTCATCAGAAACAAACTCTATAATCCCGTGAGGATCATCATTTTTTAGAATCGTTATGTTGACAACTGAAGCACTTCCCAACTTGCTTTCCCTTTCACCATGGCTGCTGAGGACCACCCAGTAGTGCTCATCCAACTAAATGGAACATGCCAAATTAGTAAAAATGTAAAGTTGACATTTTCACAGCAAATAAAATATGTGCATACTCAAGAATATTAATATATTCACCTTTCCAGATACATACAACTCACTGAAAAGACAAAGAAAGCTGGTTTTACTCCTAAAACATTTTTAGCATGTTCTCCTATCAGTTAAGAGATACCAGATATACATACATATTACCCCAAAAGGGAAAAATAAACAACAATCTATTCTAAATGGTAAGAAGTCAGGGACTTGTCACTGATGATCTAGTAGTCAAACTAATAAGAGTAACAAATATAAAATCAATTTAAAAGCTACATACGCATTAGTGTGTAACCATAAGGGAACAATATCTGTTTCACTAATATAAAACTTAAATTTTTTTCCTTTAAAAAAGTAATTTTAGGGGCTGGGAGTGTGGCTCAGTGGTAGAGCACTTGCCTAGCATGTATGAGGCACTCGATGCGATTCATAGCACAGTTCGATTATTTATTTATTTATTTATAAATAAATAAAATAAAGGTCTATTGACAACTAAAAAATGTTTTTAAAAAAGTAATTTTATAGCAAAAATTCAGTTCAAAACCATACCATTAAAAGTTCAGTTAATATGAATCACATAAAATAAGGTTTAACATAAATAAAGCTAAGAGGAGATAAAAACTGATAACACACTGAAAGTCTCAGAATGTTTGGTTCATTTGGTATTTCTCTTTCAAGGATAAAAATACACCATTCTAATTTGAATGAATCTTACTTTGCTTTTTGAGATTCTTTTTTTTTTTTTTAATTTTCCAAACATAAGTATTTTTTTATCCCTTCTCACATTTTGACAATGTTTAAAATATTTGTGTTCATAACATGCTAGATACAATCAATCCTCCACAAAAGCACAAGTGAAAAATAAAATCCCTACCTCTGGTATGCCATCCAGTCTTGACAGCAAGGTGATTACTATTTCTCTTTCCCCAGGTTTAAATTCCAGAACACCTGTGTTTCCATAGAATTCACTGCTGTCTCTGGGCTCTACTCGATAATGTAGAAACTGTTTTACAAGAGCCCCCCTGGATCGAATAATGTGGAGCTCTACAGAATCCCCTTCCTTTAAAAAAGAATCCACAAGATTTCAAATCCTTCTAGATCATTCTTCTTAAGTTGTGAGTACAGAATAAAGTTTCACACTTACTTTTATAACATAAGGTCCTCTGGAAGCAGGAGAAAATTCAAAAACTCCCCCAGGATCATCATTTTCCAAAATAACTAAGTCACGGGTAGTATATCCAGATTTCAACACTTGATTTTCCACATTTACGCTGGAGAAGGTGGAGGAAAAATGCACTTGCTATTTTTAGTCTTACTTCTGAATTCTGTAGGCTTCAAAAGCAATATTTACAACTCTTCCAGATAATAGTAAGACAGGTAATTAAGAATTAAATCTCAAATCTAATTTATGCATATTAAAATCACTTAAAACCAAAACAGTTTTAGTCACTACACTTATAGAAGAACTATTCTGAATTCACTGCATCTTTTCTTTTTGACTGAAACAAACATGGCATATGTACCCCAAGAATATAGTAACCAAAAGTTGTAAATGTATTTATAGAAAATATAAAAATTTACAGATTTTGTTCCAGTTTTAGAAAAAAAAAAATTATTTGCAACATGTAGTTAAGAAAACATATTTAAATAAAACTTTTTGTTTTACATACACTTGAATTTCTTCTAAAATTTCATTACATAGGATTATAATATGTACAAAGTTGGATAACCACAGACTATATATAGCAAGCCACACTGATTAAAAAAAAATGAACACAATATGATTAGACTTTTAGGGATAGTTTTGTGGCTTTCAATTTTTTTCTTTTAAAGAAAGAAGAAAATGGATCTGATAAGCATGACATGTTATATCAATTCTTATATATTTATCAAAAGAACATATTAAATGTTATTTTAAATTTCTGGTTTTATGCTCAGCATGTAATTAGAATGATCAAAGAAAGTACAAGGCTCTGAGGGTTTAAAACCAGCAAGGTCTTAAGAATTCTCAATTCTGAAAGCTGGTCTAAGTCTTTCCAAATGTCACTTCCTATTGAACTAAAAAGTATTTGTGATAAGATCTCAAAATCACAATGAAACCACAATTTAATATGTAGAAATATGTGTCAAGGACAGTTCACATCCTGTGAATAGACACTATGAACTGACATCTTCTCTTGCTTTTGAAATCTGACAACCGATACCTAACATGCATGTGATAACAGAAGAGATAACTCAAATAATACAACAATTATTAATTATATTGCTAATAGACTAACATAATTTTCACAGCAAATTTGCCCATATTTCATTTCTATCAATATCTTCACTAATCGAAATTTCCTGTGTTCACATAAGGTAGGAGACCAAAAAAAGTGAATTAAAATGTGAAGTATAAAAGTCCACTGTGAACCACATACAGAGTGACACATGCCTATAATCCCAGTGCCTTCAGAGGCTGAGGAGGATCAAAGGTCAAGGACAGCCTCAGCAACTTAGTGAGACCCTAAGCAACTGATTTGAGATCCTGTCTCAAAATTAAAAAAAAAAAAAAAAAAAAAAAAAAAAAAAAAAAAAAACCTCTCTGAGCATAAAACAAATGAATTTATTTTATTTTTTTTTAAATGTTCATAAGATATGCTGCCCTTACATAAAATGCAAATTCTGAAAAGTTCTATATAAAACACAGAGAAAAAGCAAGAAATTGCTTAGATACACTCAGAAAAACAATGGATGAGTTAAGATTATTGGTTGCCAATTCTCTATAAAACAAACTTTAGGATTCATAAAACGTGTTAGGAAAGAATTTCACAAGTAAAAGTACATTAATGGTTCTGTAGGTTATGAAAACTTAAAATGGTTCTGTAGGTTATGAAA
This sequence comes from Tamias sibiricus, assembly GCA_025594165.1. Taxonomy (NCBI): domain Eukaryota; kingdom Metazoa; phylum Chordata; class Mammalia; order Rodentia; family Sciuridae; genus Tamias; species Tamias sibiricus. The sequence goes on from CM046662.1 coordinate 94,296,422, forward strand.
ACTTAAAATTGTGAGTTCTTCAAAATGTGATAATCCTAATTCTCAAACATTTTATCAAAAATTTTAAATGCATTCATAATTTTAATCTATTAGGATCAAAACATCCCAAAAGTTTCACATTAACAGTCTCCTGTTATCATTAGAAAATGAAACTACACACAAATCATGCACAGCCAGGTGAACAAGAAAATTTCTCAAGACCTGTGATCATGCAGCACAGCCTCACCCAGAAACAATCAGTTGCAAAACAAAATGTTGAATCACCAAAAACAAGGCATCATTTTGTACACTTACCCAAAATAAACGACAAATCTTTCAGTTTCTACCCTGTCAACACAGAAAGAACTGTGGGAGAGGGCTAAAAGAGGCAGAGGCACTATTTGCCACATTTCACTGATACTACTAGAAACTTAAAATGAGGGTTAAAAAAGAAAAAAAGAAAGAAAGAAAGAAAGTTGAAAGAAAGTCTTTTCTCTTCCCCAAGAGCTACTAATTTTCACTTTATGGAAAGAGTGCACACTGAGTCCTATCCATTGAGAAATGCCAGCAAGAGGTTCTGCGGTTCCCACTTACGGATGATGACCCGTGGCCAGCATGTCAAGACCCATTCAAGACATTCCTTCCCACCTCTCCAGGGTGCTTATGCCTGCCAAGCTCTGCACATGCTCAAACCACAGCAGCTGAGCAAATTTCATTCAGCTCTACTTACAATTACTTAGTAGCTTTAATTATGTTTTTGAAAGAAACTCCATCCTCAGATGTAATGCCAGTTCTTTGAGTTAAAAAAGTCACAGCTCTATAAGCAATCCCTGTTATCACAGGAATATATTCAAGAAGCCCTAAGATATCATGATAACTTTTCATTACAATTTTATGTCAGGAAATCTAAACACTTTCAAATCCTCAATGTATTTCATTTCAAATAGTCTTGAAAAGTACACGTCAAAGGGTAAAGCCTTTGAGCTGAATTTTTAAAGTCAAATGCACCACTGATAAATTACCACACAATTTAAAATCCTCTGAAGTAAAAAGGCGTGATTTTCTTAATTTTCTCTGATTTGGAGAAAATTAAACAAGAGTATTATTAACTAACTGGTATTGGAAGTAACATAAATTGTTTAGTACCAGGGCAACTTCAGTCTAGATTTAGTTGAAATACAAAGAATTTGAATTTGACAGTAAGAGAATTTTTACACTGTATTACAATAAAGTGTTATTATTTTTGTTGCAATAGTATCCTATGACTCACTATAATCACACTAGCATTCACTCATTCATTAATTTTTGTTAAACATGTAAAATTAAAAGGATTTGACAAAATATGCACTTTGAAATCATGAATTTTATTCTCACATTTATTTAAATATTCTTTAAACAGTTAAATGTAATTTGATTCTTCTTATCCACACACTAGTAACTAATTGAATCAAGACATTTTAATATATATTTAATTATTTGAAAAGAACTAATAATTTCTGATATTTTCTACCCTATGATTTTTACTTCCTTGTATTCTGTTTTTACTCATAGAAGGAAAAAAAAGAAACAAAAGCAAGAAAAGAAAAATAACTTCAAAATTATATTTAATGAATTTCAAATGTTTATATAAATGATCAAACATTACTATTTTGAAGAATATAAAGAATAGTCACTATGAATTTTCAGAGGTATAATTTAAATCATTCTTTAAATACTTAATTGAGAGCAAAAATTCTCAAACAAGCTAACAAAGTTTCCTGGACTGCTAGGACTTTGGTTTGTAATCACTGTTCTTTTTTCTTTAGTTTTCTTCAACATTGTCCACAGATTTAATACATGCTTAATTTTAATTAAAGGGAAAAAAGGCATATATGAACAAAGGCCTATATTTTATCATATTTCACTGACTTTTTTTATCATGAAATACCTTTCCTTAAGATTTAATCTAAAAAAAAATTAAGCCTGTATCATTTATACTCAGTGTATGTGTATGTTCATTTAGACTCAGTGTGTGTGTGTGTGTGTGTGTGTGTGTGTGTGTTATGGTTTGTATGTGAGGTGTCACCCAAAAGTTCAAGACATGATTGGGTTATAGCCTTAACATAATCAGTGAATTAATCCCTGATGGGATTAACTGAGTGGTAACTGGAGGCAGGTGGGATGTGGCTGGAGGAAGAGGTTCATTGGGGGAATGGCTATGGGGTATATATTTTTTATATGGAGAGTAGACTCTCTCTCTCTCTGTTTCCTGATCATCATGTGAGCCATTTCCCTCCACTACACTCTTCTGCCATGATGTTCTGCCTCACTTCTAACCCCGAGGAATGGAGCCTACTATCTCTGAATTGAGACCTCTGAAACTATGAGCCTCCAATTAAACTTTTCCTCCTCTAAAGTTGTTCTGGTTGAGTCTTTTAGTCACAGCAGTGAAAAAGCTGGCTAAAACAGTGTATGTAATTGTATTTGGATTTTGCTTTCTCAGTTTTTTATTGTTTTACTTTTTGTGGTTCTGAAAGCCAACAAAATGAACAGTGGCCATTCAACAGATTTGTTCTCTGTATCCTATACTTTTCTTTCACATAAAACTAAAAAAAGGGGGGAAAATTACTCATCAGGTAAGTAAAATGTATTTAGACAAAACATCTTCAAAGAAAAATCTACAGTCTTGATAAAATAGCATAAGGTCAAAGGATTATGCAAAATACTTTCTAAATCTTTATTCCTGAAGAATATCATATAAAATGTCTCCAATTTACCTATGAACTTTACTATTTCTAAATACAAACTGTACAATGTCCTCAAGTCACAGTAACGTTCTCTAATCTGTATCAGGTTGGTATAAAGAGACTTATAGAAGATAAACTTAGTTTTGATTGTTAAAAATCATTAACATCAATTAAGCACAGTATTTTTTTTTCACTTTTAGAAAAGATTTTCTGAATAACTGAAAGAAAAATTCTTAGATTTTGTAACATTTTCTTAATATAAAGTGCCCTCTGAGAAATGCTAAGTAACTTATTATAATGACTTGAAAAGTTACCTCTTAAATTTGTGTAATTTTTAATTTTCTAGAAAATAAGTCTTAATATTTAAATTCCATGTAAAAAAAGAATGAAGATTAATGTTTTCTTTTACTCACTCAAAAAAAGCTCTACCAGGGCTGGGGCTGGGGCTCAGTGGCAGAGTGCTTGCCTTGCATACGTGAGGCACTCGGTATGATCCTCAGCACCAAATTAAAATAGATAAACAAAATTGATGCTTAGTTACTTAAAAAAAAAAAAAAGTTCTACCCCTCTACCCTGTAGGAAAGGAAGCCACCAGAGCTATTTACTTAACCTAACATTTTAGAGGTGTTGTAGTCTATTCTTTTTTAAATATAGCAACATATTGACTTTGCTTCAAATTCATCTACTACTTCCCAAACATCCTCTACATAATTCTTCCTCACAACAAATAGCAGGGTAAAGTTCACTACAAGATATTATACCAATAATCTAACCAGAAGCCATAAAAAAGTAACAGAAAGACTAAAGGCCAACATAATGCGATTTACTTGATTTTTTTTTTTTTTTTACTTCATATGAAGAAAAAAAATTACCTAAATGGGTTATTACCTGTCTAAAGAAAGTGTTAGGGTTTCATTCATTTCCGGTATGTCATCACCTTTGATGGTAATGTTGATTGTTGTGTCACTTTGCCCAGATAAAAATACAACAGAACCATTGAAGGGACCTATGTCATCCACAGTCACTGCTTCTGAATTAAAGCCAGAGGGCTTCAAACTCCAATAGACGGTGGCCTGGCCATCAGTTCCATCCCGATGCAAGGGAATGTATACCTTATTTAGGGGGGGAAAAAAGAACAATTTCCGCTACAATATGTGCTCACAGAAACTATCAGGTCTGCAGTCAGTAGATGCACATATTATTAGGTGAATGTACATATCTTATAGAGAAGTAAATTATTAAGTGACATTAAAGAAGGCTTCTCTTTAAGCATGATAATAATTTTAGGTGTTTTCTTCAGTTTTACTCATCAAATTTATCTAGAAAATTGCCCCTGACCAAACATGTATCTGACCTGGGATTTAACTAAATGAAAAGACAAATATTTTAAAAGCCAAAGAATCATGAAAAACATAGAACAATCTTGCTGAAGAATAAATTTTCATCAGATGTTTTATGAATATCAAAATATAAACTGAAAAATAAACTTTTGTGATTAAAACTGTGAAATTAAGCCAGGCGCAGTGGCACACACCTGTAATCCCAGCCTCCCCAAGGCTGAGGCAGGAGGAACATGAGTTCAAAGCCAGCCTCAGAAACTTATCAAGGCCCTAAGCAACTTTGTGAGATCCTGTCTCTAAATAAAATATTAAAAGGGCTGGGGATTGGCTCAGTGGTTAAGCATCTCTGCATTTAATCCTCAGTACAAAAAAAAAAAAAAAAAAACACCTGGTTAATTAATGTTGTGTAAAATGCATAATTAAAGTGACAGGTGACAAAATAAAATGTTTCTAACCAACACAATAAATACCATAAAAATAAAATCAGACACTCATATCATGACTCCTGGTTATTTTGGGCAAGTTACTCAAGGTTTCTGATCTTGATTTCCTCATCTGAAATGAAGCTAATGAGTACCAATTTTTAAAACTTTTGGTAAAGCTGAGAGATCATTTAAGCAATCTAGAACACCAGTAAAAGCTAAACACTTTAATGCTATTATAATAATTCTGAAACAAATTCTATTTTGTAGTTTTGTTCAAATATAGTACATTTTAAATATATAATAAGATTCGCTATAGATCATGATGAAGCCTTTTCAAAGAATATAAATTAACACTCCATGGTAACTATGCTATTCTTTTTACACTCCTAAGAGAGCTAATATAGTTTTTTTTTTCCTTTGCCTTTTAATATATCTCAGGGGGAAAAAAAAAATACCTTCACCACTAACCATTCTACTATTTTGACTAGCAATGGTCAAAACCCAAAGCCAATGAGCACAGCTAGGTTCTGAGGGAAGCAAAAAAGGTACCAGGGCTGGCTCCTGTATCACCTGTGGGAGTGAGTATTGCTGGGGTTCTATACAGAGCACAGCAAAAGGGAAACTGCTACTTCTGCTGTTTCCTAAGAGGGTAAGAACGCAGGTCCAAGAAGCCAAAACTGACTTCTCTCAGTGGAAAAATATTGAAATGTAAGTTTACAGCTTTATAAAATAAACAAATAAAAGAAATCCACTCTTTAAGAATAAACTAAATGCTTTTTAGTTTTTAGAAGTAAACAGTATGTTTTTAAAATATGGAAAATCAAAACCATCTTGAAATCTGAAGCTCTCTGCCCATTTAGAGCAGCTAATATATAAACAAAGGAAATGTCACCACAATTTGACATGAGATTTTGATAACAAAAACAACTCTCCTCATTTCTGATCTTAACTTCAACTGAATTAAAATCAAATTTAAGTGTGGGAGACTTAGGATCTCAGACAGATAGTAGCTCTGGGAATAGCAATGGAGGACAGAGCTGCCCTGAGATTGATGGAGGCTTGGGAAAAATTCGACGGAAGATGGTGAAGAGGTGCTCTGTATGTGCATATGCTTGTGTGTGTGTGTGTGTGTGTGTGTGTGTGTGTGTGTGTGTGTGTGTGTGTGTGCGAAATTTACATATACACATGAATTAAAAATTCCTAACTTTCATATTTCACAACTTTACCATCATCATCTCCAGCATCAAACATAGGACCCAAGGCTACCACTTCAGCCAAGTGGAATGCTCAGAGATGGAAAAGGGCAAGATCACCTATGGACCACAACTTGACCATTAAAAAGCAGATTTACACTCAGCTATGATTACTTCAAATGTCATAGCTCTATCTGAAAGCAATCAAATCTAAATGTACTACTCTCACCAGGAGCAAATATTTCCAATTGTATTCTAGTAAATATAGCAAAAATGATGGAAGATCACACACTTATCAGTTACTTATGTCAAATTATCTATCAAAGGATCAATGCTGAAGTTTTTCAAGATCTATTAACTCAATATGGTAACCCTAATCTTAAAAAAATATTCTATAAACTACCTCAAACACATTATTAGACCCCATCAATAAGATAGACCCCACTTACCACTTCAGCATCAGAATCTTCTGGTTCATGCAAAATGATTGGAAGATTACTAATAAAGCCAATTTCTCCATTTGCAATGGCTGGAGTAACCAGTAAAGAAATATTTCGGATTTCCCCAAATCTAGGACTTATAGGTGGGATTGGGGGTTGTATGTTCACCAACATCACATTCTCCAACTAAAATAAACAAAAACAATAAAAGCATATAAGGTAGAAACTTTCAAAATTAAGAAAGATTGTTAATAGTAGTGGGTAATGAAATACAAAGGGTGAAGATCACCAAAAACTTGGAAACTTCATTTTCCTCCTCCTTCCATACCTTTTCAATTAATCTCCTGCACTGGCTGCTTGAGATTTTTCTATCCCCCAGTTATTAATATTCTACAGGGTTCTTCCTGAACTCTTTATCTTATAATTTCATGCAATCTCATGAATAATCTATGGACCTTTCCCTCAAACTCCAACTCACCGTAACAACTTGCCACTGGGTATCATAGAAACGTCATGCACACACTTTACAGAATATCCAAACAGAAATCACTACCTCTGTTCCATGCCCCCTCACCACTACCATCACCAGCAACCCCAACTGCTTTTCCTTGTCATCATCCATATCCAACTACTTTGACTTTTAAGGCCAAATGCCAGATAACTGTCCATATCTCCTGCCTCTGTTCCACTGACCCACACTTCCAATCACCCACTCCCCTTCTCTGCAAATGAAATCCAGTAACAGAATATGATTTGTAACTCCAATTGTAACTTGATGGGTGCATCTTTATTTGTAAAGTAATGTAATGCACGTATAACATACAATGTCCCTTTAATTAATGAAGATGTCACCAGAATAACTTTACACCACATTCTCCTCATCTAGAACACCCTCCCTTCCTCATCTCAGAAATCTAAGAAGTACCCACTATTAAAATTCAGCTGAACTTCCCTCCCCTCCCAAGAAGATATACTTAGATTCTCTAGTCCTCTTCATGCTGCGTCTTCCTGAAGTTCTACGGCTACCCTCACTAAGCTTAGAACTTGATTACAAACGTGCTGCTTCTTTATCATCATCTTCTGTGCTCCAGGCTTTTACTTCCTCACACACCTGTAGAACTCTCTGAGGGTCTGAGATTCGCAGCATTTCCCTCAATACATGACATAGGTCCAAAACCACAGCAGCTGTACAGTAAATTTTTATTTGTTAATTCATCCCTCCAACAAACTGAGCTCTATAGGAATACTAATAGATAACAAATCTTCAACACCTTACACATTCTATTTTTTCAAAATACAACTTAGCAATTCACACAGTATTCACTTGAAGGGCATAGGAAAAGAGAACCATTACAGGACTATGAAAGCATAGGGATTTAAAGTTAAAATGCAATTTTAAGCTTAACAAGTGGTACTGATTGCCAACATACTTTCATACTTTTTGATCAACAATATACGTTTAAAGGGCAAAGGCAAATGTCTTTTTTAAATCTCTCACATTTTGCTTTGAAAATCATATACAGAGGAAACACAAAAAAATCCATTTTTGGTAAGTATTCATTTGAGTAAAAGAAAACAGAAGTTAAACTGGCCAACTCTGTCAAGTGTTGATAGGCAGAATAATCCAAATAAAATGATTCTTAGTATGTTGCTTTTACTTTATAAAGTAAATAAAATGCAAAGGTAAATATGTAGTTAAAACCACACAACTGACATTATTTCTGGAGAAAACACTTTGATGTTGGTGAACAAAGAAATAACAATAGAAGTTTATAAAATGAACTGATCAAAAAGGAAATGCTAATTTTGAAATTGTACATCAGCATGGTTTATTTCCTAGTCTATAAGCCTTTTCTGTCTGGGTTCCCTAAGCATCTGCTAAATCAAATTGTTCCATTCATTCATAAAGAAGGTTCTTTGCTTTCACATGGTTTGGTACTGGTATACCACATTAGTGTCCCCACATCTGCCAAGAGTTGCACCTCAGACTAATGTGTTTGGCTGAGAGTAGCTAGAAGTGGAAGAGTGCATCTCTTGCTCTCCTTTCTTCAGTTCCCTCAGTTTTCCACCCAGTCTGATGCTTCCTGCCCTGGAGTTGTTCGTCCATTATGTAAGATGCAAATTATGCAACCTTCTTACTCCAACCAGCTTTTCAAGAGCCAATAGCTGTGCTAACCTCAAGGAATTATGTCAGTAACTAATGTTGCCTTTTTGCCCCTAAACAAGTGTTCCATTAACTGTCCGCACTGCAAGCCTTTGTTTTTTGATCGAATACCAGATACATAAAGAACTGAGTCTGGAATCAATGGTGCAAACAACTTTCTGATCCAAAATCATCAAAAATCAGATTTCACATCCTTTTTATTTAATTCTAATTTGTTATACATGTTTGCAGAGTGCAATTCATTTCATACTACATATAAAGAGCACAATTTTTCAAGTTGCTGGTTTTATATAAAGTACTTTTACAACAATTGTGTCTTCATACATGTATTTAGGGTAATGATGGCTAAGTTTTTTTCTTAGTTTTCAGGTGTCCTCAAAAATAAATTCTGTCATGTTTATATAGAATGCTGAAGTGAAATAACTAGGACAACTTTCGACCCTCAGAAGGTTCTTAATGAAGATTCATTAAGATAGGAATACTCTGCAGCTACTTTGAAATAACTATTGAATATTTTCAAAAGATTAAGTTTACTATTTTAAACTTGCTGATATTAGCATAGATGTAGGAGTTTCTATTCACACTGGTTGCAAGGCATTATAAGAAAAGAAACTAGGACACTAGAATGAAAACAGAAATATTCTCTTTAACTCCAGAACAACATTTCTACATCACCAATTACTTCATATTATTACAACTCCTCTAAAGTTGGTCACCCAGGTCTCCCAGGACTCCATAAAAACAGAAGCAACAGTGTGAAATATTTGCATCACTCCATTTGTTTAATAATTTGTTTGCCTATGAGTTGTAGCCTATGTGAGATCAGAGTACGAAAGAGGAGAGAACTGAACACTGAGATACCATGAACAAAAATCTTAGATGAATATTAATGAAAATGCTCTGAATCCAGAGTAGAGGAAACAAATAAGAGCTCTGACATCAGAAATGAAACAATAACTGTTAAACTTTGAAACTACTCTCAACAAGATATACCCCCAGAGACTCTCAAAAATGTTGGAAAAGCTACCCTGAGTGTGAACTCATGAAATTAGTATACATTCCCATTTAACAGAATCAATTTTAAAAACCTAACAAGTTATGGCATGTTTTTATATAGTGCTAAACTTAAAGTTGTTTCTCTTAAATTTCTAAATACATGTCTAAGTGTCCTGGTGGCAGATTCTAGTTGTTTAAATTTCTTGCTCAACAAGGCCTGGTACTAGGCCTGGTTTACTCCACTTCACAGATCCAGATACCCTGTCATCTGGCCACTCATCTCACAAGAGCATCCCACAAGCCAAGAAGAAAGGGACACAAGTGTGAACAAAACTGTGTTAGCTTTACATCACTGTGACCAAAATAACTGACAAGAATAACATAGGAGGAAAAGTTTACTCTGGGATCAGGGTTCCAGAGGTCTCAGTCCATGGACAGTCAACTTCATTGCATTGGGCTGGAGGTGAGGCAGAATATCAGGACAGAAGGGCATGGCGCAGGAAAGCTGTTCAGCACGTGGCATCCAGGAAGCAGAGAGGGAGCCTGAGGAGCCAGAGGCATGATGTAATCCACAAGGGTACGCCACTGGTGACTTACTTCCTCCAGCCATGCCCCAACTGCCAGCAGTTACTATCCAGTAGTCCATTCAAATTATTGATCCATCAAATAGATTATCCACTAATGAGGTTACAGTTCTTATAATCTAATCATTTCACCTCTGAACATTACTGTACATGAGTGTTTGGGGGGACACCTCATACCCATAACAAAACCTGTTTACTCTGGGCTCAGGGTTCCAGAGTACCCATCAATCCACAAGAAATCTAAGGGTCCTCCAGAGAGTGAGTTCTCCTCATAGATGAAAGCATGAATAATAGCAAAATTTGCCCACTTGGAGGAGACACAAAACAATAATAAAGATGAAGATTACGATCTCCCACCACTAGTAACATTAGGGTAGGCACATCACAAGCAAGCCTCACCTATAGACTGACCAATCATACATCCCTACCCCAGTCCAACAAGGAAGCCTCTTGGCAAGAGTCCTCATGAAATTCACAGAACACAAGCATGAGTGGAGAATCAGCTAAGAAAGACATAGTCTTCAGAATGAAAGAGCCTGCCTAGCCGAATGCTCAGTGAGGTGGAAGATTATCTGTGAAATTCAGGACACCTAGGGGAAGTCATGTTGTGCTCCCAGAGATCACAAGCAAGTTACCTAAAAGGCAAATCATTTTCTTCCCTTCACATTTCTCATCAACGACTGTGGAAATTAAAGACAATACGTTCCTAGTGCTGAAGAGGAAATTACTTCATTCTAGAAATGTCTACTAAGCCAAACTATCAATGTAAAGAAATTTCACATTTTCAGTTGCTGAGCAACTCAGAAACTTTCCCTTGCCTATACTATACCCTTTCTGCACATATATTTGAGGAGAGATATATTACCACAAAACTGTAATATAATCCACAAAGAAAAAGGAAGAAAATCAAGAAAATTCAGGAGTTCAATAAAAAATTCCTGAGATGTATATCAAAGAAGCAAGAAGTTAGAATAGTTAAACTCAAGATTCAACATGGATGGTAAGACAGTTGGAAGATCTCAAAAACATTGTGAGGACAACATATAGAAAGAGGATGATTAAAAACCCCAGAAGAGTCAATAATAAATTATAAAACAAAGTCAAAGCAAAACAATGAAATAAATTTAAATGAAGAATGATTCAAAGAAATTAATTGAATATAATATTTCATTTAATATATATTTCAGGTGGCAAAATGTATGGTGATGTATGATGTTAATTTTATTGATCCATTCATACTACCTGATTCTGTATTAAATTTATTTATATAATCAAAACTTGATAAGCAGACTTTATTGCTAATTTTCAAAACCAACCAATATCAAATGCATGGAAAACATAACATCATAAATCAGTGCAGCTCTGTTAAATATTGAGAAAAAACATAATACTTTGGTTAATAGGAGGTCAAAAATAAAAGAGCAAAGATGGAAGGATATATTCCAGGGCCCTTATTTTTTTTAATTAAATAATGGAAAGTCCAGAGATTCTACTTACAAATAATAAATAGATTGAAGGCATATTATTTAAAAGAAACTTTTTTCATATTGCTTTTTTATCTCTGGAACGCCTCTCCTGTAATATCCATTGTGAAAACATATTTATTCACAAACCCAACTCTTATGTTACATTTTTCCATATCAACTCAAAAGAATTGTGAATGTCTCTCTCCTGCCCTCTGCTACAACAGCCTGTTAAATTATTTTATTATGTTATTCACTGCAGTCTAAAATTTGCATTTCATATCTGGAATATTAGAATATTCATTTTCATAGAGCCCTGGTTTTATTCAATCCTATATACCTAAAGAGCAGGCGCCTTTTCTCCTGGGGCTCCCTAAATACCTTTAAATAACAAATAAAATCTAAACCATAAGTTGAGAGCAAAATAACTGTTGACTGCACTCACAAAAGATAAGTACACTCGCAGTTTAGCCAAAATTGGTTGTTTTTATCATTAAGGTACCTGTACTAGGAAGTGGGCCCCATTTTGAAGGAAGGCATCATTTCTTATTGGTAACTGTGTAGTAACTTGAGTTTTATTTTCTGGAAAAATGAGGCTATTCTTCCTGGATGCATTTAAGATGCCATCCCTCACTCGCAGGGGGTCCACAACTCCAGCAGGAATGTAAAGTGCAGAATAAAGCATCCTCACATCTCCTCTAGTTCCTCCAAGTCTCGTAAAACTCAAGGATAAATGTCTTTCACCTGGACTGCTTTCAATCTTCTGATTTTCCATAGGAAAAAATGTTATTAGGCCATAAACATCATCACTATCCTGAATGTAAAACAAAAGCTGCAAAAAAAGAAATAAAATATTAAAGTACAGAAATCTCACATCTGAGATGATCAAACTCTATATAATCTAGGCTACTCTAATTTTTAATATTTACTTATATATCATGTCTAAAATGATTCATCCCTACATATAAGAGAGTAAAAGGTAAACCAAAAACATGTTTCAAGGGGCTGAGGCTGTGGCTCAGTGGTAGCGCACTTGCCTGGTATGTGTGAGGCACTGGGTTCAAGTCTCAACACAGCAAATAAATAAATAAATAAATAAATAAATAAATAAAGGTCTATCAACAACTAAAAAAAAAAAATTTAAAAAAACATATTTGAAAACTTTCCTAAATTATAAATTGTGAATGTTTAAAAAAAAAATACTAGGGTTAGGGGCATAGTTCTAAGTGGCAGAGCACTAGCCTAACTATAGTTCCCAAGGCCCTGAGTTTGATCCCTAGCACTGAAAAAAAAAAAAAAAAGTGAATTTTTTATTTGCAGAAGAGACAATGTTGATAAACAGGCAAGCAACCATATTTTCATAGTTCTTCCTGTCACACTGAACTAAATAGAAATTTGATCTGTGCAATCAAATTCCTTGGCTAACTTCTGCAGCCCAGAAATACTGGCAAGAGTAAAGCATAACAAGAGCTTTACCTCTGCTGGTTCGCTCACTTCAGCACCTCCTCGTATTGAACGAGGCAGAATTTTAAGTAGAAAAGCTTCAGCCTCTTCTGGGAGATCATCATTAACAATGGTCAAAGGAATTGAGGCCAACATTTGCCCTTGTGAAAAATGGAGAACCCCAGAACTTGGTCTGATATCTGCTGTCACCGGTGAGGGATCACTGCTGTTGCGTGTCAACACCCAGTTCACAGAAACATTCCCGTGGGTCCCGCCATTCCTAACCACTGTAATTTCTTCAAATCTAGAATTTTAAAAGGAATATATCATCATATCACACAATTTCCCTTATATAGGCTCTCCCAACATGAAGTTGGCCCTTACATACTGTACTGGTAAAAGCAGAATCCATCACAAACAATAATTGGTTTTTAGGCAAAGGAGTAGATATGTGGAGGTGTCCTAGGAGATGACCATATTATGAGTTCATTTACATAGTTAAATCATATTCAAACTACAAAGGAAACAGTGAAGCCATGGCAGAGAAAATGACTCATACCTTAACAGTTCAATGTTGTATCCAACACCCCCAAAATTAATCTTGTAAAAACATATTAATATAATTGTAGCAATAGGTTTAAAATAAATCATACCTTAACACTGTATCTTCATTGATTATAACTGGCCTTTCAAACAAGATACTGTTGAAGGAGAGGACTCCATAAGGTTTGTCATTTGGCTTAATGGTAACCTGAACAATAGAAGGGCCTATTAGCACAGCATCTCCCTGTAAGGTGTCCTTTAGTAACATAATATGAAATGATTCAGCAATCTCTGGTATGGCGTCATCAACTATTTGGAATTTCAAGTGGAATTCATGAATTAAAGGTGGGAAAACAATAGTTGTGTTTGGCTGAAGATCAATGAAGTCTAAATTTTGCTGGGCATGTGCTGTTGAATTCCCAGTTTTAATTGTATATCTGATTGAAACTTCATATTCATCAGATCCAATCAGATTTCCACTGTTATCCTTTCCACGAACCACTGGAATTATGAGTACGTGGTCTTCCTCAGGCACCAAGTAAACACTCTGAATGAATCTCACGGGAGCATCATTTTTCTTGATGATAATCTCAACTGAATTCCTAGATGTGTTAATCTCAGCTCCTCCTTCTAAACTTTTCAGGTAAATAAAAAATATTTCATCATTTTCTGGTACCTGGAAAAGGAACATTAACAGTAGCAATACATCAATAGCCAAAACATCAGCAAAGAAACCAAAGTATAAAAAGTCACTATTTCAATAAAATTACATAGTAATTTAAGAAAAGTCTATAACTGAAGGGAACAAATAGAGTCTTGTCTACTCTCCATTTATTAAACTATTTTCTAAAGATAAATGGTCTGTTTCAGACAGGAATGGAAAAGTTAATAATGCAATGATGTAAAGAGTTCATAAAATACAGGTATCTTTTTTACTCTTGATCAGACTTTAGGTAACTATAAAGATTACATAGTAAAATTGGATATAAATTCTTATCAATTTTATCAGGTTGATAGGATCAGAAGCAGCATTCAAAGTATAATTACATCCAAGAATCTTCAAAAGTATATTAAATATCATATAATTCTTAATTTTCAGCATGTGAATTATTTTGGCTTCTCTGTAAATGTTTTTGAATTGAGAAGTCAATTATATAATGTCAATCATATGATTTTCAAACTTTGCATCCTGCCCCTCTGGAAAACAAGTTATAAATTACTACTAGACAAAATGTTGACTATGTTAAAATGGAAACTTTTCTTTTCCTGTGCAGAAAGCCTGGGGTTAATCTCCACTATAAATTCTGTTTAAGGAATAAAAGTGAAAAAAAATGCATCATTTTTCTTCCATTAATAATAACAAAGTAAAAGAATTTATATCAAAAAAATTTTGACTTGATATAGATCTTTTACATTTACAACTAGAATGATAATTAATCATCCCCCACCAAATTATAATCTTTCCAATGCCCTGAGATCTCAGAATAGAGAAAATTTTTTGGTTTGCAGAACTAAATTAACTAGAGTTATCAGGGCTACTAACTATTGAAAGCTTTTCAAGAGAAATGTTCTTTTCCAATAACATTTCTAATGCGTTCTTTCTTCTCTTGATGTTTCTTATGATTTGGTTATAGGATTTTGGTAAGGGGCTTATAAATTCCCTCTGTTTTCACTTCTCTGGCAATACTGGGATTCTTTTATACAAAGTTGTTTGTATAAAACTCAGGGGAGACATTTTTATACATTATTATTCAGATTCACATTTTACTTAGTAATTAAACTAGCTATGTCATGTATTCAAATCCTTGGTAGCTTCAATCTGAAATGTGAAAATATAAGCCTCCCTATAACCGAACATTTAAAATATCTACACAAAAAATACCAGTTGCAATAGAATTTTCTTTGCTTTTATAGTAAAGTGTTTATTCTAGGTAAGCAGATTATTCTTGTTAAAATATGAAGTGACTAATAAAATCAATCATCAGAGTTTTCAAAATGCTTAAATTTTTCCATTATGTACAACTGTCAGTTATACTCAGGTTCATCAGTTTTTAGATGCATAATTTTTATAGATGCATAATCTGTGTGTGTGTGTGTGTGTGTGTGTGTGTGTGTGTGTGGTGCTGGAGATGAGAGGGCCTCACACATGCAAGGCAAAGCTTTACCACGGAGCTACATTCCAGGACACGACGTATAATCACTTAATGTGAACTGAAACAGGTAAATATTAACAAGATATATTCCCAAATAGATAGCTATTTATAGCTAAAATGTGATTGGGTGCTATTATGGGTTGGACCTGTAAAAGCCTGAGCCCCAGTGCAGCAGTGTTCAGAGATGAGGCTTTGGAAAATGACTGTGACCTGAAGGCTCTGACCTCATCAATGGATTGATCCCTTGGAGTCATAGCTAAATGGGCTATCTGGAGTGGCAGAAACTGTAGAAGGTAGGACCTATGTAAAGGGAGTCCGGCCTCAGGGGGCATGTGTTAGGGAATGTATCTTGTCCCTAGACCCTTCCCGCCACACTCTCTCTGCCCTCTGACTGCCACAATGTGAGCAGCTCTGCCATGATGCTCTGCCTCACCATGGGTGCTCAGCAATGGAGCCAGTCAACAGTGACTGAAACCTCTGCAACTGTGATCCAAAATAAATTTTTCTCTTTCGAGATTTTTCTCTTATGTATTTTGTCATAGCAATGAAAAGCTAACACAACCACAATACACAAACTTCACAAAAGACTGCATTCGTAAATAATTTTGAATACTGAATACAAGTTAATACTTGGCATAAGGCTCTCTTATCATCCTTGTTTCCTCTGAGTGTTTAAAATTGTCCCACCTCATCATCAAGTACTGTCAAGTTATAAGTTACGGTTGCTCTCCCAGGGGGAAAGGTGATATTTCCTCTAACTGGACTCAAATCTTCTTCAGGGGGATTTGGGCCACCCTCTATCTGCAAAGAATCATACAATGCCATCAATAATCACAAAATATTTCATAAGATTGAGAAAGCATTATTGTGATATCAGCTAACAAAAATGTGAAATTTAAAGATGCTTATCAAGAATTACACAAACCTATGTATGTCTGCCCTTCTAATGAACAATCAGGGTCTACAATGTAATTACACACCTCACTATAGTATATTAAATATTGTGGTTTCTAAGATCTCATCTTCTTTTTTTTTTTTTTTCTTTTTTTTTTTTTTTTCCTTTTCAACCACTCTATTAAACCTGCGGGGAGAACTCTATAAATATTTCTTCTTGGGCAGAAGGGTATATTCAAAGTTAGTAAATTCCCTTAAGAATTGGGAACAAACGTTCCACCACTGGCAGTGTGACTTTGGGCAAATTATTTAATAACCCTGTGCAGCATTTTCCTCATCTTTAAAATGGACATAAAAATTTCCATTTCACGGGCTGGATGTGAAGATGTAATTAAATCATTCATTTAAAAAAGTATTTATTGAGTACTCTGTGCCTGAACTCTTTGAGGCTAAGGACATAGTAGTAGTAGACAAAGCACATGGACTTTACAGATAACGGGAGAGAATAAATGGTGAACAAATTGATGTGTGTTAGATGCTGACAAACACTATGGAAAAGAAAATGAAGATCTGAGGGAGACCGAGTGCTGGGGAGGACTGCTTTTAGATGCAGTGATAATCTGTGTAAGGTACTTAGAACAGCATATGGAAATATGAATTGTTCCACAAATATTACCCATAATTGTTTAAACAAAAGGCTACGATCCAATAAAATAACTTTAGATATACATAGATAAGCTGAAAATACCATAACTCAGAGTACATATCCTTTCTATAGCCAATTGTTTTCTAATTTTTCCCATATTTCTTATTAGAAATATTTTTTTAAAATTTATTATCTAAATGCATATTCCTAAGTATATGAAAAACTGCTTAAAGTTTCCCATGTAGAACTTGCAAGGATACTAAATATTTAGTTGGTGTTTATGATGTTTTTCACATTGTCTTACTTATTTTACATTCTTATGTAACTAATATGACTACCTTCTAATGTAGCTACACATCAGTATAAATAAAACCTTCCTATGTTACAATAGACTTATGGTCCATCAATCCAAGTATCTGCTCTATCTACAATTAATAATTAAGATAGCAATTTGTACTCTAAGGTTTGAACATAGCATATTGGATCATATTTTGTATCTTATAAAACACAAAAATGAGTTGAAAATTTAAATGTGAACCTCATAGAACAGCAGTGTGGTGACAGATGGTCATTAAGCACTAAACAATGGTTATAGCTAGCACTTGAGAAATGCATCTCGCCCTCTGCCTATCTTATTCATGTCACATCCTGTAGCACCCATGATCCTCCATGGTGGAGGCATCTGCTGTTAATACCATCCATTACGTGTCTTGGGAAAAAAATGGGGGGAAACTAGACATAAAATAATTTTCTACAAAACTAAGTAATCCACAGCTGATTTTACAATCTGTACTTGAAAATGTTCATACTAAAATTTCTATGAGGGCTGGGATTGTGGCTCAGTGGTAGAGCACTTGCCTAGCATGTATGAAGCACTGGGTTCAATTCTCAGCACTGCACATAAATGAATAAATAAAATAAAGGTCCATCAACAACTAAAAAAATATAGATACACATATAAAAAATTCTATGAAATTTAAAGAAATAACATTATTATTCTAGTTTGTGATCTATTGCTCCATATTTAAAATGATACTTTTTATTCACGTAAACATAATATATATAAGCAGCAAGGAAAGTACTTATATTAACCATCAAATGTATAAATAGCCAAAGTATTTTATTTAGTGCTGTGTTTATTTTACAAAGGACCTTAACTTTGAAAATTGCAGTCATCTAGTATGGACTTTAAAGTGTTTTCACTGAAAGTATTTCAAAATAAACTCACCTCAAAAGTCACAGTGACCATTCCATAGGTCCCCTTTTCCCTAATGAGAATAAAAGGCACAGACTCATTTCTGCCCCTGGGCTCACTCACAGTGATTGATGAAGGCTATTGGGACAAGCAAAGACAATCAGGCATTAATCAATCAGAGGAAGGCAATGGTAAAAAACTATTACCTTAGAAATGCTAACTTTGCACATGCAAATCAGTCCACATTGTGTATTCTTATGAATATTACATTCCCAGCACCAATTTGTTGTGGCTAATAAAAATGTTTAAAAAAATGAAAAATAAATGTAAAGGGACATAAAACTAGCCAAACAAAGATATAGGTCTTTGACTTGGTTCTACTATTCATTTGTTCTGCAAAGGAAACAAAGGTTCTACAGCTGAAAGATGGCAAATTAAAATGCTCACAAGGCCCAGGTCACAAAAGTGAGTTAAGCCTCCAGACCAAGAGAGTAACTCGCTGGAAGCACCCCTGTACCTTACTCCTGTCATGCTTGCCTCATCATTGGTCAGTTTGTGATTGAAAAGACAATGGCAAATTACTTTCAGGACATGATCGCTGCCAGAAGAGAAAGTGGAAGAACTTCAAATGTTGAAAGATGCCAGCTTGGTTGGCTGAAACTCAAGGTAGATGAGGAGGAAGGAGGATGCACCAAGAGCACAAGCTTGATTTGGCAGCAGTGGCCACCTCTAACAGTGACACCAGTTTTCATATCCTTATTCTAAAAAGGGACTAGGAATACCTGTGCCAAAGGGTTGTGATAAGATTTCATTGAGATAAATTATTTCAAGCACTCATCTTTGTACCTGACACATGCTAAGGATCAGTAAATGTTGGCTATTATTACTATCATCTGTATCATGTTTATTATCAATATAATCTTCATCAAGGCTGGAAACTGAAGTCAGCATACTGAGGACCTATGCTGAGCTCAACAGATACTTAGTTTAATTTTAAGGGCGAGGGACTCAGTTGAAGCCTGTCAGAAGCTGTATGGCAGCACTGAGACCCCACCAGTCAAAGACCTGGGACCAACCTCAGAGACTAGGATTGATTTGCAGAGACTAAGGGGTATAATGCCAAAAAGAAAAGAAAGGAAAGGATGGGAGGTAAGGGAATGGAAGCAACCTTTAAACTAATTAGTATGAAACTGGGGTGATAACTTTGAGGGAGGGTCCTGGAGAGAAAGCAATAGAAAAAGAAATTAAGCAATTAACAAAGCCTGCTCCATAATAATTTCCTATCATTCAAACTGAAATGATTGATTAATTCAATGAATGTTATTAATGCAAGTTACCAAATATCTACTGAATTAGGTTACTCAAATATCCTTCCTAAAGAAGATAATGCAACTCTAAAGGCCATATTTATCTATATAGTCCAACTGTTTGAAAGATAAGAAACTAAGAAAATGACATAATGCTATCAATTGTAATAGTGATCTAGATTGGAAAATGAATAAGAATCTGGGAAGTACAGCATCATATTTTATTAATGATGCTTAGCAACAGAAATCAAAAACACTCTCAGGAAAGTTGTTGTAGCCAAATCCAATTATACTGGAGATAAAGTCCTGTTTTATTTCAAGAGCTAGAAACAATTTTTCTCAAGCACAGACCTGTCTTGTGTGCTTATATTTAAAAATAAAACCCTCTGAACATGGTATTGTCCCTAAGCACAGGAATTTGGCATTAAGGGGAAGAAAATAAACTGCAGAGCAAAACTGAGGGAAATGAGATGAATCTTTAATCTACATCATGAATTAACAGGAAAATTATTGAGTGAGGATTAACTATAGAATTTTGAAGGGCTGTAATGTCTACTGTTCAGTTTTAAGATTACTGAAGGTTCTTTTTTAAATGTTTATTTATTTGTTTTAGTTGTACACAATGCCTTTAGTTTTATGTGGTACTGAGGATCAAACCTGGGCCACTCATGTGCTAGGCAAGCACTCTAGCGCTGAGCAACAACCCCAGCCCCAAGATTACTGAAGGTTTTACCAGTATTCTTTCAGTGAACAATGCTTTCTTTAAGTGGAATTTGGGAGAAATCAAGCAAAAGGGACTTGAAATGAGTTAGAGAGCAGTCAACAGAGGTAACAAATGAGACAAGTAGAAAGATCTGCAGAAAGAGATTATAAGTGGTGAGCATGATCGTAGAAACCTCCTCAGTTCACAAACATCTCAGGTAGAACAAATGCAAGGTCTACAGAACATGAGATAGAGACAGAGGTAATGCTGAGTTTTATTCAAATATCAAAGGATAGGATGATGTTAGCTAATATCATGAAAAACAATCAAAAATTTAATTTACTACTATCTAGCAACCATTTAGAATCACCAAATTATAACCATACCATATTGAATGAAATAATTCCAAATGCATTGTCATTTGATAATATTGTCACAGTAACAGTTCTCGGCCACCCAAGCTTCACATTTGTGAAAGGTTTCTAAAATAAAAGTCCAAGAATAGAATAATAAATTAAACATTAGAATAAGAATAATCACTCAGTAGAATTTGTCTCTATGTAATTATACACAATATGAATAAATATACAAATATACTTTTAATAAGCAGATTAAGAAAACATTTGAATTAAGACAACCTGGTAAAAAGGTCCCAAATGAGGTGATTTTCAAAAACTTTTAAAAAACTATTAATCACTATTAACAATAGTATGATTAAAAGTAATCACTGCCTAGTAATGCTATATTAAAAATTATCATAATTACCATAATGCCATTACTAATATAGTGGAATTAACTATACAATATGAAATTCTATTCAAACATGATTTGTTTTCTTACATTATGTAAGGGGCTGAAACTTAAGAATTAATTATTATTTAAATCACAAAGCCAAAATAAAGGTAAAATAGCCAGACATGGTGGCTCATGCCTGCAATCCCAGCAGCTCAGGAAGCTGAGGCAGGAGGATCACAAATTCAAAGCCAGCTCCAGCATCTTAGCAAGGCCCTAAGCAACAGTGAGAACCTGTCTTAAAATAAAAAATAAAAATAAAAAGAGCTAGGGATGTGTTTCAGTGGTTAAAATCCTCTGACTTCAATCTTAAGTACCAAAAGATTAAAAATAATTTAAAAATAAATATAAAATATTGAAGCATGTTTTCATATAAAACTAGAGTTTCCTGAAACATTTCTGTTGATATTCAATGGCAGCATATAGAAATACAAAAAAAAAATGACTCAAAAAGCAAAGCACATCTATTTCAAGTATCATTTTCACAACTCTGAAACAATAACTCTAAAACAATTATTCTTTAAAAATTCTCAGAAAAATTAACTAGACTGGTATAAGCAGTCACTGCCTCAACCTAACAGATCAAATTATAAATTTCAATTAAATCTTAGGCTATTCAAATTTTTTTCCCAGGGATACTCTGAATTTATTCGAAGGCACAGGGACTTCCATGCTTGCTTTTTGTATTCTTCTCTTTTGAACTCACGAGTCATGGTCATTCTTTGTTTATCTGGTAGTCGGGGCAGGAAAAAAGAAAAGGGTCAAAGGGAAAACAAGGTTGCTAGAGCATCTGTCATGGCAATGCCTCAGTAAGCTGAATAGCTCCAGACACTAGCTGCAGGATCTTCTAAACATTTTGTCTGAGGAGTAACCAGAGTGGGGGATTGCCAGAGACACTGTGGTTCTGGCTTCTATGAAAACCACTACCACCTGGTCAGCTTACCTCTAGATAAATAGATTTTTAAGTGTTGCAAGATTTTAATGAGCTTAAGGTTAAGAGAGAAAGAACGACTTACCTGCAATGTTAAATGAAAAATAAAGGTTTCATCAGGCTCCGGTAGGTCATCATCACATACTGCTATATACACTGTTCTATTTGTTTCTCCTGCAGGTATAAAAGCTGCAGCATATGTGTCAAAAAAGTCACCAGTGTCTTCTCCGTACAGCTATGAAACGCAAAATATAAGTCATTCATACGTAACAGTTAGGACAAGCGAAACTGATGCTAACTGAAGTACTCGAGACAAAGCATAAATCAAATGCCACTGACATTTATAGTAGGATATACAAAAATATGAAACATAAGTATTTTAAAACTGGTTTAAAAAATCTTCAGAAAAAAAGATAATGAAAATAAATGATTCTATGTAAAAACATTTCTTTATGTTGTGGCAGAAAAAGAAATAACTACATAGAAAATTAACAATTACATAGGAAAGTATTGCTGCAAATTTGTTTCTCTGACTCTATATTGATCTGAAGTAGGCTACACCAAAATTAACAAAAAGCTGAATTGTAGGTAAAATTCACAAAGAGATGGAGGTGGACTGTGAAAAACTGCCAGGGAAATAAGTTCTTTTCCCAATCAGTTTCAAAGAAACAGCTGTTTTCAAAACTTTCAGCCTGAAGTTGAATTTATATTATCCCACACCAACTCCAATAAAGATCTAATTCATTTGGCATCCCAAATTTCTTGGTCACTACAAATTTTCCTTAACTTTTCAAGATCTTATTCTGTAAAATCAGCATTGCTAATAAGATTCTAGAGGAGTAATAATTACAAAATTATAGAAGAGCAATTCATTAAATAAATCCAATGAGATTTCTTTCATCAAAGAAGAAATAAAATAAGGAAAAAATATGACTTCATACAAATAAAAATGAAGAACATGTATAGAAAAATTTTTGTCGATTTCTAGTTCTTATTTATAAAAATAAAGTAGAGCTGGGCACGGTGGCACACACCTGTAATCCCAGCACTTGGGAGGCTGAGGCAAGAGGATCGTGAGTTCAAAACCAGACTCAGCTATGGTGAGGCACTTAGCAACTCAGTGAGACCCTGACTCTAATAAAAATTCAAAATAGGGATGGGGATGTGGCCCAGTGGTCGAGTGCCCCTGAATTCAATCCCCTGTACCAAAAAATAAATAAAAATAAAAATAAAAATAAAGTAAGTTTTAAATACTTGATAAATCAAAATAGTTGTCAAGGATATTGGAAAACTTGCATTCAAATCTTACTAGAGAAAAATGGCCCAGTATAGTGTTATCAAGAGCCAGTGGGGGGGGGGGGACATTTATCCAACCTATGAAAATCACTTAATAATTCATAATATAGAAAAATATTCATATCAGGGAAACCTAGAAGCAACCTCATGAAAAACAGTTAAGGAATTAGCAGGATGCAATGACACTGTCAAGAAAAGTGAAAATAGGGCTGGGGCTGTAGCTCAGTGGCAGAGCACTTGCCTAGCACATGGGTTTGATCCTCAGCACCTCCTAAAAAAATAAATTAAATAAAGGCATGCTGTCCATCTACAACTATTGAAGGAAGGAAGGAAGGAAGGAAGGAAAGAAAGAAAGATAGATAGACGAAAGATGGATGGGTGGATTGGGAGCAATGATGGGCTCCCTGTAAGGTTTAAAAAAAAATAAGTGAAAATAAAGGAGCAACCTGGAAAATTATTAGGTTACTATTAAAATTATATTGAAAAGATTATCAAATACCATGTATACTTGGACTAAGAATAAACTAAGTAAGTATACACATATATGTCATGTATTAAATGAAAACTAAAAGCAATGTACAAAATTACAACATTGGGTAGATTTCATAAATAATTTTTCTTTTGCTTTTGCATTGTTTCATAATATGACAATTCAACCTACTGTTTGAAAATTTGCCTTTGCAATCAAAATTTTCTAGTAAACTTTGTGCCTTAAATATATCAATACCCTTAGTGGTCCTATGACGTTACTTTTTGATTAAACACATATACACATGGCACAAACAATACAACCAAAAATTAAACTTTGCAGAGGTATATTAAGAGTTTAACAAATTCGTTATTTTTTAATTTAATTTTATTTTTTTTTAGTTGTAGGTGGACACAATACCTTTTTATTTTACTTATGTGTGGCTGAGGATCGAACCCAGGGCCTCACACATGCGAGACGTGCACTCTACTGCTGAGCCACAGCCCCAGCCCCAAGAGTTTAACAAATTCTAGTAAACTTTTATTTAAATTAATAAACTTAGTTTCTCCCACAAGAGGAAATCTCTAACAGAATTTGGTGTTTTTTAATTGCAACTATTCTCATTTATATAGTCCATGTATTTTCTCTAAGCCATCCAACAATAGGAAATATGTCTAGACAGAGATGCTATGATTCAAATTATGCAAAATAAAATGCTCTTGTTTTAAAATAAAGATACAAACACTTTAAAATCATCAGTCTTTATCTTGAAAATGCTATTGTCAAATGCCCATGGCTACACTGGAGCACTCTATGAGCCTGTAAGAGACATGAGTAGAATAGTATTATCTGTGAATCATTTATCATAATAACACTATACTCAAAATCTCATAGTAAGGGGAGGGAAAACGGGAGGGTGGGAAGAAAAAGGAAAGGAAAAGTGGGGAATCACAAACTGAAAACGAATTTCATGCATGTACAAGTTTGTCAGGATGAACCCAACTACTCTGTGTAAGTATAAAGCTCTAATTTAAAAAAAGCATAACCTTCCCTCCAAAAAAAATCATAGTAAAGAAAAATTATTTCATTACAACTAGAAATTTCATATCTATTTTAATAAGAATAGAACTATAATAATTTCTCACCGATACAATTGCAGTAACATTTGCTGGCTCTCCTATCCTTTCAATGACAAGACGAATAACTGTAGTACTTGTTTCATTAACAACAAATTCTGTTTGCCCAGCAAACCTTATTTCTGTTTCTCCAAATACAAAAGCGATGAATAAAGCTGAAAGAAGATTTTGCTAATGAAGATGCAGAGGGCATCCCTATAGGAATAATAATAAAAAAAAAATTAGTCACATAACATAGCTAATATATTGTCATTATATTTTGTACCTATAGATACAATCATATCATGAAGAGTTCATCAACAACTAAGATATAAATACACCAAACATTTAGTCATCCAACTTGAACTTGTGATGATGGAGTATGTTAAAAATCTCAATCTCTTCTTATGGTTCTCCTTTTACTATTTGTAATCAACATTTTTTCTATTCTAAGATGGTATTTATAAGGTAAACTTTATGAAATTTAATTTATTACAAAACTTATTGGCACACTTTAGTCTCAGAGAAACCTAAGCAGAGACAGAAAATTAATTAAAGTCCATTTTCTTCAGCTAAAACTATAAAATACCAGCCAACAGTAACACAGTTGAAGCTGAAGTTTCAGGTAGCTATAAATTGATTTCTTGGTTGATGTCGACTTGTTTGTTAATTTATCTTGAAAATTTTTAAATTTAGTTATTGCTAGGAATTGTTAATCCTTCAAAGAAGACCTAAATTTCCAAGACTTAAATTCAGTTTTATTAATTAAAATGCCAATACTACTTCTTAGAAAAATCCACATTGCTTTAAATAAGCAAATTTGGTAAAGTGTCTATTTCCTTCTTTTCTATAACTCCTATTGCTTTCCTCTTACTACAATATATGCATTTATGAGTCATCAATATTGTTCCTACTTTCAGCTCTGTTTTCAAAAGCACAACACTGCAGTTGCCTATTGAAAGCAATGCTGTTTTGTAATGTAGATGCATACCTCTAAAAATGTGAGTAATTTATCTCACGGATCATTAAGATTCCAATGGATCTATGTGATCAGTCACTCGAACATAACAAGTCCATGCATTTTAAAGGAGCGTTGCTTTATGTATGCTATGAGCCAAAATGCCTCCCATTGATCTTTATCTTGGCCAAGAGGTAATAAAATGTTCACACATGTGGTATTTCCATCTGGCCACACATGGCTTTTTATTTAGGAATCACCAAATATACCAATTCTTGATATATTATAGGGTTCAGATGCAATTTTCTCAGTCAAGTATATTCAAGGGATGCAGGGTAAGATGGCTCAGTGATGGCAACCTCCATAGAAAGAGACACAGAGTTCATATGGAGTGCAAGAAAAGGACATGGGCCAACAGGAACAGAGATTCTGGAGGACCAGCACATGTTTTTGCAGCTGTTCCTTCTCCCTGAGCAAGCCTGTCATTAGGCTAAAGGACTGGGGAGAACTAACACAGTTATTTTTCGACATCTGTCTTCACCATTCTTTCCTGACTTCTAATCCAGGAACCTTAGTGTGAAGAAAATAGGACAAACAAACAGGAGAAAAGAAAGGGAAAAAAGCAAAGCGTAAGTGAGAAATGCTTTCCCATGCTTGCCATAGGTGGGAGCAGCTCTGAGCGAAACCCAAGTCAAGGAGGGAAGATCTTTATTCCAAAGCCAGAATGATTTCACACCCCACTTATGACAAGTGGTGGGAAAGAAATGTCTTAGGGATGATGGAAAGAATACAGAATAGAGTCATGAGAAGGTAACAACTTAGGCCTTGGGTGTAAAAGAGAAAGATTGACTTTAGTCTACTGTGATTTTGAAAGAAAAATCTCAAGTCCTGGCATAGAAAAATATAATAGAACTTGAGGAAATTAAGAAGACATATGAAGTTTAAGTGAGATTATAGCAGAAGAAGAGGGAACCACAAACAACTGAGAACTCTGCTCAAAATGTGTTCCACATAAGAATCAAGTTAGGCATATTGGAAAATGCCAATTCCTATTATCAGAAATTCTGATCCAGTAGGTCTAGTTTGAGGCCATGAGTCTGTCTTTAATAATATCCTATTCATTCTGATGCAACTAATCCTTGGGATACACTTGGAAAATCACTGTCCTAGAGCATGAGGGATATTATGAGGAATATATCTTCAAATGGACATATGAAAGGCCCCAGTTTAATAATTTTTCAATAATAGAGATTTGAACTTATTACAAAGTTCCTCATGTGTTTC
Source organism: Tamias sibiricus (assembly GCA_025594165.1). Lineage (NCBI taxonomy): Eukaryota > Metazoa > Chordata > Mammalia > Rodentia > Sciuridae > Tamias > Tamias sibiricus. Next base: position 94,323,461 of record CM046662.1, read on the forward strand.
TCTACCTATGCTGAAATTGCACTTTATGATTCCATACACCCTAAAGAAACACCGTAATGACCTGTAGAGAGTAATAATGACAACAAATGCTTATATAGTGCTGTTGGGTACTTTATACACTCATTAATGCATTTAATCCCTTCACATCTCTGTGAAGGTTACATTTATCATTAATCCCATCTTGTAGTCTGAAAACTAAGGCCTGTAGTTTTAGCAGCTGGGGAGGCTGAGGCCAGGGGATCGTGAATTCAAAGTCAGCATTAGCAATTTAGTTAGGTCCTAAGCAACTTAGCAAGACACTGTCTCTAAATAAAATATAAAAAGGGCTGGGGATGTGGCTTAGTGGTTAAGCGCCCTTCAGTTCAATCCCCAGTACCAAAAAAAATTTAAAAAGAAAGAAAACTAAAGTTCAGACAGGTTAGTTAACATGTCTTGTCATTCAATTAAGCTAAATGGCTAGGCAGGATTTGAATCCTAAGAGTCCACTACTAGCTCCTTTACCCAGAAACCCCACTACACTGCCTCTTACATTTTATTCCTACAAATCACACATCTCCATCCTGAATAATCTGGTAGATATTTATGCTACATTTCCCCAAGCATTCAAATACTTTAAACTAATGCAAAATAACCAAACTGCCACGCAATTCATAATTATGAGACTCAGAAAAGTGTGCACCTTTTTATTATTCTGATAAATGTTACATGTATTTAAATGACACTACTATTCTCTTGACTATTTTAAATATTTAACACCATCTTTTATTGTCAGAACCAGTGAACTCAAAAGCTGCATTCTTATAATTTCCCAGGCAATTAGAGCTTCAAGATCTTGTGTTTAGGTCAGTTAAATTCATTTTAAATTGGTTCACATCAATAAACTTGAGAGTATGCAAAATGAACAAATAAGCATGATTGGAAATGACTCAAATGGTGTGACATCATTGATAATTGCAACTCCTTGGCTTTCATCTTTTCACACTGCAAGAAAGGTTGTTGGGGCAAAGTTGGCATTCAACAGAAATTAAAGGATGAAAAAAAGCTTTGAAAATGACGTTTCCAGACAGGCATAATTACACAAAAGCTGAACAGTCCTTTTTTAGAGTAACTAAGTACATTTTCCTCTGTCATACTAAAAATCTAGTGTTTAGAACTTATTTTATATTTTATTAAACTCAGAAGATTAGGCATAAGTAATTGGCACCATTACTAATATTGCTAACATTTCAGGTCACTTTTTCTCTTATTAGATTTAATAAAAAATTTTTACATGCCACATTAGACCACTTATTTTAAATTTCTCTATAAAATGAATTTCAAACTTATGTTGGAAGATCAAAATGTACGTAATTGATTCTGTCACAATCGTGAAAGAATAACTTCAGCAACAATGACATTCTTCCTCCCCTCCGTATTGGCATGCTACTTCAGTCCTCAAGCCCTCTCATTTCTAACTACCGTCTATGTTCTCATACCTCCCACTCTTTCTGGGTATGATTCAGAGGAAGTTAAAACTGTTCCTGCAAATCAATGTCTCATCCCTTAATAGATCTCTTACTGTGTTAAGATAACTTAAGAATTAGGTTACTTTCTTCCTTCCTATTTTCTGAATTATACTACAAAGTTCTGATTGTCTTGATAACACACAGGTACAAAGTCACGGGTTCTTAAATTTGAATAATCATATTCAGTCTACCAACAAGTCACCTAATTTTGTAAACAAAGAAAATTTCAAAATTAAAACCTGGAATGTATTAGAATAACTCTTAAAATGTAAATTGATTGCTTTCAGAGAGCAACTTACAGTTCAGCATAAGGCCTATATATTGAGTGCCTACTCTACATTTTTAGCACACTGTGCTAATCACTGAGGACACAAATACTTAAGATATTATAGTCCTTGCCTCCAAGAAACTCACAGGGATAGGTAAATGATTCAGATGGGGGCAATAAAGTCAAGAAGACAGAATTCTGAGACTTTTGTTTAAACACAGTCATATAGATTATCTGTACCTCAAGGGCTTGGGATTATAATGATTGGAGTCAGTTTCTCCCACAAACTGGAAATGAAACCAATACAGCTGCAGATTGAATGGAGAGGTGGGAAAAGCCACGTCTGAGAAACAAGCTTAAGTTTCTGAATCCAGTTTTACCCTCAATTTTCCAGTTACTAAGACAATAAGTCACATTTTTGTTCTATAGGTTTGGGTTGAACTTTCTGTCTCCTTCTATGTCAATATTCATCCACCAATCTCCAACCTGCAATGTTGTGAACCAGTGTTAGGATGTGCCATGTGGAAGGTCCCCCGTCCACTGTACATGCAGCAGCATTACTCTTGGGCACCTTTGCTCTGCTCATGCAGGTTTCACCACCATCTGTACTCACAGTGCATATTCTCCCCTCCACCTCAAAACTGGGAGTGGCTAGTTAGGAAATTCAGGATGCTTAGATAAACCAAGAATGTTTTCGGAATAGAACATGGCAAGACATGAGTACACCATATTGACTCAGTCCATGAAAAAGTTAATGTTCTTCTGATTGTCGCCAAGGAAGCACAATATCATGTCTCTTTCAATTAGTCAGATATTAATTCCTTTCTACTGATATTCTCCAGATGCCTCTTTCTTTCCTTTGTAAAAATTTTTCTTTTTCTCTACTTTGTTTCTTACCTAGCATAACACATTCAATATCATATAACAGCATCACTCAACAACAATGTGTTGCAACCACAGAATTCTAAATCTTGTTTATCAAGGCTAGTGTTATTCTCCATCCAACTTCATACGACTGAGTACCTGAGTAAATAAACAAGCATAGTATGTTTTGAGAACATGGGAATAGTCTCCAATTTCAAGCCTCAATAACTTTGAAGAAGCAGAGTAGAAAAATTAACAAGGTTGAAAATAAGTAAATAAGGTTCAAGACCCAAAAGATGACAATGTAAAGAAAAATAGAGTTGGATGATTTTGCAATAATCAACTTACAGAAAAACTTTTCTGAGTTTGAAAGTTAACTCTCTTTTGTAAGTTTCAGAATAAGAAACTGTACAATATCTGTGAGTGATGGGAGAAGATCCTCCAAAAGACAAACAGCATTTGTGCAGAATCCAAGGGATGCTTCGGCTTCTCAGCTTCAGCTTTTACTGTCAATGCTGTATCAAGCATCTTCCCACGGTGTGACCACCAGGTAATTAATACCGAAAATATGATCCTAATAGAGTAAGGTTTTCAAGTTTAGAATTACCTGAATTCTATTACATTTACTAAGGGGCATTCTAAAACTATAGAATTACTCCCGTGGAACAAGAGAAGTTTCATCATTCATATCATCAATTATTTAGCATCTACGAATTTTTAATCTGTGTTATTTGTATTTGGTAAGTACTATAAAAATTGAACTTTTCCTTTTTTCCTATCAAAATAGAATTTAAATTTAAAACTTTCACAACAAACAAACCAAGTAGCTAGTGATAAAAATAAAAGAAATGTTCTTAATGTATTTTTGTTTCTGACAACATAATAAGTGTACATATTTTTAGAGCACACTGGCACAGTTCAATATGTATACAATTGTAATCATCAGACCAGGTTAACTGTCATATCTATCATTTCAAACATCTGTCATTTCTGTGTGTGTCTGTTATGTGTCTGTTGAAATTTTCAATTAATTGTTGTCAACCATAGTTATCCCAATGTGCTACAAAGCATTAAAATTATTCTTGCTATCCAACTACATTCCTGTACTCATTTACCAACCTCTCTCTACTCTATCTCCCCAACATCCTTCCCAAGCTCTGATAACCACTATTCTATTGTCCACTCTTTTAGATCAACTTTTAAAGCTATCACATGTAAGTGAGAAAAGGCAGTATTTGTCTTTCTTCACCTGACTTATGTCGCTTAATACAATATCATCCTTCAGTTCTATCTATGCTGCTGCAAATTACATGACTGCATTCTTTTATGTGGCTGAATAGTATTCCACCATATATACATACAACTTTTCTGTAACTACTCATTCATCAATGGATACATAGGTTGATTTCATTTTGCCTGTTGTGAATATGCTGCAATAAATGTGTGAGTGGAAACATTATTAAATGAAAAAGGTCTCTCAGACTACAGCTAACACAATTACCTTTATTTTTATTTATTTATGTTTAATCTTTAAGGAATGCATGGTTTTATTTGCCTTTAAATAACTTGTGGATGTTCATGGCACAATATTTTTAAAAAAAAAAAAACGAAAAGGTAAATGGTGAAAAATAAGTCTCCCCATCGGTGGCCCCACTAGCTATATGCTTCTCCTACCTATAGTCTACTACAGTTGTCAACTTCATTTGTATCTTTCAAGAAATAGTTGGTACTAATGGGAATACACATATATAAATATATATAAATGACATTAATGTGTATACACCCACAAATACGTACGTACATACATACATACATATGTGTGTGTGTAAAATGAAAAAAAAAATTTATTTATTTATGAAAAATTCCTGAGACAGACTTTGTTTTCTTCTGCATATAGAGACAGGAATAAGCACTCCTTTCCAAGATGTTGATGAATAGAGGGCTACCTGGCTTCCCTGTAAGTATTCATGTTGATAACATGTTTACTCTCTCAGCTATACACCATCATCATTAGAGATTCATCAATAAAGTGACAGTTTCCATGGAACAGATACAAAGACCAAGACTTTTGGGACCCAACAGGAAAAAGGACTGGAATCTCAGCATTCGGTCATCAGCTGGTCTCTTACTCCCATTTTCCTCAGGGAGCCTTACCCTCAAACATGCCTCACATCATTGGTCAAAAGATCAAGCTTTAGGTTTCCAGAGAGAATGCACGACAGATCTGAAAGGACAGGGGGAAGTCAGCAACCACACAAGACAATAGTTAGGCTCTCTTGGAGCAATTTGCTCCCCATCAAGTTGCCCGCCTGCCATTCAAAGTTATAGAGGCTCCTGGTGCTTCCACTATCTGTACTTTCCATGTGTACTTTGGGCAAGTCAGGCTATTCAGACCTGCCAGCTTAGAGTTAAGCTGTCTTGGGTAAGCAAAGCCAATTACAATTCATCCATCTGCCTGCTGGCTCCAAAACTGCATAGCTATTGTTTCCTCTCCTCTTCCATTTATCCTTGTGGGTTTTATATATTTTTTAAAGTCTTTTTCTATGAAGTTTTAAGGGGTATGGAATTAAAGATGTGCGTCTACAGTTAGTATTTTTCCTCAGTTTACATATTCAAGATCTCCTTAAATCCTGTCTGCTATGGTTCTATAAAATGTTTTAGAGCTTCTCATTAAGTGCTTCTTACAGTTTATTTTCATCACCTTCATATTTTTAACTATTTTTTATTCTTTCATGTAACTCCCATAAATGTATGGAAGCAATAATAATAATGGAGCACTTAATTGGGAGTCAAAGGACCTAAGATTGAATCCTACATTGGGTGATTTCATTTGTGTTCACAACATAATTTCTTCAACTTTTGTGTACATTTGAAACTTTCCATAATAAAAAATATTTTACAAGAGAACCTTTAAAGCCTTTTCATTTTGCACTTAGTAAATAGCCACTCTCCACTCACTTGTCAAGTCACACTGGACTTAAATGCCTCAAGCCCTTGCCCACATTTCTGCCACTGCTGGTGGCTCCCAAAGCCTGTGGGTACAGACATGAGGCTCAGGGTGATGATTACTTTAAGAAACAGCACCCAATACTTGAATATAAGGCAAGAAAGTGTGTGGCAGTTGTTTTTTTTTTTTTTTTTTTTTTTTTTCCCCAGTAAGATTTTACCTCAGAGATAATCTCTGTTACATAGTGCATTATAGTTATACATTATATTGGAATTCATTTTGACATAATTATACAACTATGGAATATAATTTACTCCAATTCAGGCCCCAGCACTTCCCCCTTTTCGTCCCCTTCTTTCTCTCTCCCTCTGTTCCACTTACTCTACTGATTTTGTTCTATTTATTTAGAGGGTTTTTTTTTAATAAGGCACTATAGATATACATAAAGGTGAAATTCACTGTGGTATGTTCATGCATGTACATAGGATAATTTGGTCAGATTCATTCCACTGTTCCTCCCTTTTCCTCCTCCCTTCTCCCTCAATCCCCTTCACAGATCTGTCATCTATTTTCAAGGAATTCCGGTCCTCCCTCCTCCTTTTTATCCCTCATTTTACTCTAGTTTGTGCATATGAGAGCATTCAAACCTTGCATTTCTGGGTCTGATTTATTTTAGTTAGCGTGACAGTCTCCAGTTCCGTCCATTTACCAGCAAATGCCCTCATTAATTTTTCTTTATGGCTGAGTAAAACTCCATTGTGTATATAAAGCACATTTTATTTATTCTTTCATTTCTTGACAGGCATCCTGGCTGGTATAATTTGGCTATTGTGTAATTGTGCTACTATAAATATTGATGTGGCTACATCCATATAGTATGTTGATTTTAAATCCTTTGGATATATACCAAGGAATGGGATAGCTGGGTCTTTTGGTAGTTCCATTCCTAGTTTTTTGAGGAATCTCCATACTGCTTTCCAGAATGGTCATACTAATTTTCAGTCCCACCAACAATGTATAAGTGTACTTCTTTTCCCACATCCTAACAAACATTTATTATACTTGTATTCTTGATTAGCATTTTGAATGGAGTGAAATAAAATCTCAGTGTAATTTATATTTGCATTTCCCTAATGGCTAGAGATGTTGAACATTTTTTTCATACATTTGTTAGCCATTTGTATTTCTTCTTTTGAGAAGTGCCTGATGAGTTCTTTTGCCCAACTTGGTTGGTTTTGTTTGTTTGTTTTGGTGTTAAGTTCTTTGAGTTCTTTATGTATTCTGTATATCAATCCCCTATCTGAAGAGCAGCTGGCAAAACTCCTCTTCATGCTGTAGACTCTCTCCATGCTTGTTTCCTTCACTGTGCAGAAGTTTTTTAATTTGACACCATTCCAGTTATTGATTTATTTATTGTGTTTTAGGATTCTTGTTAAATTTGGTGCCTGTGAAATATGTTGAAGTACTGAACCTACATTTTCTTCTAGCAGTTGCAGACATTCTGATCTAATCCCTAGGTCTTTGACTCACTTTGATTTGTCTTTTGCACAAGGTGAAAGATAGTGATTAAGTTTCTCCTCCATGAGGAAATCCAGTTTTCTCAGCACCATTTACTAAAAAGGCTATCTTTTCTCCAACTTGTTTTTGGCTCACCTTTGTTGAGTATCAGAAAACTGTATCTATGTGGTTTTGTCTCTGTGTCTTCTATTCCACTGGCCTTCGTGTCTGCTTTGGTGTCAATACCATGCTGTTTTTGTTACTATAGCTCTGTAGTGTAATTCAAGATCAGGTATTGTGATGCCTCCAGCAACATTCTTCTATTCAAGATTGCTTTAGCTATTCTGGGTCTTTTATTCTTCTAAATGAACTTTATAACTCTTTTTTGCTAGTTCTGCAAAGAATGTCATTGTTATTTAGAAAGGATTGCACTGAATCTGTATAACGCTTTTGGTAGTATGGCCATTTTGATAATATTAATTTTGTGTCAGTTACTTTCAATTGCACGGACCCACCTAATATTTAGAGAAATGTATTTTGCTTAATCAACAGTTGTTTACTACTGATAAAAGACTCCAAAGGACTTAGGAAAAGTACATGTAAAATTTTGGAAAATGTTGTGCAATAAAGGCACAATTTTATTTAGTGAAATAAATAATTCAAAGGTTAATGATAGGACATTAACCAGTTTTATATCTAACTCAGAAATCTTAATATTCCTTTATTCATTTATTTGTAAATTCTTTGTTTCTCATTTGAACCAGTATTAACACCTTATTATTTTCCTCATTAGGTAATGAGTTGAATAAAATCGTTGACATGGCATCATTTTATATTTGTATAATAATAATGTTGTAAAGTTTTGTAAAATACATTTTAGGATAGTAATATTTTTTTTCAAAATAAACCATGATATGACACACATAAGACTTTGGTTCCATAACAGCCATTTGTGTGAACAACAGTGCAGTTTGGATTAAAAGTAACCTTTTGCTTAATACAAGCAGGATATGTAAAAACTTGAAGTGAGACATAAAGACTTTTAACTCAGGTATCTGGACTTTGATTTTTACCTTTCCAAAATGGTTACACTTGGTATCTTCCATGAGACCATTGGCTCCCATCTGCACAAGTCCAAAAACTGATCACAAAAGCCATTCAAGCTGCTCATGCTTGGATCACACATGTCCAGCAAGGAAACAGAAAGATCTCTGCATAGAAGTTTTCAATCTTAGAGCTATGTGGGAATGCAGATGATGAGAGAGTTCAACCGTGCTTTCTCCATCCCACCTTCACAAAGCATAAAATGAAATTTTTACTATTCTAAGTCTTTTAAGGGAAACTCCAAAGCAATTAAATCAGTGAAGATACATCCTCATAGCTGAAAAAATTGAGTCTGTGACAGCATCTCTGTGAAGGCACAATTAAGACACACTTGTTGTCTTTTTGTTCCTTAGAAAACTAAGGATCGAGTTCTTAGCTAAGATTTCTGGAGCCACCATTAGATGGCACCCCTCCATCTTCAAAATCAACAATTTATTGAATTATAAGTAGAGGTCTAAGAATCTACAGATAAATTAAAAAATGAAAACAAAAAATAACCCTAAAGATAGATTTTTGCCAACCTATAACTCTTCACAAATAAAAGTAATTTTATAATGCACATATACCTTGAAAACAACAGTAAAAAAAAAAAAGCAATAAAGCAATTTTCTTGAAATTAATATTTCACAGAAAATAGATCTAATTAGTTCTGGTCAAATAAAAAAAAAATTATCCCCTAAGATTCAATATTACAGGGGTCAGAATGGGTATAAAATACTTTCTGTAAGTTTTTCTTCTGTACCTAGTTATTGGGCATGTTTTGTTTTACTGAAGAATTTAGGCACCTGTGTTTTCTAAATGAATGATTTGCACTTGAAGAGAGCAAAGGGAGAACTTCATTTGTAAACCCAGTGGTTTCAATCCAGAAGCCAGAGACTTGTGTTGTAGTCCAAACCATGTTCACAAAAATAATACCAAAATATCACTTTTGCCAAGACTAGAAATTGAGGAAGATCACATTTTAAAATGAATTTCTAGATTATTTTGCAAAATTACCACATCCAGGTCCACATTTCTCCATGGCATCTACTGGAAGGAATAGGGCAAGAAGCAGCTGTTGTTCAGACAATTTTCTCCTTAGGACCTTCCCAATGCCTTCTCAGACTGAAGTCAAAGAGGAAACTAAAATATTTTTCACATCCATGTCATTCAAAGGTTTAAAAGGAGGTGTGCGTGTGTGCATGAGTGTGTGCTACCTCCCCGCAGTGCCCCAGGAATTTGATTTTATAGGATAACAGGAAACATCTTGATAATGCCTATGTGGGCATCCTACTGTAGATGCCTTGAGGTTTCTAGCTGGACATTGCAGGTGTTCAGCCCTCAGTCATCTCCAAAACAGAAGGCGAAAACTGGACCCAGCATCAGTCATGAGCTCTAATCTGATCTCTGCCATCTTCCTAGCTATGTGAGCATATCTGGGCCTCTCCCTTCTCTGGGCATCAAGTTGCCTCAACTGGGAAAACAAAAAAACGAAGAGCCATAGTCCTAGGGTAGTCAAGAGGTACAGAAGAGGAAATCCATCCCTGTACACTGTCAAGTGCAAGGTTCCAGCCTCCTGACCTTCAATATCTACATGGTCAGGAAACAGCACTGGTATCCTAGACTGCCCTGTGTGAGGACCCATCCTGCTTCTGGCCCCACCTCCACACACACACAGGAGCAACATTACAATGAGATAATGTTTGAGGTAAATGAAACAACAGGAACCTGGGAAAATTTGAAAAAGAGCAATGAAAACCCACCATGGGCTTCAAGTCAGAGGGGGAATGAATTATAACATTGTCTGAAAAAAAAACAAAATGGTGGAGCTCCTGATATTCCTGGATGACCCCCATAACTTGACTCAACATATCAGCTACTGCTTTTATTATTATTATTTTTTTTTTTTTTTTTAGTCATGGGTGGACACAATACCTTTATTTTATTTATGTGGTGCTGAGGATCAAACCCAGGGCCTCACACATGCAAGATGAGCGCTCTACTGCTGAGCCATAGCCCCAGCCCATATCAGCTACTTCTACACAGTTAAACAGGCATAAGACCCACAGGTGAAAGAAAAGTCTGGGAACACTGGAAATTCCCACATACATCCTGGCTGCACTCATCACCACACAGAGAGAGAACAGTACTTTTCAGAGTGAGAAAAAGTGGCATTCTATCTGTAATAAGGTGTGCTTTCTCCAGGCTTAAAAAAAAGTAGTGGTGGCAGGGGTAGAAAAGAAAAAGATAGACCCAGAAGGTATTTTGAGATGGGAATTACAGCCAATCCCCCACCCTCTGCCAAAGCCCAGTACCATCTTCAAGCTTTAAACACAACAAATATTTTAACCACCTCATTTTTGCTGAGCTCCTAACATGACTTTATATCTTAGAGTTGTTTTGTTTTATTTTTTATGATCTTGGTAGTTATGAGGAATAATAGTCAGTTTTTTCTAGCACAACTGGGATTTGTCTGATGATTTTCTTGTGATTAGACTGGGGTGCTGGGTTTGGGATAAGATCAAGTAGGCCAGTGACATTCTCACTTACTGTGTCATATCAAAGCTATATATTATCCATGTGATATTGATGTTGACCTTGATCAGCTGGCTGAGGTAGTGTCTGCCAGGGTTCTTGGCTGCAAAGTTACTCTTCTTCCCCCTCAATACACCATACTCCTGGTAAGAAGTTACTATGGGCAGCATCTCTCCTCCCCCACCCTTTTTAAAAGAATCTGTTTTCCTTTAATTCAATAAGGCTCACTTCCAACCCCCCTATTCATTGTTTAAAATGATACCAGGCGTTGAAACATTGTTTGATGTTGCACTGTAAATCTAGATAACTTGGTGATGAACTCTAATCAGAAGATGCCAGGGATATACATGGGAGTCCAACAGAATAAATAAAATACAGAACCATCGCAGCATTCAGTTTTTGAAGATGTGTTGCCCAAGGGTTAACTGGCAATTTTATATTTTGTTCTTTAAATTCTCTGAAGTCCTATGTGTCTAAGCTCATGACTTCTTCTGCCAATAAACCTTTGGTTATAATGTCCTAAGTTTGTAATGATGCTGTGTACCCTATTTATTGTTCAAGCCTCCAGCAATGCCCAACTGACTGTTGATTTCTACTATTTCCTCCCTCAATTTCTTGAAACAATGGTAAAGTCTCTAGCAATATCATTGATGAGCCACTTTCTAGCCAATAAGAGTTTACACTGTTCTCCAACACTTAGACTAATGGGCCAGCTGGTGAATGGCAATATCATGCTGAAGAAAATGCAGCAGTGCCCAGCAGCTTAGCATGCCCTGCGGCTCGACACAGGGCCACTTGGGCAGTCCTTGAACTTCAGGAGTCCATTTCCTCATCTGTATGCCTACTGACTTCATCTTGGATTTATTTACCAAGTCCTCAACTTTTCTGTTTTCTTTTTTTTTTTTTTTTTTTTTTTTTTGGTACCGGGGATTGAACTCAGGGGCACTTGACCACTGGGCCACATCCCCAGCCCTTTTTTGTATTTTATTAGAGACAGGGTCTCACTGAGTTACTAAGTGCCTCGCCATTGCTGAGGCTGGCTTTGAACTTGCGATCCTCCTGCCTCAGCCTCCCAAAGTGCTGGGATTACAGGCGTGCGCCACCGCGCCCAGCTTAACTTTTCTGTTTTCTAATGCACTGATTTCTTCTTTAATCTTTATCAATTCTCTATCAGTTCAGGTTATTATAGCTGTAACAATCATAAATGTGATTGTACTCCAAGGACAGCTGCAGCTACATCTCCAATTTTGCTAAACTTAGCGCCTGATGTTATGATATTCTAACTTTGAAAGTTTGCTGCTTCACATATTAGTTCCAGTTTGACACAGATATTATTTAGCAGAATGGGATTTTCCCTAATCTCCAAGAAGGAAAAAAAATTTTTTTTATTTTATTATTGTCCTCTATTTGTTGTAATAAAAAGTAGGCTTTTATTTAATTTTGTCCACAACATATCATCTTCTGGCCACCACTTTCATTTATTAACACAGAACAGAATTGTGTGAGCATAACAATAATATGAAAAAACACTTTATATTTTGGTCTTGTCTGCACTTTGTTAAGGTAAAGTAACTTCTTGAAAGTGGCTACACTGGCTAAATAAATGTTGTTCAATTACTTACATAAATCACTAGAAACTCACTTATGGTCCAGCTAAGTAATTCTCTTAACCATTTATAAGGTGCTTAAGTGCCACATTACCTATTGTCATTGCCAGTAGCTACTTTTTTATTTATTTTAAAATTTTTATATTCATACATTATAATTATACATAATCATGGGATTCATTGTGACATATTCATATATGTTCATAAAAAAGTTAGGCCCATTCCATTCCCCATAACCTCCTTCTACTTTCCTTCCCTGCAAGTAGCCATTTTCTAATTTAAACAAGACACTTTAAAAAAAAAAAAATCCCTTCACTTAATAATTTTGAAAATACCCACAGGGCCTCAAAGACTATACAAAATGCTATTTAAATAAGAGTCTTAATTTGAAATGACTGTATCTGAACATACTCTACTCTTTCTCCAACTTCTACATTCCTCAATGACTTTGAAACTTATAAAATCTAAATCTGTATCACACATTTTTCCATCCCAGGAAGTCTGAGGCCAGTGACCTTAAGGTATTAATTTATTTCTCCATCTGCCTCACAGACATTGAACTTGTGAGAAATGAACCTAGTGTGCTACAATGTTTTGTCAATATATTTGTAACTCTGTAGAAAAACCTCTGAGATTAGACTTCTCTGGCTTCCCAATTTCATAATAGTTTATAAATACAAAGTAAATGAAAAAGCCTAAGATCTGTTTTTTATTAATTCTATAATGCTTGGTAAGATTATAAGAGTGCCTATCAAACAGATACAAATCTTCCAGATACTAAAATTAATCTACAAAAGATTGCTGAACACCCTCAGGAAATGGCACTGACTCCAAGATAAACTCATTCCAGAACAGTTTTTTACTGATCAAAGTGTGAATAACATCTATTGGACATAAAATATTCTATGTCAAAGTAAGAAAATTTTTCAGTTCAAGAAATGCCGGGCTGGGCTTGTGGCTCAGCGGCAGAGCGCTTGCCTCCCATGTGCGCGGCCCGGGTTCGATCCCCAGCACCACGTAAACATAAATGCATTGCATTGTGTACAACTAAAGTAAATAAATAAATATTTTAAAAAATAAAGAAATACCTAGGAGTTTATTAATAAGAGACCACAAACCTCACACATTGCTGGTGGGACTGCAAATTGGTGAAAACACTCTGGAAAGCAGTATGGAGATTCCTCAGGAAACTTGGAATGGAACCACCATTTGACCCTGTTATCCCACTCCTCAGCATATAGCCAAAGGACCTAAAATCAGTATACTATATTGATGTGGCCACATCAATGTTTACAGCAACTCAATTCACAATAGCTAAGCTATAAAACATTTCATAAAAAAGATCTTCTGATTTTTTATTTTAAATCAGGTATTTATCACATTTGATTTAAATTCATCTTCATGGAAAAGCAATTGCCTAATAATATATTGGGTTTACTCTTTTTGGCTTTTTGGTCAATACACCTGGCTTTTTTGGTCAATACACCTGGCTTTTCTTAAAGCATTCACTCTAACTTATACAACATTTTCTTTTCTTACCTTAAATGTCCACTCTTTGGGGATTTTTGTAGTCATGATCTACTTCCTATACATATTCCAAAATTAAGTGTTTCTCCTCTTTTCTTACTATTAAAGGATGTAGTGTTTATTTTCTATTAAGTGCTATTTTAAATGCAGCCCAAACTCTGGTTTTAGTATTAGTCTTGAGGCTGGGGTAACTGAAAAAGTCAACCAACTAGGAAAATTTAAAGTGAATTCCTGTTTTAGTTACTAAAAATACTTTCAATCTGAAGTCCAACTTCTGGAAACATCCTTGTAGAAGTTATGTTCTGTTAAATGTATATTGAGTGAGTTAATAACAATAATGCCCACTATTGAGTGGTTACTGTAAGCTGAGCTCTGTGCTAAGAGCATTACATACATTATTTCACCAAACACTCATGACTCCTTTCTCAGGCAGATGATTTAATTCCATATTTTCCAATAAGAGAACATGTTTAGGAGTAAACTGAGATTTAGAGGTGCTAAGCTACTTGCCAAGCTAAACACAGTTGGTAAGGACTGAGCCTGGATTTAACCTGGGCAATGTGATCTGGTTAGATTTGACTAGAATTTTCCTGTGGCTGTCACGTGACAAAAAATGAGCAATTAATGATTAATTCATTACTAGGAATCCTTAGTATGTGACAAGTATGAACTAGCCCACAACACCCCTGGTGCAAATGGATCACCACTCCATTGTTTCTTCAAATTAAATTAAATTCTCCAGATGCCATGCACCATGCTGGCAAGAACTCCATTTTACTTCCTGGAGCTCCCCTACTTGCATGCTCCAGAATTTCAGGGGCTTATGCATTCCGAAAGAAGGTCTTATGTCTCCCAGAACACGCTGTTCTAAGCTGCCACTAAGTCTTTATACCTGGTGCCCTATCCAAAGCTGATTCTCCTCCATCTGTTCAAACTGCTGCTTTAGGCTGTGGCCTTCTGCCTCACTGGACTCAGTTCCTAGCACTGGCTAGTATGACTCTCTGCAGGAGGGTCACTTCACTGCTTGTTACCACTTCTTTAGTGCTAACTTCAGGCCAGAAGATCCTTAAGAGGCTCTTTCCAATTACAGTGCTTACTGTTGAGTCTTTCCCAAAGCTTAGTCCTTAGTGGACACTATTGATATATGCTGTGGCTGTATCTAACATTTGTTCTTCATTCAACAATATTCAAAACATACTTCCTGTCTTCCCTGTCTGCCAGGCATTGTCTAAAGTCTCAAACCTGGGTATACAGGAGTAGCAATGATTAAAATCAAGACATTGGAATACAATTCCACCTTTTGTGAATTCTTTCCTGAATCCTCTTTAGAACATTTTTCACTTCCCAACTATACCTTCTAATACTAATTTATAAACAGTTTTTGGAAAAATAATTGTATATCTTACTACAATTGAAATAAAAATAATGTCTATTTTTCTTTGCTGTCATTACTGCATCAGAATCTCCCTCAATGTTAACTGTCCAAACTTAAACTTTATAATAGTTTAAACACTTAAGGAATTTTATTTCTGTCTCAAAATTCTTTCTCTTTCTCTATCTCCATAGACTATCTCCAAAAATAGAATAATTAAGTCCTTCCTATGAATTATCCACTATTTATGTATGCTTCTGAGAATATGCTTTCATGATTCTTTGAGACATTACTATTACTTTCTCATCTTCTCATCTCTTTTTCCTCCCAGGGGTGGGAGAGATAGAAGAAGTACATTATTACTCCTGTCATGAATGAGAGCACTTGCAATAGATTATAGAGAGCTGCAAATTCTTTACTTCTTTACTATTCCTGCCTTTGAGAATGGAGTGTAACTCTTCTTCCCTTGAATTTGGGTTTTGATGACTGGTTAATCAACAAAATGCAATAGAAATACAATGTTCTGGGTCTCTAAGACTAATTCAGAAAAGGTTTTGAAGCTTCTGCCAGGTTGTTGTGGAATGCTTATGCCAATAGAAGTCAGTGACAATTTGCTTAACTGAGACTGACATACTTCCAGGAAACCCAAGCCAGCAATAGGGAGAGACGATATGGAAAAACAGATACCTGGACATCCTCCAACCACCTACACATACCATGTGCAGCCATGACCTCACAAACACTGATAACAGGTATGAGTAATTAAGCAGTCAGATCTCTTCAGCCTCAGCCATAACCTGGCTACAACTCTACGGACCCCAAGCAAGAAGAGCCCAACTAAGCCCTTCTAGCCCAGAAGTAAGAGAGATCACCATAAATTAATTTAAGCCACTAAGTCTTGGGGTGGTATATTATGCAACAAAAGATAACTAGATCATGTTTTCTTTTATACATTAATTCCCCAAATCAAATGCAATGTGTCACTTTAATTTTTAACATAATTATTTAAAATAATGAGGAAAGTCATATAATGAAACATCATAGATTATATATGTATAGATAGATAGATACAGCCATAGATTTTTGTTATCGTTGTTGTTCTTGTTGTACTAGGGATTTAACCTAGGGGTGCTTTACCACTGAGCTATACCCTTAATCCTTCTATTTTAAGACAAGGTCTTGCTATTTGCTCAGGGCCTCACTAAATTGCTAAGGCTGGCCTCAAATTTGCAATCCTCCTGTCTCAGCCTCTCAAGTCCCTGGGATTACAGGCATGCATCACCATACCTAGCTCGTAGAATATATTTAATTTAAAATTTAACTCTTATGATTCAATGTGAATGTAAAATAAGATATTTTACATTAAAATAAATAAACATACACATACATTTATGTACATAAGACAGTGTGCACATAGAAAAGTACTAGAAGACCAGTGGTCAACTTTGGGTGAAAGACTTTCAAGTGATTTTTGGTGTTGCTATGTGCTTTCTTATCTTTTCCCTAGCTTCTGTATTGGATATGTTTTAACTAGACTATACTGCTCTTGAAAAGCAAAAAACTAGGAATTATAACTCTAAATCTAAGCCTTACAACCAATCATTTAACACCCCTATTCTAACACTTGAATTGTGGGTGTCAACCCCCAGGGTTAACTACAACCTACAAACTACAATCTCCTACTTGAAATTAAATAAATGTATTCTCAAACCTATAAGCAAAACAGAGAACTTCGTGAAATGTTTCATACTCATGTGTTTTTTAATAAAATAAAAAGGCAGAAATATCATTTAAGCTAAACAAGAACATAGAATTGAAACAAATTTCAGTCTTTTCTTTGACTCTTCCCAACCTATTCTCTTCGTTTCTCCCATGCTCCATTTTCCCCTAAGATGCAGCACATCACTTGAGAAGAGAAACCACATTTCTCCTCACACATGTATTTCAGGGACTTGTGTAAGATCTATGTAACTAAAACTTAACCTTGGAAGAAAACTTACAAGAGCAAAGGAAGCCTTTCCTAGAATTCACTGAGTGTGTGACACCTTTCACCTCTTGACATGGGATTTCTACTGTAATAAACTGAAATATGGGGGGTCTTTTTCTAACAATCTAATGACTCCCTGAGATTTACTTCTTTTACTATTTTTATTATTTTGACTTTGATCAATGAGTTCAGCATACAAAACACACTGAACTTATACCCCAACTCTACCCTCATTTTCTACCATAACTGCCCCTTTCTTCACAGCTAAAACTCACACTAAATAATTGAACTTAAAAAAAAAAAGATGCCTTTATCATTTTTCTCTTTGTTTCTTATAATTCATGAAAGAAAATACTTTTTGTTTCTTATTCTTCCAATGTGAAATTTTATTAGATCTTTTAAATCCAGAGTTCCATTTACATTAAATAAAATCACCTGGGAGTTTTGAGGTTATAAGAAGGTAGGCTAAGGATGTTTTACATGACTTACTTGAATTTCTCTTCTAACTTGGACTCACTTTCCCATTATCAAAGTCATCCTCTCCCAATTCTAAATCTCTCCTGTTTCCCTCACTTCCACCAGCTCCCGTGACTCTTGAAATACTGACTTGTGGTTTAGGATATGTGGAAGGATAGCAACACAAACATGACTGACAGGGCAGGAAGTGACTTCCTCATTCTTGGAGTCCCTTTTTCATGTTACATGCTGATGCCACAGTCCTCCAGTATTCCTTCTCACTCAATAAGTGCCCCAGCCTCCTTCTCTGGATCCTGGCCTTCTTCCTGACTTCCACATGATACAGGATCCCAGTTCCCAGGCCTCTCCATCCACACTTGCTCTCACTGTGTCTCATTCACTCCACTGCTTTAAATACCTTCCCCCAAATTCACAATCCCAAGCCTGACTTATTCCTAAATTCCATGTTCAGACCTTCAAATCACTATGTGATATCTCCAGGTGAAATTTTTTTAAACTAATTTTTCTTTTCTGAATATAAAACACATTTACATGAATCCAAGATTAAACCTATATAACAAGGTATATTCAAAGAATTCTCATTTCCATTCACCTATTGCTTCCTCCCCCTACAGATAACAATTTTTAATAAACTTGAATTTATGTTGCCAATGCTTCTTTTACAACTCTAGGTATGTATTGTCAAATAAACAAAAACAAGGCAACTGTGAATCAAATGGTGATATTCACAGACAAATAAATTATTTCTAGTAGCTTAAGATAATAGTATTTGACTGTCTATCCTTAGAAAAATTAATTCTAAAGGCAAATATAACTGCAAAGAAAGCTTATACTTCATTCCGTATTCTTAGTGGTATTATTAGATTAGTATTTTTATATTGTATGAATTTTTGTATTTTGAATACATACTTTGAAATCACATTCTATATATGGTATATATTTTGAAAAACATGCTATAGGATAAAGCAAATAATAATTACATAAGAGAATAAAATGACAATATTTTTTTAATTATGTAAAATCTCTGAAAGTTTAAACTTAAATATGAAATATTAGCATCACTTCCTGACTTGTTTTCTTTGTAAAAATGCACCACATTTCCTGGTTTTGTCCATTTTCCATGACTTAGATATAATGACAACTCAGATACATTAGCAACTCTAGTACCCAGGCTTTTTTTCTCTAAACACCATTCTTCAATTAAAAGAACCAGGGCTAATTAGAGACATAACAGGTGTCTGTGGAAGGAAACATGCAAAACGAAATGGCAAGGAAGATTAATGGAGTCACATCAAGAGGACACCACAGGAAGATGAAAGGGGTCCCATTTCACCCTTGTTAAAATTTTTGAGTATCTAAAGGATAATGACTACAATTTTTAGAAATACACTGAATATATAAACCCATATGTTCATAAGAATAATACAAAAACAACAATCTGAATGCCACCACTGCTGGTAACTAGTGCATCAATTCCTTAGTTTGAAATTAATATTTAAAAGTAAAGAATTAAACATTTATTCTGTTTATCCTAGGTAAACTTCTTGCCAGGGTAACCAAATAGCCTAGCTGTTAAGGAAAAAGTTCTTCATTACAGAAAAATTCCAGCTACATAGCAAGACTGAAAGAAAGGTACCTATCAGTAACACCAAATAAAATAACGAAGGAAGTGAGCATTCTTAGATGAAACAACTAGATGAAAAGTTGATGCAAAACTCAACAGTGGAGGGATTAGGCTGTCACCACCTGAACCCACCACTGAATACCAGGGTCAGTAAAGTGACAGAGCACACATGATGTGCCTCCAGATTTGCACCAATTATTTTCTCTGATATAAGGAGGCTGGTTCACAGAGTTGTTGGAAGGGGGTACATAGGATCAGAGGAACACTAGAATGGTCCAGAAAAAAATTGGTGGTTTTGGATATCATCCTAAATGCATGATTGAAAAATGGTACTTAATACTTTGTATACAAGCAGTTGTATGTAAAAAGATACTATACCATGATGAATAAGTAAATAAATAATAAAAAAAAAAAAAAAAGTCAATAGCACCACCTGTGTATCATTCTTGCCCAACAAAAAGCAAAAGATGACTCTAATTGAGGCTAACTTCTAGTTTACAAAAAAAAAAAAAAAAAAAAAACTGAGGATAAAGCCAGATTTGGTGGCACACACCTATAATCCCGGCTACTTAGGATACTGAACAGGAGGAAGTTCCACAGCTTGGGCAACATAGTGAAATCCTGTCTCTAAAAAAATAAAAATTTAAAAAATAAAAAAGGAAGGAAGGGAAGAAAGGCAAAACAGGAGAAAGAAGCATATTAGTTAATGCAAAAGGAGGAAGAAAACAAATTTAGAATGTGAAAATTCTACAGGACAAATTGCCAAAATTCTTCAACAGTGGTATGTTGAGGAAAGGGATCCCAAAAGACTTCAAAAGAATGTCATGTCAGAAGATCTAGAACTTATATTTATGCTTTATTAGAGGAAGCCAACTATAAAAATATACTTTTTAAAAAATCAAGGAAATTTGAAATTGGACTCATTATTGAATGTATCACAGAATAATTGGCAACTTTCTAAGAAGTATGATTGCATTGTAAAAAAATTCATATATTTCATAGCTGTATTCTGTAATGTTAGAGATACATAAAACAGTATGGAAAATTTTTGATAGTTGACAGTTCTGGACTATGAGTGTAAAGATCATTTTACTATTCTTTGTATTTTTGTATATTTTTGAGAGCTTTCAAAATTAAAAAAAAAAAATGTTTCATGGCAAACTCCGCATAATGAAAGTTCTAACCAGAATTTCAACATTAACTTCTCCTATCCCAACTAGGGAGTTTTGTGGATTGGAGGCATATAGTTGGCAAAAATTTTGAGTCCTCTTCTCTTTGCTTATGTGTAGTTGTCATTTTTCCTCAGCTGGTCAACTGGATTCCATCACCACTTAGGGCAGAGAAAGGTGGGGGATGGGTGGGGTCAGGATTGAGAAGTAAAGAAAAGGGTTAGAAAGGTTCTTACTAGATTGGATTGCTATGAGATGGCTTGCTCTCTGTGACCTAGCTAAGTCATTTTCATGGACACTTCTGAAGTCTTCATAAAGTTTTCACTGTTAGGTTCCATCAACTTCAAGCCCCAACCTGCAGGGTATGTCTGACAGCTGATCCAGATTACCTTTCAACTTGTAACCCTGGCAGTATACCCACAGGAAATTACTAACAGGCTCCCGTTGTCCTGATTTGGGCAAAATCCCTTTAAAATAATGTCAGGTGAACATCCCTATCATGGGTTTCATGGGTAGCCTTTGGACTCACTTCCTTTCCCCCTGCTATGGAAAGTACAGCAATTCATCCTGGACTCTTTCCTCTATCCTGCTACTACAGGCAAACTTAGCTCTCTCAAAAATTAATCAAGATTCCCCTGCTATCATCTCCAAACACATATCAACTCTACAAGGAGTTTTGTTGAAGTCTTTTGCACCACACTTAAAGAGATGCACATGGGGTGGGGGTAAGAGGGACAGGGGGGGGTGTGCATAGCACTTTCACAGTTCTATCAATGTCAATTTCTCATCGGAAAATTCTGAAGTTGGGCATGGTGGCACACGCCTGTAATCCCAGCACTTGGGAGGCTGAGGCAGGAGGACTGCGAGTTCAAAGCCAGCCTCAGCAATGGTGAGGCATTTAGCAACTCAGTGAGACCCTGTCTCTAAATAAAAATACAAAAAAAAAAAAAAAAAAAAAGGGCAGGGGATGGCTCAGTGGTCGAGTGCTCCTGAGTTCAATCCCCAGTACCATAAAAAAAAGAAAGAAAATTTTGATACTTTATTCCTCTGAATTTTTTATATACCAGTGTGAGAGAATTCCAGTTATGTAACTGGTTTTCCATTCATTATCTTCCTTGAAAAAAATTTGATAATTTCTCACAACTCTCTTTTTTCATTTTATATATAAAAGTAGGTATATATGTATGTATATAATCAGATTTTATTTATAAATATATATTCCCCTCAATTCAATATTTCAACTTGACAAATGCATGAATGAATATATGCCTTCAGGAAATTTAAGTAGTTTTCTCTTTCTAAAGTAACCCAGAAACTATACTTCCACTGCCAGATTACTACACATGTCCAATATAGTCCATGATAGCTAGTTTGTTACTAGTTTTACTAATACCAGCAGTGTAGTAGCTTTAAAATATGATCCAGTATATGATCTGTTCCCGTTGTCCCAGCTACTTGGGAGGCTGAGGCAGGAGGATCACTTAAATTCAGGACTTCAAAGCCAGCCTAAGAAACACAGCAAGAACTTGTCTTAAAAAAAAAAAAAAAAGAAAGAAAGAAAGAAAACAAAAGAAAGAAAATTTTAAAATCCCACAATCTCCCATTACAAGTGAGTACATGTCCCCTCTTCCTAAATTTATATTCTGTGGCCACTTGACCAATAGAAATGGCCAAGGAGTTGGTAGCCACCATCAACTTGCTAATACATCATTAAGTGGCACATCTTCGAAGAGGATCCAGTCCGTAGACACTGTGTGGAATATGGACAAGCTGTCCCCACCAAACCCTGCCCAAATTGCATATTCATTAACAAAATAAGTGGTTATTTTAAGCCATGAAGCTTTACAGTGGTTGGTTACAACTGAAATATATACAATGTAGGGCTCCTATCCAAGTAGAGAAATACAAATCTAAATACAAAATTGTGAAGAGGCTGAAGCTTGAGCTCTAGGAATGTCAAGATAAATCTAAATCCTCTTCAGGAATCTAGAAGAGAAAAAAGAAGCTAATGAAGAAAGTGATCTTTTAGTACACGAATCATCAACAATTTGTATTTTATGTGACAGTATGAGCTAACTGCAGCTAACTGGTTCAGAGCTGTGTACAACTCCAATTGCTTTACATGTGTCAATTCATTTAATCCTCAAAGTGACCATCTGAAGTACAATAAAGGTGCTATTATTATGCCCATTTTCAGATGAGGAACCTGAGGATCCATGCTCTTCACTAGTCTAAATTAATATCCTTTATTAAAGGAATCTTGCAAAATAGTCATACAAGGAAGATAATTTGGAAAGTCATTATATCTATACCACCTATCATGTTCAAATATATTTAAATAAAAGGTGCACATTTTATTCTCTTTTCTCCATAATCAAACTCAGTCTCTTATTGGTAGGGCAATCTGTTATTTCCAACATAATGAATAGCAGAATCCATATACCTAATGCTATACTGTATATTAAGGCCAATTCAATTTCAAACTCCTAGTGATTTGTTATTTGTAATTAACTGAAAGTATAAATGTTATTTGTGTATATTGTGAAATTTTAATAGAGCAAAGCAATGAAAGAAGGCAAGAATAAGGCCCTAATTCTATCCGTGGTTAGATACATTCATCTTCTTTGCTGAAAGAAGTGGGCTTGGGGCAGCAAGATCACCAGTTCAAGGCCAGCCTCAACAACTTTTTTTTTAATATTTATTTATTTGATTTAGTTGTACACAATGCATTTATCTTTACGTGGTGCTGAAGATCGAACCTGGGCCACGCACGTGCTAGGTGAGCGCTCTACCGCTGAGCTACAACCCCAGCCCCAGCCTCAGCAACTTATTGAGGTCCTAAGCTACTTAGTGAAATCCTTCCTCAAAATGAAAAATAAAAAGGGGTGAGGCTGTAGCTCAGTGGTAAAGTACCCCTGGATTCAATTCCCAGTATTTAAAAAAAAAAAAAAAAAAAAGTGAGCCTCAGGAAGGAGGGGAGAGGTATTAGGGAGCTCGATGATTAGGAATAGAATATCTGCCAGGAAATCATAAGGATTTTTAAACATCACTATAAGTTAAAAATCAGAATAAATTTTGAGGTCAGTAACTATAATAAAATGTGAAAGGTGAAATCACAGCTCAGCATGTTTTACAAGCCCATGTCAGAAGGCTCCAATAAGCAATGAATGAATTAAATGTCAACACCAAAATAATATCACTCGTGAATAGTGAGAAATATAGTAGGAATGAAGTAAAATTCACTAAAACAGGTTCCAGGAAGTCTATTAATCACATACTATTCTCAATAATACTAGGTCTCAACTAGTAGGCATATTTCTGAGTTATAAATGCTAATGCACTCTAGTCATTTAACACATGAGCAATTTCCAAAGTTTCCTGACTTTCTATAAAGCAAGTATTTAAATATGATATTATAAAAGTGCCATATAAGGATTGAATTGCTTTGCATTTATATTCAAATATTATTTCAAATTATTTATGATTTGGGGAACAAATGTTCAAAAAAAGTTAATTTCTGGCTGAGGGTTTAAAAATATTTTTCAACTGAGCATGGAGGTTCATGCCTATAATCCCAGTGGTTTGGGAGGCAGAGACAGGAGGATCGCAAGTCCAAGACCAGACACAGCAACATAGTAAGGCCCTCAGCAACTTAGTGAGACCCCCATATCAAAATAAAAAAAAAATAAAAAAGAACTGGGGATGTGGCTCAGTGTAAAGTGTCTTTGGTTAAATCTCCAGTACCAAAAATATATATGTATTTTCAATGTAATATGTCCAATAAAAAAGTCTCACATAGATTATTTATGGTAATTATTTATACTAAGATATTTAAGATAAGTGAATTCATCTTAAAGTTGATAAAAATATTATCGTAAGACAGTGGACTACTTTCGACCCTTACTTAAAAAACAACAACAAACCAAATACTTTTGTGGACTTGAATTCCCTCACATTGAGTATATAAAAATTCTCTCTATATGAGGTATATAAAAAATCCAAAAGGGTAAAGTATAAGAGGATTTTCTGAGGAGAAGTTTATATTGAGAGAACCTTGGAAGTGCTTTGCATATCCGTTATCCACCTCATGAGTATCTGCATCACTTTAAGTGTGGTGGAAAAGATGTCAGCAAAACTTCTTGGGGAGTTTGATTTGTGTTTGGCATACACAGCAAGAATATTGTTTTAGTCACTGCTGTGGCCAAAAGACATGACAAGAACAATTTTAAGGAGAAATTATTTGGAGGTTCATGGTTTCAGAGGTCTTAGTCCAGAGACAGCTCCATTCCTCTGGGCTTAGCTCCATTCCTCAGGGCTCAAGGTGAGGCAGAATATTGTGGCAGCAAGGTATAATGGAGGAAAGCAGCTCAAGACATCACACCAGGAAGCAGAGAGAGAGAGAGAGAGAGAGAGAGAGAGAGAGAGAGAGAGAGACTGAGATTCCACTGGTCAGATACAAAATATATGCCCAAAATGCACGCCCCCGCAAGAACCCACCTCCTCCAGCCACACTTTATCTGCCTTCAGTTACCACTAAATTAATCCTTATCAAGAGATTAATTCACTGATTGGGTTAAGGCTCTCATAACCCAATCATTTCACCTCTAAACTTTCTTGCATTGTCTCACACATGAGCCTTGTTGGGACATTTTATATCCAAATCATGACAAGGGTCCTGATTAATTTTTCAGCTAAAGTTGCCTATTGTAGCAGGATGGAGGAATGAGTTCATGGTAAACTGCCTTGCCTCCCACTTCCTGGCTAAATTTGTGTTCCAACATGAACGTGAAGCTCCTTGGCAAAATCTGGGAGACATACTGGTTCCCAAGATTTAAGAAAACCTTTGTCCAATCATTAGTTGACCTCTAAGCTAACCAAGCAGAGATTACTGTGGCCATGCCTAAGGAAAAAAACAAAATTTAAAAATTACTTTAGAAAATTCACTAAACAGGGGCTGGGGTTGTGGCTCAGCGGTAGAGCACTCACCTAGCATGTGTGCGGCCCAGGTTCGATCCTCAGCACCATATAAAAATAAAAGCATTGTGTACAACTAAAACAAATAAATATTAAAAAAAAAGAAAATTCACTAAATAAACAACAAAAGCAGCAACAGCAATCAATGCTGGGAAAGAGAATCTGATTTCTAGAGAAACAGATTACATTACTTAAAAGAACCAATTTTCAACAACAACAAAAATTACAAGACATGCAAAGAAACAAGAAAAGCACAGTCAATATGCAGGGGCTTAACAACAACAAAGAGAAACTGCCCCTGGGGAACATCCAGATGTTAGACTTACCAGACAAGGAGTTTATGGTGGTTGTTTTAAATATTTTCAAAGAACCAAGGGAAATCATGTGCATAAAACTAAAAAAAATTATTTTCCAACAAAGTATAAAAATAATTTCTCCCCAAATGGAGATTATCATAAAAAGATAAAAATTATTATACAAAAACAAATTCTGGGGGCTGGGGTTGTGGCTCAGTGGTAGAGCGCTCGCCTAGCAAGGTATTGGGTTCAACCCTCAGCACCACATAAAAATAAACAAATAAAATAAAGGTATTGTGTCCAAATACAACTAAAAAGAAAGTTCAAAAAATTCTGTAAGTGCAATAATTGTGTTAATTAATTACAAAGGCTCAAGAGTTGATTTGAGTAGGCAGAAGGAATCAGTGAACTGTAAGATAAGTAAAACTAGTCTGAAGCACAAAAGATAAGAGAAGAAAAATGAACAGAGCCTCAGAATCACTTGGGACATCATCAAATACTAATATATGCATAATGGAGGCCAGAAGGAAAGACAGAGAATGTATTTGAAGGAATATTCAAGGAAATAACAAGTGAAGTTTTCCCAAATTTGATGAAAAAAAATCTACATATCTGAAAAGCTGAACAAACTCCAAGATTAACTCAAAGAGATCCTGATCTAGACACATAATAATCAAATGGTCTAAAGCAAGAGACAATGAATCTTGAAAGCAGCAAGGAAGAAGCAAATTATTACATAAAGGTGATCCTGGAGCTGGGATTGTAGCATGGTAGTAGAGCATTCACCTAGTAGTGTGAGGCACTGGGTTTGATCTTTAGCACCACACATAAATAATAAATAAAGATTCATTGACAACTAAAAAAAAGTGTATTAAAAAAATGATTCTGTACAAACAGTTATGAAAAACAGTGCTCTATATGTGTATTATGAATTGTAATGCATGCTACTGTTATATATACAACAACTTCGAATAAAAAAAAAAAGATTCTGATTGCTATCTGATTCCTTATGAGAAAACAAGGAAGTGAAAAGCCAATTGGGTTTATAGTCAAAGTGTTAAAAGAAAAAATTATCAACCAAGAATCCAGCAAAACTATCATTCAAATTTGAAGTGAAATTAAGACATTCTCAGGTAAACAAAAACTAAGAGAATTTGTTTCTCACAACCTTCCTTTCAAGAAATACTAAAGGAATTTTTTTTAAGGTGAAATGAAAGAACTCTTAAGAGTAACCTGAATCCACTTCAAAAAATAAAAAGCACCAGTAAAGCTAGCTTGATGTCTAAATACAAAATACAACATAAATCAGATGCAGTGGCTCACACTTGTAATCCCAGCAACTAGGAAGGCTGGGATCTTCCAAGGAGGATCACAAGTTCAAGGCCAGCCTCAATAATTTAGTGAGAACCTGTTTCAAAATAAAATAAAATAAAAAAGGAAGCTGGGGGTGTGGCTCAGCACTCCCTAAATTCAATAGCGGATATAATAAAATAAAATGAAATGAAACACAGCATAAGTACATTTTTGTTATAACTTGTATTTTGGGTCCTGATTTAAAGAACAACTACATACAGCAGTAAGTATAAGCCCATGTTGAAGAGCACACAATGAATAAGGATGTAATTTGTATGGTAATAACAGCACAAATGAAGGGCAATGATGGAACAATATAGAAACAAAGCTTTTTCATTCTGAAATTAAGTTGATGTTAATCTGAATTAGATTGTTATATGTTCCAATATTAATCGTAATACCTAAGGCAACCGATAAAACAATAAATGAAAAAAAAATAATAATAATAATAAAGGAAGCAACCATGAAATTAAAATAACTCTTTAGAAAATATCTCTTTAAAATAAAGCAAGTCAATAAGAGAGGAACAGATGTAAAAATATGAAAACAACAGACTTCAACTATACTTTATCAATAATTATATTAAATATGAATGGATTAAACTCTCCAATTAAAAAATCAGAGGTTGGAAAAATTGATTTTTTGCCAATGACTCAATTATATGCTCTTTATAAGTGATGCATTTAAATTCAGTCACAAATAAGTTGAAAGTAAAAGAGTGAAAAAACAATGCAAATATGCAAATAGTAATTAAAAGAAAACTGAAGTCACTATACTAATATTAGACAAAATAAACTTATGGAAGAAAATGGTACTGGAAACAAGAAGGACATTTTGAAATGATAGAAGGATCAATCCATCACAAAGACATAATGGTTATAAATATTGGCACCCAACAAGAGACTCCCAAAATACATGAGTCAAAAACTGATCAAACTGAAAGAAAAAAACAAATATTTGAACAATAATAGATACTTAAGTGCCCCATGTTCAACAATGGATAAAACAACTAAACAAATGTGCGCACACACAAACAACAAAAGGGTTAGACAATACTATTAATTAACTAGATTTAAGAGACATCTACAGACACATCACCCCACAACAGTGGAATACTTATCAAAAGTACATGAAGAATTCTCCAAGGGAGACCTTACATAAAGTCATAAAAAACACCTCAAATGGATGGATACACAGCTGAGTTCTATAAGACCTTCAAAGAATCACTAATACCAATACTATTCAAATTATTTCATGCAGTAGAAAAAGAGGGAACACTTCTAAACTCATTCTACAAGACCAATATCACCCTGATTCCAAAACCAGGCAAAGACACATCAAAGAAAGAAAATTTCAGACCAATATCTCCAATGAACATAGATGCAAAAATTCTCAATTCTGGCAAATTGAATACAAAAATAATATCAAAAAGATAGTACACCATGATCAAGTGGGATTCATCCCAGGGATGCAAGGCTAGTTCAACATATGGAAATCAAAAAAATGTAATTCATTACATCAGTAGACTTAAAGATAAGAATCATATGATCAGGGTTGGGGTTGTGGCTCAGCAGTATAGCACTCACCTAGCATGTGCACAGTCCGGGTTAGATCCTCAGCACCACGTAAAAATAAATTGCATTGTGTATAACTAAAGCAAATAAATAAATGTTTAAAAAAAAGAATCATATGATCATCTCTACAGATGCAGAAAGAGCATTCAACAAAATACAGCACCCTTCATGTTCAAAACACTAGAAAATCTAAGGATAACAGGAACATATCTCAATATTGTAAAAGCTATCTATGCTAAACCCCAGGCCAGCATCATTCTAAATGGAGAAAAATTGAAAGCATTCCCTCTAAAAACTGGAACAAGACAGGGATGCCTTCTTTCACCACTTCTATTTAACATAGTTCTTGAGACACTAGCCAGAGCAATTAGACGAAAGAAATTAAAGCAATACAGATAGGAAAAGAAGAACTCAAATTAGCACTATTTGCTGACAATATGATTCTATACCTAGAAGAACCAAAAATTCCACCAGAAAACTTCTAAAACTAATAAAAAATTCAGCAAAGTAGCAGAATATACAATCAACATCCACAAATCAAAGGCATTTCTGTTTATCAGTGACAAATACTTGGAAAGGGAAATGAGGAAAACTACCCCATTTACAATAGCATCAAAAAAATTAAAATACTTGGGAATCAACTTAATGAAAGAGGTGAAAGACCTCTACAATGAAAACCACAGAATGCTAAAGAAAGAAATTAAAGAAAACCTTAGAAGATGGAAAGATCTCCCTTGTTCTTGAATACGCAGAATTAATATTTTCAAAATGACCATGCAACCAAAAGCACTATACATATTTAATGCAATTACAATCAAAATCCCAATGACATTCCTCACAGAAATAGAAAAAGCAATCATGAAATTCATCTGAAAATATAGGAGACCCAGAATAGCCAAAGCAATCCTTAGCAAGAAGAGTGAAGAAGAGTGAAGCAGGTGGCATCACTATACCAGACCTTAAACTATACTACAGAGTAAGAGTAACAAAAACAGCATGGTACTGGCATCAAAATATACTTGTAGACCAACGGTACAGAATAGAGGACACTGTGACAAATCCACATAATTACAGTTATCTTATATTAGACAAATGTGCCAAAAACATACATTGGAGAAAAGATAGCCTCTTCAACAAATGGTGCTGGGAAAACTGGAAATTGATATGCAACAAAATTAAATTAAACCCCTATCTCTCACCATGCACAAAACTCAACCCAAAGTGGATCAAGGACCTAGGAATTAAACCAGAGAACTTGCGCCTTATAGAAAAAAAAAGTAGGCCCAAATCTCCATCATGTCAGATTAGGCCCCAGCTTCCTTAATAAGATTCCTGTAGCACAAGAACTAAAATCAAGAATCAATAAATGGGATGGATTCAAACTAAAAAGTTTTCTTCTCAGCAAAAGAAACAATCAATGAGGTAAATAGAGAGCCTACAGAATGGGAGCAATTTTTTACAACACACACATCAGATAGAGCACTAATCTCTAGGATTTATAAAGAACTCAAAAATCTTAACACCAAAAAAAAAAAAAAAAAAAAAAAAAAAAAATTAACCCAGTCACTAAATGGGCAAAGGAACTGAAGAGACACTTCTCAAAATATGATATACAATCAATCAATCAATACATGA
Organism: Tamias sibiricus; assembly: GCA_025594165.1. Classification (NCBI taxonomy): domain Eukaryota; kingdom Metazoa; phylum Chordata; class Mammalia; order Rodentia; family Sciuridae; genus Tamias; species Tamias sibiricus. The sequence goes on from CM046662.1 coordinate 94,353,755, forward strand.
AAAAAATGTTCAACATCTCTAGCAATTAGAGAAATGCAAACCAAAACTACTCTAAGATTTCATCTCACTCCAGTCAGAATGGCACCTATTAAGAATACAAACAACAATAAGTGTTGGTGAGGTTGTGGGGGGAAAGGCACACTCATACATTGCTGGTAGGACTGCAAAATGGTGCAGCTGATAAGGAAAGCAGTATGGAGATTCCTTGGAAAACTGGGAATGAAACCACCATTTGACCCAGCTACTCCACTCCTCGGTCTATACCCAAAAGGACTTAAAAACAGCATACTACAAGGACATAGCCACATCAATTTTTATGTTTATAGCTGCACAATTCACAATAGCTAAACTGTGGAACCAACCTAGATGCCCTTCAGAAGATGAATGGATAAAGAAACTGTGGTATACATACACAATGGAGTATTACTCCACATTAAAAGAGAATAAAATCATGGTATTTTCAGGTAAATGGATGGAGTTGGAGAATATAATGATAAGTGAAGTAAGCCAATCCCAAAAAAACCAAATGCCAAATGTTTTCTCTGATAAGTGGATGCTGATTCATAATGGGGATGGGGGTGGGGAACATGGGAAAAATAGAGGAATTCTAGATAGGGCAAAGGGGAGGTAGAGCAAAGGAGTGGCACAGGGGTAGTAAAGGCAGAAGAATGAGATAGACATCATTACTCTAAATACATGTATGAAGACACAAATGGTATGACTCAACGTTGTGTACAACCAGAGAAATGAAAAATTTTCTACATATATATAATATGAATTGAAACGCATTCTGCTGTCATATATAACAAATCAGAATAAATTTTTAAAAACCACACCTCAATAATTTTTTTTAAGAGACAGTGTCTCCCTTTGTTGCCCAGGCTATCCCAAGCTCATGTGATCCTCCGGCCTCAGCCTCCTGAGTAACTGGGGCTACATGTTCAGCTTAAGTCTCAATAAAGTTAACAGACTTCAATCATACAAAGTACTCTTTAACCACATGAGACTGAAATTGGAAACCAATAACAGAAATGTAGGTAATTTACAAATATGTGGAAATTAACAATATTCTCCTAAGGAACCAAAGAATCAGAGAAGTACATTATAAAATAGTTTTGAGGTAAATGAAAACAAAACTTCAACATGCCAAAACTACTGGCTACAGCTAAAGTAGTACTTGGGGGAAAACAAGTGGGTATAAATATGAAAAGAAAGATAGATCTCAAGTAAACAACCTAATCTTCCTTCTTAAGGAAATATGAGAAAAAGTAAACCCAAATCAAGCAGAAAGAATACTATAATAAAGATTAGTATGAAATAGAGACTTTTCAAAAATATGAGAAAATCAACAAAATTGTAAGTTAGTTATTTGAAAAGATCAACAAAATTGACAAAATACTTAGCTAACTTGGCTACGAAAGAAAGGGAGAAGATTCCAATTTATATAACAAATTCAAAAGGGGTCATTACTACCAACTGTACAAAAATAAAGCTAAATATAAAACAAAGCACCATGAATAATTGTTTACTAACAAATTACATAACATAGAAGTGGATAAATCTCTCAAAAGATACAAACATCCAAAACTGATGTGACACACGCCTGTAATTCCCCCTGGCTAAACCAGGAAGACAGCAAGTTTGAGGCCAGCCTCAGCAACTTAGTGAGACCTTGTCTCAAAAAAAAATAAAAAGGGCTGGGAATGTAATTCAGTGGTAAATCACCCCTGGGTTCAGTCCCCAGTACCAAAAAAGAAAGAGAGGAAGAAGAGGAGGAGGAATAGGCAGAGGAGAGGAAAAGGAGGAGAAGAAGAGAGAATGAAATATCTGAGTAAACCCATACAATTAAATAGATTGAATTGATAACCAAAAACATCTCCAGGACCAGATCCAATTACTTAATTGGTGAATACTACCACTTAAGGTAGAATTAACATCAATTTCCCACAAATTTAGAAAGAAAGAATACTTCCCAAATAATTTTATGAGGCTAGTATTACCCTGACATTATAAGGAAAAACAAAAACAAAAACTAAGACTCTCATGAATGTTTATGCAAAAATTCTCAAAAAATGCTAACAAACCAAATCCACTAACATATAAAACAAATTATACAACACGACTAAGTTAGATATATCCCAGGAATGCAATGTTGATTCAACATACAAAAATCTATTAATACAATGTACCACATTAATATGAAAAAAAATGCACATCTCAAATAGATGCTGAAAAAGCAATCAAACACCTTTTCATGAAAAGAACACTCACACACTAGGAATAAAAGGGTAATTTCTCAACCTGATAAAGAAATTATATCCACAGCTAACATCATTTGGTTTAAAAAGCAAATGTCTCTCCCTGAGATCAGGAATAACATAAGGAAATCCACTATTATCATTACTACTAAACATGGTCCTGGAAACTATAGACAGAAAAATTAGGTGAGAAAAAGAAAAAAAGAGAGGGGTGGGGGGGGGGAGGGAGGGAGGGAGAGCGGGATGCAGGTTGGAAAAGACATATCTATCTCTATTTGCAGATGACATGAATAAAAATAATTATAGGAAATTTAGCCAATGATGTATAAGAATTGTGCACTTAAAAACTGCAAAACATCATTGAAAAAAATTAAACTAAGTGTAAAGATATCTTATGCTCATGAATTGAAAGACTTTAATAGTTCTAAGATGCCAATACTTTCCAAATTGTTCCATAAAAAAAATCGTAATGCACTTCCTGTGAGAATCCCAACTGGTTGTTTTTCTAGAAATGACCAACTGTTCCTAAATGCTTATGGAAATACAAGGGATCCAAGAGAGCCAAAACAACCTTTCCATGAAGTTGGAGGACTCATACTTCCTGATTTCAAGAGTTACTATAAAACTACAGTAATCAAGACTATAAAGCACTGGCAGAAAGATAGACAAATAGATCAATGGCAAAGAACTGAGATTCTAGAAATAATGGTCAACTGATTTTTGATGATGGTGCAAGCCATCAATGAGGAAATAATGATCTCTTGGCCAGGGTCGTGGCTCAGGGGTAGAGCGCTTGCCTAGCATGTGTGAGGCACTGGGTTTGATCCCCAGCACTACATAAAAATAAAAACAAATAAAATAAAAAGAATTGTGTCCATCTACAACTAAAAAAAAAATTTAAAAGAATAATTTCTTCAACTGGATATCCACATGCAATGAAGGAAGTTGGATCTCCTTATTCAACCCATAAAAAAATTAACACATAATAACTTGACCTTAAATGTGAGAGATAAAAGACAATAAAATTTAAAGTAAGCTACAAATTTCAATGAGCTTGGATTAGGCAATGTTTATTAGTCATGATATCAAAAGCATAAGCAACCCAAAGAAAAATTAGACACATAATTTATTATAATTTCTATTTTTTGTTTCTAAATATCATAAGATTAAGAAAGTAAAAGCATAATCACACCTGCATAATGAAAGAAGATATTTGCAAATGATATATCTGAAAAGTGACTAATATCTAGACTAGACAAAGAACTCCCACAACTCAATAAAAAGTCAAATAACCCAATTTAAAAATGGGCAAAGGACTAGAAAAGACATTTCTCCAAAGAAAATATACAGATAGCAAATGAGCCCTATGGGGGGGTGGTGAATGTTTAGTGTCACTATTAATTAGGGAAAAGGAAATCAAAACCACAGTGAGATCCCACTTCACACCGACTAAAATGGTTAGAATCAAAAAGGCAGACCACAAGTGTTTACAAGGATGTGAAAACCTGGAACACTGAAACATTGCTAGTCAGAATGTAAAATGGCACACACTGTGGAAAACCGCTAGCAATGCATCAAAAAGTGAAACACAGGAAGACCGTGCAAGCCAGCAATTCCACTCCTTGATAGATAACCATGAAAACTGAAAACATGGATAGACAAAACTTGTACACATACGTTCATAGCAGCATTATTCATGATTGTCAAAAAGTGAATATAACCCAAATATCCATCAACTGACAAATGGAAAAATGAAAGGAATTCTCATACAACTGAATATTATTTTGCAATAAAAATTGAAGTCCTGATACATGGTACAACATGGGTGAATCTTAAAATCATTTTGCTAAGTAAAAGAAGGTAGACACAAAAGGCCAGATACTGTGAATCATATTTCAATTTTTGAAAGGGAAATTGCACTTACAGCTCTCTTTCTCTTCCTTCAACATTTCAGTTAGGAAGGAAACAAGATACCTGAATCATTCTTGCCTCTATATCTTTGTTCTGAGCTACTCCTAAGGCCCTTCTCTAGACCTTCTCTGCTTTCTCTACCATTCCAGATCAAGTTCCTCATTTTCCAGAACAAGTCCCTCTTTTTCCAGGACACCTTCCAACCTTGGCTGACGAGTTAGCAGAGGACCTCTGAGCTATCTTCATTTCATTCCTGCTTATTTTATCAACACCATTGAATTTAGCTGAATAACAAACTAATGACTATAACTGTAGCTGCAGATAGGGCTTTCTCTTTATAACACAGATGAAAAATACAGAAGACAATGCAGTTCTTTCACATTATCAAAATTATATAGATCATCTGACAGGCTTGTATTGAAAACACTTTGATAATGCCTTCATTCAGTCCAACATCATTTGAATAATAAAAAATGTATTATTTTACTTTCAAATAATTATATAAGTACAGCTATGCAAAAACTGTGCTTCATTAAAAGGTGAGCTAAATTGAATTACTGCCCCATGACATGGATTAAAAGTTAATATCATTCCAATTATTCTAACAAAAGGATTATCATAACATATGGTAGTTCCTACAGAGACATATGAGGATATACAGAAAGCATGTTAATATTACCTAATTACCAAATTAATGACCAAAGAAGGTAACAAAATCTTATTTTCCATTAGTACACAAATACAAAACCTTGAATTACTTCCATAAAATGTCTCACAGCATTGTTTCACTTGTTATAACACTTAAAATTTTTTCTTTGACTCATACTCCCCTACAGTATTCCCTCTTGCATAGCAAGTAAAGTCAATGTAAGTAATTAAGAAATGCTTCTTCATTGTTAATTTTGAATAATCAGCTCAATTAATACCAATATATATACATCCTCTGTTTATTGTGCATATTGCATGCAGAAATAAACTATTAAGGGTGCCACACAATGCCTTTTGGGAGCTGCATTTATTTGAAGCTACTTTGTATCTTTCAACCTGTGCCACATTTCAATAATGACTATTTATAATTACAATCATCCCTTTATTAGCTTGGCATTTCATTTTCCTTGTCCTATGGCACCCTACAGCTGAAGACAAGGAAAACTCTCTGTTGATTAGTTATTTAAGACCAGCAACAATAACTATGCTGGAGAGAAGGCTACTTGGAGAGGATTATGTAAGAGCTAGCACTCAACAGCCTCAGACAGAAAGCAGCAAATTATAAACCCAAGTACTTCCTTGCATGTAACCAAATTGGCTAGTTGAAATGCTAATTGCCTTTCAGCACAACTAAAGACAGACAGGGGACCTTGTGCTTCAGAGAATGAAATGCATTTTTACTCCACTTCTGTACCATTGTCTTGCTGAGAATCATGCTAAACCTATTCATAAAGGTAGCTCTTTCCCTAACCTTTAAAATGTGGGAAATTTATTTAGTCCCTACCAGCACCTCGGATATGCTGATGTGCCAAGATGGGAACAGATGGTTGGATTAAAGCCATGTTAAGCCCCTAATAAAGCGCAAAAGAACACTATGTTCAAATATGTACTATATAAACATCAAGGGAAGAGAAAATGTGCCTAAGGAAAGGGAGTTTTTGAATAACAAATAAATTTAAGAAATTAAAATAACTAAATAACATTATCTTTAAGACATATATATTATAAATGTAATTGCATTCACACACATGGAAAGAGCTGTCATTGCCTGTCTCAAAGAGACTCCCAGCCTCCCTTTATACTTAATCATTTTATGAGAATTACTTCAAAACTCATTTATGGACAATAACTCCAACAATGTTTCCCCTTTATAGGAAGAGGCTTCATTCTTCCAGAATACTAAATAAATGAGAGAAAAAACCCTGTCTGCATTCTGCCTTAATTCTGAGGTATAGTCAGACTTATGCCTGACTGCACCAGAAAAGGGCCCCATGACCACCTGCCCAGTGGCTGGGGGAGGGACTTGGTCGGGTACATTTTTAAAGAGTATAATGTGTCACAGTGGAATCAGAAAACATAGCCTTTGTACTATCACAGCCTTGTGTGTCCCAGCTCCACCCTCCTCCTCTGCCACTTCATCTACAACAGTGCTGGGGTACTGTAGCTTCCTATGTGGTCTGACTTACTAGGGAACCATCCATATAAACAGAGATGCCTCCTGTACTCCTGGTCCAGCCTCAGGAAGGGAATAAAGTAGGCATGTGAGGACATGGGAAATCACCTTTCAATACTACTCCTTTCTGCATGGAGTAGAAAGAGTATGGGTTATTAGTAATGTGTTCATCTTCACTTCCCAACAAATACATTTATTTACATGAAGTCCAAACTGCCTGAGAGTGACAGAATACTAGGACTAAAAAAATGCTTTAAATTTACAGGAATTAAGGAAAGAAAGCTATCTCCCTAGCTAGATATTTTCCAAAACAGAGGGGTTTCTGTGATTTTTTCCTTATTCCTACACTGTTGGACTTTCCACATGACTTTGAAAAATAATGTTATTTACAAGTCAAAAGACGTAGGGAAAGAGAGAGGGGGGGGGGAGAGGTGGACTAAAATGTGTGTGAAGCTTAACTGTGTGATTTTTCCCACAAAATCAGGGAAGCACTCATCCAAATCTCTCCATGGCAACACACTAAGTTTTCTAACCACACAAAACAATCATCTAAGGAGCACAATACACTTTGAATCATCTGCAAATTGTTTAGTTGCCCCTGTATGCCCCCCCCAAAAAAAAAAATGATGGTTTCTCAGTGCCTCTACTGTGTAGAATTTGTACATAGGTCATAAAATAATGAGTTGTCAGAGGCAAATAGATAACATGGCCACTTATTCAAAAGATTAACCACTTTGCTAAACCCTACTGATACTGAGAAATATACAATACAGTCACTGTCCTCAAGGATTTTGCATTCTAAGTGGTGCGACCCTGAAATTTTCAATGAAAGAAGGGCCTCAATCTAAGAAAGGGCATGAGGTGGCATTTGATGAAGCAGCAGCAATAAATCAAACATGAATAACCAAGTTTATCAGTGAAGATACTTAGTTTATGAGAACATACACATAACTCAAGTCATAATTGGGAAAATAGAATAAGCGAACTTAAATGAGTCTCAACTTTTCTAGGCCTCAGTTTCCTCAAATATAAAACAAAGGGTTTGGTCTAGTCTGGCACCAAGATTTGTCCCAGTGCTTTCAGAATTCATATTGTGTTCCTGGCCTATGTATTTCTGAACAATGAAGTATCACACACTTAACCTATTCCACAAAGTATTATCTGTGTGGGTCCTCCAGGGGCATAGATCTTTCTGCCTTAGTTTCTTCATCTGTAAATCAGGATACTATTTAATTCATTGTTGAATATAAAGTTACTCTATTTAAAGGACTAAGTATAGTGTACACTTAATAAATTCAGCATACCATTACCATTCATCATGGGAATATGAACAAAGACTTTAGTCACAGCTAACTCTACTCTGAATACCCTTCTCCCATAAATATAGAATCATTCATTGTCTTGAGACTGGGCACCTCCAACTAGAAAGACAGCTGGCATACACTGGTTTTAATATAAGCTTCATCACTCCCACATTATTTCTACTAGTCATTTTTACGACTAGAAAAGTATTTGTGTTCCAAATATAGCTCATATTATCACAGTCTGACAATGAATAAAATTGTCATTCAATTTAATAAATACATGTGCAGCATAAAGCTATAAATATTATTAAAATATTGTACATTTAACACATAAGTTCTAAAGTTCTATATCTGAGGATATCAAAACTCAGTGTTGTTACATAATTTACCTTTGCCTCTTCTAGACTCATATTCTAAGATTACTTCAGTTTATAGGCAGTTTCAGTTTTTATTGCTCACATTCAGTACGGAGTAGGTACTAAGAGCACTTGGAAAGATCTTTGATCCTCCTGGGGATTTAGGGCAAGAATATTAAACTTCCCACATCTCAGTATCTTTATATATACATTTGGACTATACTATTCAATTTATGATGGTGATGTGTTAACTACAATAACTAATATGAAATGGTTTCTAAGAATTCCTTAGTTACCAGGCATTCAAAAGGAGTGACCTATTTTCATCCATCATGGAAATAAGAACATTCAATCATACTTTAGGTTTAGTGGATGTATTTTGGTTACTTCTTTTTAAAGTTATAATCTTGAGCAACATATTTGTTTTTAGCTGAAATAAGTGTTTGCAATCACCCAGCTAGCCCAATCCTTTTATTTTATAAATAAACATACAAAGGCCCAGATAGATGTTGAATGTACAAAGTCACTGTAAGTTACGGCAGAGCCAAGATATAATTAATCATATATATCTAGTTTATTTTCCTATAACACATTTCAGAGTGCATTTGGAACCTCCCTATAGCCTACTTTCATCTCAAATAAAATATATGTAAGAAATTGCCACTTAGCGAATGAAATTATCCAAAAATAAATTGCTGGTGTTCATTTGTGTCCTAACTGGAACATCTTTTTTCTTTAATGTCTTTGTTTGTTTGATCTAGTTCTTTTGATAACATGACACACACAAAAAGGAAAAAGCACTTCAGTAATTTAAGGTAATCCTAATTTTAGCAAGAATCTTTCAATAATGACATTACTTAAGATACATTTTTGAGCTTTATCCTAACTCTTAGTAAGTATGGATCTTTAAAATTTGATGACAATTTCTAAAAGAGTGCAGCATACTTATAAACACATTATACACATTTTTTAAAGTTACGGATTTTGTGAGTTGTGAAGAGTTTCTTTTAACAAAACTTTCATTAAAGTTTCTACTGAACCTTAAAATCAGTTTTCCCTTAATGAGTGCTGTCATTATTTCTTAATTTTAAGAAAAAAAATCAATTTCAAGGTAGTTGAAGATACTTAAAATGTACAAGTATATTTCCACAATTCCAGGTGAATTCCAAATTCCCTGAAATCAATATATTTCACTGATATTCTCCAACGCAGTGGTTATTTTGGAACGTTAACAAGACTATCTCAACCTTCTGGTTATCAATTATAACTTTAGGGCGCGCCCTTCTTGAACGGTTATTTTCCATTCAGACTTTAAAGCTAGAGTTCGAATCAAACAGGCAGAAAGAGAAGAAAGGAAACTTTTCACTCTGCTTACTCACTTTTCACCTTCTTTGAGATTAATACGCTTTGAAAGGGGCAGGTGGACAGAAATCTAAAGCTCACTGCAAAGCCGCAGCCTTGAGCAGGCGGGATGCACACCCCCAGCTCTGTCCCGTTAACCCGCAGCCCGCAGCTCTGCGCGCGCGCCCAGCCTCCCCGCACCCCAGCCCTGGCCCGCCCTCTACACTGCTTTCGCCTCCCACCTCCAGCAACAGGTGCCGCAGCAGCGACCCCGAGGCACCGTGGATGCTGTGGCGCCTCCCTGGGCCACTGGGATGCTTGGAGGACAGCCCTCCAGTCATAGCCTACCTTGCCCTGGGGACACCAACATCTGCGCGCGCCCTGCCAGTCCTCCCTTCTCACACCCTCGCTCTGCCTCTCGCTCGGGTCCCCACGCCTCCTCTGGCGGCAGATTCTTTTCCCCACTATGGGGTCAAAAGGAGGGCTCCATCCTCCTCCCCCTCCTCCCCTCCATCCTCTCTCTTCTCCAATAGGACTCTCGGTTCCCGGGGCTCTACTCACCTGACCAATGCAGTGGGGGTGGATGCCCACAGTAACACGCTTTCCTCTGCACAGCAGGCAACCAAGTCCGCGCTCTGGCGTCGGGAACACCCTGCGTTGGCCCTCCCTAATGGATTCTTCCAGCAGTGAGGCGCCTAAGCTGACCTGCCTTGGAGCAGGAGCTTGAGTCCTGGCCCTGCCGGCACATCCCAGCTTTAGTACGTGGTAGGCGCCTTCTAATCGTCCCCTTAGGCTAAACTTTCTAGTTTCTCCCTTGGGCACAAAATCCTTCACAGAGACTGCAGGACACTCCAACCTTATACTCCATTGTAAGCAATTCCTACTTTTCTTTTGGAAGAGAATCCCTGTTTACTGAATCTTGTACTGTTCTCAAAAGGTTAATTTTTTTTTTCAGCATTGGTTGACGCACTCGCTAACGTGTTCACCCCATGAGAATTTGATCACAAATTGATGAAATATTAGAAGTGAAAGCTCTACCCCTACATACACTTACAAAAGCAGGGACCGAAGTCAACATCTGGAATGAGCTATCTGTCCCTTCATATATAAAATAGTATTAATTCCTACTTTATGGCTGTTAGAAGGATTAAATTAATGAGACTGCATGTGAAGTCCAACTCCTCACCATACACTTAGTGCGTGGTAAACCCTCAACTAAAGTTGTGTCCCTCCCCCCGCCCCCCGGGGGAGGGGGAGGCTTAAAAGTAAAAGTCCCAGCTGAGCCAATGGCAGCTCCTAGGCTGAGACAGGAGGATCACAAGTTCCAGGCTAGCCTCAGCAATGCAGGGAGACCCTGTTGCAAAATAAAAAGAACTGGAAACATAGCTTAGAGATAATGCCTCCCAAAAGCCCCAACAGACCGGAGCATCCAGCAATGAGTAAATCCCTATCTGCACCAGAGCTTTTTTTCTTTTTTCTTTTTATTTTTTGGAATTTATTTATTTACTTATTTATTCTAATCATCTATACATGACAACAGAATGTTCTTCGATTCATTGTACACAAATGGAGCACAATTTTTTACTTTTCCGGTTGTACCCACTGCACCAGAGATTTTTTTAAAGCAAATGCAGCATTGTTAGACTCTCATGAAAGTCTCAGACCTAGAGGACAATTAAAGATTAGCTGTCCAACACTACCTCACCACTTTTTATTGTGGTGGGGGGTGAAAATAAGAGCAGATGGAGTGGCTTAGTAAAAGGCAGAGGTAGAATTAGGGTCCTAGGTCTCCTAGTTCTAAATGCAGTGCTCATAAGTACCCATACTAATTAACTGGGAATAACTAGATACTAGTTACAAACTGCTTTCCGGGGTACTAATTCAGTATTATTATTACAGGTTGTTACTGGATGCCTCACCCCAAAGCTGCAACACTCAACAAATAGCTGGATACCAAGGGAAAAGATTATTCAGGCAAAACAGTTTGTGCAGAAACTGCCTGGGAATGGAAATGCTGCACTTCATGGCTCTACAAGCGGTAGTGAGAACAGCCTCTGGTACAAACTATGCATGTAGGAGCTAAGCAAATTAACAGAGTAGACACACAGGCATGCTTACTAAATTCTGTAGTATAGGAAATGAAACATCAAGACAAACCCAAGGTCAGAAGAGTAAATCAGTTATCCTAGTCACAATGTGAAACAAAACAATAACATTAGAAAAACATTTTCTTACTGATTATTTACAATTTCTTACTAAAGTACATATTCATCCCACATTTTGTTTTATTAGCATTAAAAGAACTTTGTGGCTAAATGTTACTTTAGCTTATTAAGACCCTGACAAAGTCATTGTCTACCAAGAAATATTCCATCTTAGTTCTTGTTTCACTAAGTCTCATCATCAAACACATTCTCCACAACTGGACTTAGCCTACATATTCACTCTGTATATGACATCTTCCTAGGCATTATAAACCCCTCTAATCTACTTCAGGGAATTAAGTGATTCATTAACAACTATTACTGAGTGTTTAAGAAGCAGAAGAACCTGTAAGGTACTGTGGGGGTGGGGGGACATCAATCTCTAAAACATAATGCTGAGTTTATGGAGCTTGTACTCTTTCTGAGGTGAAAGTTTAATCAATCAAAAGGCAGAATATGCCAAACTAAAATAGCTAGCCCAGAGTTTGCTAGATATGTTGTTAGCTATCTTTCTGTCACTATAATGAAATCCCTAGATAAGCTGATTATCTTATAATCAAATTATAAAGATAAAAGGTTTATTTTGGCTCACAGTTGTGGAGGTTCTAATCCAGGATCTGTTGACCCAATTGCTTTGGGCCTGTGGCAAAATAGGACACCATGGTAATAGCACATAAAGGAACAACAAACTGCTTATTCATGAGCTAAAGAGTGAAAGAGAGGAAGAGGTTGGGGGTCCCACAATCCCCTTAGAGCATGCTCACAATAACCTAAGGACCTCCCACTAGCCCCATCTCATAAATGGTTCACCACCTCTCAAGAGCACCACTCTAGAGACCAAGCCTTTAACACATGGGCCTTTAAGGACCTTCGAGGTCCAAACTATAGAAGATGCTCTAAGAGAAAAAGAGTCTATGGATCTCCAAAAAGCTGATGATCTCTGCCTTAAAAAATGAAACCACAGCCGGGCGCGGTGGCGCACGCCTGTAATCCCAGCACTTTGGGAGGCTGAGGCAGGAGGATCGCGAGTTCAAAGCCAGCCTCAGCAATGGCGAGGCACTTAGCAACTCAGTAAGACCCTGTCTCTAAATAAAATACAAAAAAGGGCTGGGGATGTGACCCAGTGGTCGAGTGCCCCTGAGTTCAATCCCCCGGTACCACAAAAAAAAAAAAAAAAAAAAAAAAATGAAACCACAGGGGAGGGAGGGGGAGAAAAGGAAAACGAAAAGAAAAGGTGTTTGAATGAGATGGATATCATTTTCCTAAATGCATGATTGAAGACCTGAATTATACGAATATACTCTGTATACAAACAATTGTATGTAAAAAGATGCTAAATACATGCACTATGAGTTGTACATATTAAAAATTATAAATAAAAAATAATAATAATAAAAAAATGAAACCACAGGAAACAATATAGCTGGTATTTTTAGCGCTAATATTTGACAAAGTAGAGTAGATGCTATCAAATGCAGAACTTATTCAATTAATGTCATTGTGCTTAAATTCAAATTCATTACATGGACCAATGTACCCTATATGATTCTGTCTCTCTTTCCTCTCCAGCCTCATCTTGTAGCACTCTCCCCCTATTTCACAGTATTCTCATCATACTGAACTTTCCTTGGTTCAAGTACAGCAAAACATTCCTAACTCAGAACCTCTGCACAAGGCTTTCCCTCTCCTTGGCAAATTGTTGATGGTGAGCTTCATATGACTGGCTCCTTTCATTCAGATATTTTTTAAACATCCACCATTAATTACAGTTTAGAGGGACTTTTGTTCTTCAAATTATGCTTTGATAGGGAAAACAGAAGGAAAGAAAGAGGATTACTGGGTGCCTGGAGATGGAATGCCTGCGCAGGTGCCACTGAGAGAGATGGGTATGGAAAGGGAAGCTGAATGTTCTGAAAAACATTCTGAAAAACAAAGTTAGCCTAATTCCCAATTCTGCCTAAATATAGCATCGGTATAGTATAAGTCTTTTTCCCTACAGTAATTGTCATCAAGTCAATAACTGTTTATCACAGCAAAGAGTAATGAGCTTTCTTAACCTAATAAGAAAAGTAATGATGTCATACAATTCTTCCTTCCTACTTCAATTTAGTAAATCTTACATGTTAAATCAACCTTGTAAATCTTCTCAAAAAAATCTTCAAAGTGCCTTGAAAAAGGTATTTCTCATCCTTGGGGTTTTACATGGAAGCTTGGACATGCATAAAAGAATTCACCAAAGCAGTAAAACCAAACTTAGGCAATATTTATTTTCTTTTTTGGCCACCCCCAAAGTACTATTAGGATATTACTTCAAGAGTGCCCAAATCTTGATTGAGGGGGAGGATGGAAGGGCAAGAAAGGGGAGGAAACACAGAATGAATTTGACAAAATTATACTGTGTACATGTATAAATATACTATAGTGAATTTCACCCTTATGTATATCTACAAAACATCAAGTAAAAATATATAAATGAGTGTAAGTAGACCAGTAGAATAAAAAAAGGGAGAAAGAGAGGAAGGGAGGGCATGGAAGAGCACCAAGGACTAATATGGAGTAAATCAAATTCTATGCATGTATGATTATATAAAAATGAACCTAACTATTATTTGCAACTATAAAGCATCAATAAAAGAAAAAAGAAAAGTGAAGGGCAAAAATCCCACCAGGGACGGCCATGCAGCCAAGGGATTTATTAACTGGCCTTTATGGCTGTTTAAGGGTAGAAAAGGAATGGGGAGAGGGGTCAGGGAGAGGCAAGTGTGCAAGCTCAGGAAGTGTGCAAGCTCTGGTAGGAGAAAGGAGTCAGGGAGAGTGTGCAAGCTCTGAACAGAAGGTGGGAGTCTGGTTAGGCCGGCTGCAGTCTCTGGAGCTATTGGCTGGGGCAGTTGTTGTCAGGCTGGAGACGGTGGGTCTAAGGCTGGTGCAGTGGCTGCCTCTTCTCTGTCTTCCTCTTCCTCCATCTCCATCATCTTCTGTCTCGTCATCTCCCTCTTCTCGTCATCTGGCTCGTCTCATTGTCTGGCTCTCAAACTTTGAATGGACAGGAGTTTATATAGGGATTACTGGTGGGGGGGTGTACCAGAGCAAACTTTAATGTTATTGGCTCTTTACCTGTGGGGTGAGGGTGAACTTTAAGCCTATTGGCTCCTGCCCGGGGATGATGAAACATCCTGCCCAGAGAACAGAGCAACCTTTTGGCCCTCTGCCTATGGAACAGGCAAACTTTTGGTGACCTTTAAGTCTATTGGTTCCTGTGCATTTAAAAAAAAAAGAGTACCCAAATCTGTTTGCTAAAGGCTTCTATTTGGGGCCTAGCTCCAAAAGAGGAAAAGAAAATAGGGATTGCCAAGCTCTTGCCATAAACCTGGACTCCTTTCTCTTCTTCTTCTTCTTCTTTTTTTTTTTTTTTTTTTTTCTTAATTTTTTTTAGATGTTGATGGGCATTTATTTTATTGATTTGTTTTTATGTGGTGCTGAGAATCAAACCCAGGGCCTCACACATACTAGGCAAGTGCGTTACCACTGAACCACAACCCCAGCCCTCCTTTCTCTTCTTATTCAAAAGCTCAGAACCATCTGTATCTAAGAATAATTCATCCGGTCACACCATCCTCCCCACTTGCGTACCAATAAATTTTAATGTTTATCATCTTAGAACTACACAATAGAAAAACAAACTGAGCTTAAATCCATGTTATCAAAGAGCCAGGGACACAGTAACAGGTTGTTTTAGTTAGCTTTTATATTGCTGTGACCCAAATAATTGACAAGAACAACTTAAAGGAAAAATATCAGAGGTCTCAGTCTACAGACCATTGACTCCCTTGCTCTGGGTCCAAGGTGGGTCAGCACATATGGTGGAATTGCATGGCAGAGGGAAACTGCTTTCTGGGCAGTAAGGAAGCATAGAAAGAGCAAGGGAGGAAGAGGCCACAGAAAGATGCACCTTTCCAGCACATGTCCCCAGTTACCCACCTCCTTCAGCCACTACCCACCTGCCTGCAGTTACCATGCAGTAAATCCATTCAGCCTAGGATGAACTGATTATGTTTCAGCTCTCAGAATCTAATCATTTTACCTCTAAATATTCCTGCATTAGCAGGAGATTTGGGGAGACACCTCATATTCAAACCTTAACATTCTGCCTCTGGCCCCCAAAACTCATGTCCATCTCACAATGTGAAATGCATTTAGTTCATCTTCGAGAGTCCATCATCTTAATAGTTAAAGCATTTCCCAAAAGTCCAAGTCCAAAGCCTCCTGAGACTCAAGGCAAACTTTTGGCTAAGAGTCCCTGTAAAATTCAAAAGCATGTTACACATGTCCAGCATAAAGTGGCACAGAGTAAACATTTCCATTCCAAAAGGTAGGAATAGGGACATGGAAAGAAGGAATCGTACCAAAACAAGACCTAAACCCAGCAGGGCAAACAGGTCCTGTAACTCTTCCCTTTACTCCACATAAAGAATTGGCTGCCAGATGTGCTCTTCAAAGGGCTTGGGCAGCCCTGCCTCTTTGGCCTTGCCAGGTGCAGTGCATATGGGCTCTCTTATTTAGTCTTGCTCTCTCCACAGCCAGCAGCTTTTCTGGGTGGACAGTCCACGTTATCAGCATCTCTAAATTCCTGGGATCTCCATTCCAGCTTCATCTTCCCTTTACAGTTTCATGCATCACCCCCTCAGGGACAACCCACAGGGATCCTGATGCTGCTACATTTTGCCTGGCCTCCCAGGCCTTCCCAGCTTTATGTGCAATTTTCAGCCAAATTTCATGTTTTTAAGATCCTTTACATCTGTTTTCTGCTCCCAATTTTCACCAAAAAAAAAAAAAAAAAAAAAAAAAAACAAAACTAAAAGCTGCCAACAATACCCATGCCATTGAATGAATACTGTGCTGTCTTGAAATTTCCTTCACCAGATTAAATAGTCCACTCACACAAGTCTTAGGACATGGGCAAAATATAGCCAAGTTCTTTGCCAGAATATAACACACGTGGCCTCTAATCAAATTCCCAATAGAGCCCTTGTTTCCTTCTGAAACCTCATGAGTACAGGCTTATGGAAGAGTCAAGAAAGAGAAAGGGAGAGGGAAGATGCACCTTCCAGAACATGCTCCCTGTGAGCCACCTCCTTCAACCAAGCCCCACCTATGTATAGTTACCCCCCGGTTTATCCATTTGAATTAGAGTGGACTGAGAAAGTCACAATTCTCATAATTTAATCATTTCACCTCTGAGTATTTCTGCATTAACAGGAGCTTCTGGGGGCACCTCATATATATACTGTAGCACAGTTTGTCAAATATTTGTCAAATTATTGATGTGATAGGACCAAAAAGTGGGAAGGAGGCACCTTTGTCAAACCCAAAATCAAAATCTATGAGACAAAGAAAATAATTTCCTGATCCAAGGGGATCAGAGAATCCATTTAACAACTAAGAATACTTTAAGCCTGAGAATGTGCTCCTTGGTCAGAAAAAGACAAGTATTCTTGTTTGTTTGTTTGTTTGTATTTTTAATAAAAAGCCTCAGAAAATATGAGTCCCTAAACAGTGTTAGCATAGTCATCTCTTGATTCTACCACTTACTTGAACATTCTGCTCCAAATGGATTTTCAGTTAGCTCATCTCTTGCTTAATAATACTTAAAAGCCTATTGCCTCTGAGCTGCCACACTTGTTTATCTTCTTCCCATAGTACCATAAACCTGCTAGCTGCAATGCATATTTTAAATTCATACCTGTTTATTCAGAAGCTCTAAACACTCAGATATGAATATAGGCAAAGTATGGTCTCTGCCCTCATGTAGACCACATCAAGTGGGAGAAGGAAGACATAAACCTGAAGGACAAAGTGACCAGTGCTGTCAGAGAGATGCAAACAATCATGGTTCAGGAAAGTGAAGGAAGAGACTACTTATGGGACTCAAGATGACCTTCCTCTTGGTTCAACCCAGACTCTCACAGCCACCCTGCTTGGGCTCTCAGGACTTGCTGTTATCCTTCTGATGGAATAGCCAGGTGCTTCCAGTCACCTCTACTTCTAGGACCTGGGTTAGCCAGGCTTTGACTGAGTCACTAGGAAACAAATAAAAACAGGTTTTTTTTTTCTTTTTTATTTATTTTTTAGTTTGTTAATTAGTTATACATGTCAGTAGAAGACATTTTGACACATTGTACACAAATGAAGCACAACTTCTCCTTCCTCTGGCTGTACATGGTGCAGAGTCACACCAGTAATTGTAAAAATACATCAACCTTTATTCTAACAGAGGATCTAACTTAAAATTCAGTATGCTTTCAGGTGGAAAGTACCAGTTTTAAAGGTAGAGAGAAAAAAAATCTTGAGTAGGGAGAGAGAGAGAGAGAATAACAAGTAGACTACTGAGTATTAATGGAATGCTTTTTTTGTTTGTTTGTTTGTATTTTTAATAAAAAGCCTCAGAAAATATGAGTCCCTAAACAGTGTTAGCATAGTCATCTCTTGATTCTACCACTTACTTGAACATTCTGCTCCAAATGGATTTTCAGTTAGCTCATCTCTTGCTTAATAATACTTAAAAGCCTATTGCCTCTGAGCCTTGTTTATCTTCTTCCCATAGTACCATAAACCTGCTAGCTGCAATGCATATTTTAAATTCATACCTGTTTATTCAGAAGCTCTAAACACTCAGATATGAATATAGGCAAAGTATGGTCTCTGCCCTCATGTAGACCACATCAAGTGGGAGAAGGAAGACATAAACCTGAAGGACAAAGTGACCAGTGCTGTCAGAGAGATGCAAACAATCATGGTTCAGGAAAGTGAAGGAAGAGACTACTTATGGGACTCAAGATGACCTTCCTCTTGTTCAACCCAGACTCTCACAGCCACCCTGCTTGGGCTCTCAGGACTTGCTGTTATCCTTCTGATGGAATAGCCAGGTGCTTCCAGTCACCTCTACTTCTAGGACCTGGGTTAGCCAGGCTTTGACTGAGTCACTAGGAAACACAAATAAAAACAGGTTTTTTTTTTCTTTTTTATTTATTTTTTAGTTTGTTAATTAGTTATACATGTCAGTAGAAGACATTTTGACACATTGTACACAAATGAAGCACAACTTCTCCTTCCTCTGGCTGTACATGGTGCAGAGTCACACCAGTAATTGTAAAAATACATCAACCTTTATTCTAACAGAGGATCTAACTTAAAATTCAGTATGCTTTCAGGTGGAAAGTACCAGTTTTAAAGGTAGAGAGAAAAAAATCTTGAGTAGGAGAGAGAGAGAGAGAATAACAAGTAGACTACTGAGTATTAATGGAATGCTTTTTTTGTTTGTTTGTTTGATTTTGTTTTTGTAGGGTGCTGGGGATTGAACCCAGAACCTCAGCATACTAGGCAAGTGGTCTTCTTCTGAGCTACATCCCCTGCCCTAGAATGTTTGTTGTTTTTTTCAAATTTATTTATTTTTTATTCTAAGTTTGACTGAGTCACCAGGAAACACAAATAAAAACAGTTTTAAACCTGTTGCCAGGGGGCTGGGGTTGCGGCTTAGCGGTAGAGTGCTTGCCTAGCACATGCACAACCCAGGGTTCAATCCTTGTACAACTAAAGCAAACAAATAAATGTTTAGGGAAAAAAAGAAAAAAACAACTGTTGCCAAGGATCAGAAAATTTTTTTGTAAAGGACCACACAGTAAATATTTCAGGCTAAGAGGTCATGTAGTTTCTATCCCAACTCTTTTAATGTGCAATTCACATTGTAATGTGAATGTACCCAAAGACAATATGTAAAGAGATGAGCATGAGTTCCAATAAAACGTATCCATGAAAACAGGTGGCAGCCAGAGAGGGTCCCAAGGGCCATGGTTTGTCGATCACTACTCTATGCAGAAACAAGAATTATTTATCAAGTTCTTTTTTGATATTGGTGCCCTATTTCAAAACATATTTATGGAATACCATTGATATATAATGCCTCAGAGATATATAAAGATGAATAAGGATAAGGGCCTGCCCCAAGAAGCTTTCTGTAGCAGAATTTGCTGTCCTGTCCCAAAAAGTCCTCTTATGTACTATATATGTATTCTCTTCTTGACTCTTTGTAATAAATCTGGACTATTCCTTATTATATGCCCTTGTTTTTATAAAATAGTATTTCTATTTTTACTGCCTAGCATTTTTAAAAAATGTTTTTTAGTTGTTGATGGATCTTTATTTTATTCATTTATTTATATATGGTACTGAGAATCAAACCCAGTGCCTCACACATGGTAGGCAAGTGCTCTACCACTGAGTCACAAACCCAGCCTACTGCCTAGTGTTTTGTTTTGTTTGCAATCCTGGAAATTGAACCTAGGATCACTCTACCATTAACTAACAGACTCAGTCCTTTTTTTTTTCTCTTAATCTTTGCTTGTTTGTTTGTTTTTGAGACAGAGCTTCACTAAATTGCTGAGGCTGGTGTTGAATTTAAGATCCTCCTGCCTCAGCCTCCCAAATTGCTGGGATTATAGGTGTGCACCACCACACAGGACCATTACAACTGCTATGCTTCTAAATTCTGGCTAACTTTTTGCTTGATTTAACCTAAAATTCTTACCTTTAACAAATTTGTTTTAAGTTCCTCATTCTTAACCTCTAAAAAAAAAATCTAAAAATTATCAACATGATACTCTTGTCAACTTGCTGTGGACATTCTCATTGTATGATATCATAAACCAATATATTGAATTAGTCATGTTCTGTTCATCTACACCTGGTAGTTAAGTAGCCCTAAGCTGATATCAAAGAGACAACAAGTGCACAACTTCTAAAACCAGGGGCCAACCACTGGGGCCAAACAGACTCCACGGTCTGGAGGTAGAAGGAAGGAAAATAACGTAATTACCTACCTCCATTCTCACTCTAAGGGAAAGAGGCAAAGTGAAGAAGCACCTCTAAGCAGCTGGGGTAGGGGAATTTGCAACTTTTCTTTCTCTTCCAAAAGAATTGAGGAAGAGATTGGACACCATGTTATAGAAGGAGGACTGGTGGCTCATTCCCCTATCAGAAGCCAATAATTTATTGAGTTGCTCTGAACCTACTAAGAGAAAAGAGAATTGGGAAAGGAAGATGGCAGGGAGAAGAGAAGGAAAATAAGGGAGCAGTCTTACTCACACCATCCTACAGGTTGTGTAGATTTCCTGTGGATTCTGATACTATGGAAGCCACTCATACACAAAATCTTGCCAATGCCTGACGAAGCAAACTACCTGTGCTTTGGGGAGACCCCTGGAACAAGATGCTGTGTGCTTCCTGGAAATAATTTAAGGGAACAGGTAAGAAACAGTCCACTTCAAGGGACCATACCATGTGGTGGGCTGACAGAACCCACCATAACTTTCACATGTGCCTTTGAAAATGTCAGTATGCCCCTCACATAGATTTTAGCTAGACTATGTTATCCAGAGAAATAACCACAACCATAAAGAGAGGTACAATACCTGTAAGCAATTAAACAAAAGGATGTTTGACCTTCTTCTATTCTCCCTCCCAGCTCTCAGTACACAGAAGAGTTTAGCTTGGAAAAGGGACAGGTAGAAAAGAATATATTCAACCATAATCAACATAATCAATACACACACACACTACTACACACTCCAGATTGGTCTATCCAGTTGTAAGGAGGATAAAGTTTTATATATGATTTAAGATTGGTGTTTTAAACTACATTAAAATTATGCAATCTACACAAGAGATTTGCTACCCAACAAAAAATAATGATTTGATATAAGGCACACAAAAGGAAGAGACTACAAACAATAATACTGAATTATGTTTGAATCCACAGAATTAAAATCCCTTAGCAAACATCTCAGCATTTTAAAAAATGTTATCATGGATTTCAATGTCCCAAGCTTGCAAAGAGCACAAGACTTGGTAATCCAACTACAAATGTGGGAAGCATTCTTAGATAATCACTAAGCACAATACAAGAGTAAAAGATCTGAATATTGTATAAATGAACCAGTTTAAATCAGTTTCACTCATTATTTTACAACTTTATTTGATCACAGAAACGTTCTTCCTATTTTATTCTTATTAATATTCAAAAGGCACTTTTGGAAATGCTATTTTAAAGTATTAAAGTCTGACTCTAGATATCAAATGAAAGTCATATGAAGTTAATGAAAAGGCACTCAGCTTCCTGGTGGTTTGGCAGACTTATGGTTTGGGGGGGCCTGTCTATGCCAATCCTTGCAGGGCTACAGAAGTCCTGTGATTCTTGGCAATGTAATTTATACTAAAAATCTATGTGAGTGATGCCTCCTGAAGTTGTTCCCTAAGGACAGCATAAGAAGACATGTATTACATGAGAGGGTTGAAAAGTTGAGGAAAGTCTTGGAAAATTTAGAGGAGTTGTTCCTTTGAGGAGTATAAGGCTTATATCAAAAACTAACTTAAAATGCTAAGTCTAGAAGGACTGAAAAGTTACCAAGATGGCTGCTGAGAGGCATTTTTTTTTTTTTTTTTTTTTTTTTTTTTACATCTTCTCTGCCTTATGAAAAGATGTCATGGTCAAACTTCTGCAAACAAAAAACAAAACAAAACTGACAGCAAAGCCCCCCAAAAGGCTCACACATGTACACTTGTGTAAGGGAAGAGAATGGCAGAAAGGATTCCAGCTCAGCTATGGCTGGAAATGATTGCATGCCTTCACAGGGAGGAGCCTGTCAGCCCTGGTTGGTCCTGACTGAGCAAGCTGGGTGACTGAACACTGCTTCAGAAAGCTTAGGGTATGCTAAAGGGAAAGTGCTATAAAGATCTCCTACTAGTGAAATTCTCATAGTCTCTTATCTTGACAAAGTTTTGGATCTTATCTATACTGTTTCTAGGTTATCTAGAGGTGACCAATTTATCATAAGTGACCATAACTATTTCAAAATCTCAATGTGCCCTTTCAAAACTTCCTCTGTAAACTCTTTGGTCCCTACATAGATAAAGTGTACAAAGAAAGTTCTCTTTAAGACTACTTGACAGGTCAGCCATCAACTCAGACCATCACAGACAACAGAAGGCGAGGTGGGATTTTAGAATTTTAAAAAAGAACTATGATGACAAAAGCAAATAATAACAACAACAAAAAGCCCTATTTACTCTCTTGCTTTTTCATGTGAAATTATGCTTCACCTTTTTTTTTACTTAATTACTCTCAGTATGTCATTTTCTAGAAGTGTTATCTAAGAAGCACGTGATAGAGTATGTGATCTTTGTGTTCTACTACAAATATTTTAAATCTTCATCTTCCTAAGTCAAAAATATTCTCCCTCAAGAAAAGTGCACAGAACATGATGTCTGAGACTGTAAGATGAGTCAGTAGTACAGCTTCTATTTTTAAAGACACAGAGGAGCAAAAATAAAAGCATTTCACATGGTTAGGTCCAGATGATATCAAGAGATGGAGTGTATACAGGTTGCCCAAACTTAAATAAACCTTGTTTTACTTTCCTTATCTGCAAAATGGAGATAATACCTACTGCAGAGGCTTATGTATGGATTAATGACTTAACAAAATCTGCAACATAGTGAGGTTTCAATAACCAAAAAATAGTAAAACAATGAAATAAAATAAAAACAATGATTTTCTACTCTAGGTGTATTTTAGATGCATTAAGAACATTTGTCTTCTGAATTAAGCCTATCTTGAATGCATTATGGTATTAGTCATGCACAACTAAATTTAACAAACTCATGTCACCTACTTTAAAACATTTTCACATTAAAATCTTTTTTTTTTTAAATATTTATTTATTTACTTTAGTTGTACACAATACAATGCATTTATGTTTACGTGGTGCTGAGGATCGAACCCGGGCCGCGCACCTGAGAGGCGAGCGCTCTGCCGCTGAGCCACAACCCCAGCCCTCACATTAAAATCTTTACAATAAATTCTTTTTGTTCTGATTTTAATATATATTTATATACTAATAAAGAAAACAACATATAGGTATTTGCTAATAGTTCCATCAAATGAATATGAAGATCAAGTAATAGTCAAGTGTTCCTACTGTTTCCTAATAGTCTCATCTATTTATAAATCTAAATATATATGGTAGTATCTGATTATGTATTGTATTTTATTTTTATTACTGGCCATATGTAGTAATTTCTTACATTATGTAGCAAAGGATGAGTTAAGTACAATTTTATGTTTTGTAGAAAATATTTTAAATTTTTATCTTCCCAAGCTAAAAACATTTTGTCCTCAAAGAGTCTTTTTACAAAACATTTACAGAGAATGCTGTCTGAAGACTTTAAAAACCAACAATAGCTTCTATTTCTTGGCAAGAAGCATGTGTCTAAGCAGTTTTTCTCATATTTGAAAAAGAATTTCCCTATAAATCAGACACAACTGTATATGGAATTTTTAATCCTTTAAGAACAACTAATTAAATCTCCTTCCCCCGCCCCCAGTTGCCTCTGGTTTAGGCACCCAACGTGTGTGTGGCACTTCCCATGGTTTGTCATTCTGCTTTAATGACAGAGGGAGGAAACCAGCAAGGCTCACTAACCACACTGCATATCAGAATGTCACCATGGCAGCATTTGTCCACTTGTCAGAGTGCCTCTGAAATGACTCAGCCGTTCATTTTGTTGAATCAATATTGAAGCTTTTTTGAGATTCATTACTTGAGATTTGAGAGGAGATGAGGCAAACAAGTCTTTCATTCCTAACATCGAGTTTCTAGTTGGGCTAAGGTTATGACTTCTGTCTATACTTTATTTATAAGGATAGATGATAAGGTTTCCATTCCATGAACAATTATATTGTTACATGCTTGCATTTACATTCTTCATGATATGGTGAAAAAGAATTTAAATTTTTCAAAAACATTCTGTTGGCTGTAATAAACTTATCAAATACTGAATTCAAAGTTAATTCCTGGGATGGGTGGAGGAAGAGGTATGGAATACAATGTAAATGTTTGATATAATTATCTATAAATCCTTGATGAAGAATTTTAACTTCCATATTTATATATTACATCTTGAAGCATAATTAATAAGAACCAGAATAAGCATGTTATGTGCCAAATATTCCTGTTAATCATTTACATTAAAAATACTTTCCCCATTCAACAAATAAAAAATTATAAAAATTTCTAATTTAAACTACTAAATTTTCTTAAAGTCTTTTTATATAACCACATAAGTTTCTGGTATATCAGGTCTCAAGGTGAGTGAATTCTCAATCCAAGCACTCGTTGCATACATTTTCAGTTATAACTAGGCAAAGTTCAGTGCAAAGCTCATCAATGCTATCCAAAGATAAAATTATTAGAAATCTTCATGGCTATAGATCTTCCTGACAAGACCTTGAAGTATCTTTGAAGCTCAACATATAGGACCAAGCCAAAGTGAAAGAGGACAAGTTTCTCTTTAATATTTCTCCTTTGGATCTTCTTCCAGGGGTGAGGAGTCTTCTAGCCAACATCATACTTCCTAGGTCCCTCTACAATGGATCTCACTGGACACTGCACCAATTATCCTAAATGGGGCAAGTCTATATAGGAGAACCTGACAAGTCATCTATGTTGGCTTACAAGGAAACCCATCGTGGGGGTCCTGAGAGGGGTTTCCTTGTAAGCCAACATAGATGGGACCCCAATGCTCTACCAAGGATTTCTTCTGTCTGAGGTAATGTTTATTTTACCAGTTGATGCGAGCAATAAAGCCACTGCAAACAAAGCTCTCACTGTCTATTCCCACAGGGGACAATCAAGCCCAGTCCTAGGAGAGGCTTGAATGTTTGGGCACCATGAAGGGCTTTGCAAAGTTTCTATCTTACATGTGGGTGTCTTGTCCATTCAATGCAGACATCATTGCTAGAGGTTTTACACTTCAGTTTGAAGTACTCTACCTTTAAAATTATATTGAAATGCATAAAGTGCACCTTGAAGAAAGATTTAATGCTTTGTCTACCACTTATAGGTAAGTTAGGTCATATCAGAAAACTTGCACTAGAATTGTCTCATTTTTCAGAAAATAAAAATTCATAAGTTTTCTTCTTTGCAGGGTCCTGAGAGAGTAAAAACGTTATTAAGATTGTGCTTGAAAGAGAACTATGCAGACAAATAAAACTTTAGCACTGTATTAGAGCAATCCCATAGGGAACGCTCCCAAACAAAATGGAGTTCCCTAATCTCCTTGTTCTTTTTTTTTTCCCCCTTCCTTTTCTTTTCTTCTAAAAGCAAGGAAGTGAATTATGAACATTTCCTACAAGAAATGCTGAGCTAGTTAATTTCTGATAATTATAAAATCACGGGTGGCCACTAGTTCAAAGAAAATCTTTCCCAAATAAAACCAATTATGAGCAGACTTTAGCTGTGTCCCTTTATCCACTGCCAAAATGCAGTATCAATAGAACAGAATGTGAAAGCTGCAGCTTTGATATGAAAGGTACTGAAAGTATTCATCTTTTGGTGGTTGTTCTGCCACCATATGGAATGGAATAAAAGGAACAAGAATTATGCACCATCAAGTTGAATTATGCAAGTGGAGAGCAGGAAAAGCAAATCAGAACCAGATGTATATATGTGCCCTCATTTAAAAAAAAAATTTTTTTTTCATTGATATCACTAAGTATCCAATGCACTCTACTGGCAGGGTGAAGTAATTGAAAATAATGTAAAAGAAAAAACTTTGACTAGCATATTATCATTAAAATAGGAAAGCATGTACAGCAAGGAAATGCTTTAAAATCCCAATGTCTTTAAAACATTAGTAAAAGACTGAACAACATGAAACTGATACTTTCCTACATTAAAATGGTCAAATTATTGACAAAATGATTGAATAATACTAATTTCATATGGTTCCACCTGAAACAATTTTCTTCCTAATTTCAGATGGCAGACTGCTCTGTTCTTTGTCATCATCACTTAATAGAATCACATTTACTTAATTTTGATTAATTTTGTTTCACCTTATTTTATTTATTTATTTATTTATTTATTTATTTATTTATTTATTTATTTTGGTGCTGGGGACTGAACTCAGGGGCACTCCACCACTGAGCCACATCCCCAGCCCCATTTTGTATTTTATTTAGAGACAGGGTCTCACTGAGTTGCTTAAAGCCTCACCATTGCTGAGGCTGGATTTGAACTTGGGATCCTCCTCAGTCTCCCAAGCTGCTGGGATTATAAGCATGTGCCACTGCACCCGGCTTCACCTTATTTTAGTTTTAAGTTTTTAAGCTATTTTAAATGGAATGATTCCATAACCACATGAATCAATTAATGTTCTTGTCCCCTCTTAACTAAGAAATATTTTTAGAAACATTTAACAAAATGTCTCACTCATGTCTGGGCCTCCTCTCAGCAGCCATGAGGCACTTAGATCCTTCTTTATTTGAGACAATGATGGAACACTCTCATGCATTTGAAGAAGCAGATCAAATCTACTTTTATGTCCCTTCTACAAATGGTGACATAAGCAAAGTGCCAAGCTTCCTCCCTACAGTACCTTGAGGGGCCAGAGACAGGACACATACTGAGGGACTGGAAGATCTGATGGTGAGGACTAGGGGCTGCTGGAGCAGAATTGAGTCAAGCTTTATACTTATGAAACTCAAGGGCAAGGGGAAATCCTACCTGTGGATGGTCATCCCGGTTCTCATCAAGAACACCACATCTCGCTGGGGACAGTGACACATACCTGGTGATCCCAGGAACTCAGGAGGTTGAGACAAGAGGATTGGAAGTTCAAGGTCAGTCTTAGCAACTTAGCCAGGCCCTAAGGACTTATGGAGACTCTGTCTCAAAATAAAACATAAAAAAGGGGTTGGGGGACTGGGGTTATAGCTCAGTTGTACAGCACTTGCCTAGCACATATGGGGCCCTGGGTTCAATCCTCAGCACCACATAAAAATAAACAAATAAAATAAAGGTATTGTGTCCATCTACAACTAATATATATATATATATATATATATATATATATATTTTTTTTTTTTTTTTTAAAAGGGGATGTGTGCTGGGGATGTGGCTCAGTGGTTAAGCAATCCTGGGTTCAATCCCCTGGTATCAAAACAAAACAAACAAACCAAAAAAAAAACCATATCATCTTCTCTAGCATATAGGGACAAAGCCTAGTTTGCAAAATTAAAAGACTTGAAGCTGGCTTATTTTGAGAAGAATGTTAAAGGGGGAATGGTGGTGCATGCCTGTAATTATCCTGGTCACGTGGGAGACTGAGGCAGGGGAATTGCAAGTTCAAAGCCAGCCTGGCAATTCAGCAAGACCATGTCTTGAAATAAAAAATAAAAAGAGCTGGAATGTAATTCAGTGGTAGAGTGTTTGCCTAATATGTATAAGGCCCTGGGTTCAATCCCAAGTACACCAAAAAAAAAAAAAAAAAAAAAAAAAAAAAAAAAAAAGCAGCTGGTTGAAAGGAGAGAAGAAAGAGTGGAAAGTGAGTGTTGTTGAATAGGACTGAGTTGAAAGAGAAAAATAACTGCCTCTGAGTGCTGCCTCTACAACTGAGTTCAAAGATAAAGCCCTGGGGGTGGGATAAGGGGTAGACAGGCATTATCTACATTCCAGGGCTCAGCAGCCAGAGAATTTAATATCCAAATGAATCTTTGGCCTGTGCTCAGAAAGCCGTAGTTGGCTTTCATTGTAGGGGCAGAATTTTGGGTGGCAATACTGAAAAAATTTCATGTTGTCAGTGATAATCTACTCCACCCAATAATTGGAAGAGTTCTATTTGCAATTCACACAAAAGCAACACAGCACACAATTCTGGACAGTTTCCCAGGAGAAGAATAACCCTTAAGCAATTCCCCCTAAATTAGAGGCAGTCTGGCAGTTACTGAGGTTGGAAGCAGTCTGGCAGTTATGGAGAAAGCACTTCTTTCCCAAACTAACCTGCGGAGGAAATATTGGAAAGGAGTTTAGTACCTAAGTGGCCAATTTGTTGCATTAACAGTTCTGTTCTTTCTTACCACTGTTAAATCTGGAGTGTTATCATTCTTTTCTGTATTAGTATGAAATCTTGAGTAGATATTAAGCCTCACGCTCATATTCAATTATTAAAAAATCATCTCATTTCTCAAATAGTACACAACAAAGCTTAATCTCCCCTTTAAGCTTTGAGAGTGAAGTCCTTGCCTGCTTGAGCCTGACATACTTTGTAAAGCCTTCAATGGGGAAGAAGGCCTGGTTATTCTTTTTCTCAATTCCTGTCACATCTTATACTTCCCACTTTCACTCTACTCCTCTCTGAATCCTTCAGGGTTGGCAAGTAGGAAAAGAAAGAGGTAAATAAAAGTTCTTTCCCAAATTAGTAATTTGCAGATTCCCATGTGTGGGGATATCTGATATGAGCAAGGTCTCCCTGGGCAGGCCATTTGCAATTTACTCCTTAGCATTTACCTTTGGAAGCCATCATGGACCCCTGGAGGTCAATTTATCCCTTACAATAGGTCCTGCGGGTAGAGTAATTTTAGAATTTAGAGCCTTTTGTAGTGTCTATAGCTGTCCCTAAACTAACATCACTTTCCTTTGCATCACTATGCCTGCAAAGCTGGATCAGACTCACCATTTGACTTTTCAAAGATGTTGGGTGCCAATTCCTCTGTTTCTCAAACTCCTTGTCAAGTTCTCCAAGTAATTTTCTGACTCTCCATTACTTCTGCCTGGGGCTGGTGAAGATGGAATGAACAGCACAACTTCAGTTCTCTCCAAAGGAATTCTCACTACAAGCTTCAGGATCATCTTCTAGCCCCGACTTATATACCTTGGAGGCAGGTGGTGAGCTAAGAATCACAAAATCAGCTACTGATTTCTTCACAATGTAGTTAGTGGCTAATCTTGCAGATTAGGGCACAAGTATCTCAGTTCAGAACTCTGATCTGTTAATTACCAGCTATGTGACCTTGGACAAGATACTTAATCTCTCACTGTCTTTATGTACAAAGCACTTAAGTCTCTGGGAAGTAAAAGCAATAGGTATGGCATAAAGTTGTTTTAAAATCTAAATGTGCAAAGTACTTAGAGGAATGCCCAGTTATCAAGGATGAGGCAAATGGACATTGGTTCCTTCTGAAATGATGCACTGAGAAATGCCCAACATTGCTAGTATAGGTTATTGCCCAAAAATATTTAACCTGAATCTAATCATGAGGAAACAAATCAATCCAAATTGAGATACAGTTTACAAAACAACTATAACCTAGATTTTTAAAAACTATAAAAGTCAGGTCAGACCAAAAAACTCAAAATAGGGAAAAGAGAAGTTGGGGAACATTTCTGGATTATAAGAAACTAAAGAAACCTGGCAATTAAATGCACTTCCTGATCCTTGATTAAATCCTGGACCTCATTTTAAAATAAATAAGCACAAAAAGAAACCCAGATAAAAGACACAATTTGGGCCAGGCGTGGTGGTGCACGCCTGTAATCCCAGCACTTTGGGAGGCTGAGGCAGGAGGATTGTGAGTTCAAAGCCAGCCTCAGCAATGGTGAGGCACTTAGCAACTCATTGAGACCCTGTCTCTAAATAAAATACAAAAAAAGGGCTGGGGATGAGGCCCAGTGGTTGAGTGCCCCTGAGTTCAATCCCGGGTACCACAAAAAAAAAAAAAAAAAAAAAAAAGACACAATTTGGGAATTCTTGACTATCTAAATATAAAAAATATAGGAGGATAATATTACATTTCTTGAATAATAACTATATTGTGAATATATAGAATATCTTTGCTTTTAGGAGACATGTGCTGAAATATTTAGGGGAGAAGTGTCATGATATTTGTAATTTTATATCATCCCTCAAAATATTGTATTAAAAAGTAAAAGTAGGGCCATATACATACTAAATCTCTTAGAATAATATGTGACACATAATAAATAATCATTGTATTATTATAATGAACTATGTATTATTAACATATTTCTAGATGGCTGAAAACATCATATTTGAAATTATGACACACATATCAAATTGAATTAATATATTGAATCATGAATTTACTAGGCCAGCACACACTGGTATTTACCATTCTCAAACCCACCTGTGTGACCTTAGGGGATGATTCTGCTGGGGCTCCTAATCCTCTAGTCATTCACCTGATAGAACTATATTCTCTTCAGCCGGGCGCGGTGGCACACGCCTGTAATCCCAGCACTTGGGAGGCTGAGGCAGGAGGATTGCGAGTTCAAAGCCAGCCTCAGAAATGGCGAGGCAGTTAGCAACTCAGTAAGACCCTGTCTCTAAATATATACAAAAAAGGGCTGAGGATGTGACCTAGTGGTCAAGTGCCCCTGAGTTCAATCCCCGGTACAAACAAAAAAAAAAAAAAAAAAAAAGAACTATATTCTCCATGGCTGCCTTCATTCTAGCTATAGAGATAGTGTCCACTCTGCTCTTTTTATCCTCTGCCTTCCTTCCTTCAACTCCATTCCTCCCTTCAGACTATGTTTCCCACTAATAATAGAGTTTCCAATCCTCTAATTTACATTTTGGTGCTAAAAGGATCAGAAGAAAACTATTTTCTAGTCATGCTTTAATCTCTAACATTTAGATTCACAACTGATTACTTCTTGGCCTTTTGGTTAAGATCAAACATAACTTTACAATTGCCTGATATTAGGAAGTCTTTTGAACCTTAAAACCCATACAGTAACTTGTCTTAGATTGCCTTGAGGCTGTACCTTTTAGTTGAGCTTAATGGTTCAGCTTAATTTTTTAGTCAAGATGGCTTTGCCTTCTTAAAAATTGAAGACCTAAGGTTTTGATTAGATGAGTAATAGCTACCAATATTTATAACAATAAAAATTAAAACTAAGCTGGGCATGGTGGCACATACCTATAATCTCAGTGATTGGGAAGGCAGAGACAGGAGGATTCCAAGTTTGAGGCCAGCCTCAGTAACTTAGCAAGACTCTATATCAAAATGAAAAACTAAAAACGACCAGGGATGTAGCTTACCGATAGAAAACCCCTGGGTTCAATCCCTAGTAGCACTAAATAAACAGTATTTATTAATTAACTCAATTAAAAACAAACTCATTTCATGTTAATGTAAATACTATGTTTTATGAAAATATATTTTCCAAAACAAAAATTTAGTGAGATCAATGGCATCATCATTTTATAAATCTCTTTGATGTCTGACTTAATCAAAAATAGCTAGATTCATTTTTTTTAATTGTGGCAAAGCACCCCTAACACAAAATTGATCAGTTTAACCATTATAAAATGTACCATTCAGTGGTATTTATTATATTCACAGTATTGTGGAACCATCATCACTATCTAGTTCCAGAACATATCCAGCATCCCAATAGAGAAATCTGTAACCATTAAGCAGAGACTTCCTATTCCTCCCTCACCCTAGCCCTTTGCAGCAACTAATTTGCTTTTTCTCTCTTCTGTATTTTATATAAAATGGAATCATATAATATGTGCCCTTTTGTGTCTGGTTTCTTTTACTTAGCATAATCTTTTCAAGGTTCACCCATGTTATGTTGTATCTATATAGCAGGACTTCATTCCTACAACTTATGTATGTATTTCATATTTTGTTTAGCCATTCATCTGTTGATGGACACTTTAGTTATTTCTACCTTTTGGCTATTATGAATATTGCTGCAATGAACTTGTACAAGTTTCTGTTTGAACACCTGTTTTCAATTCTCTTGGGCATATATCTAGGGGTAGAATTTCTGGGTAATGTGGTAATTCTGTTTTTCAGTTTTTGAAGAATTTTCAAACTTTTCCACAGAAACTGCACAATTTAATATTATTATCAGCAATGTACTAGGGTTCCACTTTTTTTATATCTCTGTCAACATTTTTTTTCCATTTAAAAAATGATGGTCACCTGGTGCAATGGTGTACATCTGTAATCCCAGAAATTCCAGAATCTGAGTCAAGAGAATCACAGGTTTGAGGCCAGCCTCAGCAACTTAGGGAGGCCATAAGAAACTTAGCAAGACCCTGTCTCAAAACAAAATATAAAAACTAAAAAAAATGCCGGGGATACACTTCAATGGTAAAGCACATTACCCTGATGGTTAATATGTTGAAAATCTGAACATCTTTTCATATGCTTACTGGTTATTTGTATATTTTCAGAAGATAAACAAATGGGCCCTGGGTCCGTTATTTAATTGAGTCATTTTCTTTTTGTTGTTGAGTTTAAAGAGTTCTTTCCATTTATGGAAGAGATTATGATTTACAAATATTTCTTTCATTTGATCGGATATCTTTCACTCCCTTGATATTGTCCTTGATGCCAAAAAGCTATAGTATTTATTGATGAAGTCCAGTTTATCTGGTTTTTTTTGTTTTGTTTTATGCTTTTATATCTTACCTAAAAAAAAGTGCTAATTCAAAATCATGAAGGCAAACCTATGCCTATGTCTCCTTTATGAGTTTTCATTATTTCCTATATTTAAATCTTTGAGTTGAATTTTCCATATGCTCTGAGTAGGAGTCCAACTTCATTCTTTTATACTTGGAGATCCATCCAGCTGTTTCATCATCATTTGTTTAAGAGATTGTTCTTTTCCCTCAAAATGGTCTTGGCACCTTGATTAAAAATAAATTGAACATGGGTGTGTGGGTTTAATTTTGAACTCTTAATTCTATCTGTCTATCCTTATACCCCTACCACATTGTTTTGATCACTGAAGATTTGTATTAAGTTTTGCATTTGGAATGTGTGAGTTCTCCAACTTTGTTTTTTTTTTTTTTTTTAGATTGTTTTGACAATTCAACATCCCTTATCATTTGATAGAAATATTAGGATGAGCTTTGTCAATTCAAAAAAGACCACTGGGATTTTCACAGAGATTGTATTGAATCCATAGATAGCTTCAGAGAATATTGTAATCTCAATGATTTTAAGTTTTCCAATCCATTAATACATGATGTTTTTCCACTAATTTAGATATTCTTTAATTCCTTCAGCATTGTTCTGTAGTTTTCGGTGGTTAAGTCAATCAGGAAGCTGATTGAACATATTCCTAAATACTTTATTCCTCTTGAGGCTATTAAGAATTGAATTGTTTTCTTAATTTTTTTTTCAAATTCTTTATTGTTAGTGTATAGAAATACCAGATATTCTTCTTTTTTAATTTTTTGTTGTAAGTTGTTATATATGACAACAGAATGCATTACAATTCATATTACACATAGAGAGCACAATTTTACATATCTATGGTTGTATAGAAAGTCTATTCACACCATTTGTGTCTTCATACATATACTTAGGGTAATGATGTCTATCTCATTCCACTATCTTTTTTACTCCCGTGCCTCCTCCTTTTCTCTTCCTCCCCATTATCCTTTCTAGAGTTCTTCTAATCCTCCTATGTTCCCTGTCCCAACCCCACTATGAATCAACCTCCTTATATCAGAGAATACTTTTGGCATTTGGATTTTTGGGATCGGCTAACTTCACTTACCATTATATTCTCCAACTTCATCCATTTACCTGCAAATACCGATTTTATTCTCTTTTATTGCTGAGTAATATTCCATTGTGAATATATACCACATTTTCCTTATCCATTCATCAACTGAAGGGCATCTAGGTTGGTTTCACAGTTTAGCTATTGTGAATTATGCTGCAATAAACATTGATGTTGCTGTGTCCCTGTAGTATGCTGTTTTAAGTCCTTTGGATATAGACCAAGGAATGAGATAGCTGAGTCAAATGGTGGCTTCTTTCCCAGTTTTCCAAGGAATCACCATACTGCTTTCCATATTGGCTGCACCAATTTGCAGTCCCACTAGCAATGTATGAGTGTGCCTTTTCCTCCACATCCTCGCCAACACTTATTGTTGTTTGTATTCTTAATAACTGCCATTCTGACTGGAGTGAAATGAAATCTTAGAGTAGTTTTGATTTGCATTTCTCTAATTGCTAGAGTTGTTTCATCTGGAAAAACAAGAGATCCAGAATAGCTAAAGCAATCCTTACCAAGAAGAGTGAGGCAGGTGTCATCACTATACCAGACCTTAAACTATACTACAGAGCAACAATAACAAAAACAGCATGGTATTGGCACCAAAATAGACTGGTAGACCAATGGTGCAGAATAGAGGAAACAGAGACTGACCTGCATAATTTCAGTTATCTTCTATTAGACAAAGGTGCCAAAAACGTACATTGGAGAAAAGATAGTCTCTTCAACAAATGGTGCTCAGAAAACTGGAAATCCATATGCAAAAAAAAAAAAAAAAAAAAAAAAAAAAGAAATTAAACCCCTATCTCTCACCATGTACAAAACTCAACTCAAAGTGGATCAAGGACCTAGCAATTAAACCAGAGACCCTGCGTCTAATAGAAGAAAAAGTAGGCCCAAATCTCCATCATATTGGATTAGACCCCTACTTCCTTAATAAGACTCCTGTAGCACAAGAATTAAAATCAAGAATTAATGAATGGGATAGATTCAAACTAAAAAACTTTGTCTCATCAAAAGAAACAATCAGTGAGGTGAATAGAGAGCCTACTAATTGGGAACAAATTTTTACCACACCCATGTCAGATAGAGCACTGATCTCTAGAATATATAAAGAACTCAAAAATCTTAACACCAAAAAAAACAAATAACCCAATCAATAAATGGGCCAAGGAACTGAAGAGACACTTCTCAGAAGGTGGTATACAATCCAGTCAACAAGTATATGAAAAATGTTCAAGATCTCTACCAGTGATTCTTTTGTAGTTGTTGACCTTGTATGCAACTTTCCTAAAATCTTTTATTAGCTTTGGTGACAGGTACATTCTTAACATTTGCTTTACATTCAGTCTGAATTATTTTGGCTAAAGAATATGAAAAATATCTATCCCCATACAAATATGTAGTTGGAATAGAGAAAATGATTTTAATATCCAGCTAATCATGGATATTCTTTGATACTAGACCAAAACTCAATAAATGATAGTTTCTAAAAGGTTAGTTGCAATGTAGCTTCTAAAACCATACCAACATGATTTTTTTTTTTTTACTCACTCATATTAAAATCCCTTGACCTAATACTTTGATTGGTTCTTTTATCTGTGCATATATTATTTATTTGGAAAATATTAGCTCACTGAGTTATGCAGATTTTCCATGTTGACAATTTTCACTATGAAATATTAAAAATCACATTGTTAATATTGCCACCAATCTCATCACAAAATTCTTTTAGTTTTAGGTAACTGCTAACCTCCCAGAGGCAACATGAGCTTTCTAAGATTCAATTTTTGTATGAGAACTTGAGTTTTATCAGTGGTCACAAGTACTATCTTATTTTCCTTGAAGTAACTGGCATATTTTGCTCATTGTCAAGAAAATATTCATCAAATATTCATGTGTGAGTGACTATAATTTTTCTTTCAGTCACTTTCTATTTGAAATGGTGCCCCCTGGTAAAAATTCAGTTCCCAAATCAAGCAAGGGCACCAGAGCTTTTCTTCCTGATGATCCCTGTACTTCAGTGTGCAGCAAAAGGGCTTTATGTATATTTTAATTTAATCAGAAAGAATAATGAAAAACTACATACTCAACAGTTGGGATTTAATACAATGAATACCTTTTTATTGCTTAGTCAAGGAACATAGGAACATTTTGTGTGTGTGTGTGTGTGTGTGTGTGTGGTGCTGGGGATTGAACCTAGGGCCTTTGTGCATGTGAGGCAAGCACTCTACCAACTGAGCTATATCCCCAGCCCTTAATCAAGGAACATTTTGAAGCAAGCATTTTAAAATATTTTGTGTTTTAATGAGTATATAAAAGGCAAGAATGCAACAACCAAAAATATAGTTTGGTTACCCTGCCTGAATTCATGCTAAGGATTCATGATAAGTGCAAGTGATATCATAGTGAGTGAGGCAAACAACTTGGAATTACTGCAGAAACATTTGAGGGCTACATGAAGGAGTCCAAAGACAACACTTGGACAAAAGTTGGTATAGCTATTAAAATGTTTGTTTTATCGGGCTGGGGTTGTGCCTCTGGGGTAGAGCGCTCACCTGGCAAATGTAAGGCCCTGGGTTCGATCCTCAGCACCACATAAAAATCAATAAATAAAATAAATGTATTGTGTCCAACTACAACCAAAAAAATAAATATAAAAAATGTTAGTTTTATCAACTGCCTTAACCCCATAAATATTGGAAGAGGTAGATGTTGCCATTGTTATAATCTCATTGTCGATCCTTTCCAGTACCTTAGCCATGCATCTGAGTATTCTGATTATACATATACAACATGTAACAGCAGTTTTTACTTCTGGTTTTTCTGAATTTGTAATTGAGGAAAAAGTAAAAATGGCTGATAGAAGGTATCACAGAGCAGAACAAAAGAATTTACTGTAAACTCAGCACAGTCACCATGTCATGCAATTCTCAACATATTCACTTCCAAACTCTGTCCCATCCAGTTGCTAAAACCAAATAAAGGAAAAGTGCTAGCATATCTGTTTTACTAGAACAGATTATGTATTGGTTTGCCTCACAAATAACCATAATATTTTTAAAGCAAAAAACCATCCTGTCTCAAGCTAATGTTTTCTTTTGCACAGCATTAATTATAAAGCCTGTATAAATTATCTTTCACAGAGCCAAGAAAAACACTAAAGGAATTTTCTTTAGAGGATTACTGTAGTAAAATATTTACCTTTCAAAGAAATTATTAAAACAATGGGATTTAGAAATCTTCATAAACCAAATATTCATTCATATTATGTTATGCTATCTAAGCAAATCTGTAGTATGATCTTAAGGACAGAGTAATAAAAAGGAAGTCAATCAAATTTAAATGAATACAAATTGATTCTCCTACAAAATAACAGATTGGTTTAGAATTTTAAAACACTCCAAGGATAATAAGTCCTTTTCAAAGCAAGAAATCAAAGAAATAAGTTTCTGTACATTCCTTATTAACAGATTATTCATTGATCAGCATTCATTATTGCCAAATACACTATTCTGCATGGAAAGGATAGAAGGTTTCACTGCTCTTGCTATGTATGCCACCAAGTAAATCCAAGTATGAAACACTTCTTTGAAGTCAGCAGGCATTCATTTCTTTACATAATTCTGAAGGGATTTAGAAGCCAGTTGGGATTAAAGCTTGGGGAAAAGGGGAAATTTTCAGCTCAACCTTCACTGTAAATGAAAGAAAACATGATAAAAGGGGAAAAGGGAAACTATTTAGATTCAAGCATTGTTAACGGAGATAAATCTGGCTTATTTAGAATTAATGAGGAAAAAGAGATCCCAAGTACAGAGTCACAATCAATGTGTACAAGAAAGAACTAGTGAAAATTATTGTTTTTTCTTTTTTAAAACTGAACAGCCTCATGGAATTTGGGGGCTTGCAAAAGTATTTTTAAATCAAGTGTTTTTAATCCAAATCACTGTGAAATTTGGTGTTCTTTCTTTGGTTCAATCAAACCTCTCTTTTCCCAAGTTACTGTAATAGTCTCATCCTTTTGCTTTCATACTAATCCTCCTTGGGGACCCTTTTACAGGTAGATGATGTTCCATTCTGTCTAGTGGTTTTTCTTTTGATCACAGTGAAAACCAAATCCTTGCAGTGACTTACAAAGTCCAGTGCAATCTTGCTCTCTCAGACTTCATCTATCACCTCTCCAATCAGGCCTTCCCTTACCTACACTATGAAAACTGCAAACTCCCTAGACCCAAAACACTCTATCCTTCTTCCTTACTTAATTTTCCTCCATCCACTTATCAACATCTAACATAGTAATGCTTCATTTATTTATTTTGTTTCATCTGTCTGCTCTTCCAAGAATACAAACTCCACAGGGAAAGGCTTTGGCCTGTTTGTTTGTGTATATTCTCAGTGGCTAAAGAAGGGCCCTGTAATATTGTATCAGCTCAATACTTGTCAGCCAAACAATGTCATTTGGGTCTATATTTGGTCAGATAATCACTACCTTCTTTTAGGTATGTATGCCTCATTATTTTATGATTTTTATTGTGAGCACAGAAACTTTGTGAAGTTCTTGCTTGGTTTTTCAGATACTGTTGATTAAGCTTCAGATTGTCACAGAAGCACTCTCAATGTGGGAAGACCTCAACTAGAATAACATACTGTTTCTTTTCCAATTCTCCCTGTATGCTTCCAGTCTCTAACTTTTCTGACTCTGTAAGTACACTACTAGAAACCTACAGATTCTAATTGAATGTCCACCCTAACTCTAACTCTCTATAGACTGGCACATATCTCATGTTTTCTTTCAGTGTCATAGACTTAATTGAATTTGTCTGACCATCTTAGGTTTTTGGAGGAGTAGGCACACAAAAGTAGGCTTCAGGCCCTGGGGACGTTCACTGCACTGATTTGTCTGGGTGGCCATACTTATTGTAAAGACCATGCAAAACAAAGCATTTCAACTTACAGTTTGCTTAATAGTAGGTATATAACTATTTCTTTCTACATGCATCAATTGCTTAACTGCAGAATTTAAGAACAGTATTTATTTATAGCTAATGAAGCCTGCATAGATGGAGACAGTGGATAGTCCCTGTCTAGTGAATTTAAAGTCATACTTAATATTCTTGAATGGCTTAACAACACTTATATGCAACTCTAAACTCATAGGGTATATTTGACTCTTCTTTTATTCACATTATGGCCAAGATGTGATTATAATAATCACCATGTTTAAAAACCACAGAGTGAAAGACAACTAGGCAGGTCATCTAGTAGATCTGCCAGCTAAATATGTATTTAAACCATACAGTGTTTTTTTTCCTAAGACTTCTAGAGAAGAGACAATAATTTTCTCTACATATATATTATTTGAAGATCAGAGATGAGGGACTTTTTTAAAAGATTACTCCATAACCCAATTTAAAATTCATTTAAGAGATTAAGTATTTCCTTAGTATACAATGGTATTTTGCAATTTTGCTTCTTGAAAGTACTCCTTCATTTTTTTTTTATTTCTAAGGAAATTAAAATGGATCTTTCCACCAGGCATTCAGTGTTTAATATTAAGCACAGACTTAAGAATGATCAAGAGATGCATGGTTCAATATAGGATAACTATGGAAAAAAACAAGCCTAGTTCTTTAAAAATGAGATATGTTCACTTTTAGTATTTTTAGTAATGATAAAAGCATGTAGTAACATAAATTGAATCTATACATAGAGATCTAAAAGGAGAAGAAAAAGTCTCTTGCCCACTTTTCTGCCACATCTAGTTCTTTTTAGACTGTCAAAAATTTCTTGAGGGGCTGGGGCTGTGGCTCAGCAGCAGAGCACTTGCCTCGCACGTGCGCGGCCAGGGTTCGATCCTCAACACCACGTAAACATAAATGCATTGCATTGTGTACAACTAAAGTAAATAAATAAATATTTTTAAAAAAGTTCTTGAGTAACTTTCTAGAAAGAAAATTTAATGCAACCTCCTGCATAGATAAATGGGGGTGTGGGGAAGTGTACATGTAAAATTTTATTCCAAAAGAAAAACATCATATTTCCTATATGGTGCTTTATTTTATCATTAAAATATATTTTGAAGATTTTTTTTATGTGCTTAGAGTTATACAAACTCCATGACAAGGAGACTTTGTCTTTCTAAGCACTGTATCTATAATGCCTAGATCGAAAGCTCTTGTGTGTATTTTTCCAACAAAAATTCCTTAGGGAAATGAATAAATAAATCAGAAAATATAGATTAATTCATTCTTTTAATCCAAACTGTACTATACATTTTTAAAAAATGTACCAAAAGTATCTAGTTGGTTAGTGCTAAACATTCAGAATGTTGTTCTTTGAACTATTACTATAGTCAACATTCTTGAAAATATCTGTCAAATCTTAACCAAATGTAGCTAAGTGAATATATAAGGTAGTTACTTAACAAAGAGTCCAGTCAATTGCATTTCTAATTCTGAGAAATATTGCCAAATGACACTCCTAACAGGTTGCATCAGTTTACACTCTATTTACCATACAACTTTTACTCTGAATATTGGTGACAAAAACACACATTCCTATAAACTACACATATTCTTCCATCTATGGCTTTTTAATGGAAGCTGTGCCAGATGAGATCTCAAAAAAAAAAAAAAAAAAAAAAAAAAAAAAAAAAAAAAACTAAAATTCCTTTGACTTTGCTGAGCACTGGGGACATCATTTTTCTCAAAGACAAAGTATTTGTTCTTAAGACCAGTGTTTTGGAACTTGGCCAAAATTCATGGCTAACTGCTTCCTTTGTATATTCTAATAATGAAATATAGTTCTATCACAGCTTTTTTTGTAAAAAGTTCATTTTTTTTTTTTTTTTTGGTCAAGTGAATTTAAACTCATACGATTTTTAGAGCATGCAGTTAATATTGAGAAAGTGTTTGCAATGGATACAGGTAGCAGTCCGTAGAAGTGCTTGAAATTCTATCTGGGTCTCCCAAGGATTCCACTGTCTATTGACATTAAAATAAGAAAAGTAACTTATATGTAGAAAGAAGGTTGTATTCCCATTAACATTCATGAGGGCTGAGCAGCTGAAGCCCTACACATCAAGTGGGGAATATGTCCTTTGTCTACTGATGAGAAAATGTCTCAGTGATAAATGGTTACAGACAGGGTGTCACGAGGGCAACAGCACACAGAACAGCTTCAACAAACTTTTTTTTTTTTTTTTTTTAAGTCTTCTGAAGCTTTTTGTAGTATTGCAGGGCATAGTGCTTATCATCTCAAATCAAAGGCTAATATTGCAATACAGAATTCCTAACCTTTGCTGAAACACTTCCCAGAAAACCAAAAACATACCGTTTGAAAATAATTTAGAACAAAGTTTCAACGGCTTCAGGAGGTATTCAGACGTTCTGAAGAGGAATGTAGCCAGCATAGTGGCTATTTCTGTCTATAATGGATATTGTAATAACATGGTAGTCAAAGTGCACCCTCTGTAATGTCAACACTGGGAAACATCAGACTCATTAGAATGCTTTTACATTCATTTACATAAATTGAAGCATGTTTATTCTCGTTTAGTAAGTTTGTGAGAAAAATCATATATGAAGACATGAGTTTCTTATTTAACAAATGATATCGCATAGACTCCAACATTGACTACCAGTGACTTCCAGTTAATTTTTAAACCGAAATAAGTTAGTTTACAAGTTGTTGACAAGCTTGTCTCATTGAGCCTGAGAAAGAGGCCACAGGGCAAACACTTCCTGAGGCTTGGCTCTAGGTGGCTCACTTTCCTCACCTATAGCCACGAAGGACGCCCTAACCCCAGTTCGCCAGTATTTTGCCTCTTCTGCTTCAGTCTACAGATTTTAGCATGAAAAGATGTGTAAGCATAGTGCAATTTTCTAAAACAGGGGTGTCAACACTGGGCTTTTGCAGTGTTCTCCCGCTAAAGAAAACTCCAGATACAGAGCAAGAAGAAAGGTACAGTAGCTCCCACACAAATTCTCAGCACCACTCTCGTCTGTGTTGGGGACAGTCTTGGGCAGCGTTGTGTGGACGAAGCTCAAAGGCGCAGCAAGCCGGTCGTCGGACGTCTAGAGTTGACGCGCGAACTTAGAAGGACTGAGCTATTCCTCTAGGGATGAGGAGGCGGGTCCTAAAGGGAGAGGACAGTGCAGGACTTGAGACGGACCCAGTCCCCTGTGCAGGAGGCTGGCTGGCGCCTGCGTGCTGAGCGAGGCCTGTGGTTGGACGCGCAGGGATCTGGGCTCGCGGTTGCTCACTAGTCCTACGCCTCCTCCCCCGCCCCTTCCCACCTCCGCCCACTTGACGCGATGACGCATCGCAGGTTTGCGGACGTGGCGGCGGCGCACGGTCCGGAAGGCGGAGACGTTGGCGGCAGCTGCGGCGGTGGCGGCTTCGTTAGGGGACCTGAACAGCCAGATACCTAGGATCGGTCATGAACTTGCCCGGGACAGGAGCGGCGGCGGCGGATCTGGTGTCCGTCTTCTCACTGCGTCCCCCTTGCTAACGGGACAGGTAAATATGGCGGCGAAGTGTGTGTGGGGGGTCCTGGGTTTGGCAGCGGCGTTGGACTTAAGCTGCGTTCTCCCTGGAGTCCACGCGGAGCCCGGCCGCAGGTGTGGTGAGGCGGCGGCCTGGGGCTCTGACCCGGTTTCGCTTGGAGGACAGCCCGACACAGGGAACATTTTTGATACCAGTTCCGCCACAGCGCCTGTCACGCTATAGGGGAAACCGAGGCTCAGAGGAAGAGCTTCTGTTTGCCCGATTTCCGGGGCAGCGCATTTTCCACCCGAACACGCTGTTATTTCCCCCGCAACTTTGCCTTGGCGTTGAATATTCGCTGATGGCATCTCGTCCACATCATCCAAGTGTGATGTTGTGATAGAAAAATCTGCAATTTAGTCCTTGCCAGGGATGACAGGGAAAGGAAAAGAAAAAGAAAAGTGTGCAATGGAGAGGGAGGGAAATTAAGTCTTTAAAAACAAAATTGCCCCTGGTGGACACAGCCTGTGATTCCGTCCCAGTGCTGAACTAGCTTGTGCTGTTTCTTTTATCGCCTCCCGCTTAGGAAAGTCAAAGCGAAACACCCAGCAGCAGTTTTTATATATAGTCTGATGGTGTTTGGGAAACCATTTTCAGTTGCAGACTGAACTCATGAAAGCTTTTAACACTGTAGCCATTGGTAATTTATTTATTTCTGGCCGCTTGTAATCTGTGTAGCATGAAGGCTTGTTCCATTTCTGAAAATGTATTTCATGCCTTTTTCCTGCCCTAATAGCATTTTGAGAGGGTGAAGAGAATCGAGCCGGAAGACTTAGATACTTTGTACTTTATAACCTCTAAGTAGTTTATTCAGGTAATTATCTTCCTGGCCAAAGTCTTTTTACTTCCATTGGAGGCACAAGCAATTCTTGGTTATTCAAACACGAATACCCAGTTTGTGTTATTTTCTGCCTGCATTTCATTGCAAAGGTGAGAAGAAAGAGAGATTCGGTGCAGTTCTAGTCTTTTAAATATAGCAACGGTACTATGGAGAGATATTGATATAAATAACCAATGTGGGTTATTTATAGTGGATATTGCTTAGTGAATTTCAGTTAGTTATACTAAGCTAGTTTGAAGTTTTAAAAATAAGCTTTCAGAGAGAAAAAGTCTAAAGGGACACAATAACCAGGTCATTATAGCCACATGTATAAATTGTTGTATATTAAGTGATGCTCAACTTTTTTGATCATGGATGCCTTTTGAGAATATAAAACAATATTCTCCCCAGAAAATGCACATGTATAAAATTTTCCTGTGAATCCACAGGACTCAGACATACACCCCAGATTAAAGATACAGCATAAAAAAGATGTGGGTACATAAATGAAAATAAAGTTATTATCTTTGTAGGAATATGTACAATCATGACTTCAAAACTTCTAAGATGTGAAATGTGGGTAGATTGCTTTAGTTTGGTGGCTGTCAAATTAGAGATCCTAGTTCTTGGTAATAAATAATGTAGAACCCTTGGGAACAATTGAAACAATCTATTTAATACATAGCTTTAGTTACTGTATGATCTGAATAGAAAACCTTGAATTTTTAAAGCATTACCATGGGTTGGAAACCGAATTTTAAGGATTGGATTCAAGTATATGAAATAGCTTCAAGAAATAGCTTCAAAACATAAGTATGTACCTACATGCAGAATGTAATCTATTGTCATTCATTGTACCAATTCAGACTTTTGGAATTGTGTTTTTCTGATTTTATTTTTCCTTTTCCCCTTGGTACTCATTCATAGTATTCAAAACAAAACAATCCTTTGTCTAGACATCATTTTTCCTCCTTGACTTCCATGACATTACACTTCCTTTTCCTCTGGACATTCTTTTTTCATCTTTGAAGGCAGATTTTAGTATCTTCACGAAGATACAAACGTTGGGCTTCTTTTTTTTTTCAAGGTAGATTTATTACAAGAAAAACTGGCTCTCTACCCACCATTTGTATATCAATGAATTTTTGTGTTATAATCTCATAATTAGGCTCATTGAAGTTCCAAGGGACCCCCTTATTTATTATTATTTTTTATTAATTAATTTATTTTAATTAAGTATATATGACAACAAAATGCATTTTGATTCATTGTATACAATTGCAGCACAACTTTATATTTCTCTGGTTGTATACAACGTAGCATCACACCATATATAATGCAGTCATACATGTACCTAGCGTAATGATGTCCATCTCATTCCACCACCTTTCATCCTCCATGCACCCTGCCCACCCGCCCTCCCCTTTGCCCAAAGTTCCTCCATTTTCCCATGCCTCCCCCCTCCCCATTATGGATCAGCATCCACTTATCAGAGAGAACATTCAGCCTTTGGTTTTTGGGATTGGCTTACTTCACTTAGCATGATATTCTCCAGCTCCATCCATTGCCTGC
This sequence comes from Tamias sibiricus, assembly GCA_025594165.1. Lineage (NCBI taxonomy): Eukaryota > Metazoa > Chordata > Mammalia > Rodentia > Sciuridae > Tamias > Tamias sibiricus. Next base: position 94,398,668 of record CM046662.1, read on the forward strand.
AAATGCCATGATTATATTCTCTTTTAATGGGGAGTAATATTCCATTGTGTATATATACCACAGTTTCTTTATCCATTCATCTATTGAAGGGCATCTAGGTTACTTCCGCAGTTTAGCCCTTGTGAATTTAACTGCTGTGAACATTGATGTGGCTTGGCTGTGTTACTATAGTATGCTGATTTTAAGTCCTTCGGGTATAGACTGAGGAATGGGATAGCTGGGTTAAGTGGTGGTTCCATTCCAAGGTTTCTAAGGAATCTCCATACTGCTTTCCAGATTGGTTGCACCAATTTGCAGTCCCATAGCAATGTATGAGTGTGCCTTTTCCCCCACATCCTTGCCTAAATGTTGGGCTTCTTTAAGACTCAGTACTGGGCCCTCTTTTCTTACTCTGAATTCTGTAGGTGATCTCATCTATTTCAGTTTCACTTATGTGCAGATTAGTCATGAAATGATAACCTAGGCCTTTCCTCTTACTATATAGCTCACTTGTCTGACATTCCTTTTTGCTGTCAGAGAAATTGAATATAGTCATGCCCCAACTCCCAGCAGTCTATATCTTAGGGAATGGCACCACAGTTTATTTAGTTATGCAGATTAATAATCTTGGCATGATATTTAACTTCTCTTTTCATATCTGAGCCACATTGAAGTTTGAAGTATTGTATCTCCAGAATGCCTCTCAACTACCTTTCTCCACCTTTCAAAACAATAACTGAAAGCAGTGTATCCTTTCTTTATGTGAATAAGTAAAACAAAGCCAAAAAAATGTGGAATTAGTTTTTTAGGTTCTTGTGTTTATTTTTAATGAGAATAGCTCAACTTGATGAAGGTGTGTTGGGAGTGAGTATGCAAGTAAACAAGAAGTATTAATTGATAGATGTTTTTAATTTATATCAATTCTCATACAATGCTTTTACTAAATTACAAATAAAAGATCACACCTAAAATCTGTTCAGTCTTTATGTACCATAAATTCAATTTGATGAGTACTCTAAATTAAATTGGGTGAAGAGTTTCCAGGGGAAGAAAATCCCTGGTCAAAGAGCAAAATCATGACCTATATAAAAGGCACATGCTGTACTAAATATAAATTCTGAAGTTAACATGATCCAGAGAGTGATAGGTGTAAAGATATTTCAGTCCCCTGTGAACTTAAAATACACAAGCCAGAAAGTTTGGAATTCATAAAAGTTTGTATGTTTGATTCCATCAGAACTATAGTTGTAAATTTAGCCACAAAATTTTAAGATGTACACAGAAATAATTTTCTAAATTTTCTTCCCATACTCAGAAGAGTAACTTAATTTTTCTGACCAAAAAAAAAAAAAAAAAGTAGCATTTGCCTTGTTAAAATAAAACGATATTTGTTTTGTGATACATGGTCCATTGGATTATCTCTTCATCCCATAACATTGTCTCCACTACCAAATATGTTCGTTGTACTTTAATAATTATAAAACTCGAGTCTTAAGTTTTAAAATAGCTAAAACCATTGTTTAAAATTTTTTTTAAAAAAGTTTAATGTCAAGACTAATGTAATGGGGGTTGGGGTTGTGGCTCAGTGGTAGAGTGAGCGCTTGCCTAGCATGTGTGAGACACTAGGTTCGATTCTCAGCACTACATACAAACAAGTAAATAACTAAAGGTCCATCAATAACTAGTAAAAATATTTTTTAAAAAGACTAATGGAAATAAGTCAAATGGATCAGCTACATTCCAAAGTTTTCTGTGTTTTTTTTTTTTGTTGTTTGTTTGTTTTTTGTTTTGTCTTTCCTTCCCCCTCCAGATTTTGACATTATGGCAGGGAGGCATCAGAATCGTAGTTTTCCTCTCACAGGAGTTCAGTCAAGTGGTCAAGTACATGCTTTTGGAAATTGTACAGACACTGATATGTTGGAAGATGATGCTGAAGTGTATGAGCTTCGATCCAGAGGAAAAGAGAAAGTCCGAAGAAGTACATCAAGAGATAGGCTTGATGACATTATTGTACTAACAAAAGACATCAAGGAAGGGGATACTTTAAATGCAATAGCCCTTCAGTACTGTTGTACGGTAAGTTTTAATTTAATTTTACATAATGCAGTTCAGAATAAACTTATTTGTTCATTAGTCCAACCTACTTAAAATAAATTCTGTGTCCTTTTGTTTCTTCTCCCCCCCCTTTTTTTTTTTTTTTTTTTTTGTTTTCTTTGCATAGAAGTCTGTGTCATGTCTGTGGATGGATATAACTGTATTGTTTCTTTCTGTACTTTTGTGCTTGTAAATACTTTCTGTGGGGGGATTGATTATTTTTAAGATTGGTATATATTATGCATATTACTTTGCAACTTGTGTTTTCATTTCTTAGTATTTGATGGATATCCCTCATGATCATCCCTCAAAGTCTTAGTTCTTATTATTTGAATACCTATATAATGTTCATAGTATTAGTAAGCTGTTCTTTGCTTATGAATAGTGAGGATTTTCTTGGTGTTTTACATTGTGCACTGACTATCATCATAACTTTAAAAGGTAGTACCTTTTGGGGATAGGTTCCCAATAAAATGAAAGACATTTTTAATTTTAATAGATACTAAACTCTGTTTAAACCCATTTTATATCTGTGTCATCTCCATTTTGGACCTTTAGCATGACATGTTTTCAAGTTAATATATTGATAAGTAAACTAGTTAGAACATTGGTTTTCTAATTTTTGTTCTCATACTCCCAATGGAATAGAGTCTGAAATGTATCTAGTATGTACCTCCTTGCATATTTTCAAGTAAATGTTTTAAATTCCACCTAGTAACTTAAAATAGTTACAAAAAAAAAATGTAATTCCGAGTGTTGTCAATATTGATGTTTAAAAAATAAAACTATTAGAATATTCCTTAAATGTGTCCATGGAATTCTAAATACTGCCAGGATTTGCTATATGAAATCTTCATTTAAAAAAAGAAATATGTACATATATATATGTATACACACATGTGTATATACATATATACACACACACAAGAGCTCTTCTTTTAGTAGTGTGAAATTCTTTTTGATTAATATTTTCATCTTTCCACAGAATTTTTCATAATGTAAAATATTTTTATACTTGAAAAACTTTTACTGATTACCTGTCATACTGTTTTGCAGTAGGAACAAACACATTTATAGATTTAAAAAAAATTTTTTTTTAGTTGTTGATAGATCTTTATTTTATTTATTTATATGTGGTGCTGAGAATCGAACCTGGTGCCTCACACGTGCGCTACTGCTGAGCCATGGCCCCAGCCCATTTATAGATTTTTAATATATGAATGTGTGTGTATATATATTTGTATGTATATATAAGTAAAAATTGAAATTGAATGCTTAAAAATTTTCCTATGACCATTGTATGGTTATATGACATTGAGGTTTGTATGTGTTATTTTTTCTGAATAAAGTAATTATTATAATTATTCAATAATATAACTAAAATTCAAAACAAATACATTATAGATTTTGATTTAGAAATTTGTTAAAATATTTTATTGAAATACATGCTTTTGATAAGGTAAGAACTGAGTGGTAGTTTTTGTTCCCTAACTTGTTCATGTATAGCAACACAACTCCTGTCATTATTATTGGAAAATATTTAATTTAATTTTTTTAGTGCAAAAAAAATGTGTATACATGTTGTATAGAGAAATAGACCAATGAGAAATAAATGACTGAATGTGTCTTGTCAAAAGACATGCCAAAAACAAGGTGGAGGTCCAAGAGAAGAGTATGGTACACTAGCTTTTTTTTTTTTTTTTTTTTTTAATATTTATTTGTTTGCTTTAGTTGTACACAGTGTGTTTTAATTTTTACGTGGTGCTGAGGATCGAACCGGGGCTGTGCACATGCCAGGCGAGCACTCTACCCCTGAGCCACAACCCCAGCCCAGTACACTAGCTTTTTAGGGAAGCATTAGCTTTCCTTCCGTTAAGCTAGTAAATTCTCATAGTGAAATTTGAAATGCCATTTGAGCAATTAAAAATGTTTACCATCTTATCTCTTAGCTAGCTATTCTCCTACTCCTCACAAACACACTCCAAGAGAACTTTTCCAATTTGATGACCTCTTTCAGTCTTCATAGTACTTGATCACTAATCTACATTTGATTCTGTTCACCACTCCCTCCTAAAAAACTGTTTGCTTGGTCTGAGGTTGTGGCTCAGCAGTAGAGCGCTGGCCTAGCACGTGCGTGGCCCGGGTTTGATCGTCAGCACCATGTAAAAATAAATGCATTGTGCACAACTAAAGCAAATAAATAAATATTTTAAAAAAAAAAAAACTGTTTGCTTGACATCCCTCACTTTGCTGGTTTCAGATTTTCCTACTACTAATATTTAGTAATAGCTAACATTCATAGCATTTATATTAGTGCTCTAAGTGCTCTGCATATATTTTATTTATTTATTTTTTAGATTTTTAGTTGTAGATGGGCACAAAACTTTTATTTTTTGCATGTGGTGCTGAGGATTGAACCCAGTGTCTCACACTACCAGACAAGCACTGTACCACTGAGCTATAACCCTAGCCTATCTGCATGCATTTCAATTCATTCATATTCACACCAACCCTGTAAGGTAGGTTGTATCACTGACATTTTACAGGTATGGAAATTTGAATGGCAAAAAGGTTAAACAAGTTGCCCCAACACACAACTAAAAAGTGTGAATCATGCTTCAAACCTAGATACCTATGCTTTTAACCACCATTGTGTATTGCCTTTCTGGCTGCTCTTCTGATCTCCTTTGTGGATTTCTCTTTCTCAACATCTCTCTCAAATGTTGCCATTCCTCAGGGATATTAAATCATTCTTCTGAGTTTCAGACATATATCTTCAATATCTTCCACTAGTATATCTCACGCACCTCAGAGCCAATGTGTCTAAAATCTATGTTCATCCTGTTCTCACCAAACACAGTACTACATATCTCATTGAATGGTATCATACATGCAGTTGACCAAACCACAATCTTAAGTTCCATCCTAGAATCAACTTTACCTCTCTGAGTTGGTTAATACATGATTAGAGCTTAGATTAAAGCATTAATAGGAACAACAAATGGGAATTATAACTTAGATGTGGTGAGAGAGCCTAGCATACTAATTGGTAATCTGAGAAATACTCCTGTTTTCCCCCCTCATCACAATGGCATAGAATATATGGACAGTTGGAGGTTATTTAATATGTGAAGAGAAAGCATCTGTGACTGATATTGAAGATGACAAATGCATGTATTTACACTGAAGAGTTCAGGGAAAAAATGGCCTTAGAAGACAAAACGGGGAGAGATAAATTACTATATTCTAAGATTTTTTTCACACTTTTAACATCTTTGAAATTAAGATGATGGCTTCATCATTATATTTGGTGTTTTTTTACTGCCTTAAAGATAACACAAAATAATAGTGCATCTTAGAGTTTGGCTTCTTAGTTTTGAAAAATTGTGGCACTTGGGTAAGTTAACAATAACATTTGCTTACATTCCAATTGCCAAACTGTAATAAAGAACATAAATCTGTAATCCTTCCTTTGCAAATTACTTACAGACACAACAGAACACTGATATTTGTGCATGATATACAAAGGGAAACAACAAAGGATCCTAGAATTTACTTAAATTATACTAATTAGTGTTACTAATATGTGGGTGATTAAAAGAAGCAGTTGGTGATTTCCTAAGCCTGGTAGATCAAAAGAAGTTTAGATTCTCATTTACAAGTAAAATTAAAAATCTCTCTGGGTGTGGTCACTTAATACTACTAATAATTAAACTCAAATCTCTTCCCCTCTGAAAGAAGTGAGATCAGTGACAATTGTTACCTCTAGTGTGATTTATAATTCACTTGAATGTTTAATTTTTCTTTTTTACAGGTAGCAGATATCAAGAGAGTTAATAATCTCATCAGTGATCAAGACTTTTTTGCCCTTAGGTCTGTCAAAATTCCAGTTAAAAAGTTTAGTTCATTGACTGAAACACTTTATACTCCAAAAGGAAGACAGGCTTCACGTCCTTCATCTGTTCAGTATGGTCCAGAACAACAGGAAGTTTTGCCAGCTAATGATTGTCTTTCTTCTAGTGAATCAGCTGGTAGTTTTTTAAAAGAAGTAGACCGAGACATAGAACAAATAGTAAAGTGTACAGACACCAAGAAGGAGAACCTTAATGAGGTAGTGTCTGCCTTAACAGCACAACAAATCCATTTTGAATCTGATAACAAAAACACTCAACATAAGGATCCATATTATGGAGCAGACTGGGGAATAGGCTGGTGGACAGCTGTAGTGATAATGTTGATAGTAGGTATAATAACACCAGTATTTTATTTGCTCTATTATGAAATTTTAGCTAAAGTGGATGTTAGTCACCATTCAACAGTGGACTCTTCACATTTCCATTCAGGAATCACACCCCCATCACAGCATAGAGAAATGGAAAATGGAATTGCTCCAACTAGAGGAATACATGTTGGTCAACAAGATGAGCATAAACTATATAGAGAAGATTCTCGGCCACCTGCTGCTCAACACAAAACATAGCAATTAGCTCATAATCAAAGTAATAATGATCAAGTGTTATCTGGAATGCAGTGACTCTATTATATCCAGTATCCACTTCAGAGGCAGAGTTTAGGGTGATTGAGGATGCTGTTTTTTTTTTTTTCTTAAACCTTTCTAAAAATTTTTGAGCCATTTACAAGTGGATTATGTATAAAATCCCTGCGATTGCTAGTTAGTTGTTGATGTTAAAAATAGTCAATCCATGAATCTGTTATATGAATACCTAAAGCAGAAATGAACTTAAATGTGTTCTTAGGAAGTTCCCAAATTGGAAGATGTATAATTTTTCTTACTCAAGACTAGTTATGTTTAAATTTTATTTAATTCTCCTTTAAGATTATTCATGATAAATTTTTGAATCAGAATAATGATAGTTTCAAATGTTTGCAACTGAAGAAAATTTGTGAATTACCAAAATACTTAGTTGCAAAAAATTTGATTCTGAAATTTTTCATGAAAGTAGTTAACATTCACCTTGAAAATTTTTAAAAACATTTAGCACATGTGCTATGAAAGCACAAGTAGAAACAAATGGAAACATAATGTATAACTTCTGTAATAGAGGTTCAGAAATAGATTAGCTATTTTTAAGACCCCAAAATAATGTGTTATGGTTGGGAAGTTGCCATTTGATCACTAGAACAATGGATTAGGTCAGGACCTAAATGCAATCTTTGTCTTTTAAAGAATGCTTAAGACAGACCCTTTAACCTCACCTCTGCTTCTGTTTAAAATATTTGCCTCTGATATTTGAAAACATTTTTTGTAGTTCTTTGATGAAAAGTGTTTATACATGTATTAATTAGCATTATTTAGGAAATAACTCCTTACATACTGTGATAAATCATTGCTGTTACATATAGTAACAGGCCTTAATTACATTTACTGCCTTAGAATATTACTTTATGTAAGTTAATATGTTTTAAATTTAAACATTGTTTCAGATGGTCCAGTTGGATTCAGTATAGGTTAAGCAAGCTCATGTCTACCTTCACTTTGAAGCACAAGTTAACTGATCAAAACACATCTTTATTACCTTTGGGGTCCTTTGTAGATAAGGGTTCATTAAGCAAGAACAAAAACAAGAGGCCTTTTGCATTAAATAGGAGACATTTGCTGTATTTGTTGATCCCTTAACCTGTTTTCAAAGAGAAAATATCCAACCTAGACTTTTTTCTTTTTTTCCTTTTCTGAATTGTAGCATCAAATTGAAGGAAAAAGGCCAAAGGTGGATGGGTTGAAAGGACTTGATAGTATCACTTTTGTAAGAACTGCTATGGATTAGCCAGTCAGACTAAATAAGAAACATTTGGGTACTGATCGTATTCTTTCATTTTCTAAAATGTGTGTTTTGAAAATGTGTCTAAAATGATTCAATAGAAATGAGATGTGGAGTTTGAATTGCCTGTTCTGTGTATAATAAAGTATATACCTTAAGTTATATAATACCATCTCATTTTCTGATTTTTCAATATTTTACATCACAAACTCTAATCTTGGTATGAAATGGTATAAATATTTATGGTAATTGGGGTTGTATGTACTTTCAGGAGAAAAGCATCATAACAAGGACAAAGAAGCCAAACATTTTAAAGACCTTGTATGTATCAGAGGACTTTAGAAAATGACCAAAATGTGTTCAATAGGAAAGTTGTGAAATGATTTTTTTCAGTAAATCTTTTAAGTTAAAATAATTTTCAGTTGTTTTGATTTGCCTTGGATATTTCGAAAAGAGGAGTATGATCTTTTAATTTATGCTCATTGCTAATTTGTCTAGTTTATATATCATTTAAGCCCACTGAAAAAATCAAGTTTTAGGGTAGTAAATGCACATTATTTCAGTTAGAACAGTCTTGATATCCTTTAAAGATCTGTTTACATCAAATTGATAAGATTAGAGTCACTGATTCATTTTTGCTAGTTTTACTTTGAAAATGTGGCAGCGGTCTGATTACTTAAAGTAAGAAAATTCTGTACTTGTTGATTAAAAATCATTTCTGTCTTTCTGAGTATCCTTTTTGAAGGAAACACAACCTATCTTTATGAACACAATCAGGCAGTTTCCCTTTCCTACATATTTGAATTCATATAATTCTATGTATATAGGTCATATATATATATATAGAATGAGTTTAATCTTTGTTGTTTTTAAAAGAAAAATTCCTTAAGAATTCAGATTTAAAATTTTAGCTTTTAAAAAGTACTAATATACATTCGATTTGTAGTAAATGCAAATTACATTGTATAACTAGATAAGCATAATTGTTTGATATTGGATTTTAATTGTGTTAAAACCCTTATCTGATTTAAGGCCTTACATTTGTGTGTATGCAAATGTAACAAAATTGTGAATCATAGTATTTGGCTCACTTAAAAATTTGGAGTTGCAAGTAAAGAAAAATACATTATTTTTAGGGCAGTTTTTTGGTTTGAACTAATGGGTAGCCATTTAGGTTAAATATTTTTGCTGTCCACCCCTAGAAAAAATGTGGGTTATAGTCTGCTGGCCCTGTTAAGAATTAGAAAGAAACAAGTAATGTCAAATTATCTTCCCCAAATAACTTTTTGATTTACTTTTTTTTTCTGGACTCTTAACTTGCTTGTTCAGTGGCCTAGAAAGTTCTTTAAATGAACCACTACTTAGTAAGATCTACTTCCAACATTACTTAGTTGGGAATATGAAGGATATAGTTAGTTTTAGAAATAAGAAGTAAAGTTCCAGTCAAAGTGTTACAGGGTAAAGGTGGAGTTTTTCAGTCTCTGTTTAAATGGTGCATTATGATGGGAATCATTCTTAGTTTTGAATTACAAAAATGTTGCTCAGGAAATCAGTATTTTTCTTCTAAGTATGTGCACATTGCACTGTTAGACCATAGACATATTTGCTTTATTTAATTCATTTTATGTATGCAAAATTTATAAATCTTTTGTATAATGTATTTTATACAATTGCACAATGTAATAATAGAACATTATGTTAAGTGTACATCTGTAAAAGTGGTTTTTAAAACTTTTTGCCCCTTGTTTTTCATATTTTAAAAGATGCAAAATGTAATAAAGTTTCTATTTTATTATTCAATCTAAAATTCAGGCTGGTGAATTTAATTGACTAAAGCAAACTTTTCTCCTCTACTTTCAAACTGACAGAGAGACACTCTAAGATTGATAAAGTCACCAACAGTTTATGAATTAAGGTTTTTACTTGCTATGTTTAAACAAAATCTTCTAGATTATTTATAGGTCATAAATGTAAAGAAAAAAAAAGGAAATTTTAGATGAAGGGTGTTTTCCTCCTGTAAGACTTGCTCAGGCATGCTCTCCAACTTGCTTATGAAGTCATGGATCAGTCATATGAAATGCTCTATCTGTAAATTTTAATGATAAAAGAGAAAATATTTCTCCTTCAAAAATACTAATTTTTAAAAATTAGAAGTAGCAGAGTTGAGAAAGTCCTTTAGAACATTTATTAATGGAGAAAATAGTGGGCTTTTCCATGTGTTTCTCCTTGATTTCTTCATTTTTAAAAGCATATTGATCTTTAAATTGTGTTTAGAATTTTTATTTATCTATCCATTTATTTTTGTTAAAAGGAAATTTTACTAACTCCAGAAACTTTAACCACATTAAAGCAAAGCTACTGACATTATACATTATACATAAGAGAGGAAGGGTCTGAATTTCTTAGCATTCTCTGGTCATCTAGCAAACCGGTGATCACACTAATATTATACTAGCAAACCAGTGATTACACTAATATTATACTGTCTGCCAAATCTCTTGGTTTGTCATCACAACTTTTTTCCTACTCACATACCTAGAGTTTTCATTTGTTGTTTGTGATGATTTATTCAAAGATATTTCACAGAGGTACCCCTACTCAATAAATAGTTACTATGTAAAACCTATATTTACAAACTACTTTTTTCCTACCTATTAATAAAGGTTGAAACTAAAAATATTAAAAGGACACAATTTATTTTGTAAGAATTTAATGTTAAATACAGAAAAATAAACATTATAGCCACCAAGTTTGCTTGTTATCACTTTAAAGACACTTCACCAATAAGTACTTTATGTGTATATGTGTTTATGTATGTATATGTATATATCCGTATAATAACTTCACAATCTCAGATCTTCAACCAAAAAAAGAAAAGGAATTTGTGTTGGCAAAGCAATCTCCAAACCCTGTCTGATCTCACAGTTAGCATACTTTAAAATTGTGAAAAGATGTTCCAAAGCGGGGAAATAAGAAGTTTAAAGATGGCCAGGACCTCACAGAGTATATCCTTGCCCAAAGATGCTGCCCTAACTATCTTTAGGACTGTGACTAAAGACAAATATAAAGCTAGGAAAAGAAATACCTATACCTTCAGTGTATTTGGTTCAAACTTTTACCTGCACATTTATAATAAAGGAAGTAAACACATATAGAAATAAGATTTCTATAAATAAAATGGTATTTGGCTCTGGTACACCAAAGGAAGTGAGAATAAAACACCTATGTTTATTATTCCCAAATGACAACTTTGCAATTATTACTAAAAATTTCACGTGATGTTTCTATTCTAATAGATTGCAGCTTTAAAGAAGACTTACTCAGTATTTCGATTTAGAATCTTAAAAACTTTTGATACACTCCTTTAAATAAGAAGTCATATGAGTACAGCATTAAACTAATAAGATGGGGCCTCACACCCATCTTGAATTATTTGAGGAAGTATTGCCATTGAAAATTATTTTTTTTCCTGAGACAATCATGTTGCAAAATTGCACAAGACAATAGAAGTTTTCCCCACAAATAAAAGATGGGAAAACCTGATTATGAGGAAAACATTTGTTTCTCAAAATGTTTTTCAGTCACTTTCTAAGCTTCAGTTATTTAGAAGGTAAGGATCAAATTTAAGATATGATCATTTATTTCTCTAAGGTAAGAGAATGTAAACATGGTAAATTCTGGTTAGTGTTTAAACACTTTTTATAGGAAGTAGTTTACAAGTGGAAAAACTAAGGCACAGAAAATTAGTCAAGTTCAGTTTCACGGCTGAATTTAATATTACAGTAGAAATAAAATTTAGGGCTCTGATTCTCAGGTTAGAGGGTAATGGGTAATATCTTCCCAATAGGGAGAAATAAATTTTCCTCATTTCTTTTGGTGGGTAATAATAAGTAGTCTTTTTTGAAATCTATTATATGAATTTCCTTGAAAATCTTTGGCATATTTAAGTTTTTGGAGACTGAAGTTTCTAGGCATTTTCTCCCCAAAATATAAAAGGGCAGAGAGCTAGCTTTTAAGTTAAACAAAAAGATTAACGACCTGAGTTAATTCTATATTATAATCGACTGTACAGCCTATGAGTCCTGTGAAGCATAATAGAGGCCACTACACTAGATCAAATTCACACTCATGCTTTCTGCCATAAAATTTATATAACTAGGACTTATGTACTTAAGTATTAAATTAAACAAGATGCCTCAGTCTAATTTTTCAAAAGCCCAACTATTTGAACATGTCAAACTTATTACAGAGGATCACTAACTCATTTTTTGTATGGTATGAAGTTAGCCCCAAATTCAAGTATTTTATAATATTCATCCCAAATGAAAGTCTCTCTGTACTGGCTGAGATGTGAAATGGAAAATTTATATAGCTCAGATTGACATTTTTCCCCGCATGTATATTTTTGATCACAAAACCACTAATCTCATAAGTTTGTACTTTCAGAGCCCAGGGGTGGCAGGTTTAAGGAGTCATAATGTGATAGTATATAAGATATCAGGTAAAAGATAATTTTCAAGTTTCTTTGTTTTTAAAGTGCTCCATGTGCTATATTAAATCAATTTTCAGGTTATAGAAATCTATTTCACTAGTAATACTTTTACAAAAGATCAGTTAAACAAGAATAAGTTGTTCAAGTATGTATGAATACATAGATTAAGAGATGCAAAAACTCTTCAGCATAATCAAATCCAAATAATACAAAAATCCACTAACATACACAAGAAGGGATGGCAAAGTTGTTAAGGAGGAATGTCAAGAGTGTCAGATAAATTTAAAAGGTAACTGATGTGTAAATGCAAACCAGATATGAATATTTCAGTAACAAATATTTGTACAACAAAATAGGAACAAAACATAAATCAAGTCTGTCCAACTGCTCAGAAGCTATATTATCATAAATTTTTTTTCTTGAGAAATTTTACGTCTAATAGGTTGCTTCATCCATGTTGTCGTCACTTTCTGCACCAAAATCATCTCCATCTTCAAAATATGAATTAATGTAGTCATTTTCCTAAATGAAATGATATATTTCTTAGTAAAATAAAATAAATGAGTAGTAACATTATTATTAAAGTATACAATGTAGACTGTTCCTTTAAGTTTATAAATACCAAATTTAGGTAATAAAATAAAACAGTTTTATAAGAGTCTTTGCTTTTTTAAAATCTCTAAAAGACACATTAGTTTTCATACATGTCTACTTTCTTTCCCAAGACACCACTTCCTAGTATCCTCAGGCACCAACTAGTTCAGAGAACATGAAGGGTTGGCCAATTCATCACAGTAGGATATATCCAATGCAGTTCTCCCTAGTTGGGATGATTGATAACATGGGTTAGTGAGCTAAACTACTATGTATCCACCAAACACATGGACAGGTATCTCCTTACTTTGACTTTTCTATATAAGTTTCTGCATCCAGCTTACTAGGATCTTTCCAGTCCAGAAAGTTGGCCTGACTTCTCTGATGCTAAGAAATTCAGAAATGTCTAGAAACCTAGCGAAAGCCCAGAGCCTTTGTACTAGGAAGGGGTGGCAAGGGTGAGAGTTCAAATGAGGCCACCCCATAAATAATCAAAATTCTATATGTAACCTCAGCACACATGCGTATGTGGAAATGTAAACAAGCCAACTGGTACATAAAAGTAGAAATGAGTAAGGAATGGCAACTCTAGTACCCTAAAGTGTATATTACTTTGTTGTTAAGACATCAGCACCTCCTTCAACTATATTCAGTGGTCTGAATTTAGGTAATTTTGAGAAGTTATATTCTTGATATATGAATGAAGTAGCAGAATCTGTTGAAACTGATGGCTCATTTGACCCTTGCTGTTTTCTTGAATTACAATATTAAAAACCTTGAATAAGAACAAAGTCTTGGGCTGGGGCTGTAGCTCAGTGGCAGAGCGCTTGCCTAGCCTGTGTGAGGCAATGGGTTTGATCCTTAGCACCACATAAAAATAAATAAAATAAAGGCATTCTGCCCATCTACAACTACAAAAAATAAAAATTAAAAAAAAAAAAGAACAAAGTCTTTATTTTCTTGACTTAATACACAGGTATTTTATAGATAATTTGTTCCATTTCATTCTACAAAACAAAATGCTTATGAGATTAACAATTCATTGAGTAAATTAATTACCACAAATTTTCAACTAAATAATTAGTAGCTAAAAAGAGCAAAAAGGATAACTTTACATCGAGAAAGGCTTTAATGGAGCTCTCTTTTCAGTATCGCTTTCAAAACACACCTCGTTTCTCTAGTAGTCTGGAGAAGCTTTTCGCTTTTTATTTTTTAATAAAATGGAGTTATATGTACCCACTAGTTTAAATCCATTGTATTGTGCAGTATTTTGCTAAGACCCAGTGCAGGGTTCTTCTTAAGTCCCAGTATTCATTGTTTTTGTGAAAGGAGATCTTGATTTCAATCCAGATGTGATCCATACTCAACTCAAGTGGACTTTTCCAAAAGTCATTGTTGTCCAGAATACTGCCACTACCCACTAGAATCTAGTAGCATAATCACTCACATGCTAGTTGTGACAACCAAAACTGTCTCCTGACTTTAACTAATGTTGGTTTTGGTTTTTGTACTGGGGATTGATCCCAGGGGCACTTAGCCACTGAGCAATATCCCCAGTCCTTTTCTTAATATTTTATTTAGAGACAGGGTCTCACTTAGTTGCTTAGGGCCTCGCTAAGTTGCGGAGGCTGGCTTTGAACTTGCAGTCCTTCCTTGTGATCCTTCCTGACTCAGCCTTCTGAGCTGCTGGGATTACAGGCATGCATCACCATGCCCACTTAACTAAATATCACTTAAAGGGCAGAATTACTGCTAGTTGAGGAGATCTGGTTGATAGCAATATGTTTCAAATATGATCCATACTTGGCTCCTTCTAGTCTAAACAACTGAGCTTTTTCTACAATACCAATATAATCACACCACTATAATTTAGAGACTAGTAGGAAGAACTCAAGATACCACAAAGTATAAGAAACATAAAAATGAGAAGCATTATATATCAAAAAGAAAGGTCAGCAACCATGTTTACCTTGGCACTTAGAACAATGCCTGGCATGTACAGTTGATGCCTATAATTTTCTTAATTATTTAATTAAAATAAAGGAAATAATGTTTTAAAAAGAGTTGTTATAATAACCCAATCAATAAAATGGGCAAAGGAACTGAACAGACACTCACAGAAGAAGAAATATGATCAGTCAACAAACATATGAAAAAATGTCCAACATCTCTAGCAATTAGAGAAATACAAATTAAAACTATACTTAGACTTCATCTCACTCCAGTCAAACTGGCAATTATCAAGAATACAAGTAACTATATATGTTGGCAAGGATGTGAGGAAAAAGGTTAACTCATACATTGCTGGTAAGAATGCAAATTGGTGCAGCCACTTTGGAAAGCAGTATGGAGAGATTCCTAAGGAAACTTAGAATAGAACCACCATTTGACCTAGTTATCCCACTCCTTGGCATACATCAAAAGGACCTAAAATCAGCATATTATAGTGCTGCCACAGCCCCCTCCAGATTTACGGGTGAGCAAAGATTCCCCGAGATGGAGCTGGTGCAAGGCAACCCTCACCTGGGGGGACGTGACATATAGATGGTGTTAGGATAGCTTATTCTTATTCTCTGTATTCTCTGCTATTTTTCTTATGGTCTGTGTGATTGCCAAAGACTAACATAATAGTTGTATAACCTGCAGTGGGTTAAGGCATTTGGAGCCAGATAAAGAGCTATAAAGAAATATCCCCAATTTGACCTTCCTTGCTAAAGTTGTGAAGATTTAGACATAAAAACCTCCTTTGTAACTTCATAAAGGTTTTTATTATATTCCTTCAAAGACAAGATAAGTTAGGTATAGAAATGCGTTTCCTCCCTAGATAAGAAACTTTAGGTCTGTGCATTTTAATTGTATTAAGACTTCTATGTTCTTTAGATAAAAATAGCTATGCCTCCCTTCCCCATTCCTAGGTTCAAAACAAAACTATTATAGAAACACAATAATGCTTTGAAACCAGGCAGAAAAAATTAACTTCAATCAGGCAGATAAACAGGTGTGTGGAGGAATGGCTTCAGAGAATCCATGAGAAATGAATCAGACCCAGATTGGTTACAGATAAAGTGTGGCAGAAATGCAGGGCTTTCAGATAATATGTGACCCCGGTCTACACAGGACCTTGAAACATGTTGGGTAAAAGATTAAAATGTCTAGAATGTAATCAGCAGGTGTTGCTGCTTCCCTGGATCTTATGACTGTGATGTAACCACAAAAGTTAATGTATGCTGCCAGGAAAAATACTATATTACATGCAAAAGAGAAAGTAAAAGAGGATTCAGCAGACTGACTCTCATTGTCTGTGTGCTGTTTTCACCACCTCACTCACCAACTACTTTCACCATCCGTTTCGAGACACCCACCCACTGCTGAAGCTGGACTTCGGCAGCAGCTACATCAATGTTTATGGCAGCTCACTTTACATTAGCTAAACTATGGAACCAACCTAGGTACCCTTCAACAGATGAATAAAGAAAATGTGATATATATATATATTATATATATATTATATATATATAAAATGTAATATTACTCAGCCATAAAGAAGAATGAAATTATGGCATTTGCCAGTGAATGGATGGAACTGGAGACCATGCTAAGCGAAATAAGCCAATCCCAAAAAACCAAAGGTGGAATGTTCTCTCTGATATGTGGATGCTAACAAACAAAAAATGGATATGTGTGTGTGGGGGGTGGAAGTTCACTGGATTAGATGAAGGGGAATGAAGGGAAGAGAAGGAGGATGGGAACAGAAGAGAGACAGTAGAATGAACTGGACATAACTTTTCTATGTTCACATATGAATACACAACCAGTGTAATTCCACATCATGTACAACCACAAGAATGGGAAGTTATACTCCACATATAATATATACAATGTCAAAATACATTCTACTGTGAAGTATAACTAAAAAGAACAAATAAAATATTAAAATAAAAATAGTTGGCATAAATTTTCCAAAAGTGTTGAATGCTTCAGAAAAGCCATGTGAAATAAGGACTAAATTTTTTTCTATGGTGCAGTTCGCAGCAATAATTTCAATAGCATGGAGATAGAAATCAGATTAAAAATTGCTAAATAGGGGAGAGAGGTGAGCAAATGATGACAGCTGAATCAGCTTTGTGACAGTATGAGAGTTGGAAGGACAATGTGGGGAACATTTTATACTGGTAGATAAAGATATTTTAATTCAGGCATGGAAGTGATGAGTGAAAAAACATGTCAAAAATACGGAAGGGGAAATGACCTGAAGCTTATGGTTCAGAACAAAAAGGGCAGAATGATTAACACCAAATAGGATGAAGGGAATTTCTTTCACTGATAATAAAGCAAAGGAAGAGGTATGACATTGAGTTTGAAGACAGAGAATATGAAATTAAGAGAGTTTCCTCTAATGGCTTCATTTTCTATATGCAATAACTATTACCTGCCAAGGGTGCAAGAAAAAGTGGCAAAGAAAAGAGAGTGAGAAGAACAAAGATTATTTGAAACAAACTGCTCTACAGCAGTGATTTAACAAGAGAAACAGAACATACGTTAGCTGACAAAGTGGGGTTACTGTTTTATTTAGTGGCATTAGTATCTGTGATTCCTCAGAAATGCTCACTACACAGGTTTGAAGAGAAGAAGAAGCAAAGAGCAGAAAAGATCAAAGGTTGCTTTTGTCTAGAGAGTGTGCTGGGAGGCCAAACAAGAGAGAGTTATGGCAAGAGGATGAAAGGTGAGCAAGGATCAAAGACCCGTAGAGGAGGAAGTTAAGACAGGAACCATTATTGGCAGACTAAGGATCAGTAGTATTAGCAGCCTCAATCAGAGTGCAATGAGAAGAGTGCTCTAGAAAGGAAGCTGGGTATAAATGAGACATGTTTAATTTGAAATGTTAGACTAAAGTTTATCCGGAAGAATAAAGAGAACACTCAGGAAAATTCTGACAAAGAAAGGAAGCAGGAAAGACAGCCCCTATAAATATTACCAAATAATGAGTTTAGTTTTGTTCTAGAAGTAGATCAATGGAAAAAGAGTCCAGACATACATCTATAGTAAATATGGCAATCTAAAAGTGAACAGAGACAGAGTTTTAAATCAATGAGGAAAGCAAATCATTTAACAAACGAGCTTAGCATCCAGCTAGCTACTGGAAACATAAAAATCCATATCTCTACTTTTATATCAATAGAAATTATATACAAAATGTACAAATAAAATATTAAAATAAAAATAGTTGGCATAAATTTTCCAAAAGTGTTGAATGCTTCAGAAAAGCCATGTGAAATAAGGACTAAATTTTTTTCTATGGTGCAGTTCGCAGCAATAATTTCAATAGCATGGAGATAGAAATCAGATTAAAAATTGCTAAATAGGGGAGAGAGGTGAGCAAATGATGACAGCTGAATCAGCTTTGTGACAGTATGAGAGTTGGAAGGACAATGTGGGGAACATTTTATACTGGTAGATAAAGATATTTTAATTCAGGCATGGAAGTGATGAGTGAAAAAACATGTCAAAAATACGGAAGGGGAAATGACCTGAAGCTTATGGTTCAGAACAAAAAGGGCAGAATGATTAACACCAAATAGGATGAAGGGAATTTCTTTCACTGATAATAAAGCAAAGGAAGAGGTATGACATTGAGTTTGAAGACAGAGAATATGAAATTAAGAGAGTTTCCTCTAATGGCTTCATTTTCTATATGCAATAACTATTACCTGCCAAGGGTGCAAGAAAAAGTGGCAAAGAAAAGAGAGTGAGAAGAACAAAGATTATTTGAAACAACTGCTCTACAGCAGTGATTTAACAAGAGAAACAGAACATACGTTAGCTGACAAAGTGGGGTTACTGTTTTATTTAGTGGCATTAGTATCTGTGATTCCTCAGAAATGCTCACTACACAGGTTTGAAGAGAAGAAGAAGCAAAGAGCAGAAAAGATCAAAGGTTGCTTTTGTCTAGAGAGTGTGCTGGGAGGCCAAACAAGAGAGAGTTATGGCAAGAGGATGAAAGGTGAGCAAGGATCAAAGACCCGTAGAGGAGGAAGTTAAGACAGGAACCATTATTGGCAGACTAAGGATCAGTAGTATTAGCAGCCTCAATCAGAGTGCAATGAGAAGAGTGCTCTAGAAAGGAAGCTGGGTATAAATGAGACATGTTTAATTTGAAATGTTAGACTAAAGTTTATCCGGAAGAATAAAGAGAACACTCAGGAAAATTCTGACAAAGAAAGGAAGCAGGAAAGACAGCCCCTATAAATATTACCAAATAATGAGTTTAGTTTTGTTCTAGAAGTAGATCAATGGAAAAAGAGTCCAGACATACATCTATAGTAAATATGGCAATCTAAAAGTGAACAGAGACAGAGTTTTAAATCAATGAGGAAAGCAAATCATTTAACAAACGAGCTTAGCATCCAGCTAGCTACTGGAAACATAAAAATCCATATCTCTACTTTTATATCAATAGAAATTTCAAAATATACAAAATGTACTGTAAAATAATTAAAGCATATTACAAAGACTTTACATTTGGAACGGTTTCAGGTAAAGCAAGATTCAGAATATAGTAAAAAGTAAAATGGAATGGCTGAGCACAGTGGCATATACCTGTAATCCCAGCAACTTGGGAGGCTGAGGCAGGAGGATCACAAGTTCAAAACCAGCCTCAGTAACTCAGCAAGGCCCTAAGCAACTTAATGAAACCCTGTCTCAAAATAAAAAAAGATAAAAAGGGGGGCTGGGGTTGTGGCTCATCGGTAGAGCACTCGCCTAGCACGTGTGTGGCCCGGGTTCGATACTCAGCACCACATAAAAATAAAGGCATTGTGTACAACTAGAACAAATAAATAAATATTAAAAAAAAAAAAGATAAAAAGGGCTGGGGATGTGGCTCAGTAGTTAAGCGCCCTTGTGTTCAATCTTGGATACCAAAAACCAAAACAAAAAACAAAAAAGAAAACATTGAAATGAACTGAAGATGAAGATGATGCTCACCAGAATAGAGAAGAGACTCTTAGCCTAGGCTTGTTGTATGAAGTGTTGACAAAGTTGCAAAGAGGCTGTGACCAACAAACTTGATTAACTCCAGCTTTTGAAAAGCACCATGTTTCTAAAAATTTGGAAATCCCAAATCCAAAACATGGAGTCCTGACTAAGCCAGACACCTGAGACTAAAGCATCAATATTCTCTGATAATGCCCATGCTGTCATGGTACCACTGTAAGGACTCCCTTCCAGACCTGTATGACTAAGATCTCTACTACCTTAAATGTCTGACTAAATTTTTGATAAATCTTAATTGTACTTACTCTGATAAATTGCTTTAATTTATGAAATTCCACTTACAAACTGTGTATGAAGGTATTTTCAGTTTGGCATGATTATCATTTCAGTACTATAATAATTCTCTTGATACCAAGGAATTGATGCCAGTGACAAGAATATACTTCTGGTTCCTACCAAATTGGTTTTGTTTATTGATTTAAATTATATATTACACATCTGATTATTTTAATTAGACAATCTTTGTGATTGGTAACTGTTACTCTCCCCAAATAGACCTTTACCTCCTCTTGCTCTTCTTCATCATACTCCTCCTCAGCAGCATCTTCGTCATCATCATCATCGCCTTCTTTACTTTTCTCTTTGCTTCCTTCTTTCTCTTCATTTTCCTCATCTGATTTTTCACCATCACCTCTCTTTTCCAATTCCTGGTATAAGTGACTTTCATTAATTTATATGGAAGCACTAGACTTTGACCTCCCAGCCCAGCCTAAGGAGAACATACCTTTCTCTATTCCCACTTTACCTCCACACCATGAGTTGGAAACCATGAGTTGACCTAAGAAAGGAAGCACTCACTGTCCTATAATACACAGGTATTTCTTTGATTTTGTAACTTAATAATTTGATCTTAGGTAATGCTGGGTTTGTCAGCTCTGATGCACAATGCTTTATTTTTTTATTTTTTATTTTTATTTTTTTTTTTGTGGTACCGGGGATTGAACTCAGGGGCACTTGACCACTGGGCCACATCCCCAGCCCTTTTTTTGTATTTTATGAGAGACAGGGTCTCACTGAGTTGCTAAATGCCGCGCCATTGCTGAGGCTGGCTTTGAACTCGCGATCCTCCTGCCTCAGCCTCCCAAAGTGCTGGGATTACAGGCGTGCGCCACCGCGCCCGGCTTCAATGCTTTATTTTTATGATTTCTATACTACCTCCATCTAAAATATTTGACATGATTTAGTTTATAGAGAAGAACTTTCAGAATGTTATTTTGTTTCCCTTCTAACATAAAAGGAGAAAAAAAGAATGTAATGGTAATTTTCCAAATTGTTCATGTTTTAGTTTATGAGACTGCATAAAGTCATTCTGGGAGAAAGTATCCTAATCACAGATTATCCCTGTCTATCTCTGTCTTGTTCTTCACTTTTATTTCCATTTGCAGGACTTTTTGCTTTATAATATATCTGGAGATTAAAACTTGGATCACAGTCAACACTAGTAATCATTAGCAACTCTAAGAGAGGAAATAAAAGAGAGAAATCAAATTATGAAAGCTTTGATTGCCTTATGGCTACACTTATCCACTTGGTAAAAAGCATTATGCTACCTTCTCATGGCACACAAACTTAATTTTAAAACTGCATCTTTGTATTTCTATTATGACTACCAATGATTTTCTTCATCTGATTAAAAAAAATGACCTGTTTTTATTACTGTCATTCTTTCCTAAAATTGTACTACTCTCACTTTGCAAAAATGATAGAAATTCGCAAGTTTTATAGAAGGTGGGTACAGCAATAATTTCATATTAATACTCATAATGAGGGCTTTATTTTAGCTAATTTGTGATTATTCTTTTTTTTTTTAACTGTTTTTAGTTGTCAATGGACCTTTATTTAATTAATTTACTTATATGTGGTACTGAGGATCAAACCCAGGGCCTCACACATGCCAAGCAAGCATTCTACCACTGAGTCACAACTCCAGCCTCAATTTGTGAATATTCTTAAGTAGTAATTAGAACACTTATCAATCTACAAGTACTCCACCTCTATCACAAGATATGTGCTCTGTAGATTACATATGAACAGAAAACCTTTTATATCTGGGATGGCTACAACTTAGCTATTCCTTTATTGGTTCTTAAATATTTATTTTAAAAATTCTTTTAATTATATCCAAGTTGAAGTTAAAGAAGACAAAGGCAATGAGAGGACATCATGTAGACTTGATTTCTAATCAAGCTTTCCTTTTCCTGTGTATATAATCCACTCAGGCAGAACAAATAAGACCAAGGTAATAGACATGAAATGATTTATCTTAATACTGTCTTATAATGTGTGCAATTTTTCCAACTGACAATGTTCTTGGAAAATTGCAAACAAAATACATTTATGGATCTTTTAAAACATCCGTAAAACAAACACACATATATATATGATACTTTGTTAATACTAATTAAAATGGCATTTTGTCTTTTCTATTTTAATCAGATCATAAATAAAAAGGCCTGAAACCCATAACTTTGTGTAGTTAAAATGGAATTGCGCTATATTCATTTAACTCTGTGCAAGGTATTTACTGTTTCTGAAAAAAAATCCAGCTATTAATTATTATTTCATAATTAGCAGTTATTCAAACCAGTTATGGAAAAATATTTTTAAATACAGAATATTTAGTGTGACATAGGGACAAGGAAGTCTACACTTTTACTACTGCCATCTCAAATATCTTTAAATAAATAACTTCATCTTTCTATCCCACAGACCCAAACCAAATCCATAAAGTACTTAAGTAGATTAATAAACAGACATTCTATTAAAAAGTGATTACAGAGCCACACTCTTTATCTCAATACTTCCTTCTAGGTTAAGGTACCAGTGTGGGCCCTTCTGCTTGGTAGCTTCCATTTTCTCTTCTGTGTTACTTAACTACCTAAGCTTATAACATTAAATATTTAAGAATAAAAAAGAATAATAAAATGTAAAATAATTTCAAAGACAGTTCATTTACATATGGGGAACTGTTTCTTTATCCTAAATACTATACAGGCACCACATAGAACCTCCCCTCTGTGTCATGCAGAAATAAGAAGCTCATATGCCAGTTTATTGCTGGCTGACTATCCATGAGATCTGACTGTATGTTGCTACCTCTCCATATATGGATATTCTATTGTAATCAGTTTGAACCTTCTTTTGCTGAACAAATGAACAATCACAGAATCATATACAAACAGCTTTAGTAATGTTAAAGTTGCTAACTCACTGGGATATCTAGATCTAAAACTAATTTTAACACTGTGTTCTGGAAACAGTATTAATGTAAAGAATAAGAAAATAGTTTGTTCTGAAGAGAAACCACACCCAGAGGTGCAGACTTATCTTCCTTACAGCTTTTTACAGTCATTGTAGCAACTTTTTCCAGGAGGCTTTAAGAGCAGCCAGAACTTGTGTTTAATCAATACAAGCTGAATGGTCCTGCAATCCATCTATCATACCACCACAGTTAAGCCTGCTACTCTTTTATCAATCCTCTGGCTTTTATTTTCCAGACATGTTATCTCTGGCTCAAGTATGGGCCAAAAAAATAAAACAGCAAAAAAAAAAAAAAAAAAAAAATGAGTTTCTGCTATCATGTAGCTGTGTGTCAGCTTGATCTGGCAAGTAATGTGTGTTTACACCTTTGACTTCCTATAACAAGTAAGGAATAATAATACCTACCTCTATTTGTGGTTACAAACTCTTAAGATTATACTATGTATAAAGAGCTTGTCAAAGAGCCTGGCACATAGTAGATTCTCAGTAACTTACTGCTATTATCATTATCAGTGCAAGGTAAATACACACATTGGTAGTGTGAGTAATTTGGTATAACCCCTAGGGAGAGCAATATGGCAATAAATTAATCATTTTATACAGTGGACAAAATAATTGACCCAACAAATCCACTTCTAGAAATCTACCCTACTCATCATGTGAAATTACATACTCAACATGAACTCATTGCATCATTATTGATAATAGTGAAACACTAGAATAAACACAATGTCCAGCATTATTGAATTAATTAGGGCACCTTCCTATAGTGCAGTCAACAAAAGAATGAGGCAACTCTATACAGACTAATATGGAACCAGCTCAAAGATATTTTGTTAAGTTATAAAATGAAGATGCAGAAGACTGGGATATATTGCATTTTGTCATTAAAAAGGGCAATTCTGTATTTGTTCTACATAAAAATATTTTTGGAAGGCTGTACAAGAAACACTGATAGTCAACAGTGAGGAAAATAAATGGGACAGGGATGGGAGGGCAAATTTTCAGTCTATTAACATTCTGACTTTTTAAAAAAATCTGTTTTTTTTTTTTTTTTTTTTTTTTTTAATAGTATCTTTACTATAAACTAGAAACTAGAAGCAGGGGAATCACAAGTTTGAGACCAGCCTGGGCAATTTAGTGAGACTTTTTCAAAATAAAACTTAAAAAGGATTGGGATATAACTTAGTGTATTGCATACCTGGATTAATTCCCCCATACGGAGGGTGGGGCATGGAAAAGATAAGCAGGACGGGGAGGGGGGAGAATAGAAAAGAAAAAGATACAAAAATAAGTTCCATAAGATACAAAGTTTTCCTCAATAGAACCTGCTATACATGTCATAAGACATGGGGGAAAAACATTTAAAAAAGTACACATACGCTAAAAGGAGGAAAAATGAGATTTCTATTTTATTTATTTATTTACTTATTAATTTATTTATTTTTTAGTACTGGGGATTGAACGCAGGGGCATTCGACCACTGGGCCACATCTCCAGCCCTTTTTTGTATTTTTATTAGAGACAGGGTCTCACTGAGTTGCTAAGTGCCTCGCCATTGCTGAGGCTGGCTTTGAACTTGTGATCCTCCTGCCTCAGCCTCCCAAGTGCTGGGATTATAGGCGTGCGCTACCCCGCCTGGCTGAGATTTTTTTTTTAAAAGAACTATATTTCCAGCAACTTTTTCATGTTTCTCTCTTCTCCACAAATAATTCAAATGCAAGGGGAAAACAGGGATATGGTGGAAAAGAAAGCCTGTAGTAGAAGTTGAGGCACATTGCCAGGTAAGTGGTCAAGAAGGACAAGAGGGAGTCTCCACACGTCCCAGCTAACAAAATTCAAACCTTCTCATTGGCTTTTGTGCGGGGCTTGCTTCTGCCAAATCCATGTTATTAAAAAGTAAGAGAAGGTTGAAAGGTTTAAGTAAGAAGGAATCATTTTACATTTTTTCAGTTTATTTTCATAGTAAGAAGAAAACCCTACCTCAATTTTTTTCAACACATCTGCAGTATTAGCGAGTGAAGTACCTTTTTCTGTATCTTTTGCCTTTTTGGATTTTGGGTCTGCTGAAATAAAACCACCAGTTAACATATTTTTTCTATAACAGCAGCTGTGATTAAATTTTCGTGCCTTTTCATATGCTGACTAGCACAGTAGTACATCATATGAAGCAGTCACATAATTTTCAGAGTGAATTTATTTTCTCAAAGAATAAACAAAATAAGTCATCACATCTCTCCAATGTCCAATCAACAAATGATAATCACCTCATAAGATATATTTTAAGACTGTAGCCAGATATATTTTTACTGAGTACTGAAAATTTGAACTTGAAATTAGTACCATTAGGGACAAAACTGCTAAAATGTTACCTCAGGTGGAAGCACTTTAGTACCAGGAAATGCTCCCAAAATTTTATCTGCATCAGCTTCCTGTTCAGTCATCAGGATTTCATTTTAAGCAAAGCAATGTTACCAGGTTTGAAAAATAAAAAAGAAGTGCAGGATAAATATGCACTTGCTAATGATAAAAGACATGAGAAAGAGGTATTATTCAGTGCAATAAAGAACTACATTTGGAGTGAAGAGTAAAATGGTTAAATTGAACACACCCATCATATAAATCTCAAAACTCAAAGCATATAAATGAAACATTCTAATTTGGGATACATAATTTGTTTTTACCCATATAAAAATATTGCGTTTTAAGGTTATTCTGAAACTGCACGGAACATAGAATTATTTCACATATAAATTCTGCCAGGTACTAAAGCATTATGATAGGCCAGAAATTGTACCATTATCATTATCAGAATCTTTGCATTTATTTTCCAAGATCAAACTAAATACCTAGAAACTACTTGTTAACAGAAGAAAGTATGACTTAGAAAAATGTAATTTTGTTAAAGACTAACAATCTACAGAAGAAGAAATTTTTAGATTGTGGTGGATGACCTATAACTGATGGAATTACAATTTACTGTGTTATACCAAATTACCCCTTTAGGAGTTACTAAGCTCAGAGCTCCCAAACATGTATTAGTCAAACAATATTGACAGATGTAATGATCTGTATCTTTCTCTGCCCTCCTTGAGGGGAAAAGCTCTTTAATATGAACTGTGGCACACAGAGTATTGCATGTGAATGAGATCTGAATAAATATTATAATATGAATGACAAAACCTATTAGCTTAGAATGTAATTTACTCACATCATGAAGTTTTTTCTTTAAGGACTTCTTATCAAATTATTTAATTTCATAATATGAAAGTCTGTTAAATGGATACTATACAAATGGTCAGGTAAATATTCTTATACAAATTACTGATTTCTTAAACTAAAAAAAGTCAGTTACAAGAGCTGGGGCTATGGCCCAGTGGCAGAGCACTTGCCTAGCATGTGTGAGGCACTGGGTTTGATCCTTAGCACCACATAAAAATAAATAAATAAAAAACAATCATTAAAAAAAAAAAAAAAAAAAAAAAAAAAAAGAATCACACCAATGTATATTTAGGGAAGAAAAGTCAATTACAGATTAGAGTCCACTTAGCATTTTTGCCACATATTATTTGGGTTTTGTATAATGCCTAATCCTATATGAATAATTGGAAGAGAATTATCAAATTACCAAAATTGTGGAAAGACTATTTTTGCCCAGAAATATAGTCAAATATATGCATATATTTGAATTTTTTTTTGTTTGTTTCTTTCTTTCAACACCTGTCAGTAGCTGATTCTTCAAGAAAACCTTTTCCACCTCTGACTCTTTTGGTACTATTTACTTTCATGTAAATCAGTGGAGGCCATCTTAACAAAAGGGAGAAAACAAGCTTATGAAGAACAACCCCCCCCCTCCCCAAAATTGCACCATGTGCAAAACGATTTCAGAGCAGGATGGGAAAAAGGAAGTTTTGCTGTTGTTTTGATTTTTAATAAATGGAATCCTGCCACACTGGAAGATTTTACTAGATTAATGTATACATGAAGCCCCAAGGATGAGAAACATTTAAAAACATTAATTCTAAAATGGACACATTTTTCTCAGCTCTTTAAAGTCTGTTACTTATTTGTGATCCATGAGGACATCACTAGTATCTTTCATGCACATTATTATGAAAATATTTCCTCAATAAAAACCCAAGGATTTAATAGACAGTAGATAACTCTGATATCTCTATACTTTCTGTATTTAAGCTAAATATCTTATGTAATAATACTTTAAAATAAGATACAAATACTTCCAACTTATTTATATATATATATGTAGATATATATGTTTTTACACATATGTATACATAAAAACATAAATTGTATCCTTCTATGTGTACTTTACTATATGTTAATTATACCACAATAAAGTTCTTAAAAAGTTCAAAAAAGTTCTTAAAGTTCTTAAAATGGGTATTTCCTCTTTCTTAGTTGCTAAGCCCACTGTAACCTCTCTAGATACTCCCCTTTTCCCCTCTTCATTCTTCATGCCAAAATTCTCTAGTCTCATCTATGCTAGCTGTTCCCATTTCCTAAGGTTCCACTTAAGGTGTAACCTGTTCCAATCTGGACTCTGCCTATCCAAGTCATTTAAAAAGCTCTCCCTGAGGATACCCATGACTGATCTAAAAAAAACAAAAAAACAACTGACATTTTCCAATCTTTGTCTTACCTGACCTCTCTGAAGCATTGTTTAACTAACTTCCACTAACAGTGCTGACTTCTTTCTTTCTTTCTTTCTTAGTTGTCAATGGGCCTTTATTTTATTTATATGTGGTGCTGAGAATTGAACTCAGTGCCTCACACATGCTAGGCAAGCGCTCTACAACTGAGCTACAATCCCATCCCTATACTCTTCCCAGTTGTAGGTTCTTCCTCATGTGGCTCTGGTTTCACCTTTCCCTCTCTTTTTCTACTTCTTCTCTCTGCTCATTCAATCTCCTCTACCAGGCCATTAAATGTTGGCATTACTCCAAGCTTAGGCCCTCCTTCCTTTCTATTATCTAATTTCATCCTAGATGATTACATCCCTTCTCACAGTTTCAACTATCATCTCTCTGCTGATGACTACCACACCTCCATTCTCAGGTCCATGCCCCTGTTTCCAACAACATGGTCAAACATTTCTGTTTATCTCAAAGGAACAAGAAATAACACCTCTGAACCAAATTCATGATTTTCTCTCACAACCTGATCTTTGTCCATGTCCCTCCAACCACCTCATCTCAGTAAACGCCTACTCATCATTCAATATCAACTCCAATTCCTTTTCCTCAAAGAACCTTTCCCACACCTCCCAATGAAGGGAGTCATTTAATGTTTTTTCTACATTTGACTGGTAACTCCAGGAAGGCACAGATAGTGACACAATGCTCACTGTTTTATTCCTCTCAGCACAGTGTCTGGCAATAGCAAATACTCAATTATTTACTGGATGGAATTACTAAAGAAAAACAAAATGTAAACATATACTTTGGTATTTGTATATACAATATAATTTTATTTTATCAGTTTCCCAATTGTATATTTTACTTTACTTTAAAATGTAAAATGTAGCCAGTATAATCATCAAAAATTTTGCAGATATATGAATGGAAAAGTCTACATAATTGAAAAGTGTCTCCTAGCACATCAATTTTTCAAAAGTGAAGAAAGGATAACTAAACAAACAACCCCCAAAAATCAATAAGAGCTACAACAACAAAACTGTAACATAACAATCAAAATGCTAGACATATTTTAAGAAAAAAAACAAACAAACATTCAGAACACTGAGCATAACTTCAGTTTGACAAATCTGTTAACATAATTAAGCAACAACCTTCTACCTGCATTATTCTTGCTACTCGAAGTACCTTTTTTGCATTTTTTCCTGGGCATCATCTCTCTTGGGAGTCTTCTCCAATCTGGTATACAAAAGAAGAAATATAAAAATTTCCATTTCCTCTAGGAATCAGTGGTACTGGATATAACTATTTTAAATTGCATTGAAATAGCTTTGAAACAGTGCAATAAAATTTGGTGGGTACAGGGCTGGGACTGTGGCTCAGTGGTAATGCACTTGCCTGGCATGTGTGAGGGACTGGGTTCAATTCTCAGAACCACATATAAATAAATAAAATAAAGGTCTATCAACAACTAAAAGAATTTTTTTTTTTTTTTTAATTTGGTGGGTACAGGGGCTGGGGTTGTGGCTCAGTGGTAGAGCGCTCGCCTAGCACATGCGTGGCCTGGGTTCGATCCTTAGCACCACGTAAAAATAAAGGCATTGTGTACTACTAAAACAAATAAATAAATATTTTTTTAAAAATTTGGTGGGTACAAAATCTTAGGGTAATTCTTCGTGGATGTTAGAATTACAACTGTTTTTGTTAAATATTATTTATTGACTACTTTGTAGTTTGTTAATTTTCTCTGGGTGATAGATATTTCTTATGTAACTTTGTTTTTTCAAACGTTAGAACTTGTGGCCAAAATACCAATACTTGTGAAATGAAATAAACAATTCTAACAATTATCTGAAAACTTAAAAAATATAAGTAGATGTGGAAAAATAAATTCCCTCTAATAAATGTTTTCTGCTTACATTAGCTAAAAATGTTTCCTCTACTTTTTCACTTTCTTTGAATTTTGTGGGGAGGTAGTGGGGCAGAACTACCAGTGATTGAACCCAGGACCTCACATATGCTAGGCAAGCATCGTACCACTGAATTATATCTCCAACCCCATACTTTTAATTTTTAAGTATACAGATAAGCAGAAAATTGAAGAGATAAAACAGATTTAATAACCTTCTGCTAATAAATAAATTGTGTGTTTGTACAAAAGTTAAGTCTCAAGTCATTTTACCTGAATTAATAAATTTTGTTTTTAATCTGTTTTTATGAACTACTACTCATAGAAGATTGTTTGTATGTAAAGAATCATTTGAGAGATGACTATTAATGAAATAGAAGAAATGAGAGGGATCTAAGAGTATTTCCAGGGGACCCAACCTTATCAGTTGATCAACATGAAAAGAGCACTAAAATCCACAAAAATGATAATGCTATTAAAGCCATTTAGAAATTTACATAAGGCAGTTTCTATAAAACAATGGACAAAGAGAAAAGGTACGTGAATTTAAATGAAGAAAACTGAGTTCTAGTATATTGGCAAACGACCCTGATAGGTCATTTCATTTCTATAGCAACTGCTTTTTATTTGCAAAATGAATGGGCTGGATGAGGCCTCCCCACAGCTCTTTCCACCCTATCTATACCCAAAGAGAAATTTTAAATATTGAAAACAAAATTCTTTTAGGTATGGTTCTAATGAAAAGGCATGCTGGCAAGTAAAACTAGTCTATGTCTGCTTGAAAGAAAGGAAGATCCATGGGCTCGATTTAAAATATCTTTAAAACTAGTTTTTTGCTTTGTCCTCAAAAGCTTTAAAATCATTCAGGAGCAAAGAAGTAAGTGCTCTTTGACATTGCAAATTAAAATTATGATTGTGGCTCCTGGATCTAGAAGACCCCAAAGGCTTTGGCAAGTCCTATTTTTATAAGAATGTATTTTGAAAACTTCAACAAAAACACTTCAATTCTTCCTTGTTATGGTATCAAAATCTTCTCCTCTTGGTTTCCAAAAGATTTACATTACAAATTAGTTACAGAAAATGAACCAGACTGTTTTCCTACAGTGAAATAAAAAACTTATCCTCAAAAAAGTATTTTAAGATCATGTGTTTTGTAATACCTGGTATCCACTCTTCTTTGTATACCTTCATGTATCTTTTACTATACCTTTCAATATCTAGCAGAAAAAAAAAAGAACAAAAAAATCCATTAGAAATATCAAAAACTTAAGCCATTCTTCTAAGATAATTGAAAACATCTGATAACATCTCTTATTTTACCTATGGGAGTTTCCTACATTTGTATACATGTGCTTCTGAACACTTATTGAAAGCTTAATGAGAAAAACATGCTTAAGACAGTGGCAAAAAGCAGCTGAGTCTGACTCAGGATAAGCAGGAATGACAACCTTAATTCACAAAAGCCCAGAGTAGAATCAGGAAGCCACTTACATAAGAGGGCAAGGAGGTCTAGTCAGCATTTTTTATTTTATTAGTATGACAGTGGCCTCCAGCTCCAGTCTTTAAAGCTGGGGTAACTGGGATACATTAAGTAGCGAAGTGGGAGTACAGGGTTATCTGCTCACCTCTAGTACATAATACACATATAATCATTTTGTTAGGCTCCTCAGTGAGCAACTTTTCACAACTCATGAGTGGAGAAGAAAAGGGTAGGAGTTGGAAAAGGTGGACTTAGTGAGTAGTTAACAGTGTGAGGAAGAAGGCTGCAAGCTTTCCATACCAAGGACTGAAAACTCTGTAGAGACCCTCCGAGCATGCCAAGACCAGCAGAGAGCCATGGCTGTGGCTCTTGCTTCTGACCTGCCCACCATGCCACAGGAACTCCCCTGATGAAGGCCCTAACCCTTGCCCAGCAGTACAAGTTGGCAAGCGACACCATCATACAATAGCTTGAAACCATGGCTCATGAAAAGTGCATTAGAAATTTAGCCATAAAACAGATAAGGTAAAAGGAGAAATACATTAAAAAAATCAAGGACCAAATCAAGGATTGAGTTTTCTTCTAAATCCAGAAAATGCTCCCAAGTAGTATAATTATGTATAATTAACAAACTATTTGTTAATTGTACCATTTGTTAAGAGAAAGATAAGTAAGAACAAACAGAGACCACCAGAGCAGGCTTCTTTAGGTATTTAACTGACTTTAGATTAAATGTTTAATCTTTCCCTCAAAGTTCTCACTCATAAAAAGAGGTGAAATAAATGAGGGGGTTATATTACAATTATTTCTTTTTTAGAATTTTCTGCAGAACAGATTCCATATTTTGAAAAAAACTTTAAATGTTAGTATACTAAGAAAAATTGTTTTAGCCAGGTATCACTTGGGTCCAATGGAAGATTTTTAAAAACATTTTTCAATATTTTTAAGTTACTTCCAAATTTACAGAAAAATAAAGAAATACTGAACCAACTATTAGAACCCAATTTAAAAGGGTCAAAGAAAATGAATAAATTTTCCCAAAGAAAATATGTAAAAGAACAAAGAACACGACATTCTGCTCAACATATATCATTTGGAAAATTCAAATCAAAAGCACAATGAGATGCCACTTTATGCCCACAAGGATGGCTAGAATAAAAAAGACAATAACATGAGGACAAGGTGGTGAAGAAACTGAAGCCTTCATACACTGTTGATGGAAATGTAAAATGGTACAGCCACTTTAGAAAAAAGTTTTGGACAGTTCCTCAAAATGTTAAATAGAGAGCTATCATTTGTTCCTAAATATATACCCAACAGAAATGAAAACAAATACCCTAACGCAAAATATGTACATGAATGCTCATAGCAGTATTATTCATATAGTCCCAAAGAATCACTGGTCCAAATGTCCATCAAGTGATACCGGATAAGCAAAATGTGGTACACCCAGTCACGGGATAGTATTCAGTCATAAAATGGAAAGGGCTGTTGAGGTGGCACATGCCTATAATTCCAGTGAATTGGAAGGCTGAGGCAGGAGGAACACAAGTTTGAGGCCAGCCTCAACAACTTAGCAACACCCTAAGCAACTTAGTGAGACCCTGTTTCAAAATAAAAGAATAAAAGGGGTTGAGGATGAGGCTCAGTGGTTAAGCATGCCTGGTTCAATCCCCAGTACAAAAAAAAAAAAAAAAAAAAAAAAAAAGGAATGAACACCAAATACGTACTATATTATGGTGAACCTTGAAAACATTATGCTATGGGAAAAAAGCCAGTCACAAAGGGTCACGTATTATATCATGCTATTTGTATGATCTGTCCAGAACAGACACATTCCTAAAGACAGAAAGCAGATTAGCGGTAGCTATGGTCTGAAGGTAGGGGAGAATGGAGAATGACTATTAATGAGCATGAGGTTTCTTTACAGAATGATGAAAAGGTTCTAAACATTAGATAGTGGTGTTGATTGCATATAACTCTCTGTCTACACCAAAAATGACTACATTGTATACTTCAAAAATATATTTCAATGTGAATTATATTTCAATAAAGGTATTAATTTTTTTAAAGAAAGAAGACTACTGTAAGTTTTACTAAGAAATTAATTATAGTAAATCCAAGTTTGCATTTTGTGTTTTACTGGTTTTGAGGGTAAATTTACTTCAAATGAACAACATCCTTTGAATGCAGTTGACTATATCAGCTGTTCATACACAAACCTACAATGTATACATTTTGTATATCCTGATTCTAGATCTCAAATATCTTTTTTTTAAAAAAGAAATTTAGTTGTAGATGGACACAATACCTTTATTTTGTTTATTTTTTTTTTATGTGGTGCTGAGGATGGAACCCAGTGCCTCACACATGCTAGGCAAGCGCTCTACCACTGAGTCACAACCCCAGCCCTCAAATATATCTTTAATGGGTTCAAACTTATCATTACTCGTGATTTTCTCCTGACATTTGCTTCAACTAAATGATTCCAGATTACAAATATATTTCTATCTTTTTTATTTTTATTTTTTGGTGGGGATTACCAGGGATTGAACTCAGGGGCACTTGGCCATTGAGCCACATCCCCAGCCCCATTTTATATTTTATTTAGAGACAGGGTCTCAATGAGTTGCTTAGAGCCTTGCTTTTGCTGAGGATGGCTTTGAACTCTTGATCCTCCTGCCTTAGCTCCAGAGCCGCTGGGATTACAGGCATGAGCCACTCCACCTGGCTACAAATGTATTTCTAATACATTCTATCTTGTATCTGAACTTTCAGTTATTTTTCTAGTACTTTCATAATCAAAATGCAATACTTTAAAAAAACTTTGATAGCTCATACTTTCATTGAAGAGGGGATGGCTCAGTCATCTTTGCTCCATACTTGAAAAACATTTTCATTTTTAAATATATAATCACAACCAGATGTGGTGGCACTGCCTATAATCCCAGCAGCTCAGGAGGCTGAGAAGAGTTCAAAGACAGTCTCAGCAACTCACCAACGCCTTTAGAGAGACCCTGTTTCCAAATAAAATACAAAAAAAGGCTGAGGATGTGGCTCAGTGGTTCAGGGCCCCATGGGTTCAATCCCTGGTACCAAAAAAAAAAAAAAAAAAAAAAATTAAAATCACTAATATGATCAATCCAATAATCTGTTTCATTTCCACATAATCTATTTCCTCTCAATCATTTTTGTTTTTGCCTTTGACTTCAGCGTTTGTCTAGTTACAAACAACGTTGAATAAATTTTGATGTGCAAATATCATAAAAGGAAAAAATATGTCACAAGTCATTTTAGCACATAGGATGTTTCAGATTCTTATTACAAATTATCATGGGATGAGATCCTTTTCAGATAACATATTTTAAATCTTAAAGATGTATTGTTTACTCATTGATTCTTGAATTTGAGAAAATTCATCTAAGATATAGTCATCTAAAGACGCATAGTCAGAGATTTTGGTTATATAATCAATTTCTCCATCATTATTAGTGCCCAGAGAGCTGGCATCTCTTTGATTCAACTTCTGATTCATCTAAGAATTGTGAAGTATCTTCTTCTGTCAATTTTCTTCTTGCCATTATGAAGAGAAAATGAAAAACTCTGAATTCTCATTGTATTCAAAACTAAAAGAGGACAAAACAACTATAAAGATAGGGATCTCCACAGACTTCTTTTACATCTTCTTAGAAACTGATGTGACAGCAGGGCACAGTCACATTCCCATAATCCCAGGTACTCAGGTGGGCTGATGCAGGAGGATCTCAAATTCAAGGTCAGCCTATTGTGGACCCTGTCTCACAATAATTAAAAAATAGAAAGTTCTGCGAATAGCTCAGTAGTGGAGAGTTTGCCTAGCTTCCTGGGTTTGACACCTAGCACTGAAAAAGAAGGAAGAAAAGAAGAAAAAAAAAAAAAGATGTAATACTTCAGACAATAGGATAACTGAAGGACAGTGTAATAGTGATGATTTATTTCAATACTGCACCATCCTTCCATGTAATTTCATCATTATTCCATTTAAAAAATTTTTAAATCTTTAACATAATGTAGAATACTTGAATGACAATGGAATTATTACTGTGATGATGAAATAGCAACCTGTTTCAAGATATGGGAAAAATAAGATCACACAGAGCCCACAGTCTATTTTTAATCTGTAAAAGAATCCAAAGATAAAATGAGTTTTTTTTTTTTTTTAGTAAATTTCTCTTTGTTTGGAAGACCTTTATGAAAGAATAAAAGTTATGAATATCAATCAGCACCAATAGTAGGAACTACTCAAAAATAAATTAAAAAATTTAAACTGGTTTTCATAAACCCTGATGATATACATTGACAAATAAGCAAAACCTTATTTATTCAATGATTGACCTTATGGCCTTACTGCAGGTAAATGTAAAATTCCTATTAAGCTTTTGAAGTTCTAAAATGGCTTGCAGAACCATCACTATGGTCATGATCCTGTCTCTATGTCTGCAGATCCTGTAGTTCAGGAACCTGAGCTGGGAAGCACTGGACTAGATGATCTCTATACTCTTGTGACTAAAACTCATTAAAATAATATTGATTGGTGTCTTTCCATTATAAAAATAATAAATTTTATCACAAAGAAAATACTAATCATTTCTATAATTTCCCCTGAAAATATTATAACCTTTAAAGATATCATAATATGAACTATTATTTTATGCCTATGCCCTCCAATCTTTGACAGATCTCAATTCCCTGATCCATCAGCCAAATGATTATCAGGAAGTCTTGCAATCTCCCACCCTAATTGTTTATACTAGTCTCTAGTGACTTAGTTCTTGACATTAGTCTATAAATCTCTCTTTCCTAATGCTCCCAGGTGGTGAGTGAAGTGGGGAAGACTGGTGGAGGTACAGTCATACAACACTTCCCCTGGAGAGTTTGGTACTTCTGTTCTGTCTGGCCAATTGTTTTTATTCCATAGTGTGTATTTTATATGTGTGTTTTTATATAAAGCAGCCTCCCCATACAAAGTTTTGCCTCCTATGGTTTCTGTTACTGGTTTCAGTCAAACTAATCTGAAAATATTAAATAGAAAATTTCAGAAATAAACAATTCATGTTTTAAATTGCACACTGCTCTGAGTAGCATGATGAAACCTCAGAGAGACTAGCTCCATCCCACTCAGGACATGAATAACCTCTTTGTCCAGGATACCCATGATGCATATGCTACCTGCCCACTAATCACTTAGTAGCCATCTCCATTATCAATTATAGTATCAGTGTTTGTATATAGGTTTAGGTACTATCTGTGGTTTTAGGCATCCACTGGGTCTTGAAAAATACCCACCAACAGTAAGGAGGGGACTGCTGTGTGTGTACATATATAAACCTATATACATACATATAAATGTGTATACTGGAATAAAAGCATATATATATGAATGCGTATTTTATTTTAAAAAAACTTTATTTTCAATTAGTATTTTTTTTTTTAGTTATCAATGAATCTTTATTTTACTTATTTATATGCAGTGCTGAGAAACGAACCTAGTGCCTCATACATGCTAGGCAAAGTACTCTACCAGCTCAACCCTAACCCTTGAATCAGTAGTTTTTAAAACACACTACATCAGGAAAGATAGGTAAACATGAGGATTTCAAGGAGAATTTACTTGTATCAATTTAAAAATTCTATACAAGTTTTCTCCTAAAAGAAACAAAAGCAAATGATTCTGCATAGTTTTATACTCTATTGCATAGTTAACAACAAAAAAGTACCCCTTGATCCAGGTACAAGCCAACTACTCCCATACTACATTATGTTCTTAATGACCCTGTTTAAAAGACTCACATAAATGCTTGAATAAATGTGATACACTTTTAATTGAGACATGTACTTAAATAACAATATTCAGTTAAGTAAATCTGTCCCATAATCTAGAGAAAAGACTAATTTTAAGAGAATTAAAGTATACCCTGCATTATTATTTTTTCTATTAAGAATATTTATTTAGTTCATTTAATCTTTATTAAATCTATAAAAGCTTTAATTTCATTTTTAAACACAGACAAAAGCATGCAATATAATCATGAAAGAAAAAGTTAAGTATTTTTGAGGAAAAATATTTCTTATCAAACCATTATGTAACTTCAAGCAGATGTTTTGAAAATTAAATGACCTTGTCTAACATGCTTATTATGATCACATGTAAGATTACCATATAAGACTTCGTTTTTGATTTTTAGCCAATCCTGTCTTTCAGAGAGAGAAAAATGGAATGCATTTTCAATACTAATGGAATGAGATAATATCATATGAATGTTTCATGTTTTAATGATGTTGTTTTGACAACTCAAAGATGTATTGATTTCTCTAATTTCAACAACTAAGGGTAGAAACTGAAAATCAATATAGTTCTACTGTGCTAAATAACTACTCAGGAGTGGGTTAATGTTCTCTAAAACTACTTCCCACCTCCATTCTGAAACTGTTGAGCCTTTTCTTCTCTGCCCTTACCATCAGCAATGAATACATATTTCATATTTTCTATCATATCAGACAGATAAATGATAAGCCAAAAACCAAGGCTTTTCAATTTTTAACGTAAATATTAAATAATCAGAAATATGTATAAAAAACAATAGTAACCATAGCTTTATAAGCAAAAAACTGTAAGTAACCTTATGTATAACAGCAGTGAATTATTTACAATTAATAATGCTATATCCACACAGTGGAATAATGAATAGTTACTAGAACTTGTACTTTCCACCAGGTGCAGTGGTGCACACCTGTGATTCCAGCTACTTGGGAGGCTGAGGCAGAAGAATCGCAATTTCAAAGTCAGCCTCAGCAACTCAGTGAAGCCCTAAGCAACTCAGTGAGACCCTGTATCAAAATAAAATATAAAAAGGACTAGGGATGTGGCTCAGTGGTTAAGCACCCCTGGGTTCAATACCTGGTACCAAAAAAAAAAAAAAAAAAAAAAATAAAATTTAAAAATGTAAAAAGTATTTTTTCTGTCAAATCAACCATATTTTTTTAAGGTAATTGATAATCTCTGAGCAAATCAAATCAACTTGCA
Source organism: Tamias sibiricus (assembly GCA_025594165.1). NCBI lineage: Eukaryota > Metazoa > Chordata > Mammalia > Rodentia > Sciuridae > Tamias > Tamias sibiricus. Next base: position 94,437,028 of record CM046662.1, read on the forward strand.
TTAAATGATCACATATTTTATACTTAAACATTGTTTTATCCACATTCATTAAATCACAACATCAAACAGTCTAATACACACCTTGTTTTTCTTCAGGTGTTTCAATAAAATAAGGCATTCTTTTCATTGTTTCTCTTAATTCCTGTTTCAAGGCCAGCATATAATCTTCTCCTTCTCCTGTTTTCAGTGGCACTGGCTTATAATCTGTATCCTGTTTTAATTAAGAAACAAAGGTGTTTGTAGTAAGTTAAATATTTTAATATCTCTTTCATATACATTCTAGAAAATGTCAATTTTATTAATTTTATAGGCACTAACTTTTGCAAGTAAATCTATTTATCTTTTAGCCCATTCCTACTTTATTCTTATTTTAGAGGAATGAAAGAAGCATTTTTTTTTAAAGCAGCAAAAGGCACTTTTTTTTTAAGCTTGAGTTACACACACTCCAATTTTTAAAGCAGCAAAAGACACTTTTTTTTTTAAGCTTGAGTTACACACACTCCAATTTTTAAAGCAGCAAAAGGTCATAATTTTTTTAATTGACCCTAAAAACTACACTGAAAATCATTTTGTTATATTGTCTATTGAACAATGTGATTCCATAGCTTAAAAATCAAGGCACCCAAATGGGAGAAACTGCTTTAGTTCCTATTACCTCAACTACTGATGATGTAATTGGCAGGAGCAATAGCATAAGAATAAATATATAAATAATAGCAATTATCATTTAACAAGTGGTTACTGTAAATAGGGTCATCTCAATATTCAACATTCAGTCAGGTATGGTGGTGCCTGCCTATAGTTCTAGTGACTTGGGAGGCTAAGGCAGGATGATTTCAAGTTCAAAGCCAGTCTCAGCAATTTAGCAAAGCCCTAAGCCAATTTAGTGAGACCTTGTCTCAATATAAAAAAGAAAAAGGGATGGGGATGTAGCTCAATGTTAAAGCACCCATGAGGTTCAATCCCAGTACCATAAATAAATAAATAACATCTAGTCTCTCAAAGTATTACTAATATTTCCTCTTATACAATGAAAAAATTAAGAAGTAAATAGTTTGGAAGCCCATATAATGAGTAAATGGCAAAAGAGGAGTTTGAAGCCACATTTTGATTGTTAAATATTCTACATACACATAGACACATATGCACATATATGTGTATGTATATATAATTAGACACACAGATTCATTGAAAAGTAGGTTCCCAGCATACATGGCAAAGACATTTTTTTTATTTTAGAGGATAAGGATACAATACATATGTTTGATTCAGAACACATTCATCCTACAACTATTTCATGAGCACCTACTATAAACCAGACATGGTTAGATAATAGGTGATACAATGAGAAAGTAGTGAAAGCCCCTGCCCACGTGGAATTTATATTCTAGGGAATAAACACACAACAAGCAAGTAATACAATGAGGTGAGATACAATTTCAGTTAGTGACAAATGACAAATACCTGAAGGAGATCAGAGGAAAGATGACAAAAGTGCATGAAGGTTGGAGGTTGTTCATCTACATGAGGAAGCATGCATGGACTCTTGGAGAAGTCACATTAGAGTAGAGATAAGGATAAGATCAGCAAGCCATTCATGCCAAGATTGGAGAATAGATGTTCCACACAGGGAACCAGCAGAGGCAAAAACATGAGAGAGCAAGGAGGCCAGTGTAGATAGAGAATGAGTGGTAGGAGGGGGTTGGAAAGACATGAGAAAAGCCAACAGGCAGAGCCTTTGAGCCAACATCAAGGAATTTTAATTTTATTCTAAGTATAAAAACACCACCAAGTACTAACATTCCTTGTATTTAGAAGTAATCTCTTCACACATGGAGCAGAGCTTGTTTGTTTGTTTGATTGATTGACTGATTGATTGAGGTACTGGGGATTGACCCTAGAGTGTTCTACCAGTGAGCTACAGTCTCACTCCTTTTAATTTTGAGACATAGGGCTTCCCTATGTTGCCCAGGTCAACCTTGAACTTATTTATTATAATCCTCCTGCCTCAGACTTGAGTCACTAGAATAATAGGCATGCACTATCACATCCAGCTAAGAAGAGCTTGTTTTAAAAGAAACCCATGTTAAAGGGACATTCTGTCTATACCTGAGATATTTGTCTACAAATTTAGGCTACACTATCAAAAAGACAAAATATCATGAGCAAAAAGCAGAGACTCCTTTTTTGAGCATCTAGATCCTCAGATACTTTTGTACAGGACCCTCTACTGACATAAATCATCCAATGAAGGATTTTTCCATTAGAAATTGGGAAAAGATTCATGAAGCAAAGGACATGTGGTTAATTATGAATTCTACCTTTTAAACCATAGCACATGCACATCTGGAAATGTAAGCTTATATTTTAAGCTAAATATAAAGTTAAAACATTAGACACTAAGCCAGTTAAGCTTGCATTATAAGCACTAAATTTAAAAGGAACATGACCATACATATTTTGAGAAACTAGCAAAACTCAAAATTATTTTGATAAAACAGGAAAATAACAAACACCACCACCACCAAAAAGAAAGGTTCAGTGGGAAGAAAAGGACAAGTGGTATACTAAGGAGCAAAATTATATTTTATAAATTCAAGAAATAAAGAAAATTGTTAGATGAAAGCATGGTAGAGTGGAAACCATTGCAAAACCTAACCTAACATTTTAAAATATTATTTTAATAATTAGAAGACATCAATAATAAAAATAGAAGATATGAGAATTAAAAAATAATTCTTTCTTGGGTCACACAGTACTGAGCATATTGATAGAAACAAATAGACAGTTTTGTTTTTACTATTTTAAGAAAGCAATCGAAGCTGGGCATGATGATGATGCATGTCTGTAATCCCAGTGACTAGGGAGGCTAAAGCAGGAGAATCACAAGTTCAGAGCCAGCCAACAACTTAGGAAGACCCTCAGCAACTTCAACTTAGTGAAATCCTGTCTCAAAATAATAAAGTGAAGGGGGAAAAAAAAGGACTAAGGTTTTAATTCAGTGTAAAGTACCCTGGGCTCAGTTCCCAGTACCAAAAAACAAAACAAAACAAAAAAAAAAAAACAAAAACAAACAAACAAAAAAACCAAAACCAAACACCCAAAAAAGATTTTAAAAAAGCAACTGGGGGCTGGGGTTGTAGCTCAGTGGTAGAGCACTTGCCTGGTATGTGTGAAGCACTGGGTTGGATTCTCAGCACCACATATGAATAAATAAATTGCATAAAGTTTCATCAACAACTAAATATATTAAAAATAAATAAATAAAATAAAGGTTTCTTGTCTATCTTCAAAAAACAACAACAAAAAGCAATTGGAATATTAGAAAAGGATTAAGGAAGAACAAATAGATAGCCAAATTTAAGGTTAGTAAAACACACACTTACTTTCTTATACTTGAGGATATCTTAATGCTATTACATATTCAAGCCCTAACAGAATTTTAATTTTCTCTGAAACATGAAAAATTACACATTAAGAATTCAGCTATAAGGTACTTACAGGAAATAGTGGGGGTGGTTTCAACACTACATCAGGTAACTTTTCACCTCTGCTAAATCCAACAGCCTCAATATTAAAGGTATAGGCAGCACGACCTCTTCCTTTATTCATAGCCATCAGAACTAGTTATACCACAAGAATGGTAAGCTAAAAGACAAACTTAATGGTTAAGATTTACCAGAGCATACAACCCCACCTCCTAAGAAAACCCCAACATTTTAAAGCAAAATGCAGAACTCCACCCCTATGTAGTATGGCTGATTTAAAACAATAATTTCTTAGAAAGCAAATCTGTAGAGAAACAAAATATTCAAAACTGATGGCTGAACCCCTTCACGTCCAGTCACCTTTTTCAGGTGAGATGATGATGTCCTCAACTCCAGCACCCAAGTTCTGAATGTCCTGTGCATACCCTGGGTCTGCACAGCCCATCAAGGCAATTCTATGTGTCTATGGTTTGACAACAGGTTCTCAGGCATATGTAAAAAGTGGAGTCGATAAAAGTTTGGGCTGATGAGGAGAGGATCTCCTGCTTTTATCTTAACTACTTGAAAACTATTTCTATTTTATGGATCTGGAATGTTCCCCCAAACCTCATACATCAAAGGCTTGGTCCCCAGTGCAGCAATGTCCAGTGAGGTTTAGGGGAAGGGATTGGCTCTGACCACATCAGTGGATTAATCCACTAAGGGCTGAATGGACACTTGGAGAGGATGGAAACTATAGGCAAGTGGGGCATGATTGGAGGAAGTAGAGCACTGGCGGCATGGCTTTGGGACTAATCTTGTCTCTGGCCTGCCTCCCCCCTTCTCTCTCTCTCTCTCTCTCTCTCTCTCTCTCTCTCTCTGCTTTGTGGCTACCATGAACTGAGCAGCTTTCCTCCACCATACCCTTCTGCCATAACGTTCTGTCTCAACTCAGTTCTCAAGTCATGGAGTCATCCAGCCAATCATAGAATGAAACCTCCAAAATTATGAGCCAAAATTAATCTTTCCTCTTCTAAGTTGTTCTTGTCAGGTGTTTGGTGTCACAGTGAGGAAAAGCTGACTAATAACATAAAATTGGTACAAAAAACTGGGGTTGATCATTGCTGTGACTATCCTGACCATGTGGTTCAGAAACCTTTAGAGATAGTTTGTGAGAGGAGTTTGGAAATGTTTAGAGATGCAGGCTAAAGAAGCTTTATGGTGTTGTAAGCCAAGTTTAATGGATGATGCTGGTGTGAGCTCAGAAGACCAGAATGCTAATATGGATGGGGACAATAAAGACTGTGCTCATGAGGTTTCAGAGGGGAACAAGGACTCTTTTGGGAACTGGATTAGAGGTCATTCATGTACATTCTGGAAAAGAACATGTCAACATTTTTTTCATATCTTGAGGCCTTATGTGAGGACGAGTTTAAAGGAGATGAACTAGTTTATCTGGTGGAGGAAATTTCAATTCAGACAGTAGCATTTGTATTGGCTATTTTTAGCCAGGTTTACTCTGGTAATCACAAGTAGAAAGCAGAAAAGAAACATTCTAAAAACTTGCATTTTAGCTAGAAAAGCCCACCTAAAATTTGGTCCTAGGAAGTTATGGTTGCTGAAGACATTAGTGCCACTGAACAGAAACCAAGTACTTTGCCTGGAGACAACAGGAAAGTGGCCTTGATAGCATCTTGGGAATCAGCAAGTCCCACTCATCCCAGGTTCAAGGATGTAAAAGGGAAAACTTGTTTGAAAGACTTCGCTTTGAAAAGTGATGGCAGGAATACCCTGCTCCCATGTGACTGCCTAAAGAGTTGTTTCCCCAGGATTAGTTTCATCATTGTCAGTTGCCCTGACACCCAGAGGTTACTGCTGCTATGACCCAAAGGGTCCACTAATGCTTGAGCTAGTGGCACACCTGGTATTGTTCAGGTGGTGCTGGTGTTGTAGGCATGAAGGAATGAAAGAGTAAAGGGGTAATAGAGGCTTGAATCGAGATTTTAATGGAAGGCCTATGAGGACAAGAAATATGTCCGAGGGTCAGAATCACTGAGCACAGCTCCTAGGAGGGCAATGCATGAAGCTAGGAGAGTTAAGTCAAAGCTGCAATGAAAACCCCAGCAAGTTAGAGTTACAAACAGTTGGTGTTTTAAGTTTGTATTTGTGTTTTTAAAAACCCTCTAGGTGCTGGGCATGGGGGTGCATGCCTGTAATCCCAGTAGCTCTGGAGACTAGGGCAAGAGAATCCTGAGTTCAAAGCCAGCCTCAGCAAAAGCGAGGTGCTAAGCAACTCAGTGAATTCCTATCTCTAAATAAAATATGAATAGGGCTCACAATGTGGCTCAGTGGTTGAGTGCCCCTGAGTTCAATTCCCAGTAACCCCCCCCCACCAAAAAAAAAAAAAAAAAAAAAAAAAAAGAAAGAAAGAAAGAAAAGCCTTAGGTAGTTCTGATGCATACTAAAGTTCATGAATCACTGAACTGAAATAATCAAATCATGACCTCTTGGGGCAAAAATAGCTTCAAAAGCTTTTCAGGTAATTCTAACACAGGAAAACTGCTATGTGAAAACTGCTCTGGTGGAAGTCTTAGCTACTAACTAATAGCTAAAATATATCTGTAGGATCACTTACCTTATAGGTTCCATCTTTGACGTTGAAATCATACAATTATCTGGATTTAAAGAAATGAGCCTAAAAGTGAAATAACTAATTGCTGTAAATCTAGCAGAACTCAGAATGTGATGCCTGACTTTTTACTCATTTGCAAGGGAACAGCAGTATCAAGGTGTTAAACCTTAGATACGAGGTGTCCCCCAAAAGCTCATGTGTGAGACAATGCCAGAAAGTTTAGAGATGACAGGGTTATAAAAGGCTTAATCTAATCAGTGCATTAATTCCTCAATAGGGACTAAGTGGTAACTGTAGGCATGTAGGATGTGGCTACAGAAGGTGGGTCTCTGGGGGCATGCCTTTGGGGTTTATAGATTGTCCATGGTGAGGAGAACTCTCTCTCTTTCTGCTTCCTGATGTGATATCCTGAGCCACTTTCCTCTGCCACACCCTTGTACCATGATGTGCTGTCTCACCTTAAGCCACAGGGAAGGGAATAGGCCATTTATGAACTTAGACCTCCGACATCATGAGCCCCAAATAAACTAATTAAAATAATTGTTCTTGTCAGGTCTTTTTGGCTACAGCAGTAAAAAAGCTGCCTAAAACACAAGGCACTGCACTTTCAATGTCCTCTTACACTTAAGGGTCCAATTACTCAAAATCAAGACATATATTCAATATCTTTCTCTGACAAAAATATCGTTTCCTCTTTTCTGAGAATTAGTCAAGTAGGATGGCATTTGGTTTGATATAATGGATGTGATACTGAGAACGTTTTCAGACATAATTTTCCATTACAGATTTTCTTAACTCATCCTTACATGCCTCCATATTTGAAAGTTTTCCTTCATAACTGCTCGAATATTAAAAGATGATTTTATATTTGTTATTGTGATTGTAAAGTACAACTCCATGCCTTTTGAACCATACTATGAACACATATGCAAGTAGGAAAAAGGGTGTAATAAACTCCCAAGTACCCACTTGTTATAATTCAGATCTGAAATGTCCCCCAAAGGCTCAAGTACTGAAGGTATCCAACGTTCAGAGATAGGGCTTTTGAGAAGTGGTTGGATTATAAAGGCTCTAACCTCATCAAAGGATAATTCCATGGAAGTCATAGCTAAATGGACTACTGGGAGCTGGTGGAGACTGTAGGAGGTGGGATCTAGTTGAAAGGAGTGAGTCATTGGGGATGTGCCCTTGGGAACTACATTTTGTACCCAGGCCCTTCCTCTCTCTCTCTCTGCTTCCTGGCTTCCATAAGGTAAGCACCTATGCTCCGCCATATCCTCCCATTAGGATGCTCTGCCTTCCCACAGGCCCAGAATCAATGGTACTACTTGGTGCCACTGGACTGAAACCATGGGCCAAAATAAAATTTTCCTCCTTTAAAGTTTTTCTTTCTTTCTTTTTTTTTTTTTTTGGGGGGGGGGCAGGTATTCTGTCACCATGACAAAAAGCTGACTAACACACCATGTCACTCAACTTCAACAATTAATAACGACTGATCTTAATACTCTCCCATTCCAATGAATCAAATTATTTTAAACTCTTCATTATGCATCTTCTCTGAGGTAAAGGCTTTTAAAATAATATCATGTAAAATTTTTACAATAATTCCTTACTACCCTATTATCAAATAAATGTTTTTATGGTTAGTGTAAGTCAAGATACAAAACATCCACCATGACATTTGATGAACACATCTTTTTTTTTTTTTTTTTAAACAATCTATTTATTTGCTTTTTAGTTGTACACAGTTCCTTTATCTGTACGTGGTGCTGAGGATCGAACCCAGGCCGCGCACGTGCTAGGCGAGCGCTCCACCGCTGAGCCACAACCCCAGCCCTGAACACATCTTTTAAGTTTCCTATCAACTGTTAAGAGTTACTGTCCCTTTTTATCCTTACCATTTATTTATGCAAGAAATGAGGTCACTGTCCTATATGATGCTTCTCAAACTTGATACAAGCAAATTATTTATGAGTCTTGTTAAAATGCAGATTCTGGTTTAGTTGGCCTTGGTTAGGGCCTGATAATTTGCATTTTCACCAAAGTCTCCCACAGATATTAATGTTGCTGATTTATAGATCACAATTTGCGAGTAGCGACAATTTCTCTTATAAAGATTGCATACTAGAGATACGGCTTAATGTACTCCTCTATTCACAGGATTTCCAATAAACAGGTAGACTAGATGCTTACTCAGTTTTTTTTTTTCTTCTTAAGAACACTTAAAAGAGACATCTACTTTTCCTACTGCATTGCACAAAGCTGTACATGAAGTCTCTTTTGGTTATGACTAAGGTGGTTAGTGGGTCAGGTGCTATTGATGTGTTTCATTTACTATAAGGTGGCCATCTATCTTCACCTAATGAGTTCAGCAGCCCCTGATGATTGCCTAGATCCACTACATTAGTATGGATAGCAATATGGTGATAAAAACATTTTCTTATTCTTTCTGTTTTATTGGTTGTAATCCTACCAGGGATTAAATTCCCTTATGCACTATTTAGTTACCTTGAAACAAAGTTCACATAGCAAACTCATTAATAAACAAGCTCATTCCATCTGTTCACATTAAAAGAGAAAAATATCCAAATAGCCTTGTTTCAATTGCTGAGTCACTAAAGCATATGCTGAGCCTACAGAAATCAGGTCTTTTTAAGTACAAAACAACTGAGCAGAAGGGTTCACACTTTCACCTTAAAAAACAGCTTTAGGAACCTAGCAGGAATAGTCAAGACCACTGGTTTGCATTCCAGTCCAGAATTTGCCATTAATTAAGGATTAAGAATAATTCTAGGCAAAGTTTACCAAACTTGTCTGAACATGAGAATTAAGTGGAGGATTTAGGAACATGAGAATTAACTGGAGGATAGACAGAAGCCCAGGGGATCCTCAGGCTGTAAAATTTTAGTAAACTAGTATCTTCAGAGGTGAGGCTCTGTGAAATAGTTTAGAAAATCACTGTAAAAAGAAAGTATATCTTTTATCAAGCAATCTTTGGGTGTATAAATTGATATCATTAGTCAACGTTCTGCTGTTGGCAGAAAACCCAATCCCAGCTCTTGAGACACCCTTAGTTAATTACACAGCATTCTGGCCTACAAATACAACTTTTCAGTTTGGTCATCATGAGTCAGTGTTCCTGCTCCTGCAGTAGGTAGTTACTTCATTTTCTTCCCTTGCAGAGTTGAGAAGCAGTCCCTGGACACTGGTACTGAATCATGGAAGAAATGCCCCACAGGTGAGGCCTACGGATAACTCTTCAAAATCCTTCATATTGATCTATCCACTGCCTTGTTCCTTTTCTTCACCCTGCCAAATTTGCTGAATGAAGGGGTTTTTAACAACTTTCTCTGTTTCCTCATTATTCAACTCTTCTGCTTCAAGTAGCCCAATTTAAGGTATTCACTCAACCAATAAGGAGAATTCCAGGCACTGTGCTAGTAAGCCAGACATCATTAAACAAATCAACCACCTAATTTTTCCTTCAAAATGTCCCTTTGTTTGTAATTTCTCTACCATAATCCAGCTCAGCCCCTTCCCATCCCACTTCTGATTAACTGCAAACTTTGTAGTATCGCTGTTTATTTTAATTGATTCATCCACATTATTCATCCTACAGCACAGCTTTGGTTATGTTACTCATCTCATCTTCCCTCTTGGCTGGTGAATTAAATTCAAAGCCCCTAAGTATTCAGGGATCTTTTAAGATGGTTGCAATCTATCCTTCTGACTCTCTAATCTGTAATTCTATATAGACTCAGTCTCGCCACTGCAACCTGCCCCCTCTTCCTCCCTGTCTGGATGCATCCCTTTTCACGTTAACACCCAGTGTAAGGTCCTCAACATCCACAAGTCATTTCATCTCACCTTGCTCTGAGAAAGATCCTGTTTTTAAATGAATGGGTTTTTAAAAATTAAAATTATCTATATTGATAGACTCCTCAATTCTAGGAAAAACAAAACAAACAAAAAAACCTACTAAATGGGGCTTTTCCAAGGAGAAATGTTCATTCATGTTTTTTTGTTGTTGTTGTTGTTGGTTTCTTCAACTATATTAACAGTGGAGATTTTATATCCCTCACTGTTTAGCATAATGATTTATATACAGTAATTTTTTTTCTCAATTAATGTGAAGTTTTCCCTATCTATTTATTTATTTAATATAATTTGATGAGAAAAATATTCCCATGGAAGTACAATTCAATCAGTTTACTATTAAGTTGTTTAAAAATTTTCCTGAACTTTAAAGTTAACAAAACAAAACAGAACAAAACACAACAGCCATGGGCTTCACTTTAGAACAATAAAAGTGAAACCTCTTAAAGGCAGGGTTTAGGCACTGGTTCTTTTCAAGCAACCCAGAATATTACAATGTGTAAACTAAAATAAGAATGGTGGCAGATTAAATCTTCCATTTTAAAGACAACAAAAGTAAGGTCCTAAAAGGTTAGCTGATAACCTAAGGAAACAAAATTAATTTCTATCAAAGGCAGGAATGGGTTAAAATCTCAGGAAACTTTTTCATTGCTCCCTTAATCTATATTGTGCTGCCTGAACCACATGTCTAAGCTTGTTGAAAACTTTTATAATCCTAGAAATGTCTTTAATCAATGAAGTGAATTAGTAACTGCAAAATAGACTGAATTTAAAGATGTGAAATCAGCAGCATTCTTTCATTTCAGGATGCCTCCTGAAAATTCCTGCTCAGAATTTGTTCTGAAAGGTTTGAAAATGGGTATAGTTCAAATAACCAAGAGCTGAATACAAAACTCCATTCTAATCACTATAAAAACAACCTCTTGGTAGAGAATGAGTTATCTCTGAAACTGCCCCATCTCTAAAATTTTATGAGTTATGACTGTGACTTAAAAGCACTGTCTCCCATGTCTTACACAGTTCCTTTACATATTAGCTACATTAGTAAATATACAAACAGATGGAAGCTAGAGCAGTGAAAGTTAGGTCACAGTATCTTTTTCATGAATACCTCCTAAACTGTCCAAGTCAGGAGGCTGGTGGTCATTCCTGCTCTGGCCCTATCTCCTTTGAACTCATCTAATAGTAGAGGATTACTTGCTGTGTATTCTCTCTCCTTTATTCCCTTTCCTTCACCTCTGCTTTACTGTAGGCCTTCAGCATCTCTCATCTAGACCTCTAAAATACAACAAATAAACTTTCCATGGCCAGACACCCCCTTTCAATGCACTCTCTAGTTATCTTTCTAGAATACAAATGTTGACATGTCACTCTCCTTAATTAACAGAGCTTTGAAGTCTAACTTTCTCCCTCTTACCACATGCATCCTACACTAGCTATGCTAGCTCTTGCATGCTAGTTCTTTCTGCCTAGAGTGCCCTTCTTACCACATCCCCCTCAACAAGCTCTAGCATCTTTTAAGATATCATGCAAATGGACCATTTCCTCCACCCTACATCTCTTTCCTCTGGGCTTCCCCCTGCTTGTTGATCCTTGTCTGTCTTTCCAGGGACAGTCTTAACATCCAATCACCATGTCTTTATTAAGTATTGTCCGTGTCAAGTCATCTTCTGTATATTAATATAGTAGTGAACAAAATAAAATCTTTGCTGTCATGGAGCTCACAGTCTAGTATGGGATATGGCAAAAAACATTTTTTTTTTTTTCATAGAAAATGCCAGGAAGTGATAGGTGAGATGAAGAGAAGTAAAGCAGGAAACATGGGTGCTACTGTGGGAAGGGTAGCTGAAGAACTCCTGTCTTGATCATTACTATTTGAACAAAAACCTGACAAAAGTGAAGGAAAGAGCCATGCACAGAAATAGGAAAGGATATCCTGGGTGAAGTGAGATGCAGAGGGACATGTAAAGGTGAAGGCTTCCTTGGTGACTTATTCACTTTTTTATGCCCCCTTACTAAGCAGAGTCTGGCAAAAGTCAAGTAACTATGCATAGACTTATTGCTGAGCTCATATCCTAGTACAGATTTTGCTTCATTTCATCTCTAGTGGTTCCCTCCTGTCTGGAGGGATAATACCCCAACTACAGAGATCACTGTATTTCTCTGTTGAGAAGGCCCTAACATCACAAATGCCACTCCAACAATCCCGTCTTCTGTATACTTACAGCACCTCATTTTTACTTCTTCTGTGATACATATCACATACTGCCTTACATTGCAAGTATTTGTGTACAAATAACATTTTCCCTCAAATTCTTGAGAATCCAAGGCCAGGTGCAATGGCGCACACCTGTAATCCCAGCACTTGGGAGGCTGAGGCAGGAGGATCACAAATTCACAGCCTGCCTCAGCAATGGGGAGTCACTTAGCAACTCAGTGAGACTCTGTCTCTAAATAAAATAGAAAAAAAAAAAGGCTGGGGATGTGGCCCAGTGGTTCAGTGCGCCTGAGTTCAATCCCCAGTACCAAAAGAGAGAGAGAGAGAGAGAATCCAGATCATGACTTTTTAACAAAATTCTATTCACACATCATCTAGTTCAGGGATAACTTCTACCTAGATTAGCAAAATACTCGGGCCACATCCCCAGCCAAAGACTTTGGGTGTGTAGGGGAGGAGGATACACCTGTCCTTCCATCCAAGCTTATTATTAGTTGCCACAATAAATGTTTGCATAATTATGTTTTATAATGCTTCTCATGGGTCTCTTTGTACTTTTTCCTGTCTAAGCAGGGAGGTTAGACAAGTTCTCAAGGGAATTTGTGAAGACTAAGTAGATGTTTCAACAGCTGGGAGTGGGGGAAGTGGAGGGACCTGGACCAGAAGTTAGTTAAGAGGAGCTGGTCCATGTGGCTGGTGAGGCCACACCCAATCATTATCCACTTTTCCTGTCCTCACAAGGTGCTACACCTTTCCTTAATCGAGTTTCTTTTTTTTTTTTTTTTTTAAACCAACTTTCTTTACTCTCTCCAAGAGTGGACAACGATCCTCTCCAAAATGGAATGGCATGCAGAATTTTATTTTTTAAAAGAAAAACCATATTAATAACCTTCCTTCCCATGATACAGAGAAGGTGCCAACAATTAAAAAAACACATAACCGAGTAGCTGTCCTTAGCTGCAATATGCAGCAATTACCAGTGCCTAAATAAATTGCCGGATTTGCTTAAGTCTCCTGCTATCAGTAAGAGCATAAATTCCCTTCTAACTGCGAACAGTTCCAGAATGAAGAATCTATGTAAGATCTGGAAGGGATGACTTTAAAAAACTGAAGGGATCAGGAGAAAAGAAGGTAAAGCTATCTCCCAAAGCCTTACTCCACAGGCGCTTTAATTTTTGCCCCTGACCCCCACCCCACGCCAGCCACCTTCTCCATGTGCCTCTTTAACTCCCCTCTAATCTCTACATCCATTCCCAAGTCCTCGATAGCTTCCTCTGTTACCTGATCACTTATTCTCGAGGTTTGGACAAAACTGTGCGCCGAAGTGCCGGCCGGCAAGGAAGGGGTGCAGGCAGCGGACGCCAGCGCTCGAGTGCCGCAGATTCCACCTAGGAGAAGCGCACACCGGCTCTACACGCGGCCCCAGAGAGCATTCAGAGTCTACAGCTAGCTCCGCCCACTCCAGCCAGGCCCCGCCCCTTAGGAAAGAGCTTTTTAGCCCTTGGCAGGCGCCGTAGTCATCACCCAACAGGCTTGGCCCGACTCTTTCTGCGCCGGCTGGGAGTGCGCAACGCAGCCAACCTGTGAGTGGGGGTTGGGGGGGGGGTGCGGAGAGCCAAGCCCGGCACTTCCCACACATCGCTCAGGGACTCTGCAGTCAGACTCCTAGGGTGGAGAAAGTGTCGCCTTCTGGGTGTCCAGTCCGCTGCAGTGATCCTTGCGTTAACGTTTTCCGGTGCTGCGGCTGCTGAAGCTTCGACAATTTCTACATCTGGGCGGGGGCGCGCAGCCTCTGCACCCTGCGGACCTAGCGGGAGGGTGCTGGAGCTGACTCTCTAAGCAGCGTCTGTGCGTGTCCTCCCGCCTCCCCACCCCACCCCCACCCTGCGCCAGCCGCATCCCCGCCCCCTCGCTCGGCGCCTCCTCCTTGGCTGCGGGCAGAGGGCTTCAAACAGCCGCAGCGCCCAGTGTCTGGACAGCCTGTAGGAGGCACACACGCCTACACCCACCCTGCCTAGCCGCACCCCTGCCCAGCATGTCGGCGCTCGAGTGGTACGCCCACAAATCTCTGGGCGATGGCATCTTCTGGATTCAAGAACGTTTCTATGAGTCGGGCAACCGCGCCAATATCTGGCTGGTGCGTGGCTCGGAACAGGACGTAGTGATCGATACCGGCCTGGGGTTGCGCAGCCTCCCGGAATACCTGTATTCATCAGGCCTCTTACAGGACTGCGGGGCCAAAGAGGATGCGGCGCCCCGGCCGCTGCTGGCTGTGGCCACCCACGTGCACTTCGACCACTCCGGGGGTCTTTACCAGTTCGACCAGGTGGCCGTGCACCACGCCGAGGCCGAGGCCCTGGCTCGCGGGGACAACTTTGAGACCGTGACCTGGCTCTCCGACAGCGAGGTGGTGCGGGCGCCCAGCCCTGGCTGGAGGGCCAGGCAGTTCCGAGTGCAGGCGGTGCAGCCCACCCTCATCCTGCAGGATGGTAATAGGCCCCAACGGGCATGCGCTCGCGCTAAGGGAGGGGATTGGGATAGAGACTGTCCGAGTACTTCGTATTGCAGAACTGCGTGGCCATAGTGGGATTGTTTGGGTATATCGCAGAAGCATTCCTTCCGTCTTACCCTTCCCTGGGTAAAAAACCCCGCTAGATCCGTGCCATCGCAGCCTTCTCTGTCAGTAGACAGTAGCTCTGGTACAGTGTAGTGATTGCGAGTACTCCATTGAAAGCTCACACCACCCCCTAGTCAGTTTCCTGTGTCTGTTGCAGTAGTAACACTACAGAGACTTGTGACCAGGGATTTCCCATTCTTTCCCCGTGAGGACCTGTCTGACATTTCCGGGAGCTTTTATAGCGAATAGACTTTTAAGGAATGACGCCTCACGAAGAGTACATGTCACGCTCTGCGCTTTTGAGAACTGCTGACTTAATTTGCTCAGTCACCACCTGGTATGAACAGTTCCCACCTGTAGGCTTAGAAAACCATCAGAACAGTGATTTCAATCTGCGCATTCGTTCTTATCTTTCAGATTGGTTTCTTTTTTTAATATTGCCTCACAAGAGAAAAAGCTTGATAGTGAACATAAAATAGAATATGTCTAGTTTATGCAATGTCAAATATCTGGTCTGCTTGAAAGCGATGCCTGAGAAAGATTAATAAGCTTTTTTCCTATGGAGTGAAGTATGTGGAGTAATAAATAGATGGCCTTGATCATCTTTGGTAATGAAAGACGACGGGGTTTCAGAGAGAAATTCCTGGAATAAAACAAGATAGGGGCCCTACTCTTTCCACACAGGAACTTAAATAATTGAGCTAATGAGCCACAACAGCATATTTGGTATATTTCTCTTCTATTTAGAAGAATTTTAGCCTCACTACATATTTGGAGAGGTAACCAACCCCCAATTAAATGTCTTGCCTAGCAAGATGGTGGTAAAAGCTAGGATTTGAACCAAGGCACAATAGGTCAAAGCATGAAGAACATAATGTAAGTCATACTGAGAAATATGATAATTCTAAGTAGGATGTGAAAGTCCCTTTTTTCCTTTCTATCTTATCATTTTAATTGCCAATTTAGTCTATTGAAACATGGCTTTATGAAGTAGGAATATCCAGTTTTGCACTACAATGAAGCTCACTGTAAGACTAAACAATATAGCAAATAATAAAATGTTTTGCAAAATCAATTTTTCTTACAGGTGATATTTTGATTATTTGTGATATGAAAAAAAAACTGTAAAAGTCTATGCCTCATCCTCCTCCCAATAAGTCTCTTCATTAAAGTTTTAAATCTGAGTATTAAAAAAAAAACCTGTTAGGTGAGAGTCTTACATTATCTGACAATTTGAGATGAAAAAAGTATTTATATTAACTATACTTTGAATTACTATATTTCTTTGATAGAATTGATACTTTTAGAGGTAGGATTTCCATGCAGTTGGTGGATATTCAGATTCTCGAGGGTGAAAGAATGGTAGGGATTATTGTTTTATAGATGAAGAGAGGATCTACAAAGACCTGAATACCATACCTGAGGTCTCCTTGACATTTGGGGAAGGAACTGGTACGACAACCCAGGTTTCCTGAATCCCAATTGCTGGTAGAATCCTGGCATTTTTGGAGCTGCAAAAAGCCTTCTAGCTACTTGTGTAGTGCTTTAAAGCTTTGAAGGTGTGAAAAGAAAGCTTAATATTTACAAACACTTTGAAGGTGATAATACTGTGTTATCAAAAGTTGTCTTTTATTAGGAGCAGGATGCCTCACCCTCTCAAGCATCTAATTTCCTCACTTCTTAGGAATATTAATTTCCTGTCTTTTCTGCAGGATGTGGCCTGCTAACTTGCTATTAACATTATCCAGATATCTAGAAGGAGATATAAATACTTATATTAAAAAGTCATGTACAGATGCACACACATAAACAGAGTACATACTCGAATAGCACACAGTCTTCATTACTTTGGTTAGAACACAAAGTGGCTGAAATAATTTATTACATTTCATTTAGTGAATTGATGATCACCTCTTGGAGAAGCATAAATCTGTGCACTGTATCTCTAACCCTAAAGCTGACTTATAAATGAGGGACAGGAAGTCAAGGAGAGAACAGCCACATTATCCAGTGCATTATCTTTGATGAAAAAAACAACTTACCTTATTAATAATGAAATGGTATTTTCCTGTGAGAAGATAGTGCTAGATCTTAGATATAACACACACCTCTTAAATGGGCAGACATCATGTTGGCTTTTTTTTTTTTTTTTTTACAGTATTCATTTGATTCAAGTTCTGGCATTTTTGTCTCCATTGTATATGTTTAAACAATCTTCCTGGAGTCACCAGATATTATCTCAGTTAGAGGAGTGGTTTCAGTTGGACTGAAATTATTTGGGGAGGTAAAAAATAAAAAATGCAGATTCCAGAAAGGTAGAAGTTTGAACAGACACATCTAATTTGGCTCCCTTCCAATGCTGCACTAATACTGCTAGTAAGACATTATGATTTGTTTGTTTCAAGCACAAATCTACATTGGCTAAGGGAACTATTTTAGATGCTAGAAAGTAGATGTGGTGACTGAGTATGTCACTATTTTTCTATGTCAGCAGTGGAAAATCAAGAGTCAATTCAGTCTGCACAAAAGAAGCCTTAAAAGGCTTAGAAATTAGCACTTCAGTGGGGGCAAAGGAAATACTAAAGTGAAATTGGTTGTAAGCATTTTAAGCTGTTAAAACTCTGTAATCCTTCTTTCTCCTTATGTGTATGCCCCACCTTCATCCAGTTAGTTTGTTCTCTGGGAATGGTAAAATAGAGAACTTTCTTGATTGAGAAATGCTGAGTACTATTGAGTTCAGGGACTCAATGTGAAAAACAGAAGGAATAAGAAAGTGTGTGTGTGTGTCTGTGTGTGTGTGTGTGTGTGTTCCCTACTGGATGCCCAGAAGTCTGAGAAACAGGCCTTTACCTGCAGGGTAGGAAATTAGGAAAATCTTATCTGGGAATCTGATCCCTAGAGGAAGATGCCCATGTAGAATTCTTAAGTAATCTCTGACCTGCTCTCTGCTGTGAAGCATAGTATACTAGCCCCCAATCTTGTGCTACAAGCAGCATTTTTAGCCCCCATTCTTAAATAGGCAACAAGCATTATGAAAAATCTGAGAAAATTCTGCAACATGAGATCAAATATTAAAACAAAACAACATAAAGCAACTTGTGGGGGACTGTCATCAATATCATTAGGGAGATAAGATGAGCTAGCTCATGCCAGATATCCAAGAGACAACAAATAACAGAGCAATATCCACAAAGAGCTCTTGGAATTTCATACATCAGAAATTACTTTGTAGAAGATACAGAAGATAAAGTTGAAAACTTACAAAAGAGCAGCTAGGCAAAATGGAAACTAGGTGAGAAAAAGACTAAATAAGTAGAGGACCAGTTTGGAAAATTCAACATTGGGATAGTAGAAGTAGAGATAAAGTAAATTAAGTGAAGGAGAAGAAATAGGAAAGATAGAGGCAATCCAAGAATATATCTCATAGTTAGAAGATGTGAATTTCCAGTCCAATGGAAAAAAAACACATCCAAGCCAAAGCACATTACTGTAATATTGCAGAATATTGGAATCAAAGAAAATTCTATAAGCTTCCAGAAACTTAAACAAAAGGGTTATTTATTCAGATCATAATGGCTTTGGAGCTAGAAAAGAAAAAAATTGCCTGCAAATCTGAATGACAATGATTATCATCCTAGAACTTTACATCCATCCCATTATCAATCAAGTTTTCAAAATATTATTCCCCACATATTGTTATTTAGGAAGCCACCATGATAACCCCCTTCAAAATAAGGGAGAAAAACAAGAAAGAGGAAGACATATAGTACAATAAACAAGAAATTGAATACAAAGGAATGTCAAAAGAAAGCATCAAGATGGTGCAGTGGATTATACTCTGACAATGACAGTGCCCCAGTCAGAGAGCTCCATATTTGAGCAGTCAAATCATAATTCTTTTGCATCCAAGAGTGGTGAGAAGATGAGAAATGCATACACATGTAAAGATGGTACAGTATATAGAATATGAGGAATGAAAAACTAAAAATCCTTCAATTTTATAATGAAAATCAACAGGTAACATAAAAATTTGAAGCTAAGAAATAATAATACATATATAAAATCAGTATAGCATATGTAATTGGTAAGCCAAGTAATGGAGGATAATTATTTGGAAATAAGTATATCTGGAAGAGTTAGTTGAAATGACTTAAATTGTTAAAATTGTTTGCTTTTGAGAGCAAAATTGTCAATAGAGAGTGGAGCAAAATTTTTTTTTCTAACATTTTAAGACCTAAATATTTTATTTCAAATATTTACACTTTTTTTTTT
Organism: Tamias sibiricus; assembly: GCA_025594165.1. Lineage (NCBI taxonomy): Eukaryota > Metazoa > Chordata > Mammalia > Rodentia > Sciuridae > Tamias > Tamias sibiricus. The sequence continues at coordinate 94,456,110 of CM046662.1, forward strand.
TTTTTTTTTAGTAAAAGTAAATTTAAAAAGACAGAGGATGACATGCCATGATGTGAATGGTCACTTGAGACATCAAGAGATGTCTAGTATGACTGGGATCTGAACAGCTGCATCAGAGTGAGACTTGGAAGGAGTGTGCATGTTGCACATGAGATACATTTTCTAGGCCACTCTAGCTCTTGAGAGAGAGGACACCATGAAATCACCATCTTAATGTGATTACTGGGACCAGAGAAGAAGATGAAGAAGCAGCAGCAAATGAGGCTCCTTTTTGCACACTGAAATAGATTTCAGCTACCCCAGATAGACATGGGGAGTCCTGGCTTCTTGCTCTCTTGCCCTGGAAGTATAATCAGAACCAAACTTATTTCAGAGTCTTTATCCCTGTGGCTGTACCTTGTCATCTGTTAAAAAAAAAGTCATTAGATATGACCATGTTTCTTGAATTCCGTGTGCATAACAACCATTTCAGGAGCTTATTAAAAACAGCAATTTCTCAACCCTAATGCCAAAAACTTGAGATACTATAAGACTGGTGTGGGACAAAGGAAGCCTTATTGTTAACAGAAATCCCAGGTGATGCTGATGGAGTCAATCTGCATAGCACAATTTGAGAGATTATTTTGTAGAGTTACACTGCATAGAGTTGTATAGCATAATTATGGTGATACACTACTTCTACTTGATCCTTCTTCAAGTGTTGTCATCACTGAATAAGCATTGCTGGCTAACTAGTAGTTCTCAAAGTGTGGTTCTGAACTGAACAGCCTCAGTGCTATCTGATAACTTGTGCAGATACTTCATGCTACGCTGGATCTATCAAACCAGAAACTGGGGCTGGTACCCAGTGTTCATGGTTTAACAATTCCTACCGATGATTTGGCCACACACCTAACATTTGGGAACAACTGGTGTAGTTCATTGCTTCCCAACTTCCTGATAATGAGAACCACCCTAGTTTCTTGTTCAGCATTCAGATTCCAGAGACTTTTCCCTAGGAGACAGATTCAAGTACTCTGGACTGGGGCTAAGAATGTGTATATCCAACAACCATCACAGTCAAATTCTAGAAATCTATGTTTAATTTGCTTTCAAATTATATCATGCATTTAAAAGAAAAGAAGAACAAGAAGGAAAAACACTTGGAAAGCTACTACTAACTACTACTACTATGGCCACTGGACTTACTGGTCCTCAGACAATGATTTGAGAAGCACTGTTATAAAGCCAGATCAGTTTAAAACAGAAGAAAGGCAAGGTGATACAGACAGTGGCACAAATGGCACTTGGAAAGCAAATAACAGAAATCTAAAGTATTTAGAAAGACCCTTTGGAAAGTTAATGAAAGCCAGAATGTTTTTGCCCAAAGGATCCTCTATATGAAAAAAAAAAAAAAAAAAAAAAAAAAAAAAAAAAAAAAATCACTACAAGATTATCATTAAATTTTTAATAAATTTTTAATATTACTTGGAACACTGGGCAAGGTTGATTAGCGAACTACTCTTTACTGTTAAGATTAAATTTAGTAACATTTAAAAATGAAATTCCAACCACTTTTCCTACTATTTACTATAAAATTTTAATCCCTATTTAGGTCATCTTTTTTTTTTTTTTTTTTTAATACTAATGATATTCAAATAACAAGGGATTCCTTTGCTCTGGAATTCATAGAAGAAAGAATGTGAATCCCTGGACTTGCAAAGCAGAAGCCAGAAGTACTCAGCATATTTAGAAAATGAATTTGAATTATTATATTTATCTTTAAAATTATTGAATTTTTTGCAATCAATTCTATTGTATCTCTTTTTAATAGCTTTATTTAGATACAATTTGGGTACAATTCACCATTTAACACAATTCACTGGCTTTAAATATATTGACAGAGTTGTGCATCTGTCACCACAATCACTTTTATAACACTTCTATTACCCCCAGAATTAGCACCATACCATTTGGCCACTACTGTCTCCCATGTCCTGCCCAATTATGATGTGCGACATTTTATTTACACATTCACCAGTTGATGAGCAATTGAATTGGTTCCACTTATTATATCCTTTTAAAAAGCTTTATTGAGGTATATTTCACCTCACCATCAATGCTCCCATTTTAGTGTATAGTTTGATGAGTTTTAGGAAATGTGTACATTTGCACAGTCATAAGCATAATCACGTTTGAAAATGTTTTCATCACCTTAAAAAATTCCCTCTTGCTTCTTTGCAGACTATCATTGCTCCCACCTCTGGCCTAATGATCATTTTATATCACTATAGTTTTGATTTTCTGATTCTCAGAAAATACGATTATGTAATATATAGTCTTTGTGTTTTCCGCTTTGCTTTTGGCATGATGTTTCAGAGATTCATCCATGTTGCTGCATGTATTCATAGTTCATTCCTTTATATTATTGAGAAACAGTCCATTGTATGGATGCAAAACTTCGTTTATTTATTCACCTGTTGAAGGAAATTTGAATTTTTCTAATCATGGGCTATTATGAATGATGCTGCCATGAGAGTTTGTGTACAAATCTGTGTGTGTAATGCATGTTTTCATTTCCCTTGGTACACACCTAGAAATAGAATTCCTGAGTTGTATGATAAAGGTATGTTAATTTTTTAAGAATGTGCCAAACTGTTTTTCAAAGTATTTATACCATTTTACATGCCCAGCTGCAGCCTATGAAAGTTCCAATTTTCCGTATCCTTGACAATGCTTGACTTTGTTAGTTCTTTTGTGTTTAGCTATTCTGATGAGAATGTAGTAATGTTTTCCTGGGATTCAATTTGCATTTCCCTAATGACTAATGATGTTGACCGTCTTTTTGGATACTTATTTGCTAATCAGATCTTCTTTGTAAATGATCTGTTAAAACATTTCCTCTTTTTTAAGAATTGAGTTTTTGTTTTTTTATTATTGAGGTATAAAACCCTAATACTGCAGATATGTGTATAACATATAAAATATAATAAATATATATAATATTCTATCTCAGCATGTGGGCTCACTTTTCATTTTATTAATGGCAATTTTTTAGGTAGGAAGTTTATAACTTAGATGAAGCCTAATTAGTCATTTTTTCCTTATGATTCACGTTAGTTGTGCTATATCTGTGTATAACCTAAGATTGCAAAATAATTGTCTTCCTTTCTTTTTTTAATTTTTAAAATATTTATTTATTTGCTTTAGTTGTACACAATGCGTTTATTTGTATGTGGTGCTGAGGATTGAACCCGGGCCGCGCACGTGCTAGGCGAGCACTCTACCGCTGAGCCACAACCCCAGCCCTTGTCTTCCTTTCCTATGAGCTCTCAAATTTATGTTTATGACCTCTTTTGAGTTAATTTTTGTGAATATCATGAGGTGGAAACCTGAGAAGTTCACTTTTGTTTGTGCACCCATATCCAAAGTATTCTTATTTAGTTTAGTGAACACAAGACTGTCCTCTTACCCACTGCATTACCTTGGGTTGAATTGTCTTCAACTTTGTCAAAACTCTATTGACCCTATTTTGAATGTCTACTTCTGGAATTTCCATTCTCACTTGAGTATGTGAGAATAATGTTTGTCATTTTAGCCAGTGACATATTACCTACTATAGTGTTATTGAACATCTTGAAATTAGGTAGTAGAAGTCTTTCAACTTTATTTTTCTATTTCATAATAATTGTATTGGTTATTGTAGGTTGTTTGCATTTTTATGTAAATTTGTAGTCAGATTTTCAATCTGTTCAAAAAATATGTTGATATTTTGGTTGAGATTGTATTGAATCTGTATTAAGCATTATAGTAGCTATAAGCCACATGTTACTATCTAAATGCAAATTTAAATTAAGATTGGTTATAAAAAATTTAATTCTTTGTTGTACTAGCCTCAAGTGCTATTAGTTGCCTGTGGTATGTGGCTACCATATTGGCTCAGAATTTTAAACACTGTTAGACAGTTAAGCAATGGGAAAAATGGGTTAAACTACAATCATAATGACATTGAGTCTAACAGTGTCAGCATATCTCTCCCTTTGAATAGAATGAAATTATTGGTTTCATTGATTTTTTTTTCCTGTAGTGATATATGTTTCCTATATCATTTATTTTTGCTGCACTCTTTATTATTTGTTGCTTCATACTTCATGTCTGATTTGCCTTTCTTTTCATATCTACTTAAGCTAGTTACTTTGGTTATTGATTTGAAGCATTTATTGCTTATAAAATAAGCATCTAAAGCAATTTTCTTCTAAGTACTGCTTAGCTATATTCCATACATTTTAATATTTTATTTTTACTTAGTTCAATCCATATTTTTTCTAATTTTCTAATTTTTTATTTCATAAATTTGGTATAAGTATGATATTTAATTTATGTGGATATTTCACGTATTCTTTTGGTATTTCTATTTTAAATATTGCTTTTTTTGCTATCAAAAATATATTATAGACTGAGTGGCGTGGTGTACCAATGTGATCTCAGTTACCTAGGAGACTGAGGCAGGAGATCACAAGTTCCAGACCAACCTGGGCAACTTAGCAAGACCCTGTTTCAAAATAAAAAATAAAAAGGGCTTGTGATGCAGTTCAGAGTTCTTTTAGCATGTACTAGGACCTGAGTTCAATTCCTAGTACTGCAAAAAACAACAAAAATAAATAAATTAGATTCATTATTTCTAGTTTTCATAATTTTAATTGTATGTGGTCAGAGAACATAACTTCATTTGGTTTATTCCTTTTAAATTTTTCAAAACTTCATTGATGTCCTAATGAATATTTCATGTACAATTGAAAATAGTGTGTACTTCACTATCTTGAAGTGAAGTATTTTATATATGTCAATTAGTGAAATTGATTGAAGGGAGTTGTTTGGGTTTTTTGTATCCTTATCTGTTTTCTATTTTTTTTTATTTGATATGTTTTACTCAGGGAGAGGAACTTTGAACTTTCCTAGTATGCTTATTGATTCATTTATTCTTATTTCAGTTATGTCAGATTTTCCTTCAGGAATTTTTGTTCTATGTTTCATGTGAATATACATTTATTATTTTAAAATGTATTGACCTGATTTATATCCTCATTAAAAAATACCTATTTGCCCGTAGCATTCCTTATGTTGAAAAGCTATTTTGTCTTATATTAATGTAGCCACTTGAATTAATATGTATGTGGTATAGCTTTTTCAACTGATTTTTAAAAATTTTTATTTTTTAGTTATAGGTGGACATAATATCTGTATTTTATTTTTATGTGGTGCTGAGGATCGAACCCAGTGTCTCACATGTGGTAGGCAAGCACTCTACCTCTGAGCCATAACCCCAGCCCTTTTCAACTGATTTTTGTCTTTGGCCTTCTAGTTGCTCTTTTGTTAATTGTATATATCTCTTTTTTTTAAAATCCAATCTGATGGTGTCTGACCATAATTATAGAGTGTGTATCCTGCTCATGCTTAATGTAATTATTGATACAGTTGGGTTTTCTGTCTGCTGTTTTATTTGTTATGTATCATTTCTTTTTTAAATCTCTTCTTTTTTTAAAAAAAAAGCTTTATTTTATTCATTTATTTTTATGTGGTGCTGAGGATTGAACCCAGGGCCTCACACATGCTAGGCAAGTGCTCTACCACTGAGCAACAACACCAGTCCTTAATCTCTTCTTTATGGTTTCCTTTTATTTTTAACTAATCCTGATTATTATACCATTTAATTCCTCTACTGACTTCTTAGCTATATTTCTTTGATTTTCTTTCTGTGGTGTTTGCACTAGAGATTACAATATGAACATTTTACCTTATCATGATTTACTTCAAGTTAGTATTGGTTTAGTTCCAGTAAAACAGTAATTTTGTACCCATATAACTCCATTTGCTCCCCACTCTGAATAACTGTAGCGAGTCTGAAATTTTATCCTACTTGCAAGTTAGCCTGCCATGATTTAATCGATTCTGAAAAAGGACATGAGGTTCCTGGATCAAAAACAAAGGGTATTAATAACAGCAACAGCATTAGCCAAAGCATCATCATATGCACCAATTCCTCTAGCCCTAATGCCCATAGGGTAAACCAACAAGGGGCAAAAGGTAATACAATTCACCAGAGCAACATTTACTACTTGTGCCATCAGGATAGTGGTACCATGGGATGTTCTGAAATCTAAAAGTTTCATGAACAAATAAATCTGAGAAATTGTATAGCTATACTTACCTTATGTATCTCTATGGTATTCATTGGCATATTAAAAGCTCTAAGAAGCCTTACCGAAAAGAGAGGTACTTACTTTTCTTTGAAGCAACAGTTCCAAAATTATTTGTCCCCAAATCATCTTCATAATGACTCACAGAAGTAGTGTTCTACATTACTCACTCTGGCAAACACTGGTCTAGTGAACAGTAATTAAATGTAGACCATTTATTTTTAAATCATCATTCAGAAATATAGTATTTATGGAACAAAAATGAGTGTTATCCTTACCAATTTTCTTAAAACCACTTAAAGTACTTGTATTTTTTAAATGTTTGAAGTCAAGTATACAACATATTTATCTGTAAATTCTGTTTCCATTTGTAGGGGATGTGATCAACCTTGGTGACAGACAGCTCACTGTTATGCACATGCCAGGTCACTCCAGGGGCAGTATTTGCTTACATGACAAAGACCGAAAGATTCTCTTCAGTGGAGATGTTGTATATGATGGATCACTGATTGACTGGCTCCCATACAGCAGGATAAGTGACTATGTTGGAACTTGTGAACGTCTGATAGAATTAGTGGACAGAGGTCTGGTTGAAAAAGTGCTCCCTGGGCACTTCAATACCTTTGGTGCTGAAAGGCTTTTTCGATTGGCTTCTAACTATATTTCAAAAGCTGGGATATGTCACAAAGTATCTACTTTTGCCCTGCGATCTCTTGCAAGTTTAGCCCTACGTGTAACAAATTCTAGGACCTCACCCTAGTATCTATGCCTAAATCTATTTTGATTAACTGTATACATTAATCCAATTCATTTTGTGCTGTTTAAAATGGTCAATAGTGTGCATTTCAAAAGCGCTTTTATACCACTATTGTATATTAGAGAAAAAAAAAAGATTAAGAATGAATAAGCCAAAAAGAGGAAAGTTTTAGTTTAATTTTTTTTCTCCAAGTAAGTTACCACTTAAATAAGCTTACAGTTTGCCAAAGCTGTCATAATATTTGCTCTAAAAATGCCATAGGTGTATAAAGGGACACAAAGAGGCATTTTGCAACAACAGAAAGAACTGTCCTTGCCCGTTTTTCTTATTTTATTTCTTAGGTGACCCAGGAATAAAGGCATCTAGAGCCTTGTGTTTATATGGTAAACTTGATTTTTTTTAGTATATTATTTAAGATAAAGTTTCTTGGGTTCAAAATCCATTAAAATTCAATAAACATGTAAAATCTAACCATTTAGAATGACACCTAAAACATCCCATGGTTATTGTCTGGAATTTTTTAAGCATCTTTCATTTTATTTATTTTGTTTGTAATTATAGCATACATTATATATGCTATGTAATTTAACTTATGAAAATTATAATGAATTTTGTTTTATTGCAAAGCTTTAAATATAAATTGCCGAGTACTTCAGTATAAAGCTACTATTGTTGTCTGTTATTATGTAAGTAATATTTTCAATCATAAAAGTGAAATTCAAATGTATGTAATCTAATAACAAATTGTCAGATTTCTTAGAAGGACACTGTCAGGAAAATTTGAAAATACGCATATTGAGAATAATTTTTATTATATCCTATTTTATTACTAACAGCTATTATAAACAAAAATTTTCTTCTTAAATAGAAACTTCAGTATTGTCATATTTTACAGTATCAAAAAAACTGCAGAGATCTATGACATCTTGATATAAACTATTCTTTTACCTAACATGTCTGTACCACAGAAGGATTTTCAAATTAATTGCAAAATGTCCATTAGATATTGATCTAGAATGAATGGCCTTTTTTATCCTGATTCACAACACCTATTCCTGTTCAGTATTCTTTGTCTTGAATGAAAACAAGTCTACATTCCTAAGTCATAGGAAAAGTTAAACCACTATTTGGTAAAATGTTTTGGTTTGGTGCTCTTAATAATCATTTATTAAAGTTTTTTAAACATTTTTTCCACTGAATTTTTATTATTGACATGTCTAAAATCAAACTGAAGATGCTTTGGAAATCAGATCTTTTAATATTAGGAAGGTCTAAGCAATTGTTTTTTCTGTCAAATTATGTAACTTTTTCTACCCTGCAAACACCCAGATTTTTTAGCTGTTTTTAGCTTTTTATTCATTCTCTCTATCTCTCACACACACACACACACACACACACACATACACAGTCATGTACATACATGCACAGCACTGTGGAAGCTTCAAAAGTCAGAGACATTTTAGCTGGAAATTGAAGGCACATGAAACATGAATAATAATATATACAAGTTGATGTTTATATAAATTGCACATAAGCATAAGGGACATAAAGGGAGGGATGTGAAGTTTATTTAGGAAAATTTCCGGTTGTTAGGGTTTTTGAGTCAGATTTGGAAGGATGATTTGTCAGGTGGTTAGGGTAGGAAACAAAAAGATCCAAGAATAGGGGATATAAGTATTGCTATATAGAGTAGTCTATCCTTGTGACAATATAAATTTCCTCTTCAGGAATCCCATTTCTCCCAAGCACCATGTATTTAGCATTAGAAAAAGAGATATGTGATTGTGTAGAAGAGTCATTCTTAATGCAGATGAGCTGAACTGTCACATGCCACCAAATGAACCAGAGAGTCAGAGAGAGACCAAGGTTGGTTCAAATATAGAATATCATGAGAGTTCTCTGTGATGGTCATTCAAGGCAGTAGGTCCGTTTCAACTGACAGTACAACACTGAGAATATAGATTTGGTTCAGGGCAACTACAATCACTTAATAAGCCTTAAATATAGCCATTATTTTTATATCAGTAGCACAAAAGAAAACCAAAAGTCCTTAACCATTGACCATTTTATCTTATTTTAGGAAATTTTTTAAAAATCAGAGTACAGAAGGCATTACTTTTATTAAAAAATATTTAGTCTTCCTGAAGGATTTCCTTATTTACTAAAAGTATAATTTTTCAGAACATATTAATATTATTTTTTTAAGTTCCCAATTTTTAATTTTTTTTTCAAATTGTAATACAACATAAGACCGTGGCATTTTGCTGTTGCTACAGTGTGAACAAAATGGAAATCAATTTGGGAAAGGATATCATTCATTGATTATCCATGCTATCCATTTAAAATATGTATTATTTAATTTAATCCTCTTTCTAGCACCAAGAGGTAATTGACCAGCTTCACACAATAGGACATAGCTGGTAATTGAACACAGGTCTGTCTACCCCTAAACTGTGTTCTTTCTCTTATACCTGCACAACACATAAAATTGGCAGTATATTTTTACTTCTCCAAGATGCCACATGTGCCAAGAATAAATCAGATGATGTTGAAGCATAATAACGTATTTACAAAAAAGCTTTTAAAATAGATATTTTCACCCTGACAGTGACCCTCATTGTAATTTATGATTTTGGGAAATATTAGAATGTAAGTATAATTCAAAGTTGTTAATAGTAAGACATTTAGAAATAATTTTTATTATTTATATTGCTAATAATCTTAGGATATTCATTTTTCTTATTTGATGTCTCTTTTTAACTGAGAATCTTAAATGAAAACCATGTGTGTTATCCTGTTGTAGTTGAATAAATAATTATGTGTATTGTTCTTATATGGATAGTAATATGAATGTAACGCACAAATTGTCCTCTTATAATTTTCAGATAAATGTAAGTAAACATTCGTGTGATAAATATTAAAGTGAACATTTGTTTCAATCTACAATTGGTATTTTATGACATTAGCAAATTTCTATTTCATTTCTTACAAGGGTATTATATGAAATGCAATTTTGAAAATTTCTTGATGAATGAAGGGTCAAAAGTGTGGGAATGAATAGACAACCTAGAAACAGAAAAATACTTATTATATAAACCTTTATTTCTTAATAAATAAGGCATTTCAAATCAATGGATAAAAGATGGACTATTCAGAAAATACTACCATTGTTGATGTGGAAAAAAAGGCTCTTACCATCGTAAACATAAATTTCTGATGGATTAAAGACCTAAATGTGAAAAACAGAATTACATGTGTATTTAAAAAAAAACACCTCAAATTATGTATTCTGTAGGGTGTGAAGTATCTGTTTTATATAGAAACAAAAAACAATCACAACATTTAAAATGCCTTAGAATTTAGATGCCACATAGAAAGTTTAAGAGAGATTAGAAGAAAATGTTTACAACTTGAGTAACGGGAAAAAAGAGCAAATATAAAGCATGCCTACAAATCAGTAAGAAAAAGGTAAACTGCTCTAAGGGAGTTGAGACCTTTCCTCTATCCTCTTTGATTCTGTGGCTGGATCTGAGAATTAAATTGACAAAAGAAAGATTAACAAGAGAAAATCATACAAATTTTATTTGATGTTAACATTTGTTCCATGTATACATACAGTTGCTTTCTTTTAAGCAGAATAAGCCTGAGAGCTTATATACCACTTTAACAAAGAATGATACATTGTGAAGGCGTGAGAAGACAAAGGAAAAGGGATTTTAGCTGTGGAGAGTATATTGTAAGAAAATGAATAGGAAACACATGGGAAAAACACATGGGAAGAGAAGGGTTGTTTTAGTAGGTAAATGAAGTTTTTTAGAGGAAAATCACCCAATAGTATGTATATACAAATTATAGGAGTAATTTATTTGATTATGTAAGAGATTTACATGATTAGAGGCTGAAAAGTTTCATAGTGGCCATCTGCAGGTTGGAGACCCAGGAAAAAGCTGGTACTAGCCAGTAGCTGCCTAGTCCAAGAAGCTGGAAGCTTCAAAACAAGAGGGACCAATGATGCAGTCCCAATCCAAGGCTAAAGGCCTGGGAGTTCCTTGGAGAGTCACTTATGCAAGTCTGTATTCAAAGGCTTAAAGAATCTGGAGTGTGGTATCCTTCAATGGTGGCAGCACCAAAAAACTTTTCACCAGCTCAAGAAGAATCAAGTTTGCAAATGCATATATCTTCACTTTTCTTTGGATTTTCAGCCTATTCAAGCCCCCTGACTATTAGACTGTGGTGCCCACGTTCAGGACATGTCTTCTTCCACTTAGTTCACTGACCCACATGCCAGTTATCTCCAGAAACCCCTTCACAGACACATCCAGAAGTTGCTCTATCAGTTTTCCAGACATCCATCAATTCCGATAAGTTGACAACCAAGATTAATCACCATGGCAGGTTTGTACAGATTTGACTTAGTGTTGACTCCTTATATCAGTGACAAGATTATTCTCCTGGTATGGGGATGGAGGGCACCTCATTTCTCAGAAAATGTATGCTTTGTTTTTAGGAACAAAAGGGGAAGATCAGAGAGACCTTCCTGCATTTACTTTTTTTTAATTGCCTTCACCTCAAAGTAATCAGCATGCCAGAGTGGCACGTTCTTATCCCCTTCACTGCTTATAAAAATAGATAAATTATATAAACAGATTATTTTACAAGAGGAGACACACATGGTCAAACACAAAATGATGCATAACTTCACTATTAATTGGGGAAATACAAATTAAAATAAGGAAATTATTTAACTAGATTTGGAAGTTTTGGCAATACAGAGCATTGGTAAGGATAAGTGTGCTACTGGCAGTGTAAAGTGTTTCAGTCAGTTTGGGGGAATGATTGGAGTGTAAAGTGCTTCAGTCAGTTTGGGGGAATGATTGGAGTGTATTTGGCAAATTCAGTCTTTGTGTTGAGATGGTAGTCTGATCTGGGCATGGTGGCAGATGCTTTTAATCCCAGCTGCTCAGGAGGTTGAGGCAGGAGGATTGCTTGTTTGAGGCCAGCCTGGGCAATTTATTGAGACCCTGTAGCAAAATAAGATCAAAAGGGCTGGGTGTGTAGCTTGCTGGGATAAAGTGCTTACCTAGTGTGTGCTAGGCCCTGAGTTCAATGCCCAATGCTATAAAAAAAGAAAAAAACAAAACCCAAAACAAAGCAGATTGAATATACACCTTTTCCTCTATTCTTTTGTGAAACTCTTAATAAAATGACAGAAAAGCCTTTTCTTAAATGGCATAAATTCAGAGAAGCAAGAATGGTAAAGGAGACAACAGCAACAATATTTTGAATTCTCAAAAGCCGATGGATGAATGAAAATTGATTTGGCTAGATCAAAAAAGCTAAAAACTAGGCCAGGAAAGTGATCTTATGGTGGCAACCCCCTTCAAAAGACTTAGAGATACTAGACAACTCTAGGAATAAGGGCAAAGGATATTTTTTTAAAAATTAAATTCTGTGTTTGATTTAGACCTCCACATTCCTTCCTAACTCTTCACTGGTGAGCAATTTCCTCTTTCCAACCTCAGGGAATTTGATTTAGACTTTTTCTCGGGGGGTGGGGTGGTGCTAGGGATTCAACCCAGGGCCCTGTGCATTTGAGCACTTTACCAACTGAGCTATATCCCCAGCACTTTGATTTAGATTTATCATGAAGTAAAGTAATCTAGATTTTTAGGATCTTGCACTTGCATGGACCCCTTCCAAAATCCTGGAAGGAGCCTGAAATATGTGTTCAAAAAAAATTTTTTTTAATTTGTATACGTACGTTATTTTTGTATTCTTTCTCTCAAAACCTCCAAATTGTATAATCTTTAGGCCCCACAAAACTGGGGTCTGCCCCTGACTAGAGGATTATTATGTGGGAGGATAAAGCTGAGCATCCTGTGTTGGTTAACTTTTTGTTACTGTAAGAAATAACCAACATAATCAGCTTATGAAGAGAAAAGGTTTATTTTGGCTCACAGTTTTGGAAGTTTCAGTCCATGACCAATTGGCGCTGTAGCTTTGGGCCTGTGGTGGCACAGTACCTCATGGTGGGAAAGCATGGTGAAAGAGACCATTCAACTTATGGCTGAGAAGAGAAAAAAGAGAGGAAGAGACTGGCATCCCACAGCAGAGGACAGCTAAGATAGTACAGTAAACTTCAGAGTCATTTAATGTTACTATCAGTGAGTTACAAGGGAAAAGTTGTCAAATGAGAAGACACTCAACTTTCCTTAGGTTAAATTTTTATGTGCTCCATGGGAAGTTCCTAGAGTTGTTGATGTTTTGGTTTTCCATTGTAAGTGTTAGCTTCAGGTAAAACACTATTATAAATTGACTAAAATATAGATCTTTTAACTTCTGTATTTGCTAGAAGACTGGCAGTGTTCTCCCTAATGATATCAGGTCACACTGTGTTATCATTAGTCAGAATTTCAATTATTTTAAAAAATGTTCACTTGCCACAAAATTATTTGTATCTAGCACTTATTGTGGAGTTTTATATAAATACAGATGTCCATGATCAACACCAGACATACTAAATCTCTTTACTTAATATTCTTAGTATATTCTTGACATACTCTGTATATCATTTTTCAGGATGATTATATGTCTCAAGATTTTGTCCTTTATAAAAGAATGTTCACCTATATTTTTCTGGATTAAAGATAATATTCTCTAACTTTTTGAAAATAATTTAATCACTGTCCCTAAATACATTTGTGCCTCTTTAAAAATTGGATTTATTGTTTTCTTTTGCATACTACAGAAACAACCAAATTTCATTGTCAGTTTCACTAATATTAGGAGCTTTTATCAGATACTTTATGTTGGAAATTTTTCAGTAATAAATTAGCCACAACAATTTAAAGCCTCTGTCATCCATGGAAAGTTTTATTTTACTCTGATACTCTCCTAACCTGGAGGTCCAATCAACAACATGTCTGAGTTTAAAAAGGATCAAGCCAGGTGTGGTGGTACACACCTATAATCCCAGCAATTTGGGAGGGTGAGGCAGGAGGATTGCAAGTTTCAGACCAGCCTTAGCAATTAAGTGAAGTCCTATGCAACTTAGCAAGACCCTGTCTCAAAAAATAGCAAGGCCTGGGGATATGGCTCAGTGGTAAAACACCCTGGTTCAATCCCTGGTATAAAAAAAAGAAAAAGAAAGAAGGATCATGTCAGAGCCCAGAGGAAAGGTAGTATGCCAGCTACTTCAAACCACTGTTACTTCAAAGAACAGACCCTTGAGCATAAACTTCTGATGGGATTGCTTAAGCAACGTTCAGAGCATACCAGTGTTTGGAGTCAAGATTCCAAAACCTTCTAGTTAACAAACATATGGCTTCTTAAGACTGCTATCTCAAGATCTAATGGAACAGAATTACTTCTACAGTACTGAAGGGAAATTCATGGTAATTATTGGTACAAAATGTTGCGGATGCTGTCTTATTGTTCTATTTCCTAGATATATAAGGAAGTCCTTTCTTCTTCTTAAGCTGTCTACATCCCACAGCAATTTAATAAACTTTCATGTGTAATAGAAACAAAACATTTAAAAATATCTGATTCTTACTGACCACACCTGACCCCAAACCTCAGAAACTTCAATTGAGTCATTTACTTTTCATAGTACTATAGTTATTTGCATTGTTTAAGTAAGAATCTTTCCTTCTTTTGGTTATGATATCATTGGAAAAATCAGTGATACAAAGTCTTACCTGTAAAGTCATATTTGAGAGTGATGCTTTAGTCAAATATTACAAACCACTTTTAGGAAACTAAGAATGACTTTCCTTATAGACTCAATGTCTTCAGAGTCCTTTCAAGAAAGCTGGCCTGTACCCATTTATAGGGTCCCAGACTTAGGGTTGTGTAAGGAACAATATAAGGCATGTAATACCAGGAACATGAAGGTATTTTGGAAGCCTCAAGAATGAGGGATTTCTGCAAGTTCATTGGTACTGCTTTAGTTAGCTTTTTCTTGGTTGTGACCAAAAGACCTGACAAGAATGGTTTCAGAGGAGGAAAAGTGTATTTGGCACTCACAGTGTCAGAGGTCTTAGTCCATAGATGGCCAATGCCATTGCTCTGGGCCCCAAGGTTTGGCAGAACATCATGGTGGATGAAAATGGTTTAGGACATCACACCAGGAAACAGAGAAAGGGTGGGGGGGAGGGAGGGCGGGGGGGGGGGGAGAGAGAGAGAGAGAGGGAGGGAGGGAGGGAAAGAGCATTCCTCTTACATGAACAAAATATAAACCCCTTCCTCCAGCCACATCCTACCTGCCTACAGTTACCACTCAATTAATCCCTATCAGAGGATTAATGCACTGATTAGGTTAAGGCTTTTACACTCTAATCATTTCACATCTAAGCTTTCTGGCATTGTGTCAAATGAGCTTTTGGGGGACACTTTGTATCAAAACCATAACAGGTACTATCTATGAAACCTGGTTTGGAGTTTCTTGAATTTGGCTTCCTACCATGGAATAGTAAATAATATAAGTCTTTAAAGATCTAATCTGAAATTACTTATGAAAATTTACAGATGAAGCCAATTTTGTAATTATTCATTATACCGCTAGATTATCTTGAATCAAACTTTTAAAAGGCCTATGTGGTAATCCAAACTTGCTGTACCTATGTAAATAATCAAACCAAACCTGCTGAGACCAGCCTCATTTTGTTCTTGAGAATAAACTTTGAGGTTATCTTGATCCTCAGTGGAGACTGAAGGGCAAAAATTGTGCTTCAATGGAAAACTTGCATTGTTGGGAGCACATCCTTTCAGGCTATCCGACTTTATGGGGTTTCTACAATTACCATTGCTTTTGAGCTACTTTACCACTCTGTAAGTGGTAATTAGATGATAGCAATGTGTAAAATCTTGTCTGTAAACACACACATACATACATTCTGTTTGGTAAAAGGACCACAGAAGCATCCTCCAAAAATGCCAGTTTATGTTTCTCCAAATTCATTTCAATAATTCTGATGTATAAGGTATCTCTGCTCTTTGACTTTCCACTTGAAAAAAAGAAAATCTCAACATCTTCCTAGTTCTCTCATTAAAAATGAGTTAAATAGAATCTTTGACATGTTTATTTTTTGTCTATTCTCCTTATAAACAGGGAAACCTTTATTTGTGAGGACTAGTTTTGAGACCTAGCATCAGAGATTTCTCAAGATAAACTCATAAGTTAATTTCTAATTTCAATTTGGCTTCCCTCAGAGCTCAAGTAACTAGGAAAACTGAGCTAATTGTTTTAACACTAGTACTTGTGGTGATACCAGAAAATTTGGGACCATAGTTATGAATTTGGCATTCATGCACTGCCCATACCCTAGTGTGAATTTTGTCTTATGTGACCATGGATCTGGGCCATGACAAAAATGAACTGCTGTTCATGAAAGTTAGGGAGCAAGCTTCAAATGACCTGCTGTTCTTGGATGACCCTGCTTTGCCTCATCATTTTCAACTCCCACTTCCATTTCTTGACTCATTACTCCAGATCGTGGCTAATGATATTCTGTCATTAGGAAAAGATTTAACTATGTTCAATAAACTGCTTAGGAAAGAAAGCTAAAAAACAATTTAAAACAATTTTTATCCCAATGGTTACAGCAAGTTTTGAAAATTAAAGGAAGGATCATAAAACTATCTTGAAAAATACTACCCAGAATGCTTTATCTCCCAAGATGTCCCTGTAGCTGGGCCTTTATTACATCAATTAATGGCCTTCCCAGCACAGCACAAAAGGCCATTAACCAATATTAAATGTAATCCCACTGTTCTTTGCCCTGGAGTATGCTATACTGCATGAGGCTTCCTTAAAACTTTGTAAAGCCGCTCCTCAAGTACTGATTTCTGCAGTTTTTCTACAAATGGCTGCCAATCTTTCTCAGGTAATCCCAGGACTCCCCAAAGTAAATTACAGGCATACTATAACTCTAAAAGTTATCCCAGACCTACCCTCCAATTTAAAAAAATTAACCCAGAAGTATTTGAATAATAGGAAATTTGCAATAATGTGGATTGAACCCAAGGTCTTGTACGTGGTAGGCAAGTGCTCTACCATTGAGTTAACATCCCACCTAGAGAAACAGCAATTCTAAGCCTTGACTATACGTTTAAATCATGCAGCAATTTTAAAAAGTATGAATGCCTGGAATATACACAAACCAATTAAAATAATATCTGTGTTGGTATACAATTTTAAAAGCCTGAATAAAGATCTAATTTCCCTTCCTTTCTTCCTTCCTTCCCTCCCTTCTTTCTTCCCTCCTTCCTTCTTTTCTTTTCCCCTTCCTTCCTACTTTCCTTCTCCCCCAACCCCTTATTTCTGCAGGGGAACATTCTGGTTTCTCAGCATCATTTATTGAAGAGGCTATCCTTTCTTAGCCACCTTGTTGAACTGGTTGACCATATTTACAATCCCCCATTCCCAAGCTTTCTATTCTCTTTCATTGGTCTGTGCATCTGTTGTAATGCCAGTACAATACTATTTTGTTTACCCATACAATTTTAAGATAATTTTAAATTAGGATGTATTATTATCCTTTCTTAAGATTGCTTTAGGTACATGGGGTGTTTTGTGGTTCCATACACATTTTAGGATTGTGTTATCTATTTCTGTAAAAAAATGGAATTTTAATAGGGATTGCATTGAATCCATAGTTAACTTTGGCTAGTATGGACATTTTTACAGTACTGATATCCATGAACAGTGGATATATTTTTATTTGTGTTTTCTTTAATTTATTTCACCAATGTTTTATTGTTTCAGTGTACAGGATTTTCAACCCTTTGGTTAAATTTATTACCAAGTATTTTGGCTTTTTTGATGCCATTATAAGTGGGACTGTTTTCTTAATTTTTTTGAGAGTTTATTGTTAATGTACATTGTTAATGCTACTGAGTTTTGTATGTTGATTTTGTATTTGGAAATTCTACTGTATTATTTTTATTATCTCTAGCAGTTTTAGCTGGATTCATTTGGACTTTCATTCTGTGTGTGGTACTGGCGATTGAATCCATGGGAATTTTACCACTGAGGTATATCTCCAGCCCTTTTTATTTTTAATTTTGAGGCCCAGTCTTGCTAAGCTTCCCAGGCTGGACTTGAACTTGGAATCCTCCTGCCTCAGTCTCCTGAATCACTGAAAGTACAGGTGTGTACTACTGTGCCAACTCTTCTGGATTTCCATATATAATATCATGTCATCTGAAAACACATAATTTTACTTCTTCCTTTAATGTTTGAATGCCTTTTATTTCATTTTCTTGCATAATTGCTCTGACTAGGACTTCCTAGTTCCCAATCTTTATTATTTTGGGGAAAGTTTGAGTTTGGGAATTAATTCTTCCTTCAATAATTGGTAGAAATCACCAGTGAAACCTTGAGGGCCAATTTCCTAGTTCATAGCCTGCTGTCTTCCCAATATGACCTCTAATGGTAAAAGGGGTGAAAAGAGATTTTAGTGGTTCCTTTAAAAACAATAGTCTTTTTTTTAGTTGTAGGTGGACACACAATATCTTCATTTTTATGTGGTGCCGAGAATCGAATCCAGTGCCTCATGTGAGCCAGGCAAGCACTTTTCCACTGAGCCACAACCCCAGCCCAGTGGTTCCTTTTTTAAAGTAATTAATCCCATAACTGATCAATTACTAAAGGAATTAATCCCATGATTTAATCGATTCTCAAAGGCCTTACCTGCAAATATCATTACATTGGGGTTATGTTTCAAAATAAGCATTTTAGGGGAACAAACATTCAGTATATAAAACAACTCTCTTAACTTTCCCAGTTCTCTTCCAGAAATCCAGTCAAATGCTCAGTTTTTTGTTTTCTAGTAAAAACGTCATCATCTTCATGGGGTGATTCAAATTTGTCTGTTTTTGTCACTTCCCCTTTAGTTTATTTCCATGCTCTATTTCACTCCACACAGATTACTGTAGGAATTTCCTATTGGGCTTCCTCTCCCTTTATTTCTTTTCTCTTTCTCTCCTTAAATCTGAGCAACATCAGGATTTCCCTAAACACTAGCTTTAATTTAAGTCTGCAAATTAATACCCTTTAATATTTATATATTTACTTCCTGATGGTAAAAATTAATATACAAGTAAAGTTGTTACTAGAAGTAGAGGAGCTGTGGAGTCCATTTGTTTTTGTTGTACTCTAAGTTCATAGGAAAATAATAATAATCAATTTTAATTATCTGTGCTGTAATTGTTAACATAGTTGGAATAATTGGATATAATTATAAAGATACTTGCCAGTAAAAGACCTGGAAAAATATGTTTTTTTAAATCTACATTTTAAGCTTAAAAATGCATCATCTATAATTAATTTTGATTCTATAATTAATTTTGAATATAAAAGTAAAAATTTTGAAGTGTGTTCCATATTAAGTAAGCCAAAGAAAGATTCTGGTTAGCTATTAGGAAAATGAAATACAACAAAAGAAAGGAAAAAAGAGTAATTGAATCATTGATCAAAGAATCAAGGAGAAATGCATTTATCTTGAGAGGATTTGTTTCCATTGAACTATTCAGCTTATTTATATAGGGCTGGGGTTGTAGCTCAGTGGTAGAGTGCTTGCCAAGTATGTGTGAGGCACTGGGTTCAATTCTGAGCACCATAAATAAATAAATAAATAAATAAAATAAAGGTCCACTGACAATTTAAAAAATATTTAATAAAAAAAACTTAAAAATACCTGACCATTAGTATACAGTAAATTGGACAATTTTTAAAATGTAAAGTAATATTATTTCTAAAACTGTAAAAATTATAACCTTTAATGAAGAAGGCCTAATAAGAGCCACCAAGAATTTGATTTTTCTAACAGAAATATATGATATGATATGCACAGGAAGACTCAACTTGACACTAAGATTCTATTTCATTTCATTTTAGCAACACTTCAGTTTAATCTTTGGAGTCATAATAATAAAATCATTTGAGAAACAGATGTAAGATTCACCATGAAAGGCTGGGGTTGTGGCTCAGTGACAGAGTGCTTGACTAGCACATGTGAGGCACTGGGTTCAATCCTCAGCACCACATAAAAAATAAATAAATAAAACAAAGTTAAAAAAAAAAAAAAAAAAAAAAAAGAATCACCATGAAGACCACAGACCACCATGTTCTCAGGTCAGATAAATGAGGTCTTTCTATTCTTCCCAGGAAGCGTTTCCACACATCTGGAGTGCTGCAACAAGTAGGAGTTCTCAGTTGTGTGTTACAAGTAAAAAGTTTACATAGAAATCAGCAGCAACATAGGTGAGGTTTATTAAAAAAAATCTGGCAATTTCAAAATCCAGTGAAGAAATAAGATATAATTAGCTGGGTGTGGTGGCGCACGCCTGTAATCCCAGCACTTTGGGAGGCTGAGTCAGGAGGATTGCGAGTTCAAAGCCAGCCTCAGCAATGGCGAGGCACTTAGCAACTCAGTGAGACCCTGTCTCTAATAAAATACAAAAAAAAAAAAAGGGCTGGGGATGTGGTCCAGTGATCTAGTGCCGTTGAGTTCAATCCCCAGTACCAAAAAAAAAAAAAAAAAAAAAAAAAAAAAGATATAATTGTGCCACCTAGGAAATGAAAAAGTGATAAAAACCCAGTGTTTTCTTTTATCCCCTCACAGTATTATGACCTCTGCTTCTCTTGATTTGCTGTCCTCAGTTAGATCTTGCCCTAACTTTGCAGTTCAAGTACTTAGCACTGTCTGCCTCATTGGCTCCATTACCATGTTCAGAAGTCCTGAGGAAAAGAGTCTGATTGATTGGTTCAGTTCAGGTCAGATTTCTTCAAGTAGACCAATAGGCAGTGGTAATGGTGGAGGCCTTGGTATATGTTTTTACAGGGGTTGTGGTCAGTTAAAATAGACTTTCCCTCATCTGCAGTTTTTGTGAAATCTTTAGGGAGTAAAGCAGGCTGTGATTATATTTCCAGTTCTGTTCTGGAATTTTACTGTTAATAATTGCATCACATCTTTTTTTTCTCCACTGATTTTAAGAAATTAAAACAGTATACACACAATCTATACACACACACATGAATGTCTGAGTTATAAAACAGTTGACAGAAAATGAATGTTATATTGATCCTCTCACTTGAACTCTTGTCTGAATTACAACTAAATCAACAAACATTGTTTTCTTTCAATGTCCTCAACACTTAGTAACAGCATTAAGGTACGGGATGAGGAGAATAAGTGTTGATAGACCTTTATTTTATTTATATGTGGTGCTGAGAATCAAACCCAGTGCCTCACAGATGCCAGGCAAGTGTGCTACCATTGAGCCACAGCCCCAGCCCAACAATGACATTTGAAACTCAATTATTTTTGAGTTATTAGAACTCCAAACCCTGAAAGGCCCCCTCCACTTCTGATAGTTCCCAGTTGTCTCATAGATGTATGAGATAAAATGCTGGGATAACATTTATCCAGCCTGCTTTCTACATTTTACTTATCTGCTTTGCCCTTGTAGACATTTTCATTTTCTAATTTTACCAGATCTAGTCTCTGGAAAAATAGGACGCATCTCCAGATTTGAGATTTTTTTTTTTTTTTTTTTTTTTTTTTTGAGTACTGGGGATCAGACCCAGGACTTCATACATGCTAGGCAAGTGATACTAGCTACTGAGCTACACCCTCAATATCCACATTTGAGAATATTGAGAGACATCACACTTAAAATAGTGAGTCAAGTCAGAGGAGTCACTTCTATTTTCTTTAGGGACGATTCTTTGTTCATCTCCTAAGATATCTATTTATAGACCTAAGGAAATCTAATATTTGCTTAGTGAATTCCAAAACTAAGGACAATGTCCTGAATGTAATCATCAGCCCCATTCACAATTTGTTCAGGAAATCTAGTGCAAAAAGCGCCTCCTTGTGGCTTCTCCTAATATTGCAGCACATGAAAATAATACTCTTCCCTGATATTACTGATCCCACCAAGATGATTATTATTTTTTAAATGGCAATATTGGGGAAATTGCCTACCACTTGAAAAAAGTAAAAGAGATTACTGAGTTTGGCAGTTCTTCTGGAGATTACCTGACTATATAAGATAATTGTATACCTTTGACCTGACCAAATTTCCACTGAAGAGGCTATTTTACATTTCAATATGGGTTGAAATTAACTTGCACAAATCTAACAGTAATGCAAATAATTCTTAAACACAGCAATGCCAATTAATTAGTCTATTAGAAATATAATAATTTTCTGTCTCCTGGAAATGATTACCACAACATATTTTATTGCCTTATAGAAAAGAATAGAATATTAAAGTTTTGCATTACAAAGTGCTTTCCAACATTTTTTTTCTGGTTCTAGGGATTGAATCCAGGGATGCTTAGCCACTAAGCCATATCCCCAGCCCATTTTACTTTTCATTTTGAGACAGGGTCTTGCTAAGTTGCAAAGCCTGGCCTTGAACTTTCAATCCTTCTGCCTCAGTCTCCTAAACTGCTGGGATTACAGGCATGCACCACCATGCCCAGCTGGCTGTTCTCAATGTTCTTGATTGTGTATTTATGTATGTGTTTTTGAAAATTCCCTTTAAGTGGATTTCCTCATTAATGAGTTTAATAAATTTCTTTCATATATGTTTATTTTATGTTTGCAGTTGTCTAAAAATTATGTTTATATCTTTTTTACTTTTTAAATATTGCAACTTAGCAATCAAATGCTTGATTTTTTTAAACATTTATTTATTTGCTTTAGTTGTACACCATTCATTTATTTTTACGTGGTGCTGGAGTATCGAACCCCGGCCGCGAACATGCTAGGCGAGCGCTCTACCGCTAAGCCACAACCCCAGCCCCTGCTTGATGTTTTGATGATCATATTTTGATGATTTTAAATAAAAAACAAATACAGGGCTGGGGTTGTGGCTCAGTGGTAGAGCACTTGTCTAGCTTGTGTGAGGCACTGGGTTCAATTCTTAGCACTGCATATAAATGAGTAGATAAAATAAAGGTCCATGAAAACTAATAAAAATTTTCAAAAATGCATACTAAATGTTTAACCCTAGATTTAACAAAATCAGTGGTAGTGATCCTAAGGTAGAAAGGGGATTTGGGGTACAGGAACTAATTGGTGTAAAATTTTCTGAGGTAGGGAAATCTCTATCACAAATATAGTCTGCTCTCAAAACTTTCCTTTCATCTTTGACTGTGGTTTCTAATCCACAAAGAGGAGAAGTTTTAGGAATGATGAAATTAGTTGAGAAGGTAAAAATCAAACAGTAGAAAGAATGTGGACAGACTCACAAACACTGCTCACCTGTGTCTTTCTGTATGAGGTCTCCTTACAGTCTTGGAGGTTCAGATACTCCAAAAGGAAACCAAAGCCATTCCTTTCTACCTCAGTGACACAGTGGCTTTGCTGCAATCAGCCAACTCAAACACAATAAAATGTTCTTTAAATATATTAGAATTTCTTCCCCAGCGATTTCATTTTCTTTCTTTCTTTTTTTAAAGATAGAATTGAGAAATAGCAATTTGGTATCTTTTAAAAATATAATTGAATGTTTTCCTCAAGAGCCATTTGTCTAGTTGATTCACAAAGAAACAAAGATATTGCCATCTAGTGGTTTAATTGAAGAAATTCAGTAAAGAAATTTTTCTCATGAAGTGTCCCATATTTTCTTCATGTGGCCCCTAATATGAGACATTTGTTTTTAGAAGGCAATTATTAATATACTTTTTCAAATAAGTGTTTTAGTCTTGGCTGTTCATCTTTCTTCTTTTCAGGTTATATATTTTTTATCAGTTAAACTCAGAATAGGAATTAGAACACACAAAACCTTTTCATAATTGAAGAGAATATAAAGAAAATATGATGTTTCACTAAAGAACTTGGATGTTAACAGATTAAACAAAATAGTAAGTGAAGTGTCAAATTAACAGCTTATAACAAAAACTGAAAAGGAATTATATAAAACAAATGGATATATGTTATGTATATTTATACAACAATCTTTTCTAAAGTACAACCTGAAGCTATGGTTCTTTGCTTTTATTAAATAGCTCTGTTATAGCAAAATTAACTACAAATGAATATTCCATGAAATACTATATTATTATTAACTTTGATTATAAAATAAAATATGTATTTCTATAAAGCTATTCAATTAAAATCCTTGGCATTTAAATTATTAAAATGTCAACAGGGGCTGGGATTGTGGCTCAGTGGCAGAGCGCTCGCCTTGCACATGCGCGGCCCGGGTTTGATCCTCAGCACCACGTAAACATAAATGCATTGCATTGTGTACAACTAAAGTAAGTAAATAAATATTATTAAAAAGCCGGGCGCGGTGGCGCACGCCTGTAATCCCAGTACTTGGGAGGCTGAGGCAGGAGGATCGCGAGTTCAAAGCCAGCCTCAGCAATGGCGAGGCACTTAGCAACTCAGTGAGACCCTGTCTCTAATAAAATACAAAAAAGGGCTGGGGATGTGGCCCAGTGGTCGAGTGCCCCTGAGTTCAATCCCTGGTACCAAAAAAAAAAAAAAAAAAAAAAAAAAAAAAAATTATTAAAAAAGTCAACAAATTTTACTTAAACTCAGAAAATTCACAGATATTATCATTTACTTTCTGCATAGGTACAGAAAGTCCTATTATATTTTTTTTTGTAAAACAGAGGCACTCTATTCTACTACAGAAATATTTTATTCTAATAAAGCATGAGAAATAAGAACCTCTACAGACATTCTGACTCCATTGGACCATCAGAGGAATTTTCTTAGGCTCCTTTTGGCTGTTCTAGATTATCATTAACTCAGGTTTATCAAGTGGAAACATCTTTTCCAGATCCTGAGTATTCTGATACTACTCATAAAGCAAATTTTATACTTCAGGGACAATAATAGCTTAACATGAGTAAAGCAGAGTAGAGCTCCCTTCTTCCTCTTGGTCTGAACAGTACCATGATGACATCCAACCATCCTGGAAAAAACAAGCTGCTGGCTCTTTTCATAACATTTTCTAAGGTGGATATAAAAGAAATCAGGGAGATAAAGAATGAAACAGAGGATGAGACATGCTCAGTTTCCGATCTCTGTGTAAAATGACTATATTTTCTGCAAATGGTCCAGGGGCAGACTACCATGACAGCCCTGGGCAGCGTATGAGGGGCAGGAGGAGGAAGACTTATTCTCATCCTGCAGCCCCTTCAACATTTGGAGCAAGGTTTGATTGTGACATCTGCTAAGAATACCTGTAGGAAGGAAGGCATGTGGTGAAATTGGATGATCACACTTCCTGTTCCTTAGCTGACATTGGTAAGTGTGCTATCTACTTTTGTGTCTTCCAAGAGGG
The DNA here is from genome assembly GCA_025594165.1 of Tamias sibiricus. NCBI lineage: Eukaryota > Metazoa > Chordata > Mammalia > Rodentia > Sciuridae > Tamias > Tamias sibiricus. Next base: position 94,481,358 of record CM046662.1, read on the forward strand.
AAGGGAAAAGTTAAATAATGAATTTTCCTTAGGTATAGTAGGTTATCAGACAAACCAATCAATACAAAATACTGTTAAAACTGCTAAATTTCAAGAGCTATTTGTGAAGTATGCTGATAACTTCTTTTGAAATGGATTACAACACTTGTCTAGAGGAAATAAAGACTAAGAGGGTGTCCACTTGTAGATATGGCCTGTATGTCTGTTTGTTATAGGGAATAATTTTTTTCTTCAAAATCTTATTAACAATATTGACTTTTGTCTATGGGTATAGCTCAGTGATAGACTACTTGCCTAGCATGCACAAGGCCCTACATTCAATCCCTGGCACTACAAAACAAAACAAAAAACACAAACCCAAAGCTTTGCCCCCACCCTCATTGATTCATGAGCTAGAATCTTTAGGACTGGGCTTCAAACATTATTTTTAAAAAGCTTTCCAGGTTATTCCAATATATCTGAGTTTGACAACCACTCTTCTAGACTCCACTAGCTAAGCCAATAAGACTAAACACTTTTCGTGGAAAAGATTTTAAGGCAATCAAGGGTGAAAAAGTAGAACAACTGGTCAAATTTAATAGCCACTTAGCTGGAGGTCTGGAAGACTACCAATGAGAGTCCCAGTTTAAAATACTATTTGTACAGGGAATTATCTTTTAAAGAGTCTTATTACCACAGGTGACAACCTGATAAAATCTCTGTGAAAGAGTGTAAATATTCATAACTTTAAATTTTATTTATTAATTGAACTATTATTTGTTGAGTGCCAAGTATACGCTAGGAGCTATGTCAGGCAGTATAATTATAAAGAAAATGTTCTTTGCTTTAGGAAGGTTGTGTCATAATAAAATAATTCTTAGACTTTGGTATGGATAAACATCATCTTCTGAACTTATTGATAATGCAAATATTTGGTATCTGGTTTTGAAGAATAATAATGTAATTAGTAAGACAGAAGGTAAATGGATATTTATAATGCAATGCACAAGTTTTAAGAGACATATGAGATGCTATTTGATCACTGACCCAGACCAATAGGGAAGGGGAAGTACCACGCATGTTTTTTTTTTTTTTTTTTTAATAGAAGGTGATTACAACTTGAATTCCCAAATAAAAAAAAAACTAGAAATTCCCTAGATGAAGAAATATGGGAAAGAGTTGGACAATGGCACTGATGATGAGAAAGCATGACATATATTAAGAACTAAATCTTATGCCTGGGTTTAGGAGTTGAGGGTAAGATACAGGGGAGATGGGTTGGATAAATAATTGGGACTAGGTCATGAACAGCCTTGTAATCTAAAGTCAAGAAAGAAGTGGTGAATAGTGAAATATCTGAAGTAGAGGATGACCTCATCAGAATTAGGTTAAAAAAAAAAAAAGGATTCTGATAGCAATGAATGAAGGAATTGTCTAAAAATCAGGATGTGGCCAGAAAGGGAGACTGGCAGGACGACCATATTTAAGCAAGAGATGTGATGTGCTTGCTTTAAGGTAGTGTTACTGGGATGGGGAAGAGGGAGGAGACAGATGGTAAGGTGATTAAATTTATGGAACATGGAGAAAAAGTAGGAGGTAGGGAGAAACAAAGGAGGTAGACTGAAGGACAACTTCCAGGTTTCTGGTTTGATTCCATTCATCTCAACTCCTTAGTAATAGTGCTTCTCCTTTTTACTTGAGAAGATTTTCCTTTTGCCATCTTGGTACACATAGTGTACTTTAAGTAGCTCTGTCATTTGTTGAATTCTTCCAGGCACTGCTAGGTAAATACATTTTCTCACAAAAGGAAATGCTGTGAGGGCACTGGCCATATTCCCTTGAACCTTTCTAAGGGTCACCTGTAATGGAGTTCTTCCTCAAGTCCTGTTTACTTCTAGAGCTTTCTTTGCATGCGGCAGTGTGCCTGACCTATGTGATCAGGGAAGGCCAGGAAAGTCAGGCAGTTAATGGCACCAAGGAGGAATGGAAGGGTGAAGATAACTACTCTTCCTAGCTTCCTAGCCCTTTGACAAAGAATCTCTAGTAAGGGTGCTCCCCAGCTGCCTGCAGTGGGGATGTACTCATTAGCACAGCGATTACTGGCTTTTCTCCTTTCCCTCCCTAACTTCATCACACTCTATGTCTCCTGGGATCATTTCCCAAATAATCTACTTTCCTCAAAACCTTGTCTCAGAGTCTGATTTGGGGGAAACCTAAGTAAAGGTACTCAATCCTCATAACAATCCAGTGCAGATGGTAAATGTGACTCTAGCCACCATATGTGTGAATGAATGTGTGGAGAGGTTAAATAAATCATCCATATCACTTATTTGGGGACTGCTAAACTTGGGTTCAAATCCAAAGCCTGTTATCTTAACACTATGTTATACTGTCAGTCTTTAATTGGAAGATACTAGGCATCACCAACAGTGGATGAAAGCTAGAGGCACTCTATCATTGTCTTCTAGGCAACACTGAAGCTGACAACTATTTTCAGATTCTGACACTAATTATTATAAATGCTGAACTTGAGAGTTCCAGCCAGCATATCATGCCTTTCCTAATGTCTGCTTTAGGGGGTTGAAAATTCATCTCGTGGTTCCTTGTCCTTACTGAGTGTGATAGTAATGTTGACTTCAGAAGCTGGGCATATAATTTTTTGGAGGGGTACAAATGTAATCATATAATGGCAGAAAGTGATGTGGTGCATCCACTAATCCTTTGCTCTACTTATCAGCCTTCCCACCAACACTTTCGTGGTTTGGTTCTCGGTTGAGAATATGAGGTGAAAGTAAGTGGAGGGAAAAGGGCAACTGCTCCATGATGCCAAGAAAAACAATATGACTGGAACTCCGCATCAACTCAGTATCTCTCCTTGTACAGCAAACAACCCACATTGAAGCAAAGTATGAAGGTGAGGATTGGAGAGAAGATCTCATCTCAATTCCTTCACCAAACAGCTGTGTGAAATTGAGCAAGTCAACTATCTCCTCAAGATCTGGACTGTCCTCTGTAAAAAGAAGTGCATCAATGTGGATGATCTGTGCATTCCTTTCTAGTTTTAACATTTCTGTGGTTCTCTCAATTCCTGAGTTAGTTACTTGAATGAAAGACCCTCAGCTTCAAGTATCCTAGCCCACTTTCCCCTCCTTGCACATTATTTTATACTTTCTGAGGCTCATGCTTTTTCTTTTGATTTCCCTTTGTTCTGGAATGCTTTCTCTTTTCTTGTAAAATTTCAAACTAACTTTTAAAATTGCTTGTCTTGATACTGAGGAAATAATAGTGCCCTCCTCTGAATCCCTAAGTATTTATTATCACACCATTCATTAATAGGGCACTTAGCATTTATAGCACAAGAAAACTCTGCAAGGGATATTACCATAGGTGAGGAGTGTGGGATTAATTGGTAGAGAAATGGTTTGGAGTATAGGTCTCAACATGTGGTGGACAAATCACATTGAGAATCACATATCTAAGGCTATACGCCTTTCTCTTTCACTGATCAGACACATGCTAGCTTGTCAAACACTTCAGGCTAAATGCAATTAGTATATAAATGAATTCAAATACCTATACAGGCCTTAACAAACAAAATGAAGCAGTGCATTTGCAATAAACTAACAGCAAAGGGAGTCCTGCAAAAGGACACCATAAGGCTCACCTGAAGGGGGCAGCAGTGCCTTGGCTGTGAGAGGTAGGAGCACCAGTGTTGCTGGATCTTTAGTTCTTCAAGAAAAGTGGAAATTGAAAGTCTTTGTTCTTTGTTCCTGAATTTTAAACATTAGCAACACAATTAAGCATTTTAAACATGATTTTTTCAGGTCCTATTTAGTGGTTGGTGGTCTCTAGTCTATGGTCTTCTCTCCCTCTGACCAGTGCAAGCTGGCTTTTCCTGTGATGTTACTCTCCTATACCAGCTTTGTGACACAAGAAAAGTAACAACTTGTTCAATATCAGGTTTTTTGCCTATGATATATATCAACGTTAGAGGACATATGTAAGCAGAAAATATGCTACACAGAAATTAGCACAAATTATTCCAAGAATGTTTATTCCTACTGTTCTCTAATCATGACTGTAGCCTGGCTTTCTGCATATCATACTCTAAATATCTTCATGTCTTCTCTGTTTGTCATGCACACTGTTCTCCTCTTACCCTCTAAATTTTAAATCCTTGGGTAAGGTGCCTTCTCAAGTTATGTGTAAGTTTCTCCAAGGTAAAGAATACCTTAGTTTCCTCCCTACATTAAAAATGACCACTACTACCTTTTTATCTGGAATCTTTAAATCATATACAATTGTAGAAAGAGTAGTATAATCTACCCCTGAGTATGCATCCATTCTCAATCATTTTAGGCAGGATAGGGCAGATTACTAATATGTATCCGTAAAAGATTAAAGTTATTTTCTCCCCAAGCTTTAAAATTTTAGAAATTCCATATGAGGCAACACTCTACAGCTTGAACAAACATGGACAAAATTTAGTGATAAAACTATTGTTTGTAATATCACCTTTACTGTGTGTGTGTATGTGGTTGTGTGTGCACGCATGCTCAAGCTGAGATTTGAACCCACAGCCTCACATGTGCTAAGCATGCACTCTACCACTGAACTACACTCCCTGCCCCTGTCCCACAACTTTTATTATAAACAATAAATGGTACAGGGAAGAAAAAATTATTTCTCCAATTACCAGGTGAACCTGTGAGTTTAAAATGGTTTCTGCCTTATAGTTCCTTTTTTAGAGAAAATTTTCAAAATACATTTTGCATAAACCTTGGTTAATAGAAATGCAACTGTTTATATATATATATACATATATATATGTATATGTACACACACACACACACACACACATATATATATATTTTAGTTGCAGTTGGACACAATGCCTTTATTTATTTGTTTTTATATGGTGCTGAGGATCAAACCCAGCACTTCACATATGCTAGGTGAGTGCTCTACCGCTGAGCCACAACCCTAGCCCCCATGACTGTTTTTGATTAATAAATCTGACTTCTAATACTAATAAGCCTCTGTTTTTTTTTCATTTTTTGTATTGGTTCATATTAGTAACATAACATTATGATTCATTTTGACATAATCATAAATTCATGGAATATAATTTGCTCTAAGTACCCAGTACATTCCCTTCTTCTACCCTCCTTCCTCCCTCTGTTCCCTTTCTTCTACTAATTTTTCTGCTTTTCACTTATAGTTCTTTAAAAAATTAGTGCCTGTGGATATACATAATGGTGTAGCATATTCATATATGTACATGTCAAAGTTAGGTCAGATTCATTCCATTGTTTTTCTTTTACCCAGTCCCTCCACCCTACCCCCAAGCCCCTTCCTCTACTCCACTGATCTTTCTTCTAATTTGATGGAATCCCTCCCCCACTCTGTCTTTTCTTCTCTCTCTCTCCCCCCGCTCTGTTTTTCTTTGTATTAGATTAGCTTCTACATATAAAACATTTGATCTTTGACTTTATGGATCAATTATTTCACTTAGTTTGCTAGTCTCCAGTTCCATGCAGCAAATGGCATAAATTCATTCTTCTTTATGGTTGAGTAATACTCCATTGTGTATGTATACCATAATGTACCTTTGTCGATTTATTAACCTGAGTTGACCCCTTTCTTCTACTTGATTTCCTGAACACCTTTTCTTCCTAGTTTTCTTTCTGTTACTGTCTGGCCATATCATTTCACATGCCCTGGCTTTGGCCATATACCTTATTATTCTTATTTTTTTAGCACTCATCTACTTTCTCTGGTTAATTTTGTTTAGCTCCATTACCTTAGCATTTGGATATTAATAATATCTGTAAATTTTTGCTTTACTTTTACATTTTTGCTTTATTTCTTTCCTGCTTCACTCTGTCTCCATAAGTAAGATGAAAATAAAACAATGAAGCTCATTGAAACTTTTAATGTCTTCATCAGGATGTGTGTGACTTCTTTGTTGAATCAAACAGTAGTTTTTGAATACTAGAAGACGATTTCCTCATTTGTTTGTGCTATGCACAATGTAATGCTTAATAACATACTTTTAGGATTAATCTATATTATCAAGATTTTATTACTTTCTTAAGTCCACAAGCAGAAAAACAAATTAACTCCTAATTTGTAGCATTTGGCAATATCAGTGGTATAAATAGTCCCATGATAGCTAATTTCAATCTACCTGTATGAGATAAATGAAGATGCACAGTAACACATTATTATTTAGCATATCCATAATGTATATGTATATTCAATAAAAATCACTTCAAAAGCTTAGTTAACAATAAAATAATTAGAAAATGGAGAATTTTGAGTATTTATTGCTTTTGTGTTAAGAATCATTTATTTAATTATAATTTTATATAATTTAATTTCACAAAATTCCTGATTATTTAACAATTTTTGAGATTTAAAATTTCTAAAGATTTGATTTTTTCCTGCTCAGAACTCCACTGACTTTCTCTCTGTTCCTACAGTATGCCAAGATGTTCCTGCCTCAGGACTTTCGCATTTGCTCTTTCTCTGCTCTTCTTTAGTTCTTCACCAGATGGGATTCTGATCTGAGCTCAAGTGCTGTAGAGAGACCCCTGACCACCCTAGTTGAGTGGTTTTACTTATTCTAGTTCTATCCTATTATTTTCCTTTATTCTCTTCACAGATATTTGGCAATAATCAGTTTTGGAAAAAGTATAAATCTATGGTGTTTTCTTATTGGAATGGATGATTCATGCTTATTTCGAAAGGAAAAAAAAAAAAAGGCAAAAACAAAAATCACAGAATTACCTAACCATCAACAATGTTTGAGGAAGCCTTGTCCTGCTACACTCACCAGAGTAAATTTGTATTACCAAATCTAGACCTTTGCAAATATGATAGGTGAAAATTTGTGTCTTATTGTAGTTTATTTGTAGTATGTATTTTTAGTTGTCTTCTGTTATAATAGATGAACATATTATAGCATGTTACAACATGTATGTTATACACTATGGATAATTTTTTTTATCTTCTATCTCACATTGTATTGAATTTTACTTGTAGGGTATATTGTACAATTTAGAAATATGTATATGTATTTTCTTATCCTATCCCACGAAAGCTCCTACTGTGATTCTTGGCTTCTTTAATCTACATTCACAAAGTTTACCTGTAGTTTAATAGTCAGATGTTAACTGATGTTGAATGTATCTTTTTCAGAAATTCTTTTCTGGTAAGCAGTTCCTACATTTTACTCTTTGGCAAAAATACTTTTTTTCCTTTTAAATTCACAATTTTTGTTTAATACACTAATTCTCCTTTCCTTCTTATTCTCTCCTCTCCCTCCCTCCCTTCTTCTACTTCTTTCCCATTCTACTCATATCTAAGCTGTTGCTACAGCAATCACTTTGTATAATTAGATGCCCCAATTTGGGGAGGAAAAAGAAGAATTTTTCAGGAACATTATGGTTTATTAAACTAAAAGAACCATTATTTCGCTCCTGCTCTTGATGTTGTCTTGATGTTGTATGTAGGTGGTAGCTAAAAATAACCCTATTAATATTCTCCTTTATATTGTATTCACTAGCATGTTTAGTGCCTCATTACTAATGAGAATTCATCAAAAAATAATGTAAAATTCTTTGTTTCTGATGGTTTTAATAAGAACACCATTTGCGTTCAGAGACATGCTACAAATATGAATATCTAAAAACAACTTATTTGATTGTAAGAAATATAAAGCCAGACAAAGAAGAGAGACTATGAAATGTCTTTTTCTTCACCCAAGGTTCACAAAAGCAACTTTCAAACCCATCACTAGCTACAAAATATTCTGATTTGAAGAAAAGAACTCAGATTAACAAATCATTTCAGTTTTATGCAGTGCCTGATAGGAAAGCTTAAAGTAGGGTGACTATAGATAATAATAATGTACAATGTATTTCAAAAAGCTTAAAGAAAAGAGTTAGAATGTTTTCACTAGAAAGAAATGATATATGTTTGAGGAAACAAATGTGTTTGATCTGATTTAAACATTTCACAATGTATACATATATTGAAATATCATATGGTACCTTATAAATATATATGATTTTATGTATCAGTTAAGAAAAAATTTCAATTTAAATAAAAACTCAAAAGACTAGGTGGCTAATTTCTAGCCTATTTTTAAAAAATATTTTTAGTTGTAGATGGACACAATACCTTTATTTATTTATTTTTATGTGGTGCTGAGGATCAAACCCAGTGCCTCTCATGTGCTAGGCAGCGCTCTACCACTGAACTACAACCCCAGCCTTAGCCTCTTAATAAGGATTTATAGGTCCTATTTTACTTTTGTTATATTTTTCAGCACATTCTAGTTCCGAGTTTTTCTCTTTCTAGTCAATAAAACATTCCTCTGTTTACTGTTGGAAGCCAGAAGTGTGGATAATCCTAGACCTAAATTTTACTAGCTGTGTTCCCAGTTCTGGGCACAAGAAGCCTCTGTTCAGAGGCCCCTGCTTCAGAACCCACTCTAGCCCTTCTTCACCCTTCCACATAAGGTGAGGGGTTCCAAGGGCGTAGAAGATAACACTCACATTGAACCCACATTCACTCCTTCTGCCTCCAAATACTTAGAGCCCCAGAATTCCCTGCCCAAATGGCTCTGAGCTTTTCCTGGGGCTTTTGTATGGCAAGGGCCATGCCACAGGAATATATGTTCCTAAGCCAAGGATGATAGAGTGCCAAGGGTGAGAATGGAGCTTGGATTTGCAGAATGGAGTATCCACATACATACAATGGAGGCCCATCACAGTGTGGCTGTGAGCTGGAAGAAGGAAAAGGAGGAAAATTTTTTTAGCTGTTCCTACATTCCAGGATTCAGTATGGAGCTCCAGAGAATCTCAGAATTGTAACTTCAAAGCTGAACCTCATGTTGTTATAAACTACATTTGTCAAAGGAGGAGGATAGAACACACTTTATTCAATAATTTCTTAGTTTGATTTATAATTTTTAAATATTAATATGTAAGGTATTTTGGCTCACATTTGTACCAACTTAACAAAAACTTAACAAATGTTTGTTAAGTGTCTGTTGACTGGGTTCCATATCTTCTATTTTATTTTATTTTTTTCTGATTCTAGATTGTTCAAAGTTTTCAAACGTGTGTGTGTGTGTGTGTGTGTGTGTGTGTGTGCATGGCGTGCTTATTGGGGAGTAATTTTCAGAAACTCTGGTCCACTTTCAAGGGGAACTAGCATTTACCATTTGTCTTATGTGGACACTTTATAGATATCAGCCCACTCAATTCTGACAGCAACTCTGTGAAGAATGGTTATTCCCATCACAGAGATAAGGAAACTCAAAAAAGTGACTTTCCCAGGATCCCACAGTTACTGATAGCTAATTGTCTTCTCTATCACTGCTACTTCCATCCCTGCCTGACTGGAGGTAACCACAATTCTGATTCAGTCAACATTGATTAGCTCTGCTTGTTATTGAATTTCACATAAATGAAATTATTATATACTACATGCTCATTTACATGTAGGCTTTTGTATTTATTATTTCACACAAAATAATATTTATGAGCCACACATGGTGATACAGGCCTGTAATCCCAGTGATTTGGGAAACTGAGGCAGGAGGATTGCAAGTTTGAGACCAACCTCAGCAACTTAGTGAGGCCCTAAGGATTTAGCAAGATCCTGTCTCAAATCAAAGGCTGGGGATGTAGCTCAGTGATTAAGCAACCCTGGGTTTAATTACCAGCAATATAATAATAATAATAATAATACCCATGAGTCAACCTTTTTGTAGACTGCACCAGTACTTCTACTTTTTTTCTTATATCTCTGGTGGTATTCCATTAGGTGAACATATAAAATTTGTTCTTTTACCTGATTTAATTCTAGTTCGGGATACAACTAAAACTGAAATGAATGGTTTTGTGAACATTTTGGGGGGATGACTAGCACTTCTCTTGGGTATATTTTCAAGAGTGAAATCACTGTATCATAAGGTAAGTGAATGTTTAATATTACATAGTTTACAAAAATGGTTGTCATATCAGTAATATTTCCTTGAGAATTTATCTACATTCTTGCCACTATTTGCTATTGTTAATCTTCAAAATTTTTAAAATTTAATTTTAGCCATTTTGGTACATACATAACTATCATGGTTTTAACCTGTATTTTCCTGATAACCAGTGCTGTAGAATACTTTTTCACATGCTCATCAGCCATTTAAATATTCACTTTGCAATGATGACGTAATGAGATGGTACATGTATGTATGTACACCTAGGTACATGTATGACTGACAGCACATAGGTACACGTATGACTAGGTACATGTATGACTGACAGCACATATGGTGCAACACTACATTGTGTACAACCAGAGAAATGAAAAGTTGTGCTGCAATTGTGTACAATGAATAAGTACATTCTGCTGTCATATATACCTAATTAGAATAAATAAATTACTTTAAAAAATCCACTTTGCAATGTACCTATACAATTCTTTTATCTATTATTCTTATTGTTTTTTTGTTTTCATAAATGATTTTTAATGCTGTCACATATATGTATTGTATGTTTTGTTCCTTTGGTTTTGATTTACCTCTTCAGTTTTCTAATGGTGTCTCTGATTAGCACATATTTTTAATTTTGGTTTCAAATAATTTATCAATTTTTCCTTTTATAATTAGGATTAAGCCTTGTTTAAGAACTCTTGTCTATCGCTAACATTGTGAAAATAGTCTATTGTATTTTCAGATGCTTTGGAACTTTTTCTTTCAAATTCCAGTCTGTGATCCATCTCAAATTAATTTTGCATATGGTGAAAGGGAGGAAAAGCAGGGACCAAGGTTTTTTTTTTTCTTTTTTGTGCGACATCCAGTTGCTGCAGCATCATGTGTTGCATAGATCTTTTCCCCACTGAATTGTACTGGTGCCTTTGCAGTGAAGCAGCTGACGGTTAAGTAGGTCTGCTCTGATAGCTTTCTATCCTTTCTCAAATGTTATACTCTCTTAATTATGGTGACCTACTAATTGTGAAAAGCAGAGGACATTTCCTAGTCCTCTGTTCATCTTTTGGGTACTACCTGAATTTGCCAACCACTCAATTCTTTGTGAGCCAACTAGGCACTGCAGTCATGCAGATACAGTTCCGTCACTGTGTAATGTGTACATAAAATCAAGGGCAAGTGTGAAACAAGAATGGTTAAAACTAGAAAAGGCTTTTAAAAGGATGATTGTGTGTCACACTGGAGCATTTTTTAATAAAGCTTTCCAATAATGATTTGATTCTCTAGGAAATAGATCTTTGATTTGTTATTTGCTGTTGATTAGGATTAAGAGTGTTGAAAATGCTAACTTATAGGTTTTTGACCTATAGAGATGCAAATTATTTTTCTCTAGTAGAAAATGTAATGCCAAATATTGGAAGTTTGTTTTTTTCCCCCCTATAGGACATTAGTTTGAAGATAAATCTATTGTATTCATACAATGGCTAAGTATACTCTAAATCTTTTGTAAACCAGCTTTATCATTTTTCTGGTCTCCTCATTAAAGAGTTAAATAGACCTTGGAAGCATATTCATTTTATATCTGTATGATAGCCATATCTTTAAAATTTAAAACTGATACCTTGACAATAGTGAGGCATTAATGTTAATACTGGGGAGTTATGTGAACTAGCTGACCAGTGATGCCATTATTCAATACAGAGGATAAGAAGGATTTTAAAAGATAATGATTTTTTTTGGTATGTTATGCTATATTGAGTAGAAATGCATGATCCACAGATGAAAATTTAGATTTGAAGAATGATCATAGAGTGCTAGAGTTAAAAATTTGAGAAAATTTGAAGTCATTAGCATGTAGGTGAAATTTAGAAGGTGAGAGTATTTAGGGATAGTATGAAAATATTAAGGACATAATTCTCAGGTGGGGTGGGGAAAGAGAAATAAACATTTAGGGAATGGATGGAAAAAAGCCACCAAAGGAAACTAGAAAATATAGTGAAAATCAGCCAGTAGAGCAATTTTAAGGAGCGAGTGGTTAATGTGTCAAAGTGACCCGGGGGAAAAACCAGGATGGAAATTGAAGAGAAGCAACTGAATTTAGCAATTAACAAGTATTTGGTAACCTACTAAAAGTATTTCCAATATAGAGAAAAAGATATGTCAGATTTGCTGTGAGTTTAAAAAAAAAATGAGATATAAGGGAATGGATGCTCTAAATACAGTTTAATGTTTTAGAAAGTTTGAATTTAAAATCTAACTCAGGTCATAATAAAAGGTTAAAACCTGCCATTGTTTTTCCATTACCCTTGGAATAAAATTTACCTCCTCCCATCATGGTCTGTGGACTCCGCATGATTAGGACTCCACTAACCAATATGACTTCGTGTATCATTTTTGTCTCTCATTATGCTACAAACATTTATTTCTCTTCCTCATGTCAGCTTATTTTTCTGTCTTAGGGCCTTTGCCTTTGCCATTCCTCCTCTTAATATACTCTCCTTCCAGATCTTTGCAAGGCTGATGGGACAGCAATGAAGTAATGCTGCTCAGATCTCAAATCTTTAAGAGAACCTGCTGTGAGAAGTGGTAATACCTTTCAGCACCCATGTTGTGAACATGGATGAACTTGTTTGAGTTTCTGCTTTCATTTCTTTTGGGTACATCCAGAAGAAGAATTGCAGGATCATATGGATCATATTACCATTTGTAATACACAAAGGTTCTAATTTCCCTACATCCTAACACTTTGTCTTTGTTTTTATACTAGCTATTCTTTTTTTTTTTTGTGTTTGTTTGTTTGTTTTAAATTGAAGCAAATAATTGTACAAATTTATGGGTTACAATGTGGTTTTAATACATATATGTTATATAATGATCAATTTAGTATAACCAGCATATCTACCACTTCAAACATTTATCATTTCTTTGTGGTTTAACATTAAAAATCCTCTTCTGTAGTTGTTTTGAAACATAAAACACATTATTGTTATAGTCTGTGCAGCTGGATCATCAGAATGTATTCCTCTCCTCTATTTGTAACTTTGACCAATATTTCCTTATTCTTCCAAACTTCTAAATCTTCTCAGGCTCTGGCAACTACTTTGTACTCTCTACTTCTACAAAATCAACTTTTTAGATTCTACCAATCATTCCTTGAACATTTCATTTCGATGTGGTATCTCATTGTTTTGATTTGCATTTCCTTAATGATCAGTGATCTTGAATCTTTTAATGTCATTATTGATCATTTGTATATTTTCTTTGAAGAAATATCTATTCAAGTCTTTTGCCTATATTTTCATTGGGTTGCTTTGTTGTTATTGTTGAATTATAGGAGTGATTTCTGCCTTCTGGACATTAATACTCTATCAGATACATAATTTTCAAATATTTTCTCCCATTTTTCCACATGGATTGCCTTTTCACTTTTTTTCTTTTTTTGTACCACAGATTGAACCCAGGGGCACTTAACCACTAAGCCATATCCCCAGTCCAAATCCCCCACCCCATCTCACACACACTCCCTTTTATGCTTTATCTTGAGACAGGATCTAGCTGTTATTTAGGGCCTCAAGTTGCTGAAGCTGGCTTTGGATTTGCAATCCTCCTGTCTCAGCTTCCTGAGCTACTAGGATTACTGGTGTGTAACACCACATCAAGCCTTTTAACTCTCTTGATAGTATATTATGATGCACCAAGGATTTTAATTTGATAAAGTCCAATTTATCTACTTTTTCCTTTGTTGCCTGTCTTTTTGGTGTCATAACTAATGAATCATTAATATTGAACATCTGTATTGATCACTTTCTTCAGTTTTCATTGTTGTTTTCTAGAATAAACTGCAGTTTGTTACACATTTTATCTAAAAGCATAAACATTTTACTTTTTTTGGAATTGGGAATTAAACCCAGGGTTCAATGAGCTACATTGCTAAGCTACATTCAAATCCTTTTTTAATTTTGAGACAGGGTTGCACCACACATGCACAACTTGTCCCACTATTAACATCTTGCACTGGAGAGTGCTCAATACTGCATTGTTTTGGATTATAGAATTTTAAAGCCATGATACTTCTGTTCATTTTTTTCCAAGGACTTCCTAATTAATTGCTTTTGCTTCTTTTATGGGAATAAATAAATACATTTTTTATATGTCACAGACTGCATTCACCTTGTGTGCCCATTTCTATCCATTGTTTGGAATCTATCCAATTTTTCTTCTTGAAAACACTCCACCAGTCATCCATTTCTTCATTTTAGACCAATTTCTTTTAAGTTTCTTGTTTCTTCCCCTTTCTCTTTCCATTGCCTTATGAGATGTATTAGTTTTCTATTGCTGCCATAACAAATTACTACAAGTTTAGTGGCTTAAAACAACACCCATTTGGTATGTCACCTTCCTACAGGCCTGACATCTGGGTACAGTGTGGCTCAACCCAGTTGTCTGCTTAGGGTCTAGCAAGGCCTCCCAAAATGTTATCAGAGCGGTGCTCTTTTCTTGAAAGTCTGGGGATGAATGTTCTTCCCCATTTGTTGAGGTTGTTGACCCAGTTCAGTTCCATGCTTTTGTAGGACTGAGGTCCATGTTTTCTTAATTACTGTTGGATTGGGGAGTCATCTCAACTTTTAGAAGCAGTCCGTGTTCTTTGGTTCATTACTTCATTTGTTCATTTTTAAAGTTAGTCATAGTGAATTGAGTCTTTCACTTCAGATCTCTCTGACCTCTCCTGCTTTAACCCTTCTGCTTCTAAATGGAGAAAGGTATCTAGTTTTTAGAGCTCCTGTGATTATACAGGGTTCATTGCATAATTCAGGATACACATATTTCAGGCTGGTAACCTTAATGGTACCTGCGAAGTTTCTTTTTCCATGCAACATGATATACTCACAAATTCCAGGGATAAGGACATGGACATCTTTGGTGGGCCAGTCTGTCGCCTTACTCTTACATTTCATATCTGTTATTTTTGCATTTCACTCTTTATCTTTCTGGAGAGAATTTCCCAGACAGAGTATATGATTAAGTTTCTAAATTATGTTGTGGCATGATTTTTTGTCTTGACAAGAAATAGAATTCCAAGTTCAAAATAATTTTAGTTTAGTTTTGAAGGCCTTACCCTTTGGTATCTAGTGTTTCTGATGAGAAATTTGATGCTAATTCATTTATTCCTTTTTAGGAGGTCAGATTCTTACATCTGGAGGCTTTTAGTCCTTTTATTTATTTATTTTTTTCATGCTTTAAAATGTCTTGTTTATGTGGCTAGGTTTTTACCATTTATTTTGCTCAGCCCTAGGTGCATCCTGCCAATCTGGAGACTTTGTGTTAATCTTCAGTTCCTTAAAATTTCTCTTTATTTCTTTGATAATTTTCCATCTTTCCAACATTTGCTGCTGTCTCTGGAATTCCTATTAGTCTTATGATGAATTACTCCTCTGTTTTTTCCAAAATGCCTATGTTTTTGTTTGAATACTATATGTTCTGGAATGTTTCTTCTATTGAATCATCTTACCATTCTATTAAAATTTTAATTTCTGCAAACATTTTAAATTTTAATTTCTACAATCTTTTCTTATTCTCTGAAATTCCTTTAGCACAGTAATGACTTTCTTGAGTATGTCTTAGGAAACTTATTATTAGAATTTTCCTTTGGTTTCTAAACTGACTCAGTGTCTTCCTGAGATAGTTATTTGTTTTCCTTAATTTTATTTTTCATGCTGTGGGTTCCTTCAAAATTTTATAATTTTCCAGCTACTAATTTTACACATTTCCTGTTAAATTTATTTCTAGGGAGTTCACATTACTATTATTAATCATTATATTTCATAAAATATATTGATTTTGTATGTCTGATAATCAGCTACTTTAGTGAATTCTTTTATCAATTACAATGCATTCTGTTATACTCTTGCTTTTTCCAGATAATCTTATCATTAATATATAATACCAATTTTTATGTCATTTTTTCTTATCCTATTGCATCACTGATGAGAATTTCAATAATAATATTGGTAATTGTTTTAATATCTGTGGCAGAGCTGCTAATCTCATTTTTATTTTGTAATAGACGATCTGACCTTAAGGTATAGCAGGGCACAGTGTTCCAGATAGATTTCTTTCTTGCTTGCTCCCTTGCAGCAAGTAGTCATCATGTCACTACATTTCACTAATTAAATATGAACAAAAGTGATGCATGTTAACTTCCCCACCATTCCTTTAAGAGGATATTCTGTTGTAAACATTTTAGTTTTACATTTAAAATCTATTTTCACCAGTTTATTTGCCCATAAAATGACTATAAACATCTCATAAATTCTAGTTCTAGAGACTAGATTTGAGAAAAATATTTCATTTTAATTATGCTGTCCATGTTTAAAAAAAGTATTTCCTATAACTGCATTGTCTATCTTATTAGAATTGGATATTTGAATGTTATTCATTATCTTTTTAAAATTGGGATGATCTCCTTCATCTAGAATGATTACTTAATATTTTGAATTATCCTTGCACTTTAAAAATAATCTTTATTTGATTACAGTAAAATACTCCTTTAAGACATTATGAAACTGATTTTGCTAAAATCTAGGATTTTTGCACATGTTTACAAGTGAATATCAAATATGAGCCTGGTATTGGAGATGCTATGAGCCACATGCTAACTCTGTCATCACTGGGTTTACAGTGAGTGATTTTAAATGCTTTTTTAGGATGCTGAAGTTTGTGCTACCTTTTAAAAATAAGCCCCAAAGCTCTCCATTTTCCATTATCTCTGCTTTGAGATTAAAGAACAAGAATTAGCACTTAAAGAGTTTTTAAAATTCACCCATAAATCTAAGTAGGATGGATGATTATAATTTGGAGGCTAATTACTTTTCGCATTTTTTTTAAGTTCTGTTATTTACCAAATCCAGTTTTCTTTTTCTTTTTTTTTTTTTTTTCCAAATCCAGTTTTCTATCTTCATTTGTTGTTTTCCTTGAAAGGTGACCATTTTGTTTTGATATTATGTATTTGCTGCATGAAGTTGTGCTGTGCATTTAATAAATTTTAAACCTCCCTTTTAAATTACAGACTTTTACTGGCAATATTCTTTCTTATTACACATCACAGAAACCCATGAATTTTATCGATATTGCTAAGAACTAGCTTAACATAAGAATACTTCATCATTTATTAATTCTATCATTCCTTTTTTTGTTGCTTTTTCAATAATCAGTTATTTTGTTCTTCCTTTCCAACTTCTTCAAGTACATACTTTCTTATTTTTAAGTAAAATTGTTTTCTCCTAAAGCTTGATTTATATCTTATATTTTTAATATAGTATTTTTCAATGTCATTGCATTCTAGTGTATAATTGCAATCTATTTTCCTGTTACACTCAGGTAATTAATAAGTCTTTTAAAATTAAATATTTATTTTTAGGGATGCTATTTCTTACCTATTATTTTTTAGCTTTATTCTTTTTATTATGTTTACTTGCCCAAATTCATCTCATCCTTCTATGACTTATATATATGCCACTTCCTTCAAGAGGCCTTCTGCCTGGCTGTGTTTTTCCTTTTCTGTATATACATCCTTTACATATAAAGTGTTTATTTATCCTTCTACTTTTTCTAACTCCCACTCTCATTTGCTGTTTAGTTCATTTGTAAGTTTTTCACAGGAAGATTACATTCAATGCAACAAATATTGAGACCTATGCATCATAGGCACAAGGGGTAGTATTAAATGGAAGACAGAATTCTTTCAAGAAATTAAGCCTAATAGGAAAGACTAATAACTTGATTTGTACTCAAGATAACATCATGTGTACAAGTAGCTCACAGAAGCGGAAAATAAAGGACAAAATGGCCAAACCCATTTCAAAATATACCGAAGAGGAAAAAAGGAAAAGACGCTTTAGGTACCACTTCACCGTAAATAGCCTAATAATCCAACCCAGTAATACCAAGTATAGACTATAGCATCTGCCTCAGAATCACTTGAACGGTAAGCGGAAAATAAATCCACACTTACTGAAATTAGAATGGAGAAAGGAGCATTTAGACCTGTGTTTTAAACAATTCCCCAGGACATAGGACATCCAAAGTTTTAGACCAGTGCGAAGCCAGTTTCTTAGATCTCTTCCCCAGTTATCCCACTCCCTCCTTCTGGGGAGAGGGCGGCCTCCGGACTCTCTTTCTGTAACCTCCCTCGGAGTTGTCCGCCTTGTCTCAGGCCACTCGACCTGGGTCTGCAGGCCTCCACGCGCAGAGCCTCCGATGCCCGCCGCCCACTCCCCACGCGGAGACTTGCAGGATGGTTCCGCAAAGGATTGCGGGGGAAAAAGCATCAGGCCAATCTAAAGGGAGGGAGGGGCAGCTGAAGAGCTGGGCATAACGGTTTATTTGATTGACGCGAAATTCCTCCAATGAAAATAAAGGACTCGTGAAGCGTCCGCCTTACCGGTCAAAATATTCAGCCGCTTCCAACCAATCCAGCCGGTCCTAGAGGCCGCTGAGGTCGTTCGAGTCTGTTGAACGGCTTGTGGAAGTCGTGCTGCGTTGGGTAGGGGTTTAAAATCGTTCTTGAGAGGAACAGCTCTGTCCGAAGAGAAAATGAGTTTAGCTCTGAGGTCGGTAATAAGGAGGCGGCAATGCTCACACCCCGGAGCGGGGCCCAAGGGCGGGTGTAGGGAAGGGAAGCCATTTGCAGCCCAGGCAAGGAAGGAGGTGCAGTTTGGGACGAGCGAAAGGAACCTTGGCCAACCTGTCCGGACCTCTCACTCAGGGGCTCTGGGGTTCCTCAGGTGATGAGCCCAGTGCCTTTCCGCGAAGGCAGTCATTTCCGTCAGCGCTTTGGGCTTGGGTCGGTCCAGAAAATTGGCTTTATTGCAAGCGAGGAAGAGAGTGAAATATCGCGAGGTTTCTACCGGTGTTTGCGTAAAAAGAATCAGGCCATGGAGGCGCCCTTCCTGCCGTTCCTGGTGCCTGCCTTACACCGCAGCTGACGTAACCACTCACCTGTAAATGTGGGAAAGAACAAAAAAACTTGGTGTACTCCGAGGGCCATGCTTTACTTGATAATTGGGGACCCATATTAGTGACTTCAACTGACATTCTCTCCTAGATTTCCTTTTTGAATTTCTTGGGCTTTCTCATTCAATTCCAGTCTCTGAACCTCTGTGTGTTGCCCTCTCTGTGTTTAGACGATATACTTTAAATATCCACTTGGTCATGCCATTTTAGAAACGATCTGCTGTGCTTAAAGGCACTCGAGGTCCTCATTGGCTGTGTTCACGTGTGTATTCCGGACTTCTCTGTGAGTCTTGGGAAGGGAGTGACTGACCCCAGGAATGCCCAGATTTGTGTAAAGTCAGGTGACTTGTGAAGGAAAGATCATCAGCTTTATCATACTGTTCCTGCTGGTCACTTTCTAGCTATCTTTTGTCATTTTTTGGGTATATGTCAAAGATCAAAATGACTTTGAAATGTAATTGGACAACATTCGAATACTGTCAACTTTTTTTTATATGTCAAAGTTTTATAGGCTTCTTCCATGTTTTAAAACTTGTGCTTATACACGTGTTGCACCCTCATTTAAAAACTTGGACCACTTTATAAATCGGCAGCTCTTAAGGAATACATCTCTGACTTTAAAATAAATTTTGCTTTTTATTTTTTAACAGTTTCCAGAGTTTGTTAGGAAAAAGAAGTTTTAACATATAATTTACATGTTGAGTGAAAATTACTTTTCACATTTTCTTAAAAAATTAAGTACAAATATTATGTACTATGTTTTGGTCTCTAATATTTGTGATATCTTTAGGCCCATAAATATTTTGGTTAGTTTGTTAATATCAATGGAAGAAATTACAAATGAAGTACCAAACTATTAGAAAAACATAATCTAAAAACATTGTAAATCTGAAAATTTAGAATGCCAAAATAATTTTATAAGTCATAGATAAATTACATGGTTCTTTATTAGGTAGTAATTTTAAGTATTTTTAAGTAATTTTAAGTATTTATAAATACTATCAAAAGTAAATGAAGTATATAGTGATTATCAATTATTTCACTAGGAAGCTTTTTTAATGTTCTTATAGAATGTTGTTAATATGGTATGGGTGCTTTGGTTCTTGGGTAATACAGGTGAGATTAAATACAAAGGTGGTAAGAGGGAAAGTTTGATATTATTTCTTTTAATAATAACCTTATATGTAACACTATTCAGTTTGGGGAATACAAATTATTAGCAGTTTAAGTTATGAAACAAGCAGGGCTTTGACTCATAGGGAAAATTTCTTTATCTTTCTCCAAAATCTTTCCTTTTATAAAATTTAGAAAATCATTCTGTGGCTAGTTTGCATAATATAATTGGATTAAAGTCAACTAAAGACTTTTTCCATTTCATAGAAGTGAACTTGTAGTTGACAAAACAAAGAGAAAAAAAAGAAGAGAACTTTCTGAGGAACAGAAGCAAGAAATTAAAGATGCTTTTGAGCTGTTTGATACAGACAAAGATGAAGCAATAGATTATCATGAATTAAAGGTAACTAAATTAAAATATTTTTCTATAAAAATGATTTGCAGTTTTGATGGCTTAATATATATTTCTAAACAATTATTTTAGTTAAACTGATTTTGGAACTATGAAGCCATTTTAGGCACGCACAAGTGCTGTAATAGAATGGAATCAATTCCCTAGCATAGCTGTTAGAAAATCTCTTTCATTTAGTAAAATGAATGGTATTTTAAATGTAAAAGTACATTCCTATGGAAGGTGATTATTTTTCATTCACATAATTAAACCATTTCAGAACATGGAGTTTAAACAGTTCTTATCATATTCTTCTTCCAGTGTTGGTTTCCTTCTTTTATAGGATGGGGATAACTCAATCTTTTGAAATGGGAGGAGCATTACCAGTTCTTGCGTATTACCTTTGTTGCATATTAGTAAGAAAGTACCAACCTACTTTCTTTGTTGCAAGCACTATAAATTGTTTGATCCCTGATGTTGGTACACCCTAATAGGGAAAAATGTTAATCTTGAGGCTTGGAATTATTTATAAAGATAAAATGGAAAATTGGTGTCTAGGATTGTAGGGGTCTTAGAGAAAGATGGCATCTTGAGATTTTGAGTTTTCTTTAATGGATAGGTGACTATAAATATGTACTTTGTAGTTTTTATTTTGGTAACTTTGTAAGGGATTTTTAAATAGAAGAATTCCAGATAGGAGTAGGAACAAAAGGTAACTTGATAAGACATGTAAAAGCAATAATGAGCCTGTAAGTTTAGCCTTTTCAATTTTGCAGTCCTCTTTAACTCTCTTTCTAATTGATCTATTCTTCCTTTATAACGTGTCTTCCATTTGTTATCATTGACTATCTTGGTTTGTGACTTGTTTCATAGCTGGATATTCCTATGTTGTTTCCCACTTCTAGTTTGTCTTGTATACTACCATTAGATTTAGATTTTTCTTACATTCTCTTATCATATTGTTCATTGCTGATAAACTTTTATGACTCCTTATTACACACTATATAAAGGTTCAGATTCCTTCGCTTGCTTTCTGTTGAATGCTTTCTATACTTCTACTACCATGTACTTTTCTCATTTGCTATCTGCTTTTTTCTGTTTGAACTCTTCCCATTCTGATAAGATAAATAGTTCTGTTCACTGTCCTTCAAACCTATTCTTTATTTTAGTGTGTATTTTAATGCCAGTCATCCTTTCTAAATGTCACATTGCTACTCTTCATCTATTCATTAAGGGACCATTTGAACTCTCCAAGTAAGACTTTGTTAGCCAGTAACATGTTACTCCTTTCTGTTACTAGCAACAAAACTTTTTTTTTTCTTTATTGTTAATCTCAGGATTCTGCACCACTTCCTTAGTAAATAGTCATTCAGTATTTGATTGTAATCCTTAATCCTTTTGTCTCTTCTGTTGTATAACCTTCTAATATTTATGCCATGTCTTTTCTGTATTTTGATTCTAATTCCTTGAGAATAAATATGTTATTGAAATTCTATGTATGTTAACTCAGTACATTATATAGTATACTATGCAAACACTTGTTCATTTAAAAAAGTAAAATATAAATGAAAAATTTTCTATTGTTTCAGTGGTGAAGAACAACTACGTTAACACTGCTATTTTAGAGATACAAAACATTCAAAATAATTGTATTTTATTAACATTTTATTATTTCTTAATCTGCAAAATCTCAAGAATCAGAAATCATTTTTGTAAAGAATGCTTTATAATTTGCTTTTCCCTTTTAATCCAAAAGGTGGCAATGAGAGCTTTGGGGTTTGATGTAAAAAAAGCTGATGTACTGAAGATTCTTAAAGATTATGACAGAGAAGCCACAGGGAAAATCACCTTTGAAGATTTTAGTGAAGTTGGTGTGTATTTTAATAATCTTTGTAACTGGCTGTTGTTGGTACATTATCTAGTTAATACAAGATTTTTCTTTTCTAAAATTCTCTGGTTAAAGAATTTTGTTATTGAATTTTGGTGTATAATATGGCTGTTTTTCAGGGTTTTTTTGGTACTCCTTTTTTCCTGGTTTTCAGAGAGACATATTTATAACTTTGCTGTGAGATTTATAGTTTTGTCTTCATTATGTTCTAAAGATTCTAACAAGGAACTATCATATAGCTTTTTATGTATTTTGATTCTAATTCCTTGAGAATGTTTTTCTCAATCAGAATGTTTTTCCAAGCAATGTGTATTTATTTTATGTTAAAACTAAAAGGGTGATCAAAATATTATTTTCTCTCAGTGAAGCAGAAAATTTGGTATCCTGCTGTATGGAAAATATTTCCCAAGGACTATCTGGTATGTGATTTTTATTGGCAAATTGGGAGAAGAGGAAACTGGTAGCAGTTAGTATCTTTGGCTGTAGATGAAGCACATGCTTTCAGGTTGACAGTTTATGAGGGACTACATACTTTGAATGGACTTGATTTCAGTGAATAAAGTCATCTGTTTAGAATTGAGGGTGGGGAGAGGATTGTAGTGAGGGAAATAATTGGCTAACTGGAAGTAGAAGAAAACATTTTGGAACTACCAACTGAAGATAATGTACTGTGGGCTTAATATAATTAAATTTTGTATAGTTGATTTTAGTGAATTATTTATAGCATATATAGATTAGGCTTTTTCAGAATAGAAGATTCTGGAAGGCCAGGACTTGGCTATTATAACTTAAGTTGCCTAGAATGTTAAACATAGAATGTATAAATATTCAGGTTCATTTCAATTACATTATTTCCTTAAACCAATGATACCAGTTTGTATGAGTCATAATATATAAGCATATTTATGACTAAAGATAAATGATAAATCTAAGAGAAAAGAAACCACAACATAGAATAGTCCTAACTTATGAACTAGTATATAACTGTTTAGAGAGGCAGCTTATCCCTTTTTGGGAAGATATTTGTTTTTTTCCCCTCTAGCTTGTGGAAGTACTTACTTGAGAAGAATAGTGCCACCTTTCTTCTTCTGAAATAAATGGTCTTCTGAAGTTTATAATTGCGGTATTTCAAGTTTTAGCCTGAATTATTTATAGGAATAATGTGTTAGGATATATGGAAATGATACTATCAGAAAAGAACAATAATTCAGGCACATTTGTTTTGGGTGGATTACCTGGGAACCAGATTCCCTGCATTCAAATATTGGTTTTGTCACTTACTAGTTATAAAACTTGGTAATTTTACTTCTCTGCATCTCATATTCAGTTGTACAATGGGGATAATTGTAATGTCTCATAGGGTTCTTGTGAGGTTTAAATAAGTCAATAATATATGAAGTGCTTAGAAAAGTACCTGGCATATAGTAAGTGCTACTAAGTGTTACTAAGTGTTTGCTATTATTATTATTTTGTTTCATTGGTTTCAGTACCTAAAAATATATATGCATCACTGGGAAATAAATGGTATCCTATTTTGCATATATTTTTCTTACTGTCTTTTTCATAGATGCAGACTACTTTAAGCACTATTATCATTATTAATAATTCCACACATTATTTCATCTTAAATGAATACTTTTTTTTTTGCACCAGGGAATGAACCCAGGGACACTTAACCACTGAGCCACATCCCCAGCCCTTTTTTATATTTTATTTTGAGACACGGTCTCGCTGAGTTGCTTGGGGCCTCACTAAATTGCTAGGCTGGCCTTGAACCTAGTGATTTTCCTGACTCTGCCTCCCAAGCCACTGGGATTGCAAACATGTGCTACTGTGTCTGGCTAAATGAATACAATTTTAAAATTATAATTTTTACAGAGACCAGATTCCCATTTTGTCTCCACCTTTTCCTGACACCCTATCCACAAAGCATAAATACTGGTTCCTTCTATAATAAATAGCTATGGTAAAACTTTAACTCTGACTCTCAAGGATCAACCTTTTGACATGCTAACACATATTTTAGCTCTCTTAAGGCCGCCTATTGAGTAGAAGCTATCCAATAAAGCTTTATTACTGCTTGGGTATCAAATAGTCAAGAACTATGTATTACCCCCATTTGTTGATTACTTTTAACTAATAAGGGATCACAGATTAATTTATGTTTTATGCTTTGTGACAAGTGACTCTAAATCAGCACATTTGAGTCTTAATTTTCTGTACTGTTCCTTTAGATATTTCCCAATGAAGTCTGGCACCCAATTGGGTTTTCCCCACTACTAGGAAAAAAAAAAACATTTAAATATATTTAATCCAAGTTTAGAGTCAAGGCAGCCTGAGGCTAATGAGTATGGTAGGTGTTTTAGGAATTGCTGTCTTTAAGACAAATTGGATGTTTGTATTTCATCTGTTTTTGGCATATATTACCTATTATTTAATTGCCTATTTAGAATAGAATATTGTATTTTCGTTATGCTCATTTGACAAACACACTGAATTTGTTGGCATTATGTACTATACTGGTGTGAGGAAGGGGAATTAATGAAAAATTACCAAGAGATTCTTCTTTTCAGATGCTTACAATTTACTAAGTGTATGGTACTATGAGGTAAAGTTTAATTTTGTCAAGGGTGGGAATTGTCGAACTATAGTTCTTGGGACACGTTTGGTGGCACTCTGTATGCTTCCATACCCATTCTTTTATGCTGCTTTTCTGCTGTATGACAGTTTTTATGTTGCTTTTCTGCTAACATGGCAATTTTGACAAGAGACCTTGTAGTTCCCTGAAAGCATAAAATATTTGCAATCTGTCCTTTTGCTGGAAAGATCCCTCTGGATGAGGAATTGAAGATGATTTTGCAGATGGGACTTCTAATTTAGGCCTTTAGAATGTGAATAAGATCTCCAAGGAGAAGTTTGCAGGAATAGAGAAAAGGGATCATAGGCATATAAAACAACAACAAAAAATGATACTGAAACTACAGCAGTTTGGGAAACTTCAGATAGTGCCCTTGACTAAAGATTGGGAAATGACTGGGAAAGTAGGATTGGGCCAGATTAGTAAAGTTTGGCATAATATAGAGTTCGGACTTTGGTCAACACCAAAGGATCATTAACAGTTTTTAAGGAATGGGATATGATGTGTTTTAGAAAGATAACTGATGAAAATATAGTAGATGATTTGAAAGAAAAAGACTGTAGACAAACTAAAGTACTAGACTTTTTATACTGATCATGAGGAGGGTGAAAAGGAAAGGATTATATTTAAAAAGTTGAAAAACATCTTCAGAAATATAAGATCTAATCATTTATGATGTTTATAGGAAGATAATTCAGATATTTGAAGTAGGGGAAACTAGCTGTTAGTGATGCTTTTTGGGGCCTGGTGGGCTGGGATTCACTATGGGGATCATGGAAGGAGTTTGGAGTACAGCATTCTGAGCTTAAGTAAGTGGTATGTTTGGACAGAAACTTTGAAAAGGCAATGAGAAATATAGTTGATATTTCTACCATGACGTCATTTTAAAATTTACTTCTAATGTGATGTTTTTGAATTTGCTATATTCTAAAGTGATTTTTATATGGATAAGGTCTAACTATTTTGATGAAGTACATTGCTGATAGTGTAGTGAAATCATTTGAAAACAGATACATGGACAGAAATTTGGTATTCTGTAAAATAAATTAGAAACTCTTCTTAATTGCCTGTATGACAATTGACTTATTTCATTGAAAAAAAAATGTTATTATAATTAAATTTTACTTTGTAGAACAGAAAAAGAATGTGAAAACGTAGAGGAGAGTCACTGTAAAATTATATGCTAGCTAATGTTTTAGCTGTTCAGAATTATGGGCATTTTAATTCCTAAGTAATTTTTATTCTAAGAGTATTGATACAAGACTATATAGACACATAAATCTGAAATAACTAACACAAAGTACTAGTGGGATAAGAATTTGTACATCTTGGAGCCCCATCTGTTCCCCAGATCACCCTGTTGCTTCTTTAAGTACATTAATACTTTCTGCAAGCTGCTTTTTTGGTTCACCTGTCATGTTAATTATTTAATTGGTGAAGAAAATTTCTTAACACTTTTTTTTTTCCTTGTCCTGCTTTTTTGTTGGGACTAAATTCAAAATAAGTTGAGTATGAGCCATAGAGTTAAGTGTGGTATTTTATTTTGGTGTTATGGCTGTATATATGCCAATTCCTTTTTGACTGAATATTTATGAGCTTTGATGATTTGCATACTTATAGTAATATACTTCAATTAGTTACTTGGAAGCCTGTTTGGATAAAATTAATGGATTGAAGTATTGAATATATGTGTAGATGACATAACATCAGCTTCAATAGGTGCTTGTTCAACTAAATACAGATGAGGCAGCAGCAAAAAAACTTGTTGAGGACTTTGATTGTATTTTTTCATTTGGGGTTCATTAAACATTCTAGTATTTCCTATCTCCAAGCAGTTGCAATTTTCTAAAGATTCTAAAAGCCTCAACAGGACTAAGTTACTTCTAATGGTATAATGAATATCATATAAATAATCTTTTCTTACAGTGATAGGATAGCATGTAGAATAACTTCATAGATGTTTACTTACATATTTTCAGAATTTTATCTAGTAACTTAAAAAATTTATACCACAGATTTTCAGTTCAGTTTTCATTATTGTGGCCATTTGTTGAAGACAGAAAATGTGGAAAATATTTAAGCTTACTGTATTGTTATATAAATTACATTTAGTATATTAAAGTATACTATTACTGTTAAGGTCTGAAATCACATTTAATTTTAGTGAGTTGTTTGAGAGTTATTATACTGAGCAAAGTGGATATGACTTTAGGGAGACCTCCTTTCCAGAGGGTTTTTTTTTTTTTTTTTTTTTTTTCTTTTAAACATAGCTTTCTCACTGTAATCAGATTTAATTCTTTTAACCTATTTCTCACATTTTGGAAAACCAAAAGTTTCTTCTACTATTGAAGATGTTAGTGGGATTTTTATCTACTGTCCGAGATTGTACCTCTATCAATGATGGCAGCGCTTTTTGTTAACTCCTTAGGTTTTGATGTTGTTGTTTGTTTTTAAGGTAGATTAAATTGGATGAAGAATAAATGTATTAATTTTAGTTAACAGATGGCATTTATCTAGTTAGCTTTAAATATTTTCTTGATATTTCTCTCTAGAAATAGGCTATAAATTCCAAGATTTATTTTTGCTTTATGTCAGAGAGCCTAGAGTAATTCTTAGTACAGTTCAATAGTAGACCTTAAATAAATATGGTATTTGTGTAGTCCTTTTTATTTTTTGTGGTTTTTTGATATAAATAGTTTTGCATACCCTTATAATAAAATTGTTGACATTTAAAATCTAAAATATGGATTTGGTTTTTCTAATCTCATGCTTATCTCTGAATTTTAGGGATCTAATTTGACATTTGATTTAACAATAAGGTTGACTAAATATTGACAGATTTGCAGCTTTTATTTTTATTTAATATTTGGTTGATTTCAAATATGAATGCTTTTGTGATTATGCAGGTTTTGTTTAAAATATATATGTGTATATATATTTTAACTGTAGTGACAGACTGGATATTGGAAAGAGATCCACATGAAGAAATACTGAAAGCATTTAAACTATTTGATGATGATGATTCAGGTAAAATAAGCTTGAGGAATTTGCGACGTGTTGCAAGAGAATTGGGTGAAAATATGAGTGATGAAGAACTTCGGGCTATGATAGAAGAATTTGATAAAGATGGTGATGGAGAAAGTAAGTTTTGCATAAAACCCATTTTCCAAATATCCCTGATACCACACATACACTAAATTTTTCTAAAGCTAAGTGACTTTCAAGACCCTTTCAAACTATCATTTTTTTCTTTCTTTCTTGAGACAAGATGTCAAAGTGTTGCCCAGGGTGGTCAACTCCCCGGCTCAAGCAATCCCCTGCCTCAACCCCCCAAATAGCTAGAACTACAGGCATGAGCCACTGTGCCTTGCTCTAAACTGTCACTTTTTATTCAGTGTGGTGGTATTCATCTTGTAATATTTTGGATTAACTATTTGGCAAATTCAATTTAGAATGAAGCAGATCTTTAAAATCTACTGTACAGATTATAATAAGAAGTGCCATACTTCAAGAAGTAGTTTAGTTTTCTCTGAAGATAAAACATCACCAAAATTTTAACCACTCAGTAAAATTTTAGACTTTAATACTTTTTCCCTCAACCTGCATGCATTTCTAAACTAAGTTATATTTATTTTACTGTTCAAATGTTTTTAATCTGTCTTTTCTTTGTTCACTGCTGCTGTCCTAATTTAGGCCCTGATTTCTTCTTAGCAATTTTGTAATGGCCTTATTTATTCTTTGCTTGACTACCTACTAGGAGCAGTGTTCTGTGTGCTGACTAGTGCTACACAATGAAAGAGGCAGATGTGACTCCTGCCCTTACTTTGCTGTCTTTTACAGCCTTCTAATTGCACTCGGTGCATATAAATCTCTAATCTCTTTCTTCTTCAGTCTATTGATAGCATTATTTTCCTAAAATACAGGTTTGATGATACCATTTCTGTGTTTAAACATTTTAAGTGGTTCTTCATCGCCTGCAGAGTAAAGTATAAAGCCTTCTATGATATGTCCCACTTTAAGTAACTAGTTTTATTTCCCACTGTATTCTTCTACTTTTCTACTTTAGCTCTCACCTCCTGTATGTACACACTTTGACAGGATACTCTGTATCCTTTTTTGTGCAGTGCCTTTCATCATGCTGTTCCTTAGAGTGCTCTTATTTGCCAATTTCTGTCTGCTAAAATGTTATTCATTTTACTGGGTACATTTTAAACACTAGCTTTTCCTCAAAAACCTCCCCTAATGGTGTGTTTGAATTGAGTCTTCCATTGAGACTCATAGCATTTAAAAGAACAAATTGCTTTGATACTTTCATGTACTTAATATGTAATTTTTTGTTTATGAACTGAATTTGGTTAGAGGTATAAACTTTGTATTTTTTGTATTTTAAACTGCTAAAGACCATAATATTTTGCTGCTTGTTTTGTAGACTTTAGTAATTGCTTTTGTGAATTTTTCATGCTGTCTATTTTTTAAGGACAATGAATTTTTTAAAACTTGTGTATATAGAAAAATAAATACGACGTATGTGGAATTGCTACAAGGTAGACATAACGCTGTGGTAATGGTATAAAATCATACCCTGATCTCCCTAAATAAACATAGTACATATCTTTGTGGGGAAAAAAAAAAAAGCAGTATTTTAAAAGTTGCTGTGGACCATATTTTAAATAAAAATGATTATTGCTAACATTTATTTAGCAGTTTATGTTAGATTTGTGCTTCAAGTGTAAAATCTTTAAAATCATAAAACACAAGTATGTTTCAGATTATTAATTATGTCACCTAGTTTTCATTATAACTTTTGTAGAATAGAATATTATACCTCTACATGCATAGGATAGATGCATACATAGTAGATGAAGAAGCTAAATCTTTGAGAGATTAATAGCCTGCCCAAGGTTATCACAGAGCTAATACATGACAGAACTGGAACTGAAACTCAGATCTCCTTAATAACAAAGAATGTGCTTTTATATATAATACTTTATTGCTTCTTGTGCTGTAAAGTAGAGTGTAGACTAGATTTCTATGTTTATGGAGTTTTAGAAATGACATACTATTATAGGGACCAATGTATCAACTGGCACTTCTGATGCTTAACTTTGTTTTTATCCCTTTTGAAGACAAATGTTCTTTAAGGTACCTATTCTATGTGATTCTCTAAAATTCTTAGTGACTTGTAATAAGATTTTACTCTGTGAAATGACAGAGTTATGAAAATTTTCTTAAAGGCAGCAATGTGGAAGAAAATAAAGCCATATTTGCTTGATTCAATATATTGACAAATATTTTTGTCAAATGCTTGTTTTATGCTAGATTTATGAGACATTGTTGATAGAAGTTATAAAGTTAAATGTACAAAAGTAGCGCAGATTCTCTTCTAATTGTCTGAAAGGCTGAGAGTAAAGTATCTGACTCCCTTAGCCACTTTTTCCTTTCTACTTTTATGTTTTCAGGTATGAAACCATGGAATAGCTTAAAATACTTTGAACTGCTATCATACTTTAAAAGCATATATGTATAAGTATAAATTTAAGTGTATGTGGCTTTAGAACTTCTATATGAAGCTTAATTTGAAACTTAAGTAACAGAGCAAGTACTTTGTAGATTTTGAATATTTTAATCATGGCTCTTTTATACTGTTAAAATGATGTATAGTCAAATCATCTAAGAGTCTTCTTATGTTCTTCTTCTTAAGAATATACATAGTCTTAGCCGGGCGCGGTGGCGCACGCCTGTAATCCCAGCACTTTGGGGAAGGCTGAGGCAGGAGGATTGCGAGTTCAAAGCCAGCCTCAGCAATGGTGAGGCACTTAGCAACTCAGTGAGACCCTGTCTCTAAATAAAATACAAAAAAAAGGGCTGGGGATGTGACCCAGTGGACAAGTGCCCCTGAGTTCAATCCCTGGTACCACACAAAAAAAAAAAAAAAAAAGAATATACATAGTCTTGCTACCTGTTTTGGTCTAGATGCCTCAGTCTACATTGCCTAAATCAGGGGTTCTTAAAAGTAGGTGCACACTGATTACATTTTGAAACAAATTTTATATATTTTAACTTTAAAAATTTATTGGGGGGACATAAGAATCATAGCTTTTACAAGATATTCAAATGTGTTTATTTAGCTCCAAAGTTTAAAGATCACTACTCCCAATTTCAAAGATCCTTGAAGGTAGTGTGAGAATGTTACAGAGTTTGTTCTCACTACATATGTTACAGTGCCTTGTAAATGTTTAATATCGATTACATACATTCCTGGTTTTCTGTCAGCTTCTGAACAACTCATTCTCCTTAACTTGAAGTTTATTTTTGCTAGGTATGCATTATTTTTCTGTTACCGTATTTCTGATGGTATTCTACTTTTGCTCTCTTTCCACTTCTTTCAAATTCCTTCTTATTTCAAAGCTCAAATAATGATTTGCAAAAGGGTGAAGAAGAAAAAAAAAAAAGATGGTAGAATGAGATGGATATCATTACCCTAAGTGCATGTATGAAGTCATGAATGGTGTGAATATACTTTGTATACAACCAGAGAAATGTAAAAATGTGCTCTATAAGTATAATATGAAATGTAATGCATTCTGCTCTGCTGTCACTTCTAACAACTTAGAATAAAAAATAAATAAATTAAAAAAATAAATGTACAAATAAGACAATAAAAATGATTTGCTTTTACCTAACTTCTGTCATTAATAATGATTTTTTTCCTACTATAATAGATTTTTTACAACACTGTTTTGGTCTGTATTTTAGTAATAGACCATATTTTATGTTATTAACATGCGTTCTGTGTTTAAGGTATAAAACCTGATTGACATAGTTACTGAAACTTGCTTTCTATGTGATTTCTGGAACTAGTATATTCTTTTTTATTTATTAGTTTATTTATTTTAATTAGGTATATATGACAGCAGAATGCATTTTGATTTATTGTACACAATTGCAGCACAACTTTAGAACTAGTATATTCTTTTTATTCCTGATGTACATGGTTTGTTTCCTCAACATTTTTAATTGGTTAATTTTTCTAACTTTTCATTATGTATATTCTCAAACAGAAAATTGTTTAATTATTACAATGAATACCACTATACCCCTGCCTAGATTCAGTAATTAATATTTTACTGTATTTGCTTTATCCATGAGATGTTTTTTGAACCACTTGAAAATGTTTACTATATCCATATGTCAAAAATGTCTCCCTACTATTTTAGCATGTATTTACTAACAATAAGGGTATTGTCTTTCAAAACCATGATATAGTTTTGCACCTCAGAAAATTAACAATAATTCTATAATATCATCTGCTATCTTGCTTACTTCAATTTAAATATATTACAAAGTAAGAACCGCGGTCTGTTTTGACTTACTAGACAACACTTAGTATGGTGTTGGCATTCTCTAGGACTTAAAAATGTCTGATTTGATTCAGTGTTTTTATATATTGTCATTGAGGATTTTTAGAATTAGAAACAATCTAAAACATCATCTGATTTTCATTATATTCAGATGAAGAAAATGAGATGTAGAACTATTCAGGGAGAAGCTATGACTAGAAGTCAGGTCTTTTATTTCTCAAGTGTAGTTTTTTTTAATACTGTTATCAAAATGATCATTAATAGTTTGTGGTTTAAGGGATGTTAAGTCTTGGATCCATACACTCACCTGTTAGATACAGAGCATTATTTTCTGAACATTTTTATTAATTTGGGTTTGCATGTGTATACTGTTTTTTAAAAATTATATTTAATAAATTATCTGATTTCCTGTTTATTCTAGGTTGCTTTATAAATTGGAGATTCTTACTGACATTTATAATTTTGGTATGCTGACAAGAAGTTGTTATCAGTGATTTTTTTCCCTCTGCATTTACATCTATATTTATTTTATAGTTGCTATATTTCTTTGATAATTAAGATGAAATCCTTATTTTTTCAAATTGCCATTTCTTTTGATACTTTTGAGTGTGGTGACCTGGTTTCAATTATTTTTTGCTTTAAAATATACTTTTAAAAGTTCAAGAAGTACAATTTGAGTTTTTAAAAAAATTTTATTCTTTAGAATTCTACTTATTTTATGTGCATGGTATGTTTAAGCTTATTTGTGAAGAAAGGGTTTTCTAAGTGAACTAGTAGAATAAAGATTATAAAGAGGAGTTGTTCACCACTTAAGAAATTTGAAATGTCATGCTTTTGAAACTGTTTTATCAAGTGTATACAAATGTTTTGACTGTGATACTATCTTAGTGACACATATCTTAGTGTCTTTTCCCTGGTTGATATTATAGAATACTAATTTATAATGATTATCATGTGTATTTTCATATTCATAAAGCTCTATTTAATAAACATCTTTAAGTTTTTAGTGAAGAAGTAAAAGCAAAAAGCCATCAACTTACTAAGAATTTTGTATAATATAAAATTTTAAAAATAATATATAATGATAGTTATATTATTTGCTGAACAAATAAGACATCTAGTTCTGATTGTTTTATTTTCTTTCTTACTACAGTAAATCAAGAGGAGTTCATTGCTATCATGACTGGTGACATTTAAAGAATTACAAGGATAAACACTAAGAATGTTGCAGTTACTATATTACATTCTATTTTCGTGCCTGGAGCAATGTTAAAAAAGAAACCAGCTTAAGTTCTTTTTCCCAAAAGGACCAAAATTAATCATCTTCTGTATTTATGTTTTACTGTTAAGTTTCTTTGTATGAGCATTCTTGTTAATATAGGTTTCTATAAAATTTTTTAAAATCAAGTCACGTGGTATATATTCTTTGGAGATTTTTTTTTTAATTATTTAAAGTTAGTCATTACTTTTGGTGCACATTTTTTTTAGGCTTTCATTAATGTTTATTAGTATTTTAAAATTTGATAAATTTTCTATTTTACTTTGCTTTCTAAAATCTTTTAACCCTTTTAATAGAATATTGTAAAATCTTTTTTTACATTTTTACTGGTTTCTGATACAAAGATTAAAATATAAATAGTAATAGAATAACACCTTTTTCCATTACTAAGATCTCATCAAATTTGACATTCTTTTTATATTAGATGACTCAGCATAGGCCTCATTTCTTTTTAGAGTCATGTCTTTCAATTTAGAGGGAGTAAATATTGTACATATGGGTCTGACCCATTTATCCTTGTGTTCTTGAACTTTTTTGGCATGTTAACATAAGAATGAAAGTTAAATCTAAATATTTCTTCCTTAACCTAATGAATGAGTAAAATTTGAATCACCTAATTTCATGAAAAAGTGAAAGATTTAAATTTTGATCATTTAGAATATATGAAAATATAAAATAGTAAGCTACAGAAATAATTAAAGATTATATTTTACCAATATAAGGGAACATTCTGTGATTCACCAGGAAACAGTAGATAGACTTTTTCAGGTATTGGCTCTTCTGCCTTGTAAAAGTTTGTTAGGGGGAAAGAAATGACTACGGAAGATAGGTCATATAAAAGTGGTACCCATTCCAGGCCTTCACTAATATGATTCCTGGTTATGTGGGCTCTTTAGGGTTGTCTATTTCAGTGACCTTTATTTAAACTTCATGTTTTAAATTTAATAAAATTTGAGGTACTTTTAAATGCTGTGAGCCTCCTAGAGTATTATATTAAGAGTTAGCCATTAGAATTTAATAGAAACCTAGTAGGGATTACTAGAACAGTGGTGCTATTTCAAAGAATTCTCTGGGAAGCAAGTTGTTCACCTTGAATAGAAAAATTTGAATGTGAAATCAGTGTTCATAATAGTAATCATATTCAGAGCAACAAATAGAAATGGAATTAAAAATTTTTATTAATTATGCTGATGATTGCTTTCTGTGTCTTGATCATGAAATATATTGATTTCCAGGAAAGTGAAGAATAAAACATTGAAGTAAGTGTAGGCTTGCTAGTCTACCACTTTATTGGAACAATATCCCAAGCTACCTTTTTTTTCCCCCCTACTTAAAGAGATATCTTCTTTGTTCTTAATGTAAATACTCTTTCCCTGGGATGCCAATAGTTCTATTTTTACTATGGTTTAGGGAAGAATGCTTACTGTTCATGTTTGTGTAGCCTTTGTCTTATAGTAGAATATGAATTATTTGCCCATTTCTTCCAGTGTTAAATAATCAGTAACTGTATAGAGTTGAAAGGCTGATAAAGTTGGATAGTAGAGGTGGAAGTATGAAGAAAGGAGTGTATTTTCTATAAAAAAAAATTAAGGGGGGTGGATATTAATCATATTTATCTTTAAAATCACAATCACACTTATCATTCAATTGCATTTCATGATATGAGAAAAAATGTATTTTCTGCTAAACTTCCCTAGCTCTCTGCTGCTGTGCTTCCTGGTGAGCTTTGCTAGCTTGAGATTTATCAACTAAGATCTTTTCTTTCACTATTGTTATAAACTGGTAGAGCTATGTGATTACTAGTAGCTCTTAGGATTTATAGTCTTCTGGGTAGGTAGTTGGTATGGGGAGGATATAGAAAACAGTTTTGTTAAGCATTTACTATACGGTAGTATAAAAAAGTAAGAATATCTTTTTCTACACTTACACAGTTTTTATTTCTGATATCAGATTTTTCAGTGGACACCAAGTGGCAATTTATAATTCAACTCAATTCTGACACTGTCTCTAAAAGGTAGTGTCAGATCCAGCAGGTTAAGGACTTGGTTCCACAAAATAGCCTCATGCTTTGGATGGAAATCACAAGCCTGAGGTTGTGACCCATGAGCAGCTATAATTTAGAGGTTCCTGCTGCCCCAACTCCTTGGGATCAATTAATTTGCTAGGATGGTTCTCAAAACTCTGGGAAACACTTATGTTACTGGCTCATTATAAAGGATATTTAAAAGGATACAAATAACCAGCTAGATGAAGAGATAAACAGGACACAGTATGGGGTAAAGGGGAGCTTCCAGCCCCCTTCTTTCACGTACCTCTAACTGATCAGTAATTTGGAAGCTGTGAACCCACTCCTGGGTTTTTTGTGAAGCCTTCAGGAAGTATGCATGATTGATTACATCATTGACCTTTGGTGGTCAAAGGAAACTTCAGCCCCATTCCCTTCACTGGAGGTGGCTGGGAGGGGTTGGGGGAGGGCACACTTCTGGTTCTCCAATCACATGGTTGATTCTAATGGTGCTGCAATTGGAATGAAGAGCTATTGCTCAGGGGAGGCTGACTAGAACAAGCAAACTGGAAATAGCATGATTCTTTCCCTTTCTTCCTGCTTTCCTAGTTCTTTCCTCTGTTCCTTCTATTAGTGGAACCTAACAAAAATTCAGCTGGCAAAGGAGAAATATAATTTTGACAGTTTCAACTCTATTGATGTTGGAGTGTAGAAAAGAGATCTGTGCTATGGGGAGAAAGTAGCTCAGTAACCAGCACTGCTGACCATTGATTTTATCATTGGAACTAGGTTACTTTTGAAAGTGAAGCTGCTTGGTATAGGTAAGCTATAATTTACAGTGGGTCAACAGGTGTAAATCAGAACTGTCCTAGCAAACCAGGTAATATGATCACTTGATCTTTGTGAATAGTAATCACTTTTATTTGAGAAGTTTATATTTTATTCTTAATAACCTCCTAGAATGGATACTGTTGGATTGTCTTTTATGCAACAAAAACAAACAAACAAAAAACCCCCCCTAAGTTTAGAAGGCTTATCCAAGTGAATAGACAATAACTGAGTTGGAATTAGATTGCAAGCTTTCTTATTTTATAACCACTAGGTAATACTTTCTTCTTACAGTGATTTTTATAGATTCTCTCAAGGTGTAATGGATGAGACCTTTAAAACCACAAACATAAAAGAGAATTTGAGATTTAGAAGCTCAGTGGCAAAAACATTTATTAAACATTTATGCTTAATTTAGCATGGTATTATGTTCTTCCTTGTGAGTAAATGTTTGGTGTCAGACCTCTGGAAGTTTATAATCTTGGATATACTATATTTTTACATTGATGTAGACAACATTGAAAAAGTACATTTACTTTAATTTTCATTAATTTAATTAATTTTCATTAATTTAGAAAAGAAATACATTAACATACAGTTTTAAATACTTATTGAGAAAGAGCATATTATTGAATAGTGAAGACTTGAAGTTTTAATTTTTAGAGTAAAATTTAGGAAAACATTTTTTTTCAAATTAATATTCCTGAGAAGGTTTTATATTAGGAATTGCTTGAAGTGAAAGGAACTCTGGATTTAGGAGAATGGTTGCTAAAAGTTATATGGGAAGGTCTTTAAGGCATTAAGCAGAAGAAGGGAGCAAAGTTTATAAACCTGGACCTGATAGTCCTAAAACAAAGCTCTTGTAGGTCTCAGTGGAGCTGTGGAGGGTGTGTGTGTGTATGTAAAAGTCATTTTAATAGTAGGATTATAAATTGTTCATAATTTGGGAAGCAGGAAATCTCAGTAAAACATGGCAGTCATCTGGGCAAAAGCTGAGTTGAATGTTGGAGATCTTTGTTAAATAGTCTAGGTTCACCCACTCTAGTAGAACAGGTTTTTATTTGGAATAGGTAATTTGTTTACATTTCCTATTCTGAATTCAGTACATCCTATAGTTGAAGCATTTATTAAAATCTTCATCCTCAATAGTATGAAAATCGACAAGAAGGATCTAAAACTAGTAAAGTCTGGTTTATCAGAGATATGTGTAAGTTGAAGTTACTCCATGAGGTATACTCTAAATATTAGGTGTAATTATTAATAATCTAATTGTCCATAAAATCCAAATTATCTTTTTTATTAGAACTTCAGAAAGCTGTATGTTTGTGCTGTTCTGAGAATACATAAAATATTTTTTCAGGAAATGATGATTTTAGGAAGGTTACTGACATTTTGTAGACTCGAAGGTCAGCAGGGTTGCCTCATTTTATACTTAATTAAAATGATTTTTTAAAAACTAGATTTTCTTTATTCCATAATAAAAGATATCAGGGATACTTAATAAAATCCCTGGAGTCCGACATTTCTGATTTTAATATGCTTGTAACATTTGTCCAACACACTACTGTGCTGTCTGAAAAGAGTGATCATTTTCTTTGTATGGCATTACCATAGACTGCCTATTCCCAGGTCCTTCCAAAAGGTCCATGTAAAACCTGACAGCAAAGAAACCTATACTGTTGTGGAACATAAATTCCCGTGACTTATTGATGAAAATGTACTTCTGATGGATAGCTTTTTAGAGTAAAAATCACTCAATATACATCAATTAAATGCTAAGTGATAAAAACATTTCCAAATCATATTTTCTACCATTGAGAATCTTCTGAAATTTAACAGCAGGTTAAATTTGGGGTTGGCCTACTGAGAAGCAATCTTTTCATTATAAAATGTGTAATTCAGTTGTTTTGGAAGTTCATGCTTTTAAAGCCCCTACCAAACAGATGTAACCATACTTTAAGCAAGATCTGCATTTTCTTTTTCATTTTCTATTAAATTAAAAGTGTTCAATTTAATGTGAAAAACTGGCCCAAACTTTCCAGGAGAGTTTTTTTGTACCAATCTTCTTTTGTGGTAATTGTTGCTCATCTGAGTCTTTAGGGATGGTGAGACATTTTGCAACAGTTGGGCCATAAAAACAAAGGATGTGGGGAAAAGAGGCAAGATTTGGATTCTAATAGTGTTCTTTGGGCAAGAAAACTATTCAAGCTGGGCGGGGTGGCGCAAGCCTGTAATCCCAGCACTTTGGGAGGCTGAGGCAGGAGGATCGCAAGTTCAAAGCCAGCCTCAGCAATGGCGAGACACTTCGTACCTCAGTGAGACCCTGTCTCTAATAAAATACAAAAAAGGGCTGGGGATGTGGCCCAGTGGTCAAGTGCCCCTGAGTTCAATCCCCAGTACCAAAAAAAAAAAAAAAAAAAAAAGAAAAAGAAAACTATTCAAATCTAATTGGTTTCACTACTGTAGCAGATTAAAGAAAAATAAAAAGAACAAAACTGGGAAAGATTTTTGAAATACTAGAAAAGTAAAAATCTGTTTTAACTACCTCATTTGGTTTTGGGGAAAAATAAATGAGGTTTTATTTGTGAAGTATTTTGTGAATTGCAAAGTTATATGAAAACAAGCATCATTATGATAAGGTTTATTCTGTAGTTCGATTATTGGCCTGTGTGCCCAACTGCCTGTCATTCTGCAATCTTGGAGGTTCTGGGATCTTCAGTGCTTCTAGGGCCTGGTTGTACTCAGACTCAGGTAGCTAGGGTATTACTTGGTGGTCAATTTTAAAGTCAGATTAGTTTCTTTGGAGTATTCATAAACAGGTAAGCAAGTCAAATGTGCAGTCTCTTTGGAGGAAATATAATTTTATATATCTTAGATAATCATATGCTATTAACATTTTGTCAAAATAAGCTTAACAATCATGATTTATATTTCTACCTGTCATTAAGACGAATAGTTTGAGAAAAATTATCAAAAAGCTATTCTTCCTAGCATTTACTAGGGTTTCTTCTTCTAAAGGGTTAATTCATGTGAAAAAGAGATAGTTCTTTTTAGAATTTATGTATCATTTTTTCAAAAAAGCATTTGTAGCAAACCTCTCCAGCACAAATATGTAATATTATTAAATTAGAAATAATATAGATCACAAACCTGATAAAAGGAAGAATAAATTAGTATAGATACAAGTTTAGTTACTTGGAGT
Source organism: Tamias sibiricus (assembly GCA_025594165.1). Taxonomy (NCBI): domain Eukaryota; kingdom Metazoa; phylum Chordata; class Mammalia; order Rodentia; family Sciuridae; genus Tamias; species Tamias sibiricus. The sequence goes on from CM046662.1 coordinate 94,521,054, forward strand.
CAGATGAAAGAGTTTTCAGAGTAATGATGGTTAAAAAGACACTGTAGAGACCTGGGACAAGGCTCATCTCTCCATCAGTAACTGCTGCCTTTTCTACTCCCCCACCCCTCTTTCCTCCTTCCCCTTGTCTCCTATGGGATTAGAAATGTATTGAGTTAATTTTGAGAAATGTCTTCATTTGAAGTGAGTGTGGGAACCTAAAGGAGCCCCTTCCATAGAGGAGGGAAATTGCTAGACCTCTGCTATGCTATTGTTAATCTATAGACTCGTTAACCTGTTCCTATATAATCAAGAAACATGTTAAAGGAGTTCAGCCTGAGGTAAAAGATTGAGGTGAAGGAGAGGTAAAAAGAGAGTTTGATTTACAGTATGGCTTGTAGTATGGATGCGGAAGTTTTCTGAAGTACTAATTAATTCACATGCTCATTTGCTCAATTATATACTTCATATACTAATAGGAACGCACAATTAAAGGGATTAAGACTGCTATAATGTTTGACCCAATATTAAACATGGTTCAAGATTCTGATAAATTAAGCATTGAGGAATACACTGATTGTGTTGATAGCTAGCTACTAAGGGGTTCCTAAACATCAGGGAAGCCAGAGACTTAGGGTTGATAGGGAAACTGGCAGGAGTCAGAGAACTATTGAGTGGCAGTGGGACACTGATGGCAGAGAAAGGACTGCCAAATAGTTATTGGCCTGTGGGTTCAAGTGGTTTCAATTCTACAGTCTGATCTTGGAAGTTATGGGATCTCTAGGACCTTTAGGATGTGAAATACCGCTTTTTAAAAAAAGAATATATAAATTTAAGTTTTTTGCCCCAGACTTACACTGATTGAACATGAATTTTCAAGACAAGGGATGAAATCTGAGTTCCAGAGGGGTTATGCTTCTATGTGGTCACCACTGAAACAACTGAATGGGAATTACGGTTCTTGTTTTTATTTCAAGAACTTGTATTTCATGTGTGAAAGATGTTGACACGTTTTTCCCGTTATCACTTGTTAGGATATCATCTAAAGTAACAATGAAAATTGTACCTCGTGGTACTTCAATTTGGTTATATTCTTGTGAGTTTTCAATGAGCAATAATTGTTCTTTCTTGGCTAAGGAGCTGTTTGCCTTGTATATATGAATAATATAGACTATTAAAGAAATCATTAGCTAGGTAGATTCTTATTAATCAGTGAATATGGTTTTTTAAAGCTTCATTATATTTCCTACTCCATTTTGTTAGTCTCTACCAACTAGACTATCTTTTGGGAGATGTTCTTTTTTTAGGGTGAGGGGTTTTGATTCCTGCAATTATGAATATTATTAAATACAAATTTACATGTAGAGAAGATGGCAGCCAATCTGTGGGCCTTCTAACCTCCTTTAATCAGCCAGTTTTTCTCTAAAAGCTTTCCCTGTATATTTCTTCAAGGAATAACAGTACTTAATCCAACTGCTCAAATTAGAACAGTGATTTGGAAGGAGAAAAATAGGATGAACATATTTTCAACATCCACCAGGGGGACCTATTGCTGCAACTAAAAAATTTTATCTGAGAAAGAACATGCATTTTATGAGTTATTTTATACTATTATAGTTTTTATTTTTTTAAGTTTGAAAATTATAATAAATGTACTTGTATAATAATGATATTATAAATTTATTTTATATATAATTGAAATCTAAAAGTAGAGAAATAAGATGACTTGATTTGTTAGCAATAATAATGTTTTTAAGTAGAATGACTATAAGACAAAACTATAAATTCAGTCTTTAAGAATAATTTGTATTTCACATATCCATAGGATTGCCTATAGAAACCAGAAAAGAATATCTTTTTCATAAAGCACATCTTTCCATATTTTTATTGGTGCATTATAGTTGTAAATAATGTTGGGGATTTGTTGTTACATATTTGTACATGCACAGAAAAAGTGAAATAATTTGGCCAATATCATTCCCTAGTATTTGCCCTTTCCCTCCCCTCCTCCTTCCTCCTCATAGTTTCTTTCCTCTACTCTACTGATCTTTTTGGTTTTCATGAGATTCCCACCATTATTCTTTTCTTTTTTCCTCTCTAGCTTCCACACATGAGAGAAAACATATGACCCTCAACCTTCAGAGTTTGGTTTATCTCACTTAATGTTCTCAAGTGCCATCCATTTTCCTGCAAATGACATAATTTCATTTTTCTTTGTGGCTGAATAAAATTCTGTTGTATATATTCCTCTTATTTATCCATTGATTGACAACTAGGCTGGTTCTATAGTTTGGCTGTACACATTTCTAAATTTTGTTAATTCAGTGTATGTTATTCAAACCCTTCTGGATTTTATCTGGAATTTAAAGGCTTACAGATTTTCATATTTTCATACTATAATATTTTTAAGCACAAAATGATAAGTTCTGTAATCACAAAATAAGTAAATCCTTTTGCCTCATTTCTGGTTGCAATGACATTTTGTCTTGTACTTTCAGATTATGTGTGCATTCTTATCATTAAGTACTATTCTGTTTGTTTATGCTCATATAGCTTAGTAGTTCTTAATTGTTTATGGTTCAAATTTTCTCCTGGGAACTCTATAATTTTCTTTATTGCAGATTTTTTTTTTTTTTTTTTTTACCTGACTCATGTGACTACCTTCTTTCTGATGTCATTGATTACAAGTGTTTAGATTAATGGTTCTCAGTAGTGAAAAGTCCATAAGTACTGTGGGACTGATTTTACAATTCCCATTTTTCAGATAAGGAAATGGAGGCTGGGAATGATTACATTATTTGGCTAATGTAATATTCTCTGCCTTGTGATTTTAAGCCCAATGTTCTTTCCAAAATGCCCAGTTAATTTTAACATATCCCAGACATGGACTAACCATTATTCCAAGCATATTTCCTTAACTTAAACTAGTGACTCATAATTTGAGTGTTAGTAGGCATTCTGTCAAAGACATGCTCTGTATAAGAAATATCTTGTTCTGGGTAGCCTATTTGGATAATTTCCATTGTCCTTCATATCAACACATGGTATTTTAGGTGTAGCAAGAGCTGTTTTTTATATACTCTAATTGTACATTTGACTCAACAATATTGTAATAATGACTTTGAACGTCTGCTTACACATACACACAGAAAACTTTCCAAAGAATTAACTCTACAATATAAAGAATGATTATAGTGCTCTAATTTTTTAAAAAAGAATGAAGCTTAAGCATAATGAAATGAAGATGTATTTTAGACATACAAAAAGTTTCGTAACGAGAAATACAAAATTAAAGTACATTGTATATCACTTTCACCTACTAAATTATTTTTATGAAATGCTCTGTTAAATGCTAGAAAGTAGGGGAAATAAACAAGTCAGACATTCTTCTACTACTTGGCTAAAAATTGGTATAACTTCCATGCAGGACAATTGGCAATATCTATCAGCATACCACCTGATCCAACATGTTTCTTGGAATTAAGTGTATGTATGTAAGCTGCCTGTCACGGCCAGCCACGGCGCCGCCACGGGAGGAAAATTCTCGGAGGCAGAGTTATGCTTTTACTACTTTTACTTCTACTTTCTTAGAGAGAGCTTAGAGAGGGAAAGAAAGATTTTTCTTAGAGAGAAAGATTAAAGCGAGCTTTTCTTCTTGTCTTCTTAGCTTAGAGTCTTAGAGAGAAAGAAAGATAGAACTTAGCTTAAAGAAAGATAGAGCTTAGCTTAGAGAAAGATTAGAGCTTCTTTCTTCTCTCTTCTTTCTTCCTTCTTCTTTCTTCCGTCTTCTGTCTTCCTCAGGAGCCTCGGCCTAACTCTGACCAGTCATTACTTCTTCTATCTGGTTTCTCTTCTGTCTTCTATCTGGTTTCTCTTCTGTAACCGCTCTGCCTACGTTCTGGCCGCTCTGATTCTTCTGACCGACCGAGTGACTGCCCGGCTGACTGAATTCTCCGTTCTCCTAACTCGGACTGCTTTCACCCGGTTATATACCTTCAGGTTTGCGGGTGCCTACAGGTGCGTCACATACATATCAGGTGGAACTTATGGCTTCCAGCTAGCTGCAACAGCCCTTCCTAATTAGGGCTCCTTCATATTCCTTCCCTTTAGTTTAAAAAGGTGCTTTCTATTTTCTCTATTTTATTTTCTCTATTTTCTTTTATTTTACCTACCTAGCTTTTCACCTTTTATTTTTGAAAGGGTGGATATTTGAGCCCTTTTTGAGGAGGTGCTGCGGCTTTTAAGGAAGCCTACTGCTGAGGAGCAGCTAACGCACTTAGTTAAGCACAATTGCATAAGCGGCTTTGACTTTTTTTTTTTTCCTCTTCTTTATTTTTCTTTATGGCTTTCTTGCCAAAGCTCAATGGCTTTTTTTCTGCATGGTTTTTACCATGCTATTTAATTCTCTATTTTCTTTTAAGCTCATGGCTTTTTTCTTTATACTAAAGCTCAAGGCTTTTTCTCTACATTTTTTATGGCTTTTGGCCGGCTACTCTGCTTCGGCTTTTGGCCGGCTCGCTTCGGCTTTTCGCTGGCTACTCTGCTTCAGCTTAATTCTTAACTGGCCTCAACTGAGTCAGAGGCTATGCTCTCTTGTTTACTACTCTTTTTGCTGGTCTCAACTGAGTCTGAGGCTATGCTTTTTCGTTGCTCTCCTTATTTCTTAGCTTTTCTTCTCTGCCTGCCGAGCCCCGGACGGACCACCATTTGTAAGCTGCCTGGTACCGAAACCCGGGAAAAACTCTCGGAGGCAGAGTTAAGCTTTTACTACTTTTACTTCTACTTTCTTAGAGCTTAGAGAGGGAAAGAAAGATTTTTAGAGAGAAAGATTAAAGCAAGCTTTTCTTCTTGTCTTCTTAGCTTAGAGTCTTAGCTTAGAGTAGCTTAGAGTAAAGAAAGATAGAGCTTAGCTTAGAGAAAGATTAGAGCTTCTTTCTTCTCTCTTCTTTCTTCCTTCTTCTTTCTTCCGTCTTCTGTCTTCCTCAGGAGCCTCGGCCTAACTCTGACCAGTCATTACTTCTTCTATCTGGTTTCTCTTCTGTCTTCTATCTGGTTTCTCTTCTGTAACCGCTCTGCCTACGTTCTGGCCGCTCTGATTCTTCTGACCGACCGAGTGACTGCCCGGCTGACTGAATTCTCCGTTCTCCTAACTCGGACTGCTTTCACCCGGTTATATACCTTCAGGTTTGCGGGTGCCTACAGGTGCGTCACATACATATCAGGTGGAACTTATGGCTTCCAGCTAGCTGCAACAGCCCTTCCTAATTAGGGCTCCTTCATATGTATATATATATACTTGTACACATGTGAAATTATATCTAAAACCATTCATTACAGGTTTGTTATAGCAAAAATTAGAAACAAATATTCCTTGATAGGAAGCTGATGAAATGGAATACTATATAGCTATTAAAAGGACAACTAAGGGCTGGGGTTTTAGCTCAATGGCAAAACACTTGCCCAGCCTGTGTGAGGCACTGGGTTTGAGGCACCACATAAAAATAAACAAAGGCATTCTGTCCATCTACAACTACAAAATTTTTTTTTTAAAAAAAGGACAACAAAGTTTTATTCTGATATGTAAAACACTTCAAACAATATTAAATTAAAACTACAAAGTATAGGGCTGGGGTTGTAGCTCAGCAGTGGAGCACTTGCCTTGCACGTGTGAGGCACTGGGTTCAATCCTCAGCACCAAGTAAATAAATAAATAAATAAATAAATAAATAAAGGTATTATGAAAAAAAAAAAAAAAAACCACCAAAAACCTGGAAAGTATAGAACAGTCTTAAATTATCTTGTGTAAAAAGTGGGAAATAATCATATTTCTTTTCATATAAAAGAAGAAACTCTTGAAGGCCACACAAAAGCCTGATAAAAGTAATTACTTGTTTAGGATTTTAGGGGCAAAAGAGGTAACTGGGTGACTAAGAGATGGATGAGAGAAAATTATTTTCTCTAGAACTATGAGAATATTCTACACATATAAAATATGTATATGAGAGAGTGAAAGCAAGGAAAAGAGAATATGTAAGTGTTTAAGTAAACAAATATACCTTTGCTCCCTAAAATGACAGATACCCACAAAACCAAAAGAATGAAATAGGAAGAAAAACTAGCAAAATTTTGGAAGCTAGAAAGCAGATGAATAAATGGTACTGACTCAGCAGACCTAGAAAGCAAATTCTTTGCTGACAATGGGCAAAGCTGAGATGCTTTCACGCTGCAGACTATCCAAGAGTTTCAGGCATTTCCAGATACCTCTGGAAATGGGTTTGATGGTGGGGCTAAAAATTGGATAATTGGTTGAAATCTTCTATGTAAATTATAAAAATTATATAAATTCCCAGTTGTATAACCAGGTGACTTCCCTCCCCCAACCCAATAGACTTTTGGAGATCTGGTTCCAAAGTGGTTAAAACAAAACAAAACCCCCAAAACTCTGGATTAAGATATACCAGGAAGAGGGTGGAAATTTGCTGAAAACAAAGTGACTAACTGATCATTTGCATACTGAATATACAAACCCTCTCTCTCTTGTCTCTTTCCATCATTTGGCGGCCACAGTGTTGATAATCTAGTCTAGCCAGGAGATGCTTCTTGATGAAATCTAGCCAGTCAAGAAAAGAGACCAACCAGAACTCCCTGGGGTAGAGAGAACTGTTCACAGGAGCTAGCTCACACTAAAAAAAAAAAAAAAAAAAAAAAAAAAAAAAAAAACTTGAGCGTCACTCCTAAATATGAAAAACAAAAATATTACCAAGTAACTGAGAAAAGCTTTTCAAGTAGAAAATAAAGGACATAGAGGATGCTGTGTTGTACTGCCAAGATCTGTCCCTCCAGGATTGAAGCACTCTCTCCTCTGCTGTTGGCTTACAGCTGAGTGGCTAAAACGTGCTACCTTGCCTAAGTTTACATCCATTCCTCATGAGCAGCCAAATTCAATACCTGTGTGAGATGTAAGGTAGAGATTGGGGACACAAAATTGTGGTTCTCTTGCCTTAGTTGGGAACAACCTTAAAGGTCCATCCCCATTACAAACCCCTTCTCTCCACCCCCAAGACTGGTTATTGCAATTACATTATAGTTAAGCTTTTTAGTTCACCCAATCCTGTGTCCTCACTTACTTAAAGGCATTGTTCCCAGGAACACTTCCCAATTAACCACCTGCATCTCAGGTAGTCTCAGGAACTCTTCCTGACCTTTGACAAAATCCAAAGCAAATAAATAGAAAAAAAAAATAGTAGGAAAAAGATGAAGACTTATGCGCAAAAAAAGTAATAATAATGTGCTATATTGCTTGACTATAAAAAACATTCATAAAAGTTAAACACAATATTGATATAACTAAAATTTATGAAAAATATTGGGAAGATGAGGAATGTACATGTGTGCGCGTGTGCGCGTGCATGTGGGTGTGGGTGTGCGTGTGTGTGTGCATGCTACAATTGGAAAGACAACTGAATGCTTTCATGGTGAAAAGTTACAACATAAGAATGAAGAGTAGGGCTGGGATTGTGGCTCAGCAGTAGAGTGCTCACCTAGCATGTGTGCAGCCCGGGTTCGATCCTCAGCACCATGTACAAATAAACGCATTGTGTACAACTAAAGCAAATAAATAAATGTTAAAAAAAAGATTGAAGAGTATTTTTATATCAAGAACATGAAGGTGGAGTCCAGACTACCTAAGTTTGGCTCATGGGTTAGTGGCTTTGTAATGGTATGATCTTGACGAAGTTTTTTGACCTCTCTGTGCCTCTGTACCCATCTGTAAAATGGGGATAATATCAATACAAAATTCACAGGGATAATGCCGAAATACATATCACAGGGTTATTGTAAGGATACTGTACAAGTAAGATTAGAACAACACTGTACTGCTATATAATAACGACTATATAAATATTACCCATTTATATTGTCTGTGATAGGTTGAATTGTGTCCTCCTGCACTGCATCACATGCCATTCTTAAGTCAACTAGGAGAAAAATAAATCAACTAGTAGAGTAATAGAATTGCAATGTTTGGCTTCATCCAAATTGTATTTCACACTCTGAATTTAGAACAGACTCAGGCATCTCTGAACACACCCTAACCAATACTGAAACAAAGTCTTGATTATGTTAGTAAGGAATCAAGAAGGAGAAGGACAAATGCCATAATGTAGGGAAGGAAAAACATACATTTTAGAGACAGTTCCCATCAGATAGGAAGGGAAAGTAGAAAATTATTTCACTGGGAGGAGGAGAGAGAAAGGGAGGGGTCAGAGACGAATGTTCTGATTCCCCACTTTGGTTTAAGTCTGGGAAAGAGCAGTGTACACCAGGTTGAGGGTGATACAGAGACTCAGATTACTAGAAGGGAACTTTTAATTCTGACTTCTAGTAAAAAGCCTGGAAGGAAGTTCTGAAATTGGAATAAAGTCACAATCAATATGTCATCATGTAAAAGAGAAGATGGCTGAGGGATAGAGCTAGGTGAATAGGTCTGGTATGGTGTACAATTTGTATGCTATCTGAGGTTCTGGCAGAAGGTGGACTGTAGGTCTGGAGACTGTGGCAGAGAGAGGCCAAGACATTCCCAGGCTGCTTGTGAGAGAACTGACAAAATATGCTGGGCCACAAGGGAGCCTCTCTGCTGCCACTACCTGAGGATTTGACAGCTTCACCCTACTCCACACTCTCAGGAAGTGGAAAGGAGGAAGGAAAGTGAAAAATAGTCCTGTTGGAAACTTTGAACTTTGCATTGACTGATTATAATTTCAGGTTTCTGTTCCACTGGAATAGGGCCCCAGCATAAGAGGTCAGTTACAGAGGAAAAAAATACCATTTTTCTTCAACTTAAAGTATATGGAATTTGGCCTCAATAGATTTCACTATTATTTTCTTTTTTCACCTTTTGGAGAAATCATGGGAAAGTGGAAAAGGAAAGACGTGTGAAGATGAAGGCATATGGGGCCCTTTTGAGAAATATCTAATGCTAGATTTATATGTTTTCAGAAAAACATCATTTAGCATTATGTAAAAATATATAAAATTATTTAGCAAACTCCTTTTCCTCTAAAACATTAGTATGGTTAATGAAACAATTTTTCACATAAATAAACCAAATATGATCTCATTTAGCTGGGTTTTAAAAAATGCATGCCTTAAATCTTTTTTGTATTATGTAATGATAACTACGATTCACTACAAAAACAAGCTACCAGGTTACTTATATTTATTTTGTTTATATTATGTTTTCTTTTTACTACATATGTTTAACCAGGTGGAAAACAACAGAAAATTTCCAGTTTTTAAAACAAACATAACCTGGTCAGGAATCAAATTTGCATTCTAATTGCATAATAATAAATCAGAAATGTTTATGGTCATATCTAGCACCCAGTTAAAACTCAACACATGCATAATAATAATAAGAAAATTTGTTGGCCAAAATGTGGTAATAGCTACTAAAAATACATGAATAAATTTTAATATACAGACAGGAAAAAACAGACATACAGTATGTATTTGAGGCACATGTATCATTTGAACAGGCGCCAGAGTTATATAGCTAAAGATTAAAGTGTGATTTAGAGATATGTTCTATTTCGTATGCATGTGCGTTGCCTCCATTAGCATTAATAGAATTTGCATGCACACAGTTAGTGGAGAGAACTGAAATTTGTTGAAAGGCAAAATGATTTTTAACTTTGCCTATAATTCCAGGAGCGTGGGACTATATTATTAAAAGCTCTGTGAAAGGCCTTAATTTAGGAACTGAGATATAGAAGCTCTATATCAAACTACTACATGTATACTTCGTTTGTATTATTAGAGAAAAGTGAGCCAGGAAAGCCAAAGGATTTGTAAAAAGCTGTTCTGGGATTATGATACTGTGTAGAAATGGGAAACAGTATCTGCATTTTGGATGTGGATTAATTTGTGGAATACGAACAATTTTTAATGTGGGACAAAATGTGAGTGATGTCATTATGGACAGCCGTCTTTGCATGCACACACATACACACTAAATTGCTTATCATCTATAAGCATCTGTCCCTTATCTAATGTTTAGGAAAAAATGTTTTTAGCCTATTGAGTGCATTTCTTTTTCTTGCTGCAGAATTATCAAATAAACTGTTGAATCCTAAAGTACCAGGAAAATCTTTTGTAAAATTGGAGGAAAAACAAATTTGTGTCCTCCTATTTACTACTTCCTAGGAAATGGCTACTCTTAAATACATCTATCCTTTTAGTTAGTATCAAGAAGAAATATATAAGCTAAATAATGAATCAGACCAAGATGGCAACGAATGATAGACAACTTTCTGTAGGAATAACTGTATTTGAAAGTACTGTATATTTTGAAAAGCCCTTGGGCAACGTACTCATTCATTCATTTTGCAGATTCGTAGTGAATGTGTACTATGTGCCTGTCACTTTTCTGGCACTATTGACCCAGAGGCAAATAAGATAAAGTTCCTGACCCCATGGATTTTACAGGTGAGCAACATATATTAGGAGCTCTGTGAATGTACATACTTTTTGACTTAGTTATTACATTTTAAAATTAATTTAATCTTACAAATACTTAAGAGATTTAAGATTGATATATAGACTTAAATTTCCATTACATCATTGTTTATTATGCTGAGAAACTGGTTTTCTTAAATGTGCAGTAGAAGAATGCCATGTATCAAATACCTATATATTTTTGCATATATGTGTGCATTTTTGTGCACGCGCTCACACACACATATTTGAATATATCTACACACCTAAGTAAGTATTTGATTTTAATTTTGTTTTTGCAGTGCTGGGGATTGAGCCCTGGGTCTTGGGCATGCTAGGCAAGCACCAGTCCCAGCATATATTTTGAATTTTCTACAAATGGACATCTCTAGGTAGGGAAATTTGGAGTACTTTCAATTGTCTTGCTGTTCTTCTCTGTCTGAAATTCCAGAGCACATAATGCTTATTTATTATTATTATTATTTTTTGTAGTTGTAGATGGACAAAATGTCTTTATTTTGTTTATTTTTATGTGGTGCTGAGGATCGAACCCAGTGCCTCATGCATGCTAGGCAAACGCTTTGCCAGTGAGCTACAGCCTGAGCCCACATATTGCTTAACATTTTAAGTGCTTTTCAACATGAACATGTAAAATTGATAGACTTTGGTTGTAGAAAATACTTGTGAAAAGCAAGGTCTCACTATTTCCCTTTCTTACACAAATGTTCTTACCCTGATTTCATAAAGGTTGTCAGTTCCTCTGCCAGAATCCTTCAATGGATTCTTCTGTATCTTGGACGTAAGATAGCTCTGATGTGTTTTAGGTAGTATGTATGTTTGAGCCATACCTTTGAGCCTTAAGTAGGAAGAAACCACGGAGAGAGAGCTGAAGTGCTTTCCTACTTCTTACTAAGAAATGTGAGTCGTAAGGTGCTCAAATGTAAAATATGTCACAGAGTATTCACAGGTATTCACATTCTACTTCCAAACATGTGGAGGATTGAACTTCCTTCACCTCTGAAGTTAGGTGGACTATGTCACATGTTTGACTAGTGAGATCTAAGCAGAGGTGGGTGTGAGTTCAAATGAGGAATCTGTGTGTTGTCTATCAAAGTCCTGTTATTGTGATGATCATAAAGATCTATAAAATGGAACCATCTGGAAGCTTGGTTTCTTAGTGATTTAAGATTTATGGCCCTGTGATCCACCTTGAGTATTTAGCATGGAGTTAATAAAAATTCACTGTATCAAGTTGCTATATTTGGAGGTTATTTATAATCAAATCACAGTCTAGCCTTGTTGTACTGATACAAAAAGTAAAGCAAAAATTGATTTTTAAGGTATCATAAGAGCATAGATTTTTTATTCATAAATCATTTGCTATAGATTATTCTTACAAATAAAGAGGATTTTTTAACCCCAAATGGTTATTATACACCAATGAATCAGAAAGAATTACTGATCCTTAAAGTCTCAAATATCAAAGTTTGTTCCTTCTGTATCTACCGTTTATAGGGCTTTCTCATTAGCTTTCTGTTTGGACCATTTTTAGTCACATGCAGTTTACAAGATAGTGGAAAGTGCTCAGCAGGGCCTGTTACCCATAATCAAGAGTGCCAAGAGGGGCAGAGAGCAGCCACAAAAGTTATCTAAAATAGGGTCATAGCTTTACATGTGGGTTGATACAGAGTCTTTGAAACTTTGGCATTGGAGAGTAAAAAATGCTTACTGTTCGGGCTGGGGTTGTGGCTCAGCAGTAGAGCGCTCGCCAAGCACGTGTGTGGCCCGGGTTCGATCCTCAGCACCACGTAAACATAAATGCATTGCATTGTGTACAACTAAAGCAAATAAATAAATATTTTTAAAAAATGCTTACTGTTCTAATTTATTCTTAGATATTTAAGATTGATATATGGATTTAAATTTCCATTACATCATTGTTTATTATGCTGAGAAACTGGTTTTCTTAAATGTGCAGTAGGAGAATGCCATGTATCAAATACCCATATATCTTTGCATATATGTGTGCATTTTTAATTAATTGATTAATGTTAAACTAGAAGTTTCTAAGTATTATTCAACTATTTTATAACCATTCTATAAATTTCAGGTAAGTTGTGACACACTGAAGAACTTTTCTATATTAACCTATAAATCATCTATTATGAAGAAATGTTACACTCTTATGAAAAAAATATAATCATGAAGAACCTTCCTATAGCTATGGTGTGTCTGATTTACTGCTTTCTCTGCAGGTTGATTTTTTTTTTTCCTTTTCCATGTACACAATCTTCCCAAAATTTCTAAGTTTTATATGGCCTCAATTTTTTTGTGTGTGTATATGTGTATGTTTTTCTTTCTTCTTCTTCTTCTTGTTTTTTACTCGGAGCCCTTTTTAGCTTTAATTTTGAGAGAAGGTCTTGCTAAGTCGCTAAGGGCCTCACTAAATTGCTGAGGCTGGCCTCAAACTTGTGATCCTCCTGCCTCAGCCTTCTGAATCACTGGGATCATAAAGATGTGTCACCATGCTCCACTTTGTTGTATTTTTTCTTATGAATACAATTTTACTAAAGCAAAAGAATATAAATATGAATCCACTAAAAGTAGCATCACATTGGTGAGGTATGGGAGACTTCCATTGCAACCTTTCTGGTCTTGTCCCCATGGAGTTAAGATATATCACCATTCTGGCACAATGATGTGTAACAATATACCTAGAGCGTGTCAACCAGGGAAGCTTACCCAAGTACCTGTGTCCAGAGTTTGTACTAAGGCTTCATTATGTATGCATGATTGATTGAATCATTAACCACTGATTCAATTCAGTCTCCAGGTCCCCTCCCATCCCTGGCCAGGCTGAAAGCCTGAATTCTTTAATCACATGGTAAGTCTTTGTAGAGGAGTCAGCCCCTATCCTGAGTTGCTTCTTTAGCACAAACTATCTAGACACCCACCATGAAGTACCTTGTCAGCATAAACTATCAGGGGTCATTGGGAATAATTAATACCTATAATTCGAGACAAAGGCCATCCAATTCATTATGACACAGGACTTATTTTCCCCACTGCCCCCTTTTCACCAGTACTACTTTTGATCTTCATTCTTGGTAATTTCAATCATGTAGCTATTTGGTTCTTTGACTATTTCTCCTTTACTGATCTTACCTTACAATTTACCTTAATCTTAATTCCCATAATCATACTTTAGCTCTTGACCAGTAACTGCAACCTCTCTACATTTCAGTTTCATGCAGTCTACTGGCCATGACTTGCTATTTTTCTACCTTTTTCCCTCTAGTACTGAGACTTCAATAATACTTTCATCCCACAAGGACCTCCAATCTATTGATTCTACCACCATTTCACTTCTCATCATCTTAATATCCTCTTGCCTTTCCTTACTTAGCTTACATCATCATGATTTTCTCTGCATAAGACCTTGACAACATTTTTTCTTTCTCAATTAATTGTTCTTGCTGAGCCAAGATGTCATTTCTGGTTAAATTCAACATTCATTCTACTTATTCCATGCCTGTCACCTTGAAGCTGGATGTGATAAGTGAAAAAATCATGACCTTACCAATTGGTTTCATTTTAAATCCATGACCATAAACCCCATGTGGGACCCTATTGATGCCAGGTAATCACGATATGTATCCTTAGTCTAGGAGTGGAAGAGTAAATGTGCGACTATTTCATATGTTTTCCTCTCATGTCATACTTCTGATACTTTCCCTTATTTTTCTCAGCTAATGAGTTTTCTTCCTACTTTATTAAAAAAGTTTAAGAGAGCTTCCACAGAATCTCATAATAAAACCTACTAGCATTTGCACCCATAGTCTCTGTTTTTATCCCTATTGGAGACAAACTAGAATTGCTTAATCTGAAATACAGCTTTCTGGAAAAAGAATCTGATTGAAAAATCTTTGATCTATCATCCCTATTCAGCTTTATTAATTGTAGTAGATGGCACCAGTTCATTGAACAACATATAAACTGTCCTGACCCATCTCTTGATGGGGTGGAATTTTTTTTAGGAGAAAGAGGCTGACACCTTAGAAAGTGTATACAGCAGATAGCAGTTAGAACATGGTAGAGTGGCTTCTTAGTGCTTTTCAAAAAGTTTTGTCTGTGGAATCTCTTGTAGTAGAGGTCAAGAATCTGCATTGTAGCAAGTTTTACAAATGATTCTTCTATATCATAAAGTCTACTCTGCTTAGTGAAATAGACTTGGAGAGATTTCCAGTGGCAACCTTGATCTACAAGATGGATTTCCTCATTTATGATTAGTTAACCAAGGACTGTATTTAAACAATCTCCTAATTGTTCTGATTAATAAAAGCTTTATTCTAATGTGATTAGTTGATTGATTAGTTTTAAAGATTTTTTTTTGTACCTTTTAGTCAGACAGTGAATGAGGATGAATATTTAATGACTGGTTTTTGTGAGTCAGGCATGATGTCCCAAGTGAAGAGGTATATGGTAAATGATACACACTAGAACCCTCCTTACTTTTAGTTTCCTTATTTTTAGTCCAGTGCTATTTGTGTTGAATTTGCTTTTTTTTTTTTTTTGGTACCGGGGATTGAACTCAGGGGCACTGGACCACTGGGCCACATCCCCAGCATCCCCCCTTTTTTTTTTTTTTTGTATTTTATTTAGAGACAGGGTCTCACTGAGTTGCTAAGTGCCTCACCATTGCTGAGGCTGGCTTTAAACTCACGATCCTCCTGCCTCAGCCTCCCAAGTGCTGGGATCACAGGCGTGCGCCACCGTGCCCGGCTTGAATTTGCTTTTATAAGATTGATTTTTGTCTTTATTCTCTATTTTTGGTTCTAATATGATTAATGTTAGAAAACTGCTGAAACATAGTTAACTTAGCTGGGAACACCGTGTTAGTGAAATAAAAGGATTTATTGGGGTGCCACGTGGGCAAGGGTAGGGAAGGGAAGGGAAGGGGGGTAGGGAAGGGATGGAGGGGAACCGAGGCAAGCACGAACAGAGAGCAGGAACAAGGAAAAAGGGCAGAGTTCAGTCCGGGGCTGGCTTAAATAGAGTAGGGGCCATAAAACCCCCTTGGAGTGAGTCCTTGTCCTATAGGCCAGCAGAGGTCATGGGGGGAGGTAGTGGTAGTGGACAAGGGACTTGCTGATCAGGTTTTGGTCACGCTGAGGATCTCGGGAGCCGTAGTTTTTCACAAGGCACCTGGAAAGGTGTGGCCTTCTGCCTGGGAGGCGCGGCCTCTGCCTAGAATCCAACAATTAAAACTTTAACTTTTTTGATGTTAGTGTTTTCAGACTTTAGTAGGAGTATTTCTTATGGTACAGTAGAAAGAACTTTTGAAGTCAAATTGAATAAGAATTTCATTTTTGGCATTTAATAGCTGAATGACTGAGCCAATTCAATAAGTTCTCTGGACCTCAAGTTTTTCATCTGTTAAATGGGGATAAAACTGGGAATAATACTGCCTACATTATAAGGGTGAAACAAATAGATGCTTACTGCTTCCATTCTGTTTCTCTTACATATCTTTTAGATAATTTTTGTTTGTCTAGATTAATTTAACTTGACTAAAAGTATTTATCATATTCAGTTTCCTATTTGTTTACATTTTTCTAATATGCAGTTTGAAGATGATTAAAGGTTTTTTTCTGATTAATTGGTTGTATTTTCTATTTATAGTATGTAATATTGATCTATTTTCCATGTTAAAAAAAAAGTGTCAAGGTTATAAATTAAAGAGAACTCTCTTACTCAAACCATCTTCCTCTTCCTCTTCATTAAGCAAGTGCCTTGGTACATATTTCGGAAGGTGCTTGTGATGTTTGCCCTAAGGAATTTTATCATCACAAACAAGCAGAAAGGTAAGTCAAAATAGATTGGATAACATTCTAAACAATTTTAGGAAATCTTCCCCAGGAACCTGAGTAGTTGTCAGGCCATTGTCAGCATAAGTAAATGTGAATGCAGCTCTCTGAAGAATGATCAACTTTTACAATAATAAAGGTTCCATCTGAAGCTGGCACTGGCAACCAAAATTACACTTCCCTTCCTGTCTCCAGGGAAACCCATAAAGGGAAAATGAATTATGTCTATAATTATTTACCAATCTGTATTGCAAGGTCTGAGATATAAAACAGTACCTTCCTTCTTAGTGTTGGAAATTATTCCTGAGAATAGTAATCAAATATGTAATATTTAATCTTTATTTGTAATGGATGTAATAGCCAAAGAGAGGAAGATTAAAATAATGAAGTGGATGAAGGGTTTCCTTTTTCCCTATTATGGTATTGGAACATATGATATAAAATAATCACTTGTAGCCAAGGCGTGGCACACCTGTAATCTCAGTGACTCAGGAGGTTGAGGCAGGAGGAATGCAAATTTGAGGCTAGCTTTGGCAACTTAGCAAGACACTATCTCAAAAAAAAAAAAAGTATAAAAGGGCTATGGGTGTAACTTAGTGGAAAACTGCACCTGGGTTCAAGCCTCAGTACTGCAAATATATCTATATATATATATATAAAATAATCTCTTGTGGTTCAATTCTAAATATCCTCCAATAACAACAGACCACATATATAACAGTGGTCCCATAAGGTTGCCTGGTTATATCATAGCCATCTTAATGTCAGTACAATGCATTTTCACATGTTTGTGATGGTGTTGGTGTTAACAAACCAACTGTGCTACAAGTCCAATAAAAGCATAGCACACACAATTATGCACAGCATATAATACATCATAATGACAATGACTGTTACTGATTTATGTATTTGCCATACATATACATTTATCATTATTTTAGTGTGTTGTTCTATTTATTAAAAAAAATAAGCTTATTATATCTAAGTGTGGTGGTGCACACTTGTAATTCCAGTGGTTCAGGAGGCTGAGGCAGGAGGATTCCAAGTTTGATGCCAGCCTCAGCAACTTAGTGAGGCCCTAAGAAACTTATCAAGACCCTGTCTCAAAATTAAAAATAAAAAGGGCTGGGTATGTGGCTCAGTGTTTAAGGGCCCCTGTGTTCAATCTCTGGTGCAAAAAAAAAAAAAAAAAAAAAAAAAAAAAAACCCAAACAAAAACAAAACTTACTGTAATGCAGTATGCTATGTTACACAGGCAACAGCCTCTTGTGTTTTGTATCTGCCTTGTCTCTTGATTGCATCATTTTCTCTTTTTCTTGATTTAATTTCATGTTCTTTTGTTTATCATTGCCCCAGGAGCTCTAGGCAGTACCAAAATTATGCCTGGCAACCTATACCATTTAGGTTTTTGTAAGTGCATGCTGTTATGTACACACAATGAAGATATCCTCCAATGATGCATTTCTCAGAATGGGACATTTCTCAGAAGGTAACCTCATCACTAAGCAAGGAATGAATTGTTTAAATTATTGCACATTGAGTATGTCCACTATTTCCCTCCATGTTCTCCCTTACCACTAGTTTATTTATTTATTTTCTTAAATATTTATTTTTTAGTTGCAGTTGGACACAATACCTTTATTTTATTTATTTATTTTTATGTGGTGCTGAGGATCGAATCCAGCACCTCGCACATGCTAGGCGAGTGCTCTACTGCTGAGCCACAACTCCAACCCACCAGATTATTTTTTTTAATCTCACGTATTTGTCATGTTCTTCATTTCACTTAGGTTTTTGTAAGATTTGCATACCATATGTTAGTAGAAACTATTACCTATACAAGACCAAAGAGATAAGAGAAAGGATTAAGCTATGAATATTTATTACCACAAGGGGGTGTGATTTATAGCAGGATGAGAGTGAAAAGGGAATTATTAACTTAAAAGCTATTGTTTGACTTGTTAAAGTAAATGCAGATTTCATGTAATTATATTTAATTAAATGAAAGAAATGGGAACAAGACAAAAACAAATAAAATAATCTCACAAAATAAACAGGAAGTTTTTCAGGAAGACCTTCCTACCAGATATGAGTGTACCCACTCCAGGGTTGTGGCAGGTACTGAGAAAGGGCATTGAAAAATTATTGTGAAAATTATCTCAGAGAATTTTTGACACACACCCTTGCTATACTTCCTCGTCCAGCTTTCCTATTCCCACTTTAAGTCACGAGCTACTGCTTAGAGCAAATAACCCTTCTTGGTTTATTGGTTAATATGCCCTGTAAAGGGAACACAGAGGGGAGCCTTTCCTCATATTTGTAAGTAGACACCTGGAGGAAGTGACTTCTTAGCTGAGGGGATCTTTACTATGAGTAGGAATTAACCAGTGGAAGGGGGAAGAGAGGAACAGGGGTGAACTTTCCAGACAGACACACACTTCTGCACAGGAAGACCCAAAAGGGAGGTAAGAGAAAGCCAAGTAGATTCTGGAATGGCAAAATGTTTAGTTCAATTGATGTATTGACTTCATGTATGAACTTATAGATGTGGGGAAGTGAGAGGAGCAGAGGGAAATGTGTTTCAAGAGACATTATGAGAAGTTTAGACTTCATCCAGAGATCAAAGGAGACAAAGTTTTAAGCAGAGCAGCGTTATGATCATGTTTTTTTTTTTTTTAATTGTGGAAGCAACAACGGAATGTTTCCAAAGAACTTGAGGTTTCACTTCAAAGTGTTATTAGACTGTGTTGTATACATAGAAATGTGCTAAATCAAGTAAAAAGAGAATTAGCTAGGTTAAGAACTGATGATCTTAAAGAAGGTGGTCAGTAATGATGATCAGACAGAAATGGGGGTATCTTACAATAAGGCTTTGTTGCTTAAAATCAATCTTTTTCTGAGAAAAGGAGCTGCCCTTGGTGTGCCAGGCTTTTCCAGTTGAATCTGAAGAACACACGTTTCAATGTGCAGTCATTACACCCAAACTGCTTACAGTTTACATCAACATGACTTTACTATTAAGTAGCTTCATTAATATAACTTTATTATTCCACTGTCTTTGTCAGTTTGATTTTATTA
Source organism: Tamias sibiricus (assembly GCA_025594165.1). Taxonomy (NCBI): domain Eukaryota; kingdom Metazoa; phylum Chordata; class Mammalia; order Rodentia; family Sciuridae; genus Tamias; species Tamias sibiricus. The sequence goes on from CM046662.1 coordinate 94,540,475, forward strand.
GATCAGAATATTATTGCCTAGGAAGATGAAGTTGCTAAGAACTTTATTGTTTGTTTCAGAAAGTTCTTGAAAATCCACTTAAGCAAATATTAGACTAAGTCAATTAAGGTAGCAATGAGCAGCTTGTTTACTCTCCAAGAATTGCCTCTAAACTCTTCAAAACTCTCCCCTCTTTCTTTTTACCATTATATACCAATAATCACAAATTTGCTCAATCATAATCAAGCTGCTCTTCCCACAGCAAAAGATTTACCCTAAAACAAATCTGCCAACTCTCATAGGTATCGTCTTTTACCTTTCTCTTCTGACTCAACATAACATTCCTGTCAAGGAAGAGGCCACTCTCACTGTGACACACGGTAAACTGAGGTTTGCTTTATGAAGAGGTTATTTTAGTGGTGTTTTCAGGTAGTAAAGTACCTATAGGAGTAATTTCTTATTTTATCTTCTGCATTTTGACCATAGTTTCAAACCATAAGCCCAAATTCATAGTCCAAGCATATCTCACTTAACTTCCTAATTTGTTATCTTTCTTCTAATATGACACATGGCTTTTACAGCCAGCAAGCCTTAAGAAATGTCATTTGTGGATCAGTCAAGATTATTGTTTCCCTAATTACTGAGTCTGGAAATCTATTATGATTACAGGAATAAGTAAGTGAACTATGATTCTCAGCCAATCAGCCTACATCAACCAAGAAAGACTTTTGAAAAAAAGCTATATAGATTTTATGTAAATTTGGTATTTATGAGCCCCAAACTTTTAGCACTGACATCTGCCTGAGAAGAAACTTCATTTACAGCAGTGGCAGAAATGAAGTTCACTGTGAACTAGTTTTGGATACCATATGCTTTAACAAGCTGAAGAGGAGGGGGAAAGAGGCATTTTAAAAACAGATTTTTCTTGCTCTCACTGTGGATGATGTTGCATGACAACATTGTGACATCATAACTTACGCGGTTTTACTTGCTGTTGCACCAATATAGAGAGCATGGGGGGGTGTAACAGCACCTTGGACGTGCAGGGCGCTTTCCTTCCATGGAATTTAAGGCACTTCACAGGCATTTTCTTTCTAAACCTCACAACATCTCTCTAAGGTATTGCCAAACTGGAGACAAATTTCACAGTTTAATCATGTGGAACACATTGGTAAATATAGATGTGCCTTTTAGAAAGTTGCTTTAAAGTGTATTTTGCAGCTCACAAGACGTTTCTCAGGGTGTAAACCAGTGGTGTAATGTAAAGCTTTTGGCCCTCCCCCATATGAGCTGGGAGGATAGACGTGTTTGGCACAACACTCACGGTGGCACAGGAGGGAAGGAAGGTAGCGCGGGAGGCAGGCCTGCTGTTTGCTTACATGTCCTTCCCTTCTCTTCAAGACTGGACAGGGGTGCCTCCTGTACCTCCCTCTCATTCTTTCCAGCATCAAAAAAGAAGACTGAGTTATAAAATTTAATTTGTAATTAAAATTCTGGTTTGATTTTCAGGGCCAAACAAAAAAGCCCATTTTACTCTCAGGCCTGTTGACTCTAATCCTGGCAATCAAACCAGTATTTATGATGTAGTTTTAGTGGAAAATGGGGTCTTCTGATGGGAGTGTGGTAGCATTGCAGATTTGCCAGTTTTGTGTCCTAATCTCTCCAAATCCACAATGAAAGGGAATGGGCCCATTCTCAGAATAGTCCTCCTTCACACACACCAACCTTTTCCTTCCAAGACCACCACTTCTCTCAATTTCTTAGAAGAGCAGAGACCTGGATTGAAACCTAGTTGTGCCATGCAATAGCTTGTGAGGGTGCCTGAGTGAGTTGATAAACCTCCCTGAGTCTGTGTTTCCCCATTTGTAGTTGATAGATAATACTTAACTCTCCAAGTTGTTGTGAAGATTAAATAACATACTGTATGTTATAAATTCTAAAGTGCTTAATCAGGTGAAAGGTTTTTCTTTTGTTATTTTGTTTTTGTTTTTAGTACAGGAAAGCTACTCAGTAGATAAAACTGAGGCCAATCAGAAACAGTTTGGTTGTCCAGTTTTCTGAGGATGATTTAGCCTTTGATTATTATCCAAATGAGGATACTTTTAATAGTGAAAAAAAGGAAGTGGTTAATAATTATTCCAGGACAACCACAGACATATAAAGTAGGGCTGTCTGATGCCAACCAGGATATATACTCAACCTACACATCAGAATCTTTTGAGTGGAAGTGGCTGAGCCTAATTGCATATGGTATTGTAGATAGGGATGTTTGCATTTTATGAGTAAATGCAATGAATTAAAATGCTTGTATTTTATAAGTATCATTTATTGCTTACACATCACTTGAACCTGTAGATACAACTACCATTTTTATGATTCCTTGTGTAGCTTGTATTTCCCAAAATGTGGCATATGGAAAACTGGTGGTATAGGAGACCATGTTAACTGATATACAGCAAACATTTGTTTTAAAACTATCATGTCAAATCTATAATTTTGGGAGTAAAAAAGTTTTATTTTAAAATAAATTTGTTTAGGCAAAATTTTGAAGTGATCAAAAGAAAATAGTTAGGCAAATCTTAACTGTAATTTAATTTACAGATATGTGAAGGTTGACTTGGGATGACTGATGCGTGGGAAACTCACTTGATGATATACAGCCAGAGGGCTGGGGTTGTGGCTCAGTGGTAGAGCACTTGCCTGGCATGTGTGAGGCACTGGGTTTGATTCTCAGTACCGCATGTAAACAAATAAATAAAATAAATGTCCATCAACAACTAATAAAAACATTAAAAAAAAGATACAGTCAGAATGAAAAATTATGCTATTCAGTATTTGAATGAACAACACAATAATGCATTGCCTTTTATTCAAGGTAAAGTGCTTTGCCAGGGTTGAAGACAAATACCTGATAGTGGCTCCAGGGGAGAGAAATAGAAATCCGGAGTAATGGCAGCTGAAAATCAGCCTTGGATACAGTTCCTCATTAAGTTCTGAGTCTGACCATCATTTTTGTACATTATTAATGTAAACTATATATGAAGAATGACAAAATTTGGCAAAATTCTGTACTAACTCTGATTGATTCTTTGTAGGGATATTTTATGCATGTTGATTCTCTGAGAGACATGATTTAGGACAGGGTGAGCTAGTCTTGTCTTGAGAATTTAATAAAATAAAGACTTCTCAAACTTTTTGAGGAGTTCACTTAATTCCCGATAATCAGAGAGTTCTTCCTGATATTTGGCCCTAGTTCCTTCTACTTTATGAGCAGTTTCCAAAGAAACAGAAAAATGGGAAAGGTTTTGCTATTCTCCTCTCTGTATTTGGTTAGAGACAATGACAGCAGTGGCCTTTCCAAAACTTACCTTCTTTTGTTTATAATCAATTTTTTGTGTTTGTGATTTCTGTCAGTAGAAAACACAAGTTCTATATGCCACATTTTCTTTATCCATTCATCTTCTGAAGGGCATCTAGGATACACACAATGGAATATTACTCAGCAATAAGAGAGAATAAAATCATGGCATTTTCAGGAAAATGGATGTAGTTAGAGAATATAATGCTAAGTGAAGTTAGCCAATCCCCAAAAGCCAAATGCCAAATGTTTTTCTCTGATATAAGGAGGCCAATCACAGTTGGGTTGGGATGGGGAGCATAGGAGGATTAGAGGAATACTAGAATGGCCAATGGGGAGGGAGGGGAAGGGAGGGGGCAAAAGGGTGAAGGAAAAAAAAAAAAGATGGTAGAATGAGATGGATATCATTACCCTAAATGCATATATGAAGTCACGAATGGTGTGAATATACTTTGCATACAACTAGAGATTTGTAAAAAAGTGCTCTACATATGTGTAATATGAAATGTAATGTATTCTGCTGTCATTTATAACATCTTAGAATAAAAAATAATTAAAAAAAAAGAAAACACAAGTTCTTATTGTTTTTGTTTGTTTGCTTGAAATGGAGATAATTTAGATAATGTATCAAGATACTTGGTATGAATGATTTGCAGTCAGTTATTAGCAATTATACCCTTTCCTAAGACACATAAGAATATTCGAGGAATTGTCATTTACAGATAGCTGTGTGCACTAGAGTTCAGGGTTTGTAAAGGTTTACAAGTATTTATGTATGCTTTTATGTGTTTTTTTTTTCCAGAGTTTTTTTTTTCTTTTTCCTTGTGGAACTTTGAAAAATGAAGAGAATTAAGTTGTTTCTAAAAAGCCAAAGCAGCCTGCCATCTCTTTTTCTTTTCTGGGCTACGGTCCAATTTGCACAGCAGTTGCAAAGAAAAAGCAAACGCATCACTAGATTCAGCGAGAAATATTGTAACAGTATGTAATCTCTGTCAAGATAAAATTGCTTTGTGATTTACATTACAATAAATCCTGACCTTTAAGTGCTGCAGACTAAGCTAATCTGTGAAGTACTTTATTCCAACACTGAATCAGCGAGTGCAGCTCAACCAAAGTGACTGTATTAGTCCCACGGTGGTGTGGTTAAAGAGCCTATATATATAGAAGCAGATTACGGAGCATTGTTCTATGTGTACTATAATAAGTAGAATAATTGAAATATTCAGTCTATTTCATCATTGCAAAATAATAGAATTATTTTAACCTCCCTTTTGTTTGCCTATTATAGGAATTACAAGTAGCTACATTTAAATATCATTAAGGCCTGATTTAGATTGATTAGAACAAGGAAATTCAGAATTAAGGTTAAAATACCACACGGCATTTCAGCCTTAATTCACTTCTTAGGGCTGTTATTTCTTCTACTCTTTTTTTCTTTCTCTTTTTTTGGTAAAATATTTAAGATGTCATGTTCAATTTTCCAGGACAAATTTTGAGTGTTTGGCTTTTTGTCTGCCCAGGTCAAGGATTAGGCTCATCAATCACTAGAAAGTGAAATGTTCTCAGAGATATTATGAATTTAAAGAATAATTAGAATTTATTAAATTTGGGAAGCTACACTGTATTAGACAATTGATAGAGTTACATGTGTATTAGACAATTGATAGAGTCCCAAAATAACAGATACTTTTTTCCAGTCTTTCATTTTTCTCTACCCTTCATTTTTTTATAGTTTCTGTTGCATGTCTTCAAATTCATGAATTTTTTTCTCTTTTTTTAATAGTGCCTAATCTGCTGTCACATATATTATATTTTGAATTTCAGGTACTCAAGTTTTCATCTCAGAAAAGTTTCATCACCCCCCCGCCACCACCAAATCTTCCTTTTCTTGTCATCATATTCATCTCTGCTAATTCCATCAGCTCTGTTGTGAGCATCTTTTTGTGCCTGGTGATTATTAATTGGACACTAGACATTGCATTTTTGTGTTTATGCTTTTGTGTTCCTTTATAGAGTTCTGGATCTTGTCTTGGCATACAGTTAAATTCTTAGGAATCAGATTTTTAAAAAATTTTTCTTTGTAGTTGTAAATGGACAGTATGTCTTTGTTTTATTTGCTTATTTTTTTGTATTTGGTACTGAAGATTGAACCCAGTGTCTCACACATGCTAGGCAAGTGCTCTGCCTCTGAGCTTCAACCCCGCCCCCAGGAATCAGATTCTTTTTAGGCTTGTTTTTAAATATTGTCAGGTAGATCCACGGAGGGCTAATTTGTCACCACTATTAAGAACATATCTGAAGATTCTTTCTTCGTAGTGCTGGTGTATTATGAGACCTCTCTACTCTGGCTGGTAGGAACATGGATTGTTTCCAACCCTGGAGGAGTGGTGTGAGTTGATTGGCCTACTGCTTCTGCTGCTTCTTTATTTGCCCAGAGTTACTTTCTTCTCTCACATGCATACCTTAGAGCTCCACCAAAGATCTGAGGGGAGCACTTCAGATCTACAAGAATTCCTGTGTACCTCCCTCCTTTCTGGTACTTTGCACACAAATTCTAGCTGTCTTGGCCTCACCGAATCCAACCACTGTCTCTTCTACTCAGACCACAGGGCTTAGTCTGGGTTCTGTTCCCTTCCCTGAGAACAGGAAACTGTGTTAGTAAGCTGGCCTAGCGGTAGAGCTCATATTGTAAGCTTCTTTTTTCTTAGATTCTTCACAGAATCACACTCCTGTGCCATCTGGTGAACATCTGAAAACAATTATTTACAATATTTTTATCAAGTTATCTCATTGTTTAAGATGGAAGTCTCCTCATTACTGTATCATGGCCAGAAGTGGATATCTTAAGTTGACTAGAATCTAAAAGGTATTTTAAGATTTTTATTTAACTACAGTCACATGTTGTTTATGAGGGTATGAGTGTGAGAATGTTATTAGGTAATTCCATCATTGTGCTAACATCATAGAGTGTATGTACATACACTAAGACAGCTATAGCATCACTAGGTGGTGTAATCTTATGGCACCACTACCATATATGCTGTCTGTCATTTACTGAAACATCACTATGTGGTGCATCTCTTTATTTGTTCAGCCTTCTTCCCAGGATATTTCTGGAGATGCAAAGTAGGTGATAAGAAAGTTATTCAAACAAACTTTCGACACAACAAACTATACTAATTATTAGTGCTCATTGTGCAATCACAAATCAATATAAAGATTGCCAACGACGTAGGGCTCCAAAAATACTTCAACTCCTTAAAAGCAGAAATTTTTACTTCTTTCACAATTATATACAAGAAAGTGCTTCGTAGAGTACAAGAGGCCTCTTCCATGGTTTCTTATGGCAACTGTTGCTCTGCTCTATTTAAAAGTTTCACTGAGTGAGGGGAATAGTTTTAATTTTAGCAAGACAAACTTATTTTTTTTACCATTGTTTTTTTTTTAATTTTAGATTTTTATAATAAATTTATAGGGTGCCTTGAGGCAGCTCGATTTGCATTATAGGGGGCCACTTGAGGAACTCACTGGGGACAACCCATTCTGTTCTGCCTTGAGCACTACTGCCCGGAACCAGAATTGTTCATGAGATGCTTCCCATTATAAATAGAGACAACCCCAGGGCACCACATCCGTGCATACTGGAGGGTCTTCTTATGCATTTTGAGGGGGGAAACAGCAGTTTTGATATTCCCAAGATGAAAGTATCCCCAATGCTACAAGGATCCTTGAGTATTTAGCTGAAATAATGTTTGAATCAATTTCATTGTCCCAAATAATTTTAAAATTAAAACAGCAATTTTCTATAGTCACTTGATTTTGTGCCAAAAAAAGAATACAAAATAATTGTTTAAAGGAAAAACTGTATCAAAATGTTGATAGATTGATATAAGCAAGGCTACACATATGCATACATAGTCTTTTATGCCACTACCTATTTTTGTTCCAATTTTTAAAATACTTCCAACGATAGACTTTTTAACTTACCAATATGCAAATGTTCTGTGACCTAATAATCTTCAAACGAGGCATAAGAATATCTCACCAATCTTTTGTGGTGTCAATTAAGCCAAAGAATACCTTTGAATTAGTAATTTTATTTTCATTAGGGAGCAAGCTTATTTTAGCTTGCAACACTTTCCACTGACCTGGGGCTTTGCTGTCCTCAGGTTGTCAGACACCCTCCACCTCCTTACACACAAAGGTTGATTCAACATAGGCCTATGGTTATTGAGTTTTGTTTTTTTTTTTTTTCCCATCTGCTTAATTGGGGGTTCAGCAGGGATACTTCATTTACCTGTTTTGTCTTAGACATTGTTCTGTGGGTTTTTGATCTTACCGTGGTAAATGTCTTCACTATTTTTAAGTTGGAATTTGGGGACATTCAAAACTATTCAACTATCATCACTGTCTTCCCAGAATTTCCCCTACCTTAATTTCTTAACACTTTTGTTTCCTCACCTGTTAAAATAAAGACAACTGAATGATCTCCTAATATCCTTTCTAACTCTATGATCTCTGTGTATAAGGAAATGCTATTTGAACCTAACTATACCCAAAATTGTGGAGGAAGGGCTACATGTGGTATTGCCTCACTATCATGCTTCTACTCTGCAGGTCTATGAGTAAGTTTCTGTATACTATGATTTTATTTTGTTTCTTGAGTAAATACATACCCATCTACCTATCTTCCCATCCTAGTAAGGAACACTTAGCCTCTGTATGTACTAGCTTTGTTTCTGCAGGTACTTATCAGGTTTGCTGTGGTAAGTGAAACTACACATTGCCGTGCTGTGAATATCATTTCTCACTAAGCAGACCTGATTGCAACATGGAGGAGAAATGTAAGTGTTATAGGATTTTTCAAAATATACTATTTTGGCTTTTCCACATAGAGAATTTTTTGCCTGCTACCACCATACTGTGCCACTTAACATAATCAAACAAGGACTTGAGGTTTCTCTTAAGATTTAATAATTCACTAAAGAAAATTGATTGACTTCACCAACGGGTTAATAGCTGGACTCTATGAGCATGGAAAAAATGAAAAACACAATCCAGGGATCTGGCAGGTCATTGGAAAATTCTGGTAGATGATAGGTAGATGCTGTTTTAGTGTCATCAAACAGCCTTATGTAGGCAGCTACTTGTTTTGCTCTGTGGCAGGACAGTCTGTTGAGTAGTTGTCAGGAAAGGTTCCAGCAGAAGCACACTCTGTGAATAGACAAGAACACAATTTCAGACAAAGCTTCCTTCTTCGAAAGAATCCTGGGTCCCCCAAATGTACATCACTGATCTTTTACCACATTCCCTGAGGCCATATGATCTAAATAATAAATATCTGTGAAATACCTGCCATATGCCAGTCACTCTGTTAGGGATTTTCTTTACTTTTTAAAGATAATTTCTTTTCTTATTGAAGTCTTATTTTCCTAGGCTTAAAAAAGCAAACAATATTTCAAAGTAATAGCTGGATCTATTTTACTTCTGTCTTCTAATTTTTTTGTTCCAGAGGGCACTATTTTAAATGATTTTTAGGTGTTTATTCTAATATTTGCTTTCATATACCTAACTAATAGCTTTTATTGCTATTTCTTCATTTGTCAGTTTTAAATATTATTTACTTCTACTTCCTGCCATAGAAGATTATGGTATGGTTTTCTATATTCCCATTTCTTTAATGCAGAAATATTTTACCATTCCTTATATTTCCAATAAAATTATATAATAATTTTCATTTAAATCAATATCTGTTTACATTGTTATGATCATACAATTATTTTGCATAGATAATAATCTGTATATTATGCTCTTTTGTTTCCTTTCTTATGTAACATGTTTTCTCTGAAATTAAAAATCCTTTGGAGTACATGCTTAGCATGTGCAAGGCCCTGGTCAATTCTGAACACCAGAAACAAAATTCCTTCTTTTTTTGTTTCTACTTTTCTACATAAATATCCCTAATTTATCTCAATTCTCTAATAAAACTAAAATTCTAACACTTTGGGTAATTGTCACAAGCACTCAAAAATGCAGAAATTCCTTTTTGAGACCTCTGTGCTCCTGCTCTGACCTGCTCTGCTAGCTCTTTACGACTGCCACACAGCTGTCATGGGGAAATATCCACTTTTTTGTCTGTCACATGTCTTTGCCCCCTGACTGTCATGCTTTTTCTGACTTTTCCAATTTTTATTCTTATGGTTTAATTTAAAAAATTTTAAAAACTAGTTATACATGACAGTAGAATGCATTTATGGACTTTGATATATCATACATAAATAGGTTATGGTTTAGTTTTGATTATATTTTTCCCAGTGTGCCACTTTTCAATTCATTTATCCTTTTTTATGCTTGTCTAATCTGCTATTACATCCATCTATTGATACCTTACATTCAGTCATTTTATTTTCATTTCTAGAATTTCCTTTTGTTATGTTTTAAAATACAGATGTCAGTTCTGAAGATAAAATTCTTTATCTTGCCACTTCTTTTCTTAAATAAATTAGTATATCTACTTTAAATTCTATGTTGATGACTCAAACATCTATACTTGTGCCTACCTGTGGGAATGTTTCCAGTTTTTATTTTTATCATTCTGTTTTTAGTCAATTTGTCTTCCTAGCATTTTGGATGATTTTTGACTTAGTGCTGGACATTGTAAATTAAAGTTTATGGAGATTCTAGATAACTTTATCTTTATCCAGAGAGAATTCTTCCCTCCCCGACTTTTAGCAGACATTTAGAAGAAGATCACCTTGGTCCAGTTAAAGATAGATTATTTACAGTCTTTTGCTACTCCAAAGGTATTTCTTTTTGTGAATTTCAGCTAAAACTCTGGGGGTGTTTACTAAGACCTCTTAATGCTTGGTGAACTTTGAACTCAAATTTTTGTCTCCTTAATGCTATAGTTAATTTGAGACTCTGCCTCATTTTTAGATTCCCAGCTGCAGATTTATGCTTGGTTTCTTGGCTTCTAAGTGTGCAATGTAAGAATCTGGGTAAATATCTTTAGGAGAAAATGTTCTAAAAAATGTCAGGCTGGATTGTTCAGAGTTCATTAGAGAAACAGAAACAACAGGAGTCTATCTATCTATCTATCTATCTATCTATCTATCTATCTATCTAATCAATCTATAGAGATCTTTATTGTGAGAACTAGCTCATAATATGGTTATATAAGTTAAGAATTCACACAGTCTGCAAGCTGAATAACAAGGAAAACCAGTGGTATAATTCAATCTCAGTCCAAAGATCTGAGAGCCAAAGAAGCCAATGGTATAATTCCTACTTTGAGTTTGAAGGCCTGAGAACTCAGAGCCTACTGGTATAAATCCTGGAGTCCAGAGGTCTGAGAACCAAAAGCTCTGAGGTCCATGGGCAGAAGATGACTATTCTGATTCAAGGAGAAAGGGAGAATGCAGGAGCCCTGTTTGGGGAGATGGCTATTGATTGCGGTTGACTTCGGGCCATGGAGTTTTGGACATTGCCGCCTTCCGTAGTCTCACGAGACTTGGCCCGGGATCTTGAGAGACTTGGGCTGAGCACAGAGCGGGTCGGGGCCATTTTGGTTGTTGGTTGTTTGCTGGTGTGTGGTACATTAGAGTTGTTAGAGCCAGAGAGAGAAACTGACAGAATAAAGATCCTGTTTGTTTCCAGTCTGCCTCTGAACTTATTCCCTCGGCTTTGCTGCTCCAAGCGGCCATCGCTTCAGGCGGCGATAGGAGAAAATTCACTCTGCCTCAACCTTTGATTCTATTTGGGCTTTCAATGAATCTCTTTACTTGATCTATTGATTCTAACATTAATCTCTTGCAAAAACACATACACACTCACATAATATTTTATGTCTTGGGCAAGTTGACACATTAAATTAACCATCAAACATGTTTACTACTTTCTGTGCTCCTCCCTCCAAATTTTTGGGATTTTAACTCTTCAAGTGTTGGGAACCTAGTCATACCTGATCTTGAATTTGGGTGTCTTGAACCGGTGAGACTGACACAAACTCAGGACTGCTCTCTTTATTTAGTTTCAGCACCTCACAATAAAAATTAGCAAATACCCTGAGGGTAAAAAGTAGTGGTAAATGTAAAGCTCACTTCAGTGCCTTTCTCTTTTTTATTTGAGCTTGGCTCTTCAAGTCCTGGCTGCCTTAGTTATTGCCAATGACTTAAAACAGCTGTTTTTATCTAGATTTTATAGTTTTTGGGTAGAAGGTCTAGGTGGAAAGATAACACATAGAAGAGGACACTAAGTATTACGCTGTGTGTAATGTTTTTGTTTTTCCTTTCTCTGGAAGTTACCAGTATCTTCTTCTTTATAGTCAATATGATACATTTTCATGGGGGTGTAACTTGGTATAGGTCTTTTCTTATTCACTGTTTGTTTCCATTTTAGTTTAGAAACTCATGATTTTCAGGATTTGAAACCTTTCTTGCATTAGTTATTTATTTGTGACTCTCTCTCTTTTTTTTTTTTTTTTCACTTTCTGCAATTCCTGATATTTTGATATTGGATTTTTGGATGGATTTCTTAATTTTTAATCCCCCCCCCCGATCTTTATGTCTATGTCTTTTTCCTTGGTCCAGCTTATTCAGAAAAGAATCTTTCAACCATTTGTTCTGGCACCTTCAGTATGGTTGCTGGTGTTCTGAGAGTCAGGCAGGGGATGGGTTTGGGGGAAAGTTGTTCAGGATGTAACCTTCCAGTAGTTTTTCTGTGTTCAACTGGGTGTCATGCCCAGGCCTTCAGCTGTTTCTTCTGGCCCTCAATACAGAGCACCCATAGTTCACCCTTTCTGGAGAATAAGCTTTAGGCTTCAGCACGGAGAAAGAAGATGAGTCTGTAATGTTGTTTTCAGTCATACTCTATATGCAGCATTCAGAAATACATGGTGTTGCCAGTTCTTGAGACTTTCTAGTTTCTGTGGCACAACTAGATTGTAGACTTAGGTTTCATCTTTTGCTGATATGTCAAGAAACTTCATCCATTTGCTTTTCAAATTTTAAAATCTTCTCTTCATCTCTTGTCTCCTATGTTCTTCTTTCTTATTTTTGTTGTCCTTATGAATTTATGCTTAATTAATTTATTTATTTTGAAATCTTATAATTTTAGGGGAAGAAAGAGCAGGTGTGTTCAATTCCCCATACTTACTAGGACATTTTAGGTACTTTGTATACATCATAACACTCCACAGTGAGTTGTCTACATAGAGGAAGAAAATATTGAATAAATAGTAATTGTCAGAATAAGATTTATAACTCAGTCTATCTGGCATCAAAAGTCCTCATTTTGGAAAGATTTTTTTTTAACTTTGAAATTTCCAAGTTTTACTCACAAGTATGAGAAATTGAATACTTTTTTTAAAAAAAGTGATTCCTGAAATTAAGATTATTTTGCAGCATGCATTTACTTTCTGTATTTGCAGTAAATTCTTATATGCATATCACACCACAATGAATAATAAATTTTGGAAAATCAAATCTAATTTTACTATTGTATTTTTCATTATAGCTTTTTGTTTTATCTTTGAAATTACTCACCCTAAACTCTGGAGAAATTATTTCCTAATTGAAATCTTTTTTCTAGATTATATTCCCCAATAGACTATCTCTTTTCTTGTATAGAGAATAAACTTCTTTGTCTAACTTTCCTTCACTAAAGCCTGAAAATTTATAGAAAGTTTCTTATTTTCTTTCCCTTTGGGCTATGTCAGAATTCCCTTTTGCTTCCTTTCGTTATATCACTGGCCCTGTTTCTGGAAGCCTTCATACAAATTTCTCAGTACTTCTCTGTACACTCATCACACTATTAATTATTTACTCTTTTTGATGGGAAACAAGTAAGATCTGTGTGAAACAAATAAAAGCTTTTTCAAAAGACAAGTTAATAAAAAGGGCAAGGTGCGGTGGCACATGCCTGTAATCCCAGCACTTGGGAAGCTGAGGCAGGAGGATCACGAGTTCAAAGCCAGCCTCAGCAATGGCGAGGTACTTCGCAACTTAGTGAGACCCTGTCTCTAATAATACAAAAAAGGGCTGGGGAATGTGGACTAGTGGTTGAGTGTCCCTGAGTTCAATCCCCGGTACCCCCCCCCCCCCAAAATAAATAAATAAATAAATAATAAAATAAAATAATAAAAAGGGCTGAGGTTGTAGCTCATTGATAAGGTGTACCTGGGTTTGATCTCCATGACAACCCCCCCAAATTGTAGCATCTTGCACTTTAATATTTATGCTAAAGAATAAAGAAGCACCCCCGCCCTTATTGGAGAGTTTTACATAAGGAAGTGGAATTATGATGGGTTGTTATCACTTTTAAACATTTTTGTTCCATGGGAGTTTTAAAGGAACATGTTCACCTTTTGAAGTTGTCACCTACTTTCAGGCAAAACTTCTCTTCCTTCCCTATTTTCAAGAGGTAAAATGGTTTATATCTGCTAAAAATTTACAGGAGAAATATCTGGATGGTCAGAGAGCTCAAACCAACATGGAAGACCATGATGTTATATAATATTCAAATTGAGAACAAATTAGATCTCAAATTATTTCAGTGGTCTTTAAGTCTCTTGGCACTCTGAAACTTCCACATTATCGTTTTTTAAAAAAGAATAAAAATGACTTTCTTAGGTTGAATGCCTACCAGAGTTTTCCACTTTTTTCCAAATTTCTATTCCTTAGGAACTTTCATTTGCCCTATTGGATCAGAAATACTCACGTGCTCTGTATCCTTTCATTTGTGTATTTAGTTTATTTTATCTACTTTAATTACAAATGGACACTTAATTTTTTTTTCTTTTTTTTTTTTTTTTTTTTTTTTTTTTTTGGTGTGTGTGTGTGTGTGTGGTGATTCCTGAACTGTTCCATGGTATTCTGTCTCTATCAGTTAGATTACAAGTTTTTACAGTTAACAAAAGGAATGTCATGCTGACATTACCTATGAATACGCTCAACAAATGCTGTTCTCCTGAAACAGAAAATGTATATTGGTGTTTTAATTGGTGTGTTCTTTGGTGAAGAAGCTGATGAAAGATCTCCATGTCTGCATGTGATGCTGTGCGGTTGGTCATTAGCAAAGAGAAGACAGGTGACTTCATGATGTCCTATTGTCACACTCAGACCAGAGGAGGATAAAAATGAAATAAAAGGAAACCATTACAAAGTAAGGTAGTGAACCCCTATTTGATTAAGTGATCAATTAACAGAAAGAGACAGATTGAGGAATTTTCTAAAACAAGCACTCAAAAGGACATCTAGAAACCACAAAAGAATACATATGTAGATCTATTATAAATCATGGTGACCTCTTCTGTAACAAGGGCAGCTTCCAACAGGCAACTCTGAATAAGATTTAAAAATTGGTGTTAAAGCCAAGTGGAGAAAAATAAAAGTGTAAGCAAGAATAGCTTCAAAATGACTTTGTTTCCAAGGCTTTTAATGATAACAAAATAGTAGCAAAGAGGAATAAATCCCTGAGGAAAGGCACAAATAAGGATTAAAATCACCAATGTTAGAGAAAGAAACCACAAATTCATGATAGAATTTCCCCCCAAGAATAGCAGAAAAAGAGATTTAAATCATTTTGAGGAATGACTCTCTCTGATATACAAATTTACTTTTCTCTTTTAAAAATACATAAGTTCTGATGAAATAAAAGTTTTTGTTTCAAACTCGATGTGTTCTACCTGGCTTCAGTGTATCTTTCTTGTGTCTTTGTTTTTGGTTTATTTTGAAAAAAATTCATGTTACCCTCTGCTGATATACTTAGGAGGATTTGATTACATATTAGTCCAGACTGGAGGTTAAGATGTCAATCACTACAGCAAACATAGAAAAATCGAGGAATTACAATTAGTAACTCAGATGATTAGAATAGGACATGAAGAGATATGGTATAAGTAGATGGTTGCTAATACCTCCCACATAGCAGAGTCCAACAAATATTTAATAAAATAATGAAAAAATAGGGGTTGGAGTTGTGGCTTAGTGGTAGAGCACTTGCCTAATATGTGTGAGGCACTGGGTTTGATTCTCAGCACCATATAAAAATAAATAAAGGTTTTAAAAAAATAAATCTTTAAAAAAGGGAATGGAAAAAAAAAACAATTATGAATGCTGGAATCAATTGTTCCATGTATACCAAAACAGATTGTAAAAATAAAAGTCCTTTTCCCATCTTAAACACTGTTCCAGGCATTTTTATATCTTGTTTAATTTGTAAAACACCTTTCAAAGGTAAATATTTCCTTTACTTTACTGATTAGGAACTCACAGCTCAAAGACGTTAAGTGACTGGCCCCAGATCTCTCATCCAGTAACCAATGGAGCCAGGACAGGAATTCAAGCTTGTTAACTCTAGACCTGAGCTACCTCTTTTTCTTGAACAGGTCAGAGCTTTCCTCCTGCTACTTTTTGGTTCCAAGATGGGATGCTGTAGAAAATTTTTAACAGTGTTCTATTTTGCCTGCCTGATGGAACATTGCACAGGTCATGGTCAACAGTTAAAGGGACAAAAGCTGAACTCACTGTCTTCCTTTATAACATGTTATTTCTGCTACTTTTGTTTTTGCATCTGTTATAGTTAATGGCACCATGGAGTCTGTGAATAATTCTGTTCTCACAGGCTCCACAGCCAATTGAGTCCTTGGGATCTCACCTCTAATATATCTATGATGTCTGAACCCTCTTTCCATTTCTGCTGCCGACCCCTTTGTCAGACCCTATTTTCCTCTCTTGTACTACTCCAAGAAGATTTTGATTTGCTTCGCTGTCTCCTATCATCTCCATCTCTAGCTCAACCTCAGCAATGAAGCTGGAGTCATTCCCCCTGGTCAAAAACTGCTGCTCCAGGGGAAAAAAAAAGATATCTTTTGTTCCCACAACCCCATTTTTCACCTCTACACTGATAAATCACAAATTGATATCTTTAGCCAGATTTGTCTGCAGAGCATGCACATGGATGTTTCCAGCTCCGTAAATAATACAAACATCCACCCAAAGCTTCCAACTTTCTCATTCTAATATGTACTAGCTACAAGTTCTGGCAGTTCTGCTTCCTGGATAGCTCTCATTTCTGTTCATTTTCTTTGTTCTAACTGCAGCTGCTTTGGTCCCATCTTACACTTCTGTGACAGAGTGAGCCACTGGGGCATCCTGGAAAGTTTCCTTCCACCGAGGCACTCTGTACCCGTGGTTTCCCACATCTA
Organism: Tamias sibiricus; assembly: GCA_025594165.1. Classification (NCBI taxonomy): domain Eukaryota; kingdom Metazoa; phylum Chordata; class Mammalia; order Rodentia; family Sciuridae; genus Tamias; species Tamias sibiricus. The sequence continues at coordinate 94,557,016 of CM046662.1, forward strand.
TTCCATTTTCTTTCCATACATATTATAATTTCCAAACTCTGATGCACACTGTTTTTGCATTTTCACATTTCTGAAGTCAGAATATGTCCTATAATTTATTTTGTATCATAGTTAAATTAATAGCATTTGTTTTTATCCTGTATATGATAGTGAATTTTAAAATTAATGGTATCTTAGATTTAATGAGATGATAATAGAAAAATCATCTTTCTGGATAGACTAATCCCCTTCATAGTACTTTCAAAGATTTCCCATTATCCTTAGGGTAAAATTAAATTCTAAACATATCTGTAAGGCCCTGCATGTTCTACTCCTTACTTACCTCTGTAAAATCATTTTGTGCTACTCCTCTCCTAGTTATCAATTCTTCAGTCACATTTATCCAACAAACCATTTATTGGGTGACTGTGTGTCAGGCATTATGATGACATGTCAATCAAATGAAGAAATAGACACAGTTTTGCCCTCCTGGTGCTGAGTATAGTAGCTCTCTTGACCCTTCTTGAATTTACCATATTATTTCTTGCTTTAAGATCCTACAATATGCTAGTCTTCTCTTGGATGACTGCCATTTTTGCCCCTCCACCTAGCTAACTCCTACCTCCTACTCATCCTTCTGGGTTTATTTTACATAGCACTTCTCCCAGGCATCCTGTGAAATACTCTTATGGCCCCTGCATTTCTTTTCATGGCATTCATAGAACTTGCTTTCTTGGCACTTATGTTCATTTTCACACTGCCATTAAGGCTTGGGACCATATCTATCCAACTTGCAGTTTTCATTCCAGTCCTTATTCCAATGCCTGGGCCACATCAGGGCCTTTCTAAATATTTATGGAATGAATATGTAATGGAATTGGAAACATGAATTCAAAATTGAAGCACCCTGAGGTACTCTGAATTTTCTAACATTTGAATGTATTATTAACACAAAACAACAAACAAAGGAGAACCATCAACATATGGTTACATGAGAAGTTTTAGGTTGACAAGGGAGAAAAGAAGAAGATACATTACCAATTTTAAGTTGGTAGTCACAAACACTGGTATTAAATATTATAAATATTTTTTCCATAAATTTTTTTCTAGTACTTCAGCATCATAATTTTTATTACAATCAATACACTGACAAATATTTGCATAGTAGTTTTTGTGTTAAACAGATTAAATCACATTTTTCCTTTCCTGAACTTAGAGAGTTCCTTCTCCTTAGTCTTCCCATTGTTTTGAAAATAGACTGTCTTTGTATATCGTGGGTTAGCTCAGTTGGTTATGTTGATGGTTACCAGGCAGATTCAGTTCCAAGTGGGAAGTTAGCCTAGCATTCAGACATAGTGTGCTCTTTTGCAAACATGAATCCAGTTATATTCTGAGAAAGCAATTAAAAGAGAAGCTCACTCATGTCATCTTTTAAAATATGATGTGTTTTCATTAGAATCCAAAGCAATCTTTAACTACTGTCTTTTCTTTGCTCTAGATATAAATTTTGCTTCAATTATATATATGCTAGTTCATTATGCAATTGTATGCTTCTTTAATTGCCTCTACATTTATATTAGCATAATCCTCCTCTGTGTTACCAAAGAAAAATTGGAGAAATAGTTAAAAAAAATCTGTTAAAATGCTCCACAATAAGTAAAGAAAGAACTACAACTTTTAATTTTTTTAGTTGTTGAGTTTTAGTTCTCTTATTTTTAGTGACATCTCGCCAAATCCTTGGATGAAAGGGCTATAGAATTTGAAATATTATTACCACAACCTATAGCAACAAACTACCTCAACATAGGTATAATCAAAAGGAAATTTCTTATAACTACATTCATATTCAAAGATTCTGTGATATAAGCCAACCCCTGTGGGGGTATTATTTTCAAACATAACAGGTTGACATTATATAATTACACACTGCTGGATATTGAAATATCAAAAAAAGGAAAAAGTGCTTATGGTAGTACTCACAGCACACTATTATGAGTATTCACCTTTATCCACACATTTTTAGAGAATTATTTCTAGTTACATATTACAGACTTTAGCAAAGATTTAGTGATTTATTTAATATCAATATTAGGTTTTGACATTAATGTCTTAGCAAGCATAGGGAGGCGTGATTCTAAGACTCACTTTCACTCAATAAAAGGGCCCCAAGGTGACGCTCTTCTCCGTTGTTCTATGCTCATTTTGTTAAATAGACATTCATATTTGTATGTATAGTTTAGTATTCAAAAGCCCATCCAATTATTCCTATAATTTGTACTTTCATTCCTCTTAATTTTTCTTTTTATTGTTCCCTTTTCATGATGACATTGTTTATTTTTCAGGTACGTTCCTCTGGTTCATTTTGACATCTGCTTCCATGTCTTGCATTATTTGTGGAAGTGATGAGGGTTTGCCAGACTTTCTGATTTCTCAGATTCCTTTTTTGCTGTTCTGAATGCTATTTTACTCCCATTCAATCTCTGGGTTGTAACCAAATTTTATCTTTTTCCCATTTGAAGTTCAGGTTACTAATCTTTTTATGTTTTTCCATGATGTTTTTGGTCTATGTGGTACACTATGAAATGTAGTTTCATAGATGTTTAGCCCCCAAATGCCATCATTCTTCAAACTGTAGTTTCTTTCTCAAGTTGGTCAGTTTGATAATTTTGAGTCTCCTTTTCTTACTCTGTTATGTAGGAATTATCTGTTGTCTGCTTTTGAATTTATGTTTTAGTCATATTTTTGCACAAACAAGCAAATGAAAAAGAAAGACGAGAGAGAGAGAGAGAGAGAATACCCCAAAGAGGATGCATATAGTTATAGGGTATGTAATTTTGTACTTACTTAATATTCTTAGCAAATTTTTTTTTTCTAAAGTGACTTATCTAAAATGAATGGAACTGGAGAACATCATGCTAAGTGAAATAAGCCATACTCAGAAAGTGTAAGGTTGAATGATTTCTCTCATATTGGGGTGGGGGGAGAGGGAGAGGAGAGAGAAGGAAAAAGAAAGAGATCTCATGGAAATAGAAGGAAGACCAATAGAGTAGAGGAAGGGGATTGAGAGAGAGGGAGGATGGACATGGGAAAGTACTGGTGAATGAAATCTAACAAATTATTCTATGACCAGGTATGAACATACTACAAAGAATTCCATGTGTATATGTACGCACATGAGCATATATGTGTATACATATATGTTTATAATTCTCTAACTAAAATAATAGTAATAGTAATAATAATATTAATAGTAATAATAATAATAATGGGGAGATTCGTAGAGTAGAACAAGTGGATCAGGGAAAGGAAAGAGAGGGAATATTCTGGGGAATGAGATTGATCAAATTAGTTATGTGCATGTACAAATATGGCATAATGAATCCTACTATTATGTAAAGTTATAATGCACCAACAACAAAAAAAGTGACTTGCCTATGGAGAAGAGAGGAGAGACAGAATACTTGAGTAAGAGTGTGAGTGACACATATAATCTATTTTGGGGAAACATTAGGTTGGTGTATAAGAGCAGTCATTCCACGAGAGTAAATATTTAGTAAAGCAAAAAAACTGGCCTCACACATAGTGGTACAGGGGAGCTACTGCTTCTACCATGGACAAAAATCAATGCATCAATCTATCAATCAAACATGCAGTAACAGAATGGACTGTCCCAACTACAGGAGCTCAGAGTTAAGTGGGCATGTGCTCAGTAGAGGTGATCCAAGATTCTTCCTGTAGTTTTGAGAGGGTGAAAGAAGCTGAGGATTTTTCTAGGCTGGCTTTATTCACTCTCATATTTCCTTTTTAAACTTATCTTACTCTTTCTTTTCATTGGTACAAGTGAAGAATTCAGATGGTAGGGTGCAAGATGAAGGTTCTTAATTATCAGTTCTTGAACCTTCCACCCCTAATCTCTATGGGGATAGAGTCGTAACTACAATAAATTCTCAATAAAACTTCATGGTCTGAAATAGCATCTGGCAAAAGAAATTCAGCTAGCCTGCTTTATTTGTTTGTTTTGTTTTAACAAATAATACTTAGAGGATCTTTACCAGGGGCATCTTTACTATAGGTTATCATCTTGAGGTATGCAACTGAAATCATTATCTTTCTACAGAAGTAAAATGGGAAAATCTTGCTATCACTAGAAAACTAGATAAAGTGTAAATAGGCATCAAATAAAAACCAAATGCAAATATGCTGCAGACATAGTGTAACTGTTCTGCTTTATCTCTCATAAAATCTGCTCTTCACACCCTTTATTGCCTCTTTGGGGTGTTGGTGTTCATGAATAAAAATATTACTTTAAAAAGAAAACAAAAATTTCTTTGCTCTAATTAGGCAAAATGAAGGCCTTCTGTTACAATTTATATTATTACAATTTTGACATTTTCTAATGGCATAAAAGAAATTCTATTTTTAAAAAAGTCCTATATTAAAAAAAGTGCTTTGAGGAGACTTCCAAGTTCTAATAATGCTTGAATTTTTATAATTTGACACCAAAAATTATGATGTAATAAAATGATTTTGATAGTACCTGGTTCCATTTTAAATAGTAATTGATTTTCAGAATGCTATGCATCCAGAATATTGTATCTAGTGATTAAAATGTAAAAGGTGATAATTATTAGCAGTTATATACATAATAGAAACAGTCAATTTTGGCCAGGAAATCTTGAGCATAAGGTGGTCAAACAGGAGTTACCCCTATCAAAACCACATGAGAGGATTCTTCTGTCGGAGGCTTCATGAGCACTACAGACTTGTTGAGAATGACTGAATTCAAGAACAACCAACTATAAAAGAAAAAGAATTGGTTCTGATTTGGATTGTCAGTTGTTTCTCATTAAATATCTGGTAATATCTTAGTGTGGCAAAAGGCAGTAGTTCTGTTGTAAATTCTGCTTTCTTTTCTTTTATAGTTTGCTGACTTTTTAAAAACTATCTTCTGGCATCTTTTCTAGTACATCTTTTTCTTGCATCAGGGTCTTTATTAAACATTTTGAAATACACAGTTAAAAACACTCGAAGTTTAGCTCAAGTTCTTTTAGGAAAATTTGTTTGTTTCAAAATATTTTCTATCTAATGTTTAAAAGGAATGGCTGTTTTATGTTTCAATTCTGCCTTGTTCTATCCAAAATGTTCTGGGCTTGTGTTTGTTCTGCAAGTATTACCGAGCACCTACATTAGGCAGGCATTGTGCTAAATACCACAAGGGTAACAGTGAATTAGATAGCATCCCAACCTCCAGGGAACTCACATGGTAGTGGGGAGATAATTACCATATGTTAAAAAGCTGGAGTGGGGGTAAATTGGAAATGTTATGAGAATACATAGGAAGGGATTCTAGTCTTGCTTTCATGGGTCAAAAAGGTCTTTCCAGGAGAAGAAGCAGTGAAATTGAATCCTGAAGCATGAGTAGGATTCAGACACATAGAGAGGAAAAGTGGAAAGGTTGTTCCAGGAAGATAAGCAACATGCACTCACAGTCTATTTTTATTGTTGTTGCTGGGGATTGAACCCAGGGTCATGAGCATGCAAGGCACATCCTTCACTGCTGAACTATACTCGAGCCCAACATGCATACTCTTAAATTGACTTGGTTTTTCTTCTTGATGAAAGAAGTGCTAAAACTGATACCTTCATTTGGAGATACATGAAGTGTCCTCACTGTTGACTGTCCGCCAGTAAGAGCAACTTGGACACATTGTTGGGCTAATCACTTTCATGCAATGGAATGAACACATCTACATATTCTACATATATCAGCTTGCTTATGCCGACCTAACAGATCTACTCATTAATAACCTACACAAAATAGAAGGGAATGTGGAAGGAATATGGTTGTTAATAGTTAGAATGTTTTTGGCTGAAAGTTAACAACACGAAAAAGAAAAACAATGTAAATTGTTATGAAATTTATTTCATAAAATTTCCAGGAGTAAGGTAAGCTTTTTGTCACCATGGCTGGTGTGAAGTCTGTAAGGACCCAGTTCTCTCTACCTCTGGACTCTGCCATACTCAGCATCAGCTTTATTCTTGGTCTGTTTCCCCTTGTGGCTAATATTAGGACCATCAATACTATGTGATTTCTATTTTTTTTCATGGCTTTTTTTTAGTTGACAAATAATAATTGTATACATTTATGGGGTACAATGTGACATTTCAATATATTTTTACATTGTGGAATGATTACATCAAGCTAATTAACATATTAACCACATCTCATATTTACAGTGAAAACGTTTAAAATCTAATCTTTAAGCAATTTTTAAATGTACAATGCATTATTATTAATTATTGTCATCATTCTGTGCAATCAATCACTAAAGATTATCTTTCTTCTTTAGCTGAAAGTTTATACTCTTTGATCAACATTTGCCTATCCCTATCCATCCCCCTCTCCAAGCCTCTGTAGTCATCATTCTTCTTTCTTTGTCTGTGAGTTTGGCTTTTTAATATTCCTCATATAAGTGAGTTAGATCATGTGGATTTCATATTCACTTCCAACAAGAGAGGGTGAGATCCTCTACCTCACATATGGAATCATGCTATTCCCTTCAGTCTGATTGGTGTATTTAGTACATTACCCTGAATCAAAAGTGAGAGTTTCATATTGTTGTTTGCTTTGTGGAGAGGTACACTCTGCATGGGGAGTCAGGTTATTCTCCCTGAGTCATGGAGAGAAGGCATAGATAATGAGATCATAGTTCTTTAGGAAAGAGGGAAGGACATGTATATAGGATATGCAAACTACCGTGTATTTGACCATACTGTTCACCACTTCTTCATATTTGTTCAGCTCAATGGAAAGCAATCTTTTGACTCAGATAAAAAAATTCTCACATATCATTGTGGGGAGAAAGGGCATGGTTCTAATGGATTCCAACTCTTTGAAGTACGTGTGGATTGGTAATGAGGGAGAGACAAAGTGAATGTTGAGTTGTGGAGACTGCTGTTTTATCTTTTCTTTCCTTCACTTTCTGAATTGTACTTTTGTACTTCTACATTGGTTTCTGTGGTCCACATTTACCAAAGAGTAGAAAGAAATTGTAGGCATTTATTTTGCAGTAAAAATATTTTTAGATGTTTCGTGGGCTCTGTATCAATTACTATATAACATAGAATTAGGAAGGAATGTGAAAAATATATTTAGCAACCTTTGGTAATATTTTAAGAGCATTTGATTCTGACACATGCTATGTAATTTATAGAGATGTAGGTTACATCATCAAAAGGTTACATATTGGGAAGTCTACAAAAAGATTCTTAACAAAAATACCTTCTTGAAACACAGACTGAGGAATATTCCCTCAGAGAAAAAATATGCTATGATTGTTCAGGTTTTTCTTTTCTTCTTCTTTATTTTCTTTTTGTACTTCCTATGTAAGTATAATTTAGTGGATTCTCATCATGATGCAGACGGCTGAACCAGAAGTGAATGTCAATTGGATGATTGACCCCCTTTTTTATTTGTTCTTTTTAGATATACATGACAGTGGAATGGATTTTGACATATCATACACACATGGAGTATAACTTCCCATTCTTGTGGTTGTACATGATGTGGAGTTACACTGGTCATATATTTATATATGAACATAGGAAAGTTCAGTTGACCCTTATTTTTTATTCAGGACTATTTTTTCCCTCTGGCAACCAGGGTGGAATGAAGTGCTTGCCAGAGGCTGGACAAAGATAAACATATTCCCCTATGGAAGTGACGGAGTACAACTGTATAAACAAATGCAAAAGGTTTGTCTTTGCAACTTCATTCAGGGCATACTTTGATGGACAAAAGGAGAATAAAATGAATAGTTTAAGTACTAGGAGATGGTAATTTCAACCTAATATTCGCATAGCTACATATTTTCCAGAGTGTTTTTATATACATTATTTTGTATGATGGAGGAACTCTGCTCAAAAGGAAGCCTGGCGATATAACCATCTTACAGATTAGGAATCAAGATACATAAAAGTTAAATGAATCTTAAATAGGAAAATGGCTCAGAAACTTGAACTTTTTGTTTCTTTCCTCTGTATCTTCTAGTAAAATGTCTTACTCTTCTTCTTTTACTTATTTATTATTTTAAAGAAAGATAACAAAGCCAGGAGGAGTGGTTTATGCCTCTAGTCCCAGTGACTTAGTAGTCTGAGGCAGGAGGATTGCAAGTTAGATACCAAATTCAGCAAGGCCCTAAGCAATTTAGTGAGACCCTGACTCAAAATAAAACATAAAAATGGCTAGGAATGTGGCTCAGTGATTAAGCATTCCTGGGTTAAATTCTCAATACCAAGGAAAAAAAGAAATAAAAAGAGATTAAGAAAACAAAAGAAAAAAGAGTTGAAAAAGAACAATAACAAAAACCCCAGCATGCTAAACGCACAAAGTGATCTATTTCTAAAAATCTGCATTTGTTGGATTAGAAACTCCTGCAAGGTGGTAGGTATGGATTAGTAGTAATTGAAGGTCTCAATGACTCAAAATATTTTAAAATTCCCTTTAAAATATAATTGCATTTTTACTCTTCATTCCCACACCAGGTGGAGGCTCACATATCCAGTGATGGCCTGTTTAATCTCTTTCAATACATTTCTTATGTTTTAGCTTTTATTCTCTTACCTTCCATTTCAAACTAAATCACCCTATTCATGGGGGTGTTTGGATTTCAGCTTACTTGGGAAGCCTGTATTCAAGGCCTGGAGCACATTAATGGGCCCTCTCACATCATTTAGAGTGAGTCCATTTAGGAAAATACCATGGAGGGAAGGGTATTGCTGGGAGTCCTTGAAATCATGTCACATAGTTGCTACCCATTCCTGGAATGCCCACAGATACAATCTTAAGAATTTGATGATTGACACATAGTTGGCCCACAAAAAACAGCTATAGATAACTATTGAGTTTGCTGCTGGAGTGACTGTGTTATGTGATTTTGTGCTTTCTGAATACAAAATAGATCTTCAAGTACAGTATACTTTTTGACAGCTGCTGATAACATCTGAGAGACAATTTAATTCGTCTGCAACTAGAGCAGCAGAAAATAAAAAAGCCAACAGGCTACATCACTACCCCTGCCTATTTGATGAATATCAATAAATATGGATGAAACACCTGAAGGAGTGCACGCATGCCTAGTTAGCAAATTTGCCAAGTATGCAGACAATGGGTGTACTGCATGATTATGTTTGTTGAAAATAAAAAAGAAAGACACACAAATAGGGCTAGTGAGAATGAGGTTTCAGTGACAGGAATCGCATAATATTCATAAGCATCTTTCATCTGGGTAGTTGAAAGCATTTTAAAAGTGTCCTCAGACACCCTTCTTGTGCTAGTAGGTGGTAAAGAAATATTCACTCCATTTAAAGTAAAAAGGATACTGAAATAAGAGTTGAAAAGTTAAGTGAACTGCTCATTGTCTTGGTCTCGTATATGGAGGCTGTGTCTGTCTGCGGCAAGTATATTGTGTCATTTGCCCCCAAACAGTCTTTTTCTAGCTCTGTATAAATTATCTACCTGGCAAAAAGAAGACTGAAGCTGAAAGCAAAAATATACTTCTGTGGGTGTAATTGTATTCGTGGCCAAATAGAACTTGGACTTCTTCCATTAGCAGGAATGCCTGGTGGTAGTACTAACTTTAAAACCCTGAGTCGTCAACAAACAGAAGGAGCCTGGTTGAGCAGGATCAGAGAAGAAGAAATGGAGAGAGGGGATAAATACGCAGGAGCTTTTCAGAGGATTCAACATGACACTTCCCAGCGGGAGAAAACTTTGTGGGAGGGAGGGAACCTTTTCTCCAGGCTAGGCTCATTTCTTTTCCTCCCTTTGTCCAACCACTATTCTTGTTCCCTCTTCCTTCTTGGCTTCTCTGGAAGAACCAGAAATTGGAACTGGGAACAGGAGGGATACGGACAGGTTTCTCCCCAGCAGGGGGCAGCAGTACTCAGGCGTCTCCTCCTGCTGCGGACATCCAGCATTTCCCTGAAGCACCTTCCTGGCTCCTACTTTTCTCATGTCATCCTTTCCTTTTCTGACATGTTGCTCACAGCAGCTCTGTCTCACTGGTCCTTGTTCTTGCTCAAGTAAGCCAGGAGTGTTCCTGCCTGTGGGTCTTGACACTTGCTGCTTCCTCTAGAGGGAATGTTCTTTTTACTCAGATTATATCTTTATAGCACTATCTCTGGCTTCTCAATCTAGTTTTACAGTGACCAGGCACCCTATTTTGTAGGATTTTAGGACAAGGCTTTCCTGGGCAAACAAGGATGGCCTGGTCACGCCCTCCACCCCCACCCTTTTTTTTTTTTTTTTTTGGCTCTGGGGATTGATCTCAGGGGAATCCACCACTGAGCCACATCCAGAGCCCTATTTTTATTTTATTTAGAGGCAGGGTCTCAGTGAGTTGCTAAGGGCCTTACCATTGCTGAGGCTGGCTTTGAACTTTTGATCTTTCTGACTCAGCCTCCTGAGCTGCTGGGCAGTCACTCTATCTTGATTGCAACTTCAACTCTCTTCTTTCCTTTGCTTTTCCTCTTTGTATTTATGATCATCTAAGACACTATACATGTAACCTACTTATTTTTTGTATTATCTGTCTCACCATTTCCCATGTGATCTCCATGAGGGCAGAGATTTAAAAATAAATTTAACATTTGTTTTATTTACTGTTGTGTCCCCCATGTCCAGCATGATTTAGAGCAGATACATAGTAACTGTTTTTTAATAAATAAATGAAAGAATTAGAATTTTATAAACTATTAATTAGATATGAAGAAGTCATGTTGGGGATGTTATTTCCTAAGTGGATTCATAAAGTCTCGGCCAGATATAATTTGGCTCTTAAAATAAATACATTATTTCCTAGTAAGTGATGAATTTCTTGAAAAATTTGAATGTTTTTGTTTAGATTTTGAGATCAAAGTAATTTAATTCACCTTTAGACTAACTTTTTGTAAAAATAGACTTAATGGATACCCTCTTAATATGTTGGTGAGTCATTTGTGTGGGTTTAGGTCAACGGATTTTTATCTATTAGAATGTAGTTATAAATGAAGATTCAGTTAGTTGTAATCCATGTAAGTCTTTTATTTGCCACCATGAGAACTGAGGTATATGTTTGATTAATAAATATACCACTTTTTCTCTTAATATTCAGTTATCAACTGGATTAATAGATGGATGACTTTAGAAGGCAAACATACAGAAACCCAAATGAATTATAATCTCTCTACAGCACAAGAAACCACCAGATCTAGGGTTGAGGCCCTTGATCCTAATTCCTTCTCACCATTTACATTCCCATGTGGCCTTGGATAATCATTTGACCCTTTGGAATCTGTATTAATTTTTTTTTTTTTTTGTACCAAGGACGATTAACCACTGAGTCACATCCCCAGCCCTTTTTGTTTTTATTTTATTTAAAGACAGGGTAAGGCTAAGTTGCTTAGGGCCTTGCTAAGTTGCTGAGTCTGGCTTTGAATCTGTGATCCTCCTGCCTTAGCCTCCCAAGCCACTGGGATAACAGGCATGCATACCTGGCTCGGAACCTGTGTCTTTTAGTGTGTGAAATGAGGATGATAAAGACCCACATATTTTACCAGTTTGATATAAACTCAAAACAGGAGTGGAGATGCTTTGAGACTCATTAGGGTCTATATTAGTCAGGGTTCTCTGTAGAAACAATCCATAAATTAGGGAGTTATTTTCCTGGTGTCTTCTTTCTAGTTCTAATTAAGCCACCTTAAGAGAAGCAGGTCATGCATGTACTGTGGGTAGGGTCTGCTCCTCTTCTTTTTTTTTTTTTTTTTTTTTTTTGTGGTACCGGGGATTGAACTCAGGGGCACTTGACCACTGGGTCATATCCCCAGCCCTTTTTTTTTTTTTGTATTTTATTTAGAGACAGGGTCTCACTGAGTTGCTACGTGCCTCGCCAAAGTGCTGGGATTACAGGCGTGCGCCACCGCGCCCGGCTTGCTCCTCTTCTTTAAAGCAGACATTGACCTTCCATTTCCAAACTAGATTCTATCTTGATTACTCAACAAATAAAGCAGCTAAAAGATGTGATGATTAATAGGGACTCCACGTAGCTAGGCTATCTGTGATCAAATCCCACCTCTGCAATTTACCAGATATTTGGCAATGAATGTGTGACTCATTCTATATGTATCTCCATCTCCATTCTCCACAACATGCATGAGATTTAAAAGGGTTGATAACTCCAAGTGTTGGCTATTATTGTATTGCTTTAATTGACTCCTTACTTTGCAGAAGTGACTGAGTCCTTGTTCCATACTTGGTTTCTGGTACCCTTTTTTGGTAAGGATTCTGTAAGAAAACATGAAGCTTAATTTAACATCTATAGGTTTTTAGGGTATTTAATGAAAATTAAGTAGAATCTCTGCAGAGTGGTACCCTTTTGCCAATTTCCTCTTCCCATTCCCAGAAAGCTACAATGAATTTCAGGTACATTTTAAATTATTTAAGAGTGACAACATTCAAGACAGGTTAGTCACCGTATTTACAAATTATTGTACTTCTTTATTATTTATTTTATTTTGAGACTGGGTCTTGCTAAGTTGCTTAGAGCCTCAGTAATTTGCTGAAACTGGCCTTAAACTTATGATCCTCTTGCCTCAGCCTCCTAAATTGCTGGGATTACAGGCATGTGCTTTCACATCTGGCTAATTATTGTACTTATTAAGGAGCAATTACTGTATTGCTTATAGGCACCCCCTACTGAGGGAAAACTGAATTTATTTTCTCAACCCATATCTTGCTATAACGGCATCACCTATCTTCATATTGCAGCTGGTTGACTCAGGGAAGGATAATCATCTTGGTGCAGCTAGTTTATAGGCTGTCTGGTGAATGGCCTATGAGGTGATTTTGCATAAAAGTTCTGTCAAAACACAGATGATGTTGATTATTTAGGCCAACTCAGATGTTCTATTTGGGGACATCTTACTGAAGATATATGGAGTAAGTGAGAGTTATTTTATTGGCAACAGTAGGGCTGAGTGAGCTGAAGTAACGGGTAAGCAGAAGCTATGAGCAAGCAAAAATCATGCATAAGCGGAAGGCATAAGACAGATAGCACAGAGTGTGAGAGAGTTGGCTTGGTACTGATGAGAGCAGGAGTGGAGGAGCTGGTAACAGAGGGATATAAACACAGTCCTTCTGTTTAAGGCTCACTAACTCCCATACCTGCTTGGAGTCTTTCAATTTTTAACTTGTTCCAAATGCTAAAGGGCCAGCCCTGGCTGTGCGTATAGGTTGGTTGAGATTATGTCAATATCCATGTTCACAATATATCCTTATTATCTGAGGTCATTTGATGCAGCTCTGATGTTCACCAGTCAAAGAGCTTAAGGATCACTCTAAATGCTGCAACCTTTCCTTTTGTTATGGAAAAAAAAAAAAAAAAAAAAAAAAAAAACCCCAAACTTAAAGGCCCTTGACAGCTGGAAATAGATTGCATCCATCGTTACAAGTCCATATTTTTAAATCAAATATGTAATTATACTAACTTTGTTCTAGAAATATTTTTAAATAAGTAAGTGGAAAATTATCATTGTTCATTTTTTCCTTTTTCTTTATGGAGATATAGTTTTCAGACGGCAAAAGTCACCAATTTCAAGTGTTCAGTTTGATGAGTGTTGATATCCGTGTTCACATGTATAAGCACCACCATGGTCAAGGTGTAAAATATTTCCAACACCCCCAGAACTTATTTTCATCCCCTTTTTTAGCCACTTTCTCCTAACCCTGAAATGGTGATCTCTTTCTGCTGTCTCTCACTACACATTGTTCTTGCCTATCCTTCGACCTCAGATAAAAAGAATATTCCAGTAGATATTCTTATGTATCCTGTTCTGTTTATTCAACATAATGCTGAGATTCATCCATGTTGTGTTTCAGAAGTTGTTTCTTTTTATGTGTGAGTAGTATTCCATTCTTACGAGTACATCATAATTTATTCTTTCTCCTGTTGATGGATTTTTGTGCTGCCCAGCTTTGGGCTATGATTATTCCTGTGTAAGTCTTTTGGTGAATATAAACTTTAATTTCTCTTGGGTAAATACTTAGGAATGAAATTACTGGGTGATGATGTAGATGCAAGTTTGCTTTCATAAGGAATTATCAATGCAATGCTCTTCTTTTTTATTAAAGTTTTTTCTTAGTTGTTGATAGATCTTTATTTTATTTATTTATACATGGTGCTTAGAATTGAACCCAGTGCCTCACACATGCCAGGCAAGTGCGCTACCACTGAGCCACAGTCCCAGCCCCAGCAATGCTCTTCTATAAGTCTTCTTCTATGAAGAATTTTAGAATTTTCTCATTTTAAAAATTAGTTTTACTTAAATTTTTATTTTTTATTCAAAAGAGTTTTTACATATTCTGATACTTCTTAATCATATACAGGTACACACACATATACACATTCATACATATACTATATATCTCAATTTTCACTATATGCAAATTGTAAATATTTTTCTCCCAGTCTTTGGGTTTCTCATTCATATTATTATTACTGTATTTTTTTATTGGTGCTTTATAGTTGTACACAATGATGGAATTTGTTGTTATATATTCATAAGTGCACATAATATAACAATATAATTTGGTCGGTATCATTCCCCAGTATCTCCTCTTTCCTTCCCACCTCCCTTCCCCTAGTCCCTTTCCTCTATTCTATTGATCTCCCTTTGATTTTTATGAGATTCCCCCCCCCAACTTTCTTTTCCTGTTTCTTCTCTAGATACAACATGTGAGAGAAAACATATGACCCTTGACTTCTGAGTTTGGTTTGTTTTGCTTACCATAATATTCTCAAGTTCTATCCATTTTCCTGCAAGTGACACAATTTCATATTTCTTTGTGACTGAATAAAACTCCATTGCATATATATATACCACATTTTCTTTATCCATTCATCCAATGATGGACACCTAGACTGGTTCCATGGTTTGGCTATTGAGAATTATGCTGCTATAAATATGGGTATGCATGTGTTACTCTGGTGTGATACTTTAATACTCGAGGATAAATACTGAGGAGTAGTATTGCTGGGTCATATGTTGGTTCTATTCCTAGTGTTTTGAGAAACTTCCATAATGACTTCCATAGTGGTTGTAATAATTTGCAATCACATCTACAGTATAAGTGTTCCTTTTTCTCCACATTCTAGCCAGCATTTGTTATTTTTTGTATTCTTGATGACTGCCATCTGAATGAGATCATTCCCTTTACCAGTAGTTTTATTCACATTTCCCTAATTGCTAATGATTCTGAACATTTTTTCATATATTTGTTGGCCCTTTGTACTTCTTTTGAGAAGTATTTTTTAGTTTATTTGCCTATTTATTAATAGGGGTTTTTTTTGTTTCTTTATATATTCTGGATATTAATTCTCTGTCAAAAGAGTAACTAGTAAAGAATGTCTCCCATTCTGTAGGTTCTTTTTTTCACATTCCAGTTATTTCCTTTGTTGTGCAGAAGCTTTTTGAATTTAATACCATCCCGTGTGTTAACTCTTGGAATTACTTCCTGAACTTTAGGAACTCTCTTGAGAAAGTTGTTACCTGTGACTCTTTGTTGGAGTCTTGGCCCTACATTTTCTTCTAGAAGTTGCATAGTTTCTGGTCTAATTCCTAGGTTTTTGATCCACTTTGAGTTGACTTTTGTGCAGGGAGACCAACAAGGGTCTAGAATCATTAATCTACATAAGGATAACCAGTTTTCCCAGCACAATTCATTAAAAAGTCTGTCTCTTCTCCAATGTACGTTTTTGGCATCTTTGCCAAAGATAAAATGATTATATCTGTTTGGTTTTTTTTCTGCATTTTCTATTCTGTACCATTGGTCTATGTATCTGTTTTTATGCCAGTACCATGCAGTTTTTGTTACTATAGCTCTGAGTATAATAGATCAGGTATTGTGATGCCTCCAGCATTGCTTTTTTTGGCCGAGATTTGCTTTTGCTGTTCTGGGTCTTTTATTCTTCCAGGTGAATTTTAGGACTTTTTTCCCCCCCAAGTTCTGTGAAGAATGTCATTGGTATTTTGGTGAGGACTGCATTGAATCTGTACATTGCCTTTGGTAGTATGGCCATTTTAACAATATTCATTCTGCCTATGCATGAACATGGAGTTGTTTCTATATTCTGGTATCTTCTCCAATTTCTTTCTTCGTTGTTCTATGATTTTCATTGTAGAGGTCTTATACCTCCTTGGTTAGATTTATTCCTAGGTATTTTATTTTATTAATTTGAGACTGTTGTGAATTGGATTCTTTTCCTGACTTCTTTCTCAGCAGTTTAATTATAAGTATATAGGAAAACTATTCACTTTTATATATTGATTTTGTAACCTGCTACTTTGCTGAATTTGTTTACTAGCTCTACCAGTCTTTTGGAGAATCTTTTTGGGTCTTCTAAGTATGGAATGATATTATTTGCAAACAGTTTGATTTTAATTTGACTTATTCCTTTCCTATTTTTATCCCTTTAATTTCTTCTCTTGCCTTAATGCTCTGGCTAGAATTTCTAGTACTATATTAAATATAAACAATGACAATGAACATACATCTCTTGTTTATGATTTTAAAGGAAATGCTTTCAGTTTTTCCTCATTCATTATGATGTTGGCTTTGGGCTTTTTGGTATATAACCTTTATGATGTTGAGGTACATTCCTTCTATCCCTTGTTTCTTCAGCAGTTTTACAATGAATGGGTGCTGAATTTTGCTGAAGGCTTTCTTTGCATCTGTTGAGATGACTAAGTGATTTTTGTCCTTAATTCTATTTATGTGATGAATTGCATTTATTGATTTGTGTATGCTAAACCATCCTAGCTAGCATCTTAGGGATATAACCAGCTTGGTTGTGATTGACAAGCTTCTTAATATATTGTTGAATACAATTTGCCAATATTTTATTAAGGAATTTTGCATCTAAGTTCATCAGGGATATTGGTTGTAGTTTTCTTTCCTTGATATGTCCTTATCTGGTTTTGGTATGAGTGTGATACTGGGTTCATAGAATGACTTTGGAAGTGTTCAATCCCCTTCTGTTTTGTGGAATAATTTGAGGAGCATTGGCATTAATTCTTCTTTAAAGGCCTAGTAGAATTCAGCTGGGAATCCTTTTGATCCTGGGCTTTTCTTTGTTGGAAGACTTTTTATTATTGCTTCTATGTGATTGCAGTTTTGGTTTACTTGTTTTTTTTTTTTTTTTTTAATGTCCTCTTGATTCAATTTTAGAAGGTCATATGTGTTCAGAAATGTATCCAAGGGGATCTCATGAAAATCAAAGGGAAATAAGTAAAGAAAAGGGACCAGAGAGTAAAGGGGGGAAGAAAGGAGGGAAGTACTGGGAACGATGTTGGCCAAATTATATTGTTACGTGGTATACAAGTATGAATATGTAACAACAAATTTTATCACTATGTACAACTATACTGCACTAATTTTAAAAACATGGGAAGAAACAAAGAAATGTACCTATTTCTTCTAGATTTTCCAATTTATTGGACTATAAGTTTTCAAAATAGTCCCTAACGATCCTCTGAATTTCTGTGATGTCTGTAGTGATTTATTCATTTTAATCTCTAATTTTATTAATTTGGGTAATTTTTCTCTTTCCTTTGGCTAAGGGCTTATAAATCTTGCTTGTATTTCCATTGATCATTTGTATTTTTTTAGTCTCAATTTCTTTGATTTTGGCTCTGATTTTAATATTTTCTTCCTTCTACTGGTTTTAGAATTGCTTTGTTCTTCTTTTTCAAGGGACTTGAGATGTGTGATTAGGTTTTTTATTTGGGATTTTTCTGATTTTCTTATGTAGGTACTCATAACTATAAACTATCCTCTCAGAACTGCTTTCATAGTGTCCCAGAGGTTATGGCATGTTGTATCAGTATTTTTGTTTGATTCTCAGAATTATTTAATGTCTAAAAATTATTTCTTCTATCACCCATCATAATTCAAAAATATATTGTTCAATCTCCATTTGTTTTATATATAGTTTTTTTGTAGGCTTTTATGGTGTTGATTCATAATTTCATTCCATTATATTCTGATAAGATACAAGGCATATATCAATTTTTATTTCATATTTCCTAAGAGTTTGTGGCCTCAAATATGGTCTATTTTGAGAAGGTTTTATGAGCTGCTAAAAAGAAAGAATATGCATCTGTTGTTGGATGAATATTCTATAGATGTATGTTACATTTGATGTATAGTATTTTTTCAAGTCCAAATAATCATTACTCAGTAAAGACTTGTCTTGATGACCTACTATTGGTGAGAGAGGTGTGTTGTACTGTACACTTGGCATTATTGTACTGGGGTCTCTCAAGGCTTTAATTTGAGCAATGTCTCTTTTAGGTAATTAGATGCACCAACATGGGGTAAAATATTTACTATTGTTATATATTCTTGTTGAATCATTCCCTTTACCAGTATTAAGTGACCTTCTTTGTCTCTTCTGACTAATTTTGATTTGAAGTCTACTTTGGCAACCTGAGGTTAGCTATTTTTGCTTGTTTTGGGGGTCCATTCTCATGGTGTATCAATTTCCATCCTTTCATTTTCAGCTTGTAACCATCTATGCCTGCAAGGTGAGTCTCTTGCAAACAACATTTAGTTGGGTCTTGTTTTTCAATCCATTCTGCCAGCCAATGTCTTTAAACTGGAGAATTGAGACCATTTACATTCAATGTTATTATAGAGAGATGTTTATTAATTCCTGCCATTTTGATTTATTTCTAATGTTTAATTTGGTCCTGTTTCTCATTTGTTTATCTACTATTCAAATGAGATTTGTTCTTTTGTGAACTCTGGTTTCTTTTTTATTTCTTCTGCATGGAGTATTTCTTTAAGTTAGTTCTGTAGTTCTGGCTTAGGAGTTATGAATTCTTTTAGTTCCTATACCTTGGAAAGTTTTCATTTCTCTTTGATTTTGAAGGATAGTTTTGCAGGATATTGTAATCTTTGTTGATGGTTATTTTCTTTCAGGATTGGGAACACATTATTTCAAACCCTCCTAGCTTTTACAGTTTTCATTAATTGGCTTCTCTCTAAATGTGACCTGAAGATTTTTTCTTGAGGCTTTTAAAATTCTATCATTGTTCTAGATGTTAGGCATTTTAATTATATTGTGTTGTGGATACATTTTTTTAAATCTCATCTATTTGGAGTTCTGAATGTGTCTTGAGTCTAGATGTCCATCTCATTCTCAAGGTTTAGAAATTTTTGTTATTATTTCTGTGAAAAGGTTATCCATTTTATAAGCCTGAATTTCATAATCCCTTAAATTCCAATGATTCTTATGTCTGTAATGTTAATGTTGTCCCAGAATTCTTGCATATTCTGATCATTGTTACTTACTTTCTTTTCTTTAACACTGTCTGAAAGTTTAAGACTGGACACTTAGTCTTAAAGATCTGAGATTCTGTCTTCAGCATGGTCTATTTAGAAAGACATGAACATTTTATTTGATATGTGAACACTTTATTTGATTTATTGTGTCTTTTATTTACCAGGTTTGTTTGGTTCTTTTTCAATATGTCTATCTCCTTATTGAATTTTTCATTCATATCTTATACTGATTTTCTTCATTCATTCAGTTGTTTGTCTGGTTTCTCTTGGAATTCATTGATCATTTTTGTAATTATTCTTTTAAGTTCTTTATCTGATATTTCATCCACTTCAATATGTTTGGAGGGCCAGGCATGGTGGTACTTGCCAGTAATCCCAGCAGTTTGGGAAGCTAAGGCAGAAGGATCACCAGTTCAAAGCCAGCCTCAGCAACTTAGCGAGGCCCTAAGCAACTTAGCAAGATCTTTTCTAAAGAAAATATTAAAAAAGGCTGGGATGGGGCTCAATGGTTGTGCCCCTGTGTTCAATCCTCAACATATATATATATGTGTGTGTACATATATGTATTTATATATATTTGTATATATTTGGAGTCAGTTTTATGGTGAATTATGACATTTAGGAGGTGTCATTTTACCTCACTTTGTTCATGTTTCTTATATTTTTGTGTTAGATTTTATGAATCTTTTGGGATGAAATTTCTCTTCCATTCTTCTGTGGGGCCTTTTTAGGGCACAGCCTTCTCTTGTCAGTGTCCTGGAGTGATCTCTTTGAGGCTTCCCTCATAGGTTTAGTATTCACAGCCTTCCTGTTAATTCTTTCTGTTTTTCTGTTTTTGCTGTAGGAGCAGATGCCTGTGAATGGGACCTGAGGCTCCACCCCTAGCCATTTCTACTTGAGGCCTGGTCATTAGTTTTTTTTTTTTTTTTTTCCTTTTATTCTTTGAATTAAAGTATAGTTGAAGTATGAATGTCATTAATTTGTGTTTGAAGCAAGGTGCACTGTCTTTGGGCTGGGTTTAATTCAGCAGCTCAGTCTGTGCCCTCTAACTTATAGTGTCCCTATACACTCCCAGCACTTCACATAAAAGGGGAAAACAAACAAAATGAACAACTGATAAAAACAATATACAGCATTAAAATAAATTCCTATAGTATACACAGCATTAATTGTCACCATTACAAGGATGTGGGGTCAGCAATTGCCAACAGTAAAGGCAATAAATAACTGTAAACTAAGAAATAGCAGGTGTCAACTATGTCATCCGCAGCCTTAATATTTGCAACAATATGAATGGTGGAGAAAGAGTTATATAAACCAATTAGCTCTAGAAGATGGTAAAAATACAGTTCATTTAGAGAAAAGAAAAATTGATAGGAAGGTAGAAAATATATAATATTCAAAATGTGAACACAGAGAATGCAGAAGAGCTGTAGCAAGTGAATGTCACAAAGAAAGAGGACAAAATGCAGGAAAAACAAAGTAAAGGGAGAGGGAAAAAGAGACAACCAGAGAGTTTGCCTGTTATCAGGAAAAGAAAGCAGAGAAAAAGAAAGAAGAGAAACAAATGAACAAAACCAAAACAAAATAAACAAACCTTAAACCCTAACTCTCCAAAGAAAAGGCAAGAAAAAATAACTCTCATTAAAAAATGAAAATAATGATGATGATGATGATGAAGAAAAGAAAAAAGATTCTTAATGAAAAATGAAAGAATTATTCCCACTGAGGTGGTCAAGAAAAACAGTCAAGAAAAACGAATGATCATTGCCTATTCCCAACTGTCCTTCTTTCTATTTCTTCTTGGGCTATGGAAAATGGGGGACGGGGAGGCTTGCACCAGTTAGTAAGTGCTGTGAGTTGTTAATACTTTCCTCCTTCTGTTGCTCATTGAGCTGCCAGTTGGAGTGGCTTAAAACTGAAGCTGATGGAAACAGCTCTCAGTTTTCCTTTGCACCACTCTAAGGAAGGATGGAATGGAATTACTCTCAATTGGAGATTTGTCTGAAGACCAGATGGATGCAATTTGAGGGTGGGGATGCTGCAGAGTTCTGTGAAGGGAGTTCAGGTGTCAGTTACTTAGGTCTAATCAGTCTTTAGGGGATTGGTTGAGTAGTATCTGCTCTCAAGAGATTAGATCAGCACACCCCTATGACCTATCAGGTGCCTATCTCTGCTGGGAGTCTAGATCTCAGGATCCTCCCAAGAATTCTACTCATGGGTCAGGGGAACTAATTTTCCACACACTCTGCTGCCTATAAATAAAGACTTCCCAGGCTTGGTCCCTGAGCATATTCACACTCGCCTGTTCAGATTCCCAACTCACTTTAGCTGGTGTTGTGAGCTGCCAGACCCAAAGAGAAAGACAGTTGGGCTCCTCTTTATTTTTGTGACTTGAATTCCCCTTAGCACAGTCCTTTTTGCACCTGTTTCAATTACATTCTAGGTACACCCTAGACCAAATGTTAGGCTCTTGCTGGGGCAGTATGGCAATGTTTGCTATGATCTCCTGAGCTTCAGGAGCAGCAAGCTGCAGTGTGGCCACCTCAAGATGGTTCTTGCCTCAGCTCTCTGTTTAGCTGTTGAAAAATACAGATGACTTTTTAAACACCAGTTTGCTGTGCAGCCTCTGAATCAGCTAAGTTTGGGATGCTTTTCTGACCTACTGGTTTTTCCATGCCAAATCTGTCTATTGTGTTTCTCTCTGTGTGTTATCCCTCCCCTCTGAGGTCATCCAGTGCTGCTGCAGCTGGCTTGGCTCCAATGTACTCTTTCTTTGTTCAATGCGCCTGAATTTCTGGGTCTCTAAGACACTATATCTAACATGGAATTTAGTGAAATCCCTCTTTCTCCCACTTCACTGAGAAATGGTGCTCCTGCTGCTTAAATCCTGGGCCATAGAGCAACTGGAAAACGGCCTTCCTCTTCTCTGTTGTCTTGAATCTCACTTTTTTTTTAATGAACAGAAATTTAAAATTTTCATACATCAAGTATGGCTCAGAGTTTACAGACATTTTATTTTTATTAATAGTTTGATTTTAAAATGAACTAACATGCATTGAGTATTTAAAATGTGGATCCCACAAAATCATTGACATACTAAATAATTATTACTTTCTCACATAAATAACTATTGTCCAGATTAGAATTTTTTACCTTTTGGTTTCTAAAGTTTTGTTTATATTTATATATATAAAATAATTCATACTCTCTGTGCCTCAGTTTCCTTATCTGAAAAATAGGAATAAGAACAGTAGCCAGCTCATGTTTTGGTTGTGAGAAACACATGAATTGACATATGTAAACTACTGTGAACAGTATCTGGCACAGAGAAGGAGCTCTGTGTTAGCTGTTGTTGCTGCTATTATTATTCTCCCCTTCAGGCACCTGAGTGTGTCTACTAGTTTTTAAATTAACACATCCTGTTTTATTTTCAGCTATTTCCACACTGCAGATACAGTCTCTGAGTCTAGCTTCCTTCTACTTAGAATGCTCAGGTGGCCTGTCTCCCTCAGGAAGTTCAGGGCTCCTCCATACCTTTCATTTGATTCCATACATAGACACAGACTCTTCTCCTAATTTTCTACAATCTGATAGAGATTTGGCTACTAGTTTTATCAAACTATGCTAAAGGCTCCTGGATAACATCTTTTCAAGGTAATTCCTTAAATTTAGTACTAGAGGAATTCTGGGTTCTAGTAGAAACAACAAAATCAATAACAAAAAGTTCAATTCCTCATGGTCTTCAATACAAGCAGGAGATCAAGAAAAATATATAAACTAAGCAACATATATATTGGGGGAAAACATTTGTAAACCATGAATAATATGGAATGTCAAATAGTATAGTAGGGTGGCAGGTATTATGGAAATGAACTGGGAGTGAGATTTTCTTGCAGAAGCAGATCATAAATAACATAAGCAAATATTTACCAAAGGAAAGGCCCCTACTTGAGTGAAACCCATATGGGACTGAGAACTAGTAGGGCAGAGCATTAGAGCTTGTAGAATCAGGACAACAATTGTGGAAAGTACAAGGGGAACACAGTGGTAGTGGGGGATATTAAAGAATATGGATGTCACAATGTGAGTCAATAATAAATGCATATTTGAGCCGGGCGTGGTGGCACATGCCTGTAATCCCAGCACTTGGGAGGCTGAGACAGGATGATCGTGAGTTCAAAACCAGCCTCAGCAAGGGCGAGGCACTTAGCAACTCAGTGAGACCCTGTCTCTAATAAAATACAAAAAAGGGCTGGGGATGTGGCCCAGTGGTCAAGTGCCCCTGAGTTCAATCTCCGGTACCAAAAAAAAAAAAAAAAAAAAAAAAGCATATTTGGAGCCAGGTACAATGGCACACACCTACAATCCCAGAGACTTGGGAAGCTGAGGCAGGAGGATGGCAAATTCAAGCCAGCCTCAATAATTTAGTGAGGCCCTGAGCAACTTAGCAAGACCCTGTCTCAAAATAAAGAATAAAAATGGGCTGGGAATTGGGGATGTAGTAACCCTGGGTTCAGCCCTGCTACAAAAAAAAAAAAAAGAAAAATAAAAAGAAATGTATATTTGGTGTTTATCTTGGTTGCTGGCACTGGCACCAAGTTCCTAAAGGCAGATTCCTTGAGCTAAGAAACTAGGAATGCAGTCTGCTATGGTTTGAATATTTCTGTCCCCTCCAAAATTCATGCGGAGTAATAAGTGTTGGTTGTATGCTACTGAGATGATTAATAGCTCAGGACTATTCACCAGGACCAAAGCATGATTAGAGGACTGAAACTTTTAGCCATAACTCATCTCTGAATAGGGGAGAGGAGCTAGAGGTAATAATCACTAATTGCTAGTGATTTAATCAATCATGGATACATAATAAAAGTCTCCATAAATCCCCTAAATGACAGGGTTTGGAAAGCCTCGGTTGGTGGACACACTGAGGTTGACTGTCCAGGAAGGGCATGGAAGCTCCTTGTACTGTTTACCTCATACGTACCTTGTCCCACAAATCCCTTTATTTGGCCATTCCTAAGTCTTATTCTTTATAATAAACTGGTAAATGTAAGTGAAGTATTTTTCTGAATTCTGTGAGCCATTGTAGCAAATTATTTAATCTACGAAGGAGCTGTAGGCACCTAGAATAAAGGTACAGGTTACTATCTGGGATTCACACGCCTGTGCCTGGAATCTGAAGTGAAAGGCAATCTGATAGGACTGAGCCCTTCATATCTGTGCTAATGTTGTGTGGTTAGTGTCAGAATATATATATATATATATTCTACAGCTACAAAGAAAATCATGAAATAGAAACAAAGTAATTTCAGACTAAAGATAGCCAGATTATGTAACACAAAAATGGGAATTGAAAAAAATTTAGGAAAGAAATTAAAGGTGAAAGAAAAAGGTGAAATTATTTCAGAAATACATATTAAATAACAAAAAGTACAGAAACACTAAATGTCCTGAAAATACAATAAGGATATCAGAAAGCAAAAAGAAAAAAGAAGTAAAAAATAAAACAAACAAGTGAAGACTCCAGAGAAAAATGGTAGATGTAGAAGACAGGATTCCCTTAAAATATAATTAAAATCCTTGAGTAAGAAGAAAAAATTAATATAGCAAACATTTAAAATTATAATTCAAGGGAACATCTCTGAAATCACAAAAATCTTGAATTTACCTTTTGAAAGGATATGTCACATATCTAGGAAAATTAACCAGAATTAAAAATAAGAAACAAGCAAATAAAATTGTTGGACTTAAAATAAAATATAACAATCTGGATAAATAGCCAGAAAACCACAGTCACTTATAAGGAAAAATAGTCAAGTTGTGTGATACTTCTCAGTGGCAACACTCAGTGCCTACAGAACATTGTAGAGTGATATTTCTAAGAGGGTGAGCCAAGAATCACATATGCAGCCAAACTCTTCTTCATGAGTACAAGTTTTAGATGAATAGAGTAGAACTCATAAAAACACGAAGATGCCCTTCTTTCAGCCAAGAGATTACTAAGGAAGCAGTGGCAAAAGAACTTGTAATAAGCAATACATAGATTTAAATATACTGCCAAGAATAAAACAAAGGCATAAAAGGAGAAGAGTTATATAATACCGTATAAATGTGGTCGGGCTTGACAGTGTTTGAATTGAGCACTTGAAGAAAGGTGGGAGGAGGAGGAAAGATGGCAGAAAGTAGAATGAGCTTAATAGTTGTGTCATAAGTAAAACTGGGTGTAAAATGTAAAATAAGATCATTTCACAGTGACAAATCAAGTGGAAGAAATAGAAGCCTATGTAACATCCCAAAACCAAGCAGTTTGAAAAAAGAGTATTGATTAAAATTGGATGGTGGAGGAAATGGAGGAGAGGAAGAAAAAAACTGGTCAATGTACTGTCTCTTAAGCTATCACTATGACCTGATAATTTTTCCAAGGCATATTTTCATAAAGTCTTTTAAAGGTATGCATTTTCAATGCTGTTCAAGCTGTTCCAGTTTAATAAAGAAAACATAGGAAAATGTCTAAATTTATTTTATGATCTGAGTAAAACATCAATACTAAAACTATTAAAGTTGGACAGCAAAGAAAGAACTGCAGATCAACCCCCTTCTCAATATTGATACAATTATATTACATAAAATATAAGCAAACAGTATTCAGCAACATATTAAAAGACTAATGTATCATAACCAAATGAGTTTTATCTCAAAAAGTAAAAATGTTTAAATATTGGTAATATTCATAGATTTTAGGAGAACAATTACATGATTATGTCTCTGGATATTTAAAAGGCATTTGACAAAATTCAATCTCCATTTCTAATTTTTAATAGAAAACAAAAAATGGGATTTGATGGACTAACTATATATACATATGTACATATGTTTACACGTGTCCACACATATATCTGCATGTTTGTATGTCATCATCCCTCAAATAACACTTTACAAAATAAATAAACTTTCTCACTAAAGTCAGGAATAGGATAATGAAACTCATTTTCAACATTAGTATTTAAAATTTTACTGACAGTGTTAGCAGAATTAGACAAAAGAGAAAAATTAAAATTATAAGGCTAGGAAAGGAAAAGGCAATCTCTTAATGAATAACTAGAAAATCCCAAGACAATCTATTAAACTATTAGAAGCAAAGTTCAGAAAGGTAACAGAACATGTAATTAACATACACAATAAATAGTCTATATCAGCTAGTTAGAAGATATAATTGAAGACAAGACCCTATTTATAATAGTAATAAAAAGGATGCGATACAGTGCAAAAACAATCCAAGTTGTTTATTTTTCTACTTTATTTTTCCCATATATTTATTGAAGTAAAATTGAAGTACAATAAAATGCACACATTTGAAGTATGCAATTTGATTAGTTTTGACATGTATGTAACCAATACGATCAATATAAAAAGCATTTCCATTACTTTTAAAAATTTGAAATCATGCAGACTGTGTTTCCTGTATGATTTATTACATTAGAAATCAATCACCTTAAGATATATAGAACCCTGCCCCTACATGTCAACTATTTCAAAATTAAATGGCACACTTATCTCAGAGGTCAAGGTAAAAAGCACAAGAAAAGTAAATAAAAAGTTATTTGAACTAAATGATAATAAAAGCTTAAAATGTCAGGATCTCTGAGATGAAACAGTACTCAGATGAACATTTACAACTTAAAGTACTTGCACCAGAAAGAAGCTAGAATAACAAATTATTTTTATGTAGTAGGAAGAAAAAATAAGTAAGAGCAGAAATATATGAAATATAGAAGAAATAATACAGCTAAAGTTTGATAAAAATCAAACAAGTCTAATCAAGAAAAAGCCAAGGGCTGGGGTTGTGGCTCAGCGGCAGGGCGCTTGACTCGCACGTGCGTGGCCTGGGTTCGATCCTCAGCACCACGTAAAAATAAATACATTGCATTGTGTACAACTAAAGTAAATAAATAAATATATTTTTTTAAAAAAGAAAAAGCCAAGTTGTTTATTTTTTACAAATAAAAACAAACAAGCAAAAGTGTCCTGAAAACCTAGCACTTTATGTCTTATTTCAGAAAAACAATAACCGAAAATTCCCTGTTGCTGTTTTTATTCAGTTTACATAAAATTTATAAGTTTATTTAGGAAGAGTGTGATAGTTAATTTTATGTGTCAACTTGATTGGGCCACAAGATACCCAGATAGATGGTAAAACGTTATTTCTGACTTTATGGGTGTTTCTAAGACATTAGCATTTGCATGGTTAGACCTAGCAAAGAGATCCGTCCTTACCAGTGTAGACTGGCATCTTTCAATCCCAGGAGAACCTGAATGGAACAAAAAGGCAGAGGAAGGGTGAATTCTTGCTTTTTTCTTGTGCTGGGACACTGGTCTTCTCTTGCAAAACCTACTGGTTCTCCAGCTTTTGGATTCTGAAACCTACACCTGTGGCTTCTCTGGTTCTCAGGAATTTAGACTCAGAATGAATCACACCACTGGCCTTTTTGGTTCTATAGCTTGCAGACAGCAGACTGTGGGACTTCTCAGCCTTTATAATCTCATCAGTGATTCTTGTCATAAATCTCATATCTATTTTGACATATTTATTTGTCAAATATATCTATGTATACATAGACATATAGGTATGCATGTGTGTATTATACATGGATTCTTTTTCTTTTGAGAATCCTGATTAATACAGAATTAACAAATTTTAGAAATTGAGAAGAAAAATACAAGGGACCCAGTAGGAATATGAGCAAAGGGCATGAACAGACACAACACAGGGGAAAGAAAAGCCCACAAATTTTGATCAATCACAATGAGAAGATGCTGAACTTCACATGTAACAAGTGAAAAGTAAGTTAAAATGACACCCCAAAGCCCCTTTTCATCTGTCACACTTGGAAAAACCTAGAAGTTTGGTTATAGACAGTGATAACAGTGTGATAAATTTTTCTTACAATGCTGGGATAGTGTAAAATAGCACAACTTCTTCAGAAAGAATTTGGTAATATCTAATAAAATAACAGGAGATTTTTCATTCTTACCCAGCAATAGGAATCTTACAGATAAATATGTATAAACAATTAGATTTTTGTAGCTGTGGGGAAGTCCACTTGGTTAGCACATTCAGTCATAAGATTTGACATCATATGGCATGAAGTGTTTAAATCTTATGAATCTTGTACATCTTTGCAACATGTACTTTTTTCAAATATTGTGGTGATATACTTTTCCACTTATGAAATGTGGCCTTATCACTGAGAGCAAGGCCACTTGCAAAGACATATTCATTGTCCAGGTGAATCTATGAAAATGGCAGTAGTAATTATTGTTCCAGCTTATTTCTCTCTATCAGGTCTGGGCCATATGTAAGCAAGGGTTTCATCTTGGGGTGCCAATGAGGAAGGTGCCAATGTGAACAGAAAGAGATGCTATAAATCCCCTTTTTGTTCCACTTGTTTGTGCTGGGTCAAATGATTTTTAAAAAAATTTTTAGTTGTAGGTGGACACAATACCTTTATTTTATTTATTTATTTTTATGTGGTGCTGAGGATCCAACTGAGCGCCTCACATGTGCTAGGCAAGTGTTCTATCACTGAGCCACAACTCCAGGCCCCACGAATGATGTTTTAAACAGATGGAGATTTGTGGTATCTTTAATGGAATGATCTTCGCACTGCAATTCAGAACAAAATTTTACAAAATCTAACACACACAAATATTACAAATAAAAGGGTAACTCAAGAGTTCTGTGTGTTCCCTATGGCACATGTAAACCACTTGTTGAGTGTAAGTTAAAGCTGTCATTGCCCTGCCATGTGTGCTTGGCATTGGCTATTTCCATAGGCACAATAGTCTGGGTCCTGGACAAATGTAGTTCATGTTATCCCACAGCCAGGAGAACCTTCTGAGGAGTCTCAAAGATCAATGTCCTGGACTTTGAATTATAAGGTCCAATGTGAGCAGAAAAAATTTCACCTTCCCATTCACACATGTTTTGTCTCAGCCTCTCGTGTCTGCATCTTCCTGTTTTCACTTCTTTTTAGGGAAATTCTAGCTTTAGAACATTTTTGGTGTGTATTTGCTCCAAACAATCACATCAGAACATACCAGTCCACCCTCAGATTATTTTCAAAGTCTGGATATTTAATCTTAAATTATACCAGGAGGGAATTTCCTGCAATGCAGTCTAGTAAAAGCCTTTTCAAACCTGGCTGTGTTTCAGAAGTATGCATGGAGCTTTCTAAAAATATAGATGTGCAGGTTCCACCCGAAATTCTGACTCCAGTTCACTTTCATATCCCTGAAACCAGCATAATATTATATTTTTTTCAGTAGTTCTAAGTCTTAGTTCCTGCTATCCTATGAACAATAATTAAACTTATCACACTTCTCATTTACAAGGAAAGCAGCAGTCAGCAGGTATGCTGCAATGAAAATGCAGAGCAGAAAAAGGAATGTTTCTTTCAAGGAAAAATTCTGCAGAGGCTGAACTCAACCTTTTTACATTATTTCAGTGAGCATTTTTAGCTCTTTGGAGTCACAGCTTCTTAAACACAACTGCTACACACACACACACACACACACACACACACACGCATATATATTTTTAAATAAAAAAGAGTCTCATTTTGGAGATGAAGGTACCCACACACTTCCTTTCCTCCTGGACAGGCCTGAACTAAGAAAACAGCAGGCTGAGGTGATGGCAGGGAGAAAGTTAAGCCCAGAAGAAACACTCTTCCCTATTACACAGTTACATCTTACTAATTTTGTGACTCAAAACAAAAATAGCAATGAAAATCTTATTAAAGCAGTCTTTAATAAGAGGGAGGAGGAGCATAAAATATTGCCATTCAAATTTGTAACTGGAAGAATGGTGCAAATTGAAAAAATCACTTCTTTTAAGTCAAGGGAAAAGATCTAAGGAAAGAATGCACACTAATGAGAAATCTTACATAATAAGTTACCTCTCGAGAATTGATAGCACTCTTTAAAACTTTTGCATTGTCCTATAACCTGAAATTGTAGAAATTATAATGACAATCAGGTTTGCTTTCTCAGATTAAGTTCATCTTTATCTACACCAGTGATGTGATAGGCATTTTATACCAATTAATCTTTAGTCTGTCTATATAGTAATTCACAATTTCTTATATGGTTACATGAATGCAATTTGTTTTTATCTAGAATTATCTCAGGTTTATTTTGGTCCCTTGGGAAAATGTGTTTTTTGTTAAAATCATTGTTTGTGTGTGTGTGTGTGTGTGTGTGTGTGTGTGTGTGTGTGTGTGTGTGTGTGTGTGTGTGGTGCTGGAGATTGAATTGAAGACCTTAAACACAGAAGGCATGTACTCTACCACTGAACTACACTCCCAGTGCGAGAATAAATCTTTAAGAGATTTTTAAAATAATAATTGAATATAATTTACATGAGTTTTTACAATTTTATTTATTTATTTATTTTTGGCTAGATTACATTTGGTAGAAAGCAAGGGGGCTAGTTGTAGAAACATTCTAATAATAATTATGACTATTCAAGAAGGAATGGCTGTTAATTCCCCCTCACTAAGAGAGTTCACCTGATTATTCAGGTTGAATTATCATTGTCAAGTGTTGTTGAAGAAATTCCCTCTATTAGTACTGCTCTCAGATATTCAATGAAAAATGACATATCAAGATATGTAATTGTACTTTTACTTTAGCATTTGGATTTTTTGGGTCATTTTATGGCACACCCAAATTGTTAAACAGTGTTTTTAGCTTTTTTTTTTTTAAAGTTGCAACTACTGATAGTCATTTTGGTATAAAAATTTATGTGACAAATCAAAGAATGCTGTCTCTGACATACTGTATCCTGGATTTTATGAAAGATCACCAATTTAAGATAAAATTAAAAATCATGTGAAGAAAATAAAACATCTTATAATAATTTGTTAGGACATTTTTCCTGCTCTTTTTAAATCGTAGTCTTTCATGCATCTGATACTTCTTAATTCACTAAGTGAAAATGACACTCATGGACTCATCTCATGTTTACGCTTCTGTGGGTTATTTGGAGCGACTCTATCCTTAGTATGTGTATTTTGCTGATTTTAAAAAATGACTTTATTTCCAAATGACATTTGATGAGAATCATAATGTGGAATTTTTATTGCTATAAGGAAATATGCCTACATTATATTGATTTGCATTTATAATTAACACTTATAAATTAAATAGCAGATGTAATAATACTACCTGGTTATCATTTATGCTCATTACATTTTCCTAGTGTAAAATAGGTTTATTTCTCATTTAATCAATTTTTAAAAAATATTTATTCATTTGCTTTAGTTGTACACAATGTGTTTACTTTTATGTGGTGCTGAGGATCGAACCCTGGCGCGCACATGCTAGGCGAGTGCTCTACTGCTGAGCCACAACCCCAGCCCCTCATTTAATCAATATTAGAGGTAAAAGTCAGGCTTGAATATTTTGTTTTGTGTTATTATTGAGGAAGAAGGACCTATAGTGTTCTGACAGAGAACCTGATACATACAACTTTTAATTCCCCCAAACTACAGGTGTTTATTTTCAAAACAATTGAGAAATAGCAGGAATAAGGATATGACAAAAGGTTTTATGGATTAGATTTAAACTTTTAACAGAGGCATTTAGGCATTTGTTTTGTGACTGGATTATAATTCCTGACAGTGTATTTTGCCAGGGGCACTGGGCAGAGTTGCCTTCATGCCATACTTTCATTTTCTGTGGTAACAGGGCCTTTGGGTGAAGCTGTCTATACATTCCATAAATATAACTGTTACTGATGTAAATGGAGTTGAGCATGTACACTAGCACTCATTGCTGAAGATCTTAAAATGTTTGTCACTCACCTAGAATTCTTGTTTACAGTCTCTGTGGACACGGCTGGGGTTTTAGCATTACTTCTACTGTATGTATTTCTCCTCCTCTGAATTGTAGTCATTCCCTTGTGAGTTCAGTTCTACCCCTGAGGTTACTTCTTTTATTTTACATTAGCAACTTGCCATTTCATGTATTTATATATTCAGGCTTTCTGTCTAGGGAAAAATAGTGTATTATATACTTAACTCCTTTTTACCTTGCTCTTTTTTTTTTTTTTTTCCCTTTCCTTTTTCTTTTTGGGGCCATCCGTGTGGGCAGCACAGGCTTTCTTTTGCATGATTTGGAAAAGGGATTTAAAAAAAAAAATTACCTGAAAGGTAAAATGTGGCTTGTTTAACGAATCTTTTGAGTTTTAATAAAGGCTTGAAAGGGACTTACTTAAAAACATTTTAAGTCTTGGGGCTGGGGTTGTGGCTCAGCGGTAGAGCACTCACCTAGCATATGTGTGGCCCTGGGTTTGGATCCTCAGCACCACGTAAAAACAAGTAAATAAAATAAAGGTATTGTGTCCAACTACAACTAAAAAATAAACATTAAAAAAAAAAAAAACATTTTAAGTCTCATGATCCAGAATTGAGAAACTGTAACTACATCATGAAAAATCAGTCCTCTAATTCTTCTCTTGCATATACTCAGTTATTGTGAAGGTTTAAAATGTGACCTTAAAGAGTTTCTCTATGCATGTGCTTGCAACAAATACAGATATTTATCTTTTCTTTATTATAAAACTGGCACTGTTATACACACTGTTGTTTGTTTTTAAACATAGCAATATGCCACTCAGTTTTTCCATGATTATGTAGAAAACTTTTCCACTCTTTTTACACTTATATAGTATTTCACTGCATTGATCAATCATCATTTATGACTCAACCAGTCCCCTATTGATGAATATTTGTATTGTTTCCAAGATGTCACTGTGACAGTATACAATGACTTTATTTTTACATCTCTTTCACACTTGAATGATGGTAACTATAGGATAATTTCCAAATAATATTTTAAAACTTTGATTTTTTTTAAAGAAATGGGTACTATTCTTAAAGATTCTAAAAGACTGACACAAGCCATGCCCTCCTTTTTAAAAATGAGGCATGTGGAATCAAAAAGTTTTCTATCCCTCTGACCCATGCCTGGCCTAATCATGAGCACTTTCTTGCTGCACTGCATCAGGGGGCCTCCCAGAGCAGAACTCTGGCTGGGTCCAGTTGAGTTTCTACATTTTGAAACTATCTTTCTTATCCAGAAAAGTACTTTTACAAACTGGCTTTCTGCTGGTACATGTCTCCTTGCATTACCATTTCATTGTTTAAGAACAGGTCTCTTCTAAGCATGAAAGGAAGAGTTCTTTATTCTTTTGCTAAATTGGTCAGCCAAAGAACAGCTTTTGGTGAATAAAAGATATTCTCATTTTAGCAAATGAAGGGGAAGTTCTATTCCCTCCAGTCCAATGCAAAATGTTGTTATTCCTTTAAAATGTTCTAAGTGCTCAAAGTGCTGGAAACTGTTCAGAACATACCACAGAACCCAGTTCCTCCCTGCATTCAAAATGTTTACATTCTAAAAATGACAAGAGAGGGAAGGTTGGGAAGGTAGCTAGATCCGGAACAGATGGGCACATATGCCCTCTCTCCTTACCAAATGCAGTCCTGTGGATGGCTCAACAGTTAATGTAGATTTCTCTTTACTAAGTTTTATAAGTAACTCTGCTGTGCACAGCCAAATGACTTGAAATGTGAAGATGTAATGCCTCTTTGCTGTGCCCTGCTGTTCAAATGTTCTCAGCTTTGACAATTTATCTTGCTGGAAAATGTCTTCGGAATGTCAGTCACTTCAGTTCCCATGCTTGCCATTTGCATGTTGCACACCTGCTGGTATCTTTGGTTGTGCTCTATTGTTATTTTTCTGTGGGGGCGGGGAAGGTACAATATTACACTTGCAGACTTGGAGTTCAGTTTGTGTGCAGTTGGGAAATGATTCTTGTGAATCTGACTGTTCTTACCAACATCATATCACCTACGAATAAGCATTTACTGAGCGCCTGGTAAAATTTTAGTGGTACATTAGCCACTTGTGATTAGAGGTGATTGAAAAGACAAATTCCTTGTCCCATATGAGGATACTCATATATACAAAAGCACACAAACTCACAAAAGAGTCCTCACAAACAGTATTGTCTAGGCAAACATAGATGTAGATATTCCAATTAACAAATCAAAATATGTTAATAGTGGTGGCCACTGATAAGGAAAGATAGATGGGGGCATAAAAGGAAATAATAATCTGTGCCCTATATTCTTCTCTATTGTGTTTCAAAGACCATGTAATAACTTGTTTCAGTGAGCATGTAATTATTTGTTTCTTAAAATAAACGATTTTTTAAAAGCAATGAAATAATTTTATAAAACATTTTATCAATTAGGATAATTGTGGCTGTCAATAACAGGAAACCCATCTTAAAATTAGATGACTATTTAATAAAGTCTTTTGTTACTTGACATAATAAAATCCTAAAGTGTTTCAGGGCTGGGTCATCCACTAATTCAAGGATGTTATCAAGGACTGAATCCCCCCCCCCCCCCGCCTTTTCCTGCTCTACCACTAGAAGAGTCAGCCCCTAGCATCACAGTGTGTTCAGAAGTGAAAAAGGGGGAGAGGGTACATCCTTTCTCATGTCAGATTTTTCTCGTATGTCTACTATCTTTCAATCTTGTAAAATTTCAAGCAAGCTTTAACAATCACTGACATTTTTCCAATCTGCCTTATTCTTCCTTTCCTACGCTTTTTATTTTTGCCTAAGTATCTTGAAGTGAACACATATACTTTATCTATAAATGTTTTAGCATGCAATTTTGGCAACTAAGGACAACCAAAATACTGTTATCACATGTAAAATTCCTTAAACTTATTTATGTACTAATCTGTGTTCAATTTCCCCCAACTATCTATAGAAAACATTGTGAAAATAAAGTTTACACACTGCTTTTTGTTGTTAATGTTTCTCTAAACTTTTTAAATCTATAATATTTCTTCTCATTTGTTTTACTGAAGAAACTAGTTTGTAATCTAAATTTATATTCTGGACTCATTGGATTACTTGTGTGTGATCAGCTTAACTTGATCCTCTCTCCTTCATATTTCCAAACTATAGATTTAAATATAGAGACTTCAGATTCACTTTTGTTTTGTGAGAATTTTTCATAAGTGGTACCATGTACATCCTAAAACTTCAAACCAGAGGACTTCAAATCTTAGTATTCCTAAAAGTGATCCACTATCTGTGGATTCAGAAGTTTGTTAGTAAGATCCATCGCCAAACAGTACCACACCAACTTTTGCAGAATATTTTAGCATCTATTTATGTTGTTGCCCAGATTCATTATTCTATTAAGAGTTCTATTTATTAGTTGGCATTTTTGAATAAAGGACTCATCCTCATAAATATTTTGGTTACTAAAAATATAGGAGGGAAATAAATACTGGATTTTTGGTTTCCCTTATGATTTCTTCTGGCCTTATTTAAAAATAAGGAAATTTGCCTCTCCATGCATCTGCAGATGACCCCCCTGACTTCTTATTAAAAGTTTTGCATCACATGTCTATTCCTAAGGGGAAATTAAATAACCATGATTAGCTGGAACCAAACAAGCTTAACTTCTTGGGGTTGAGTAGATGCTGCCTTTTGGGAAGAACATGGTTGACTTACATTTTAATGAATTTGCATGTTTTTATTACTGAAAAGGCAGAGAAATTGCTAGTGGGTAGACAACCCAAAAGTATGTTAGAACATTATTGTCTATTTGCTTGTGATTGTCTTCTTGTGTTTTGATCATTGACAAGTTAACTGAATTCATTAAAATAAACCTGAACTATTACTGGTCCTCAGTATTCTGTACTTTCTTTAAATATTTATTTTTACATCTTAGGGAAATCCATCATGAGTCATTGTGGTCCCACTACCTCAATGTGTTATTGCCCTCTGCTTCAATGGCCTGACATTGCATTATGATCTCATGACCTGGAGCTTTCCCTGAGACCAATTCTGTTGAACTCCTGCTACCCAATACATCTTATTAGTCTCTGAAATTTCTTTGTGGGAATTCAACAATATGGTTTAAGCATAAGAGAACACAGGAAAGATAATTTTCGGTGTAGATGAATTAAATTTCCAGAACTATATATATATATGTGTGTATATATATATGTATATATACATATATGTATTTGTGTCAAAAGGGTGAGGATGACTATAATTGTAGAACTAACAATAGCTGTATCCAGGAGAGTTGGGAGAATATCTAGCTAGTTTTTGTTGAGTATGTATGAATTAATTTATTTAATAATACAGAACTCCAAGGTGGAACATTCCCAATTTTTTCCAGATAAGAGAATTTTGATGCACAGAGAATAAATTACTTGTTAGGGGTCATAAAGGTAGTAAGTAAATGACAGAGCAAAAATTGTAACCTGAGCCTAAACCACTTATGCTGTACACACGAAATGTGGACCAGGGATTGGCAATCCCAGAAGTTCAGGAAGCCAAG
The DNA here is from genome assembly GCA_025594165.1 of Tamias sibiricus. Taxonomy (NCBI): domain Eukaryota; kingdom Metazoa; phylum Chordata; class Mammalia; order Rodentia; family Sciuridae; genus Tamias; species Tamias sibiricus. The sequence goes on from CM046662.1 coordinate 94,593,820, forward strand.
TTGTAAACAACACTGTAAAGTGTTGGGATGAAATTTACGGACATGGAGGTGTGTAAGCTCCAGAAAAGATACTTTACCTGGCTGAACACCATCTGCTTACAATGTACTTTTCTTGCACTGGCTCAGGTCTGCAGTATATATTTTTCTGCGTATCTTACCAGCAGAACTTTGGTAAGTGATGAATGAATACACTCATCCTTCCTGGCTAGGATTATGGCTCATTCTTCTCCAGAGAAGCATCTGAATATCTTTCACCTAAGAGATCTCCCCCCATCCCCTACCATACACACAAACATAAGTATCCTTACTCTGAGGACTCCTATTCTTACAATACTTAAGCTGGTAAAAAACAGCAAGGATCACCTCGTGAGCAACCAATGAGAGTGTTCTTTCATGGGGTTCAGAAAGAGAAGCAATTAGAGTGTAAATTATGAAAGTACGTGCAATATTTTTTCTTTTGCGAGATTATTTAACACAGAAAAATTTCTTTACTATCACTCCAACTTTGGACACAGACATGGGCTCTGGTGGATCTCTCTTGTTTCTGCCTCCATCTTTGAGAAGTAAAGCTTCACTTTTGAGGAAAGGAAGAAACTCTTAATTCCTAATTTTGGGTCAGCCCCACTGGAACAATCAGTCAACATGTCCCAATACCAGATTCCTTATAGTATAATTCCAAGGGGCACAATTCACACTGATCCAGCCATAGATCAAATAGAAACTTAGCTTCTAGAGTTTAACAACACAGAGATTCTGGGTGAACCCTTGACTTAAACTAAGCCAGCGAGCTTCCTAAGGATTCTGAACATTAATTTTTGCTCTTGAGATCTCATGGTTTTCCTATTTTCCCCAAGACCTGATTGTTTGGATTTTAAAAAACATTTTATGAACTATATCTTTAGATAAAATACTTTTTATGCTGAAGGTACCCAGAGTTGGCTTCTATTGATTTCAACCAAAGAATCCTAATTATATGTTCACACACATCCATTCGTGGTTTATTGCTAAATTTTGAAATTCCCACACACTTTGAACATGTCTTTTCAATGTTACCAACATCAAGTTAGTTTTACTTTCTATAAGCTCGAAACACTATAAACATTAGAAAATATTCATAATATTTGTAATTAGACATTGTGATAAACATTATATCTTATATATCTCATGAAAGAGAGAGACAGAGTGGGGAGAGATCCCTAAAAAATAGCAATTTCACCTGGTTAAACTTGTTGCACATGAAAAAGAATCAAATTTTTCATATTTGTGTTTTTTACTTTATGTGTTGTCAGGGGCGATGTGTGTAGGCAATAGAACAAACAAAAAGGAATGCATGAAAATGATATAAAAAGGAAGGATAAAGGTAGGAGTTGGGCAGGAAAATTCTTGGAATTCTTAAAAAAATAAGCCAAAAGAAGGGGAGGGGTGAAATGGTACATGCAAAGAAAGGAGATGTGGAGGGTTCAATGCCCACTAGGCTTACCTGGTTGTCTTTGTGCTACTAGTACATCCACTAAGTGTGGGACACAGTTTTCTCCTCGAAGTGTATAGTTCTTAAAACTAGCCTATGAATATAGTAAAAGGAAATACATGTTTGAGTAGGAATTGAAATGCCCCTTTTCCCTTTAAATCATATGCAGTCAGTATTTCAAAACCTATTATTGGTAATAACAATTACATTTGTTCCATCGAAGGGGTGCCAACAATGGGGTAAAAACTCCTTAGTCCTCCCAACAATCCAGTGTGGGAGGTTTTATATTCTCATCTACAGACATAGAATCTGTGATTCCAAGGGTTTAAATTACTTCCTCAGGTCTTTCTACTGGGTAGTGGCTGAGCAGACCTGGAGTCCAGATTGTTTTTACTCCATCCGCTCACTAGCAGTGACCCTAACAGTTTTTCTCTTTGTTATCTTTAAATTCTCTCCCAGAGTGCCTCCTTCATGCCTCACCTGCACAGGTTCTCTGTTTTTCTCCTCCTTGTCCCATTTCTGCTCCATCTTCTGACAGTAAATATTAACTTTTCCGTTTCAGGAGAAGGGGGTGTTCAGGCCAAATGCTGGAATTTTTTGGAGTAAGGCCAGGAGGCCCAAGTTAATACATTAATGCTTGTTTCTATTGTGTTTGCCTGTGGATTAATCACCAGACGTTGGTGCTTGTTCCTGTTATGTTCGCTTATGGATTTTTCCCGATTCTAATCCTTACAGCTTTAAACTAATGACCTGATTAAATACATTTACCACTTTGTTATTTGTACCTCTGTGTCTGAGCTTTCTATACATTTGGATGACTGGTTTTATTCTTTTACTTTAAAGTGGTGGATAAATACATGTTTCCATTTTGTATTTTACAAGCTTTTTAAAAATAATCTCATGAAACATTTTGGTAACAGGCCATCCTAGAACAAACCAAATTGTAAAGTATTTATTATGTGCAAATAATAATGTGCTCACTCCTATAGTACGTGTGTAAGAAAGCAGAAGTCATAAAAGACTTGTTTTCCATTCTCATGAAACTTGCAAGCTAGCTAGAATTATAAAATTATGGGGAACCAACATCAAGCTGTATGGGCCAGTATTTGCTGAATTATGAGGTATAATTAGAAAACTGAAAGGGTTTAAAGAAATGGAGATTGATGGTGTTTGGAGTTACCCTGGGAAAGTGAGATTTTAGTTGGCTCCTTAAGGATGGCTCCTTGGAGAGACAGAAAAGAGACAAACATTCCAGACCAGGAGAATGTGAGCAAAGGCAAAGGAGCAGAAATGCAAAATATCCAGGAAGAATATTCAAGTGATGATGGAAACCTTTCTGCTTCCATGCTGGTTGATTTAATATTTGACATCGTGCCAGCAATTGTCTTTCTATGCTATGTACACTTTGTTATTCTTCGACCAAGTTCTGTTATTTTTTCATATGATCTTTTTTTACTTTAATTTGTTTTGCTGTTACATGGGTTATATACTTTAAACTTTGCTATTTTGATTCATGGTAGTGAAATAATAAATACATAATATTCTTTTGTTCATGAATTGTTTTGTGTATAACTCAGCATTTAGCACAACAGTAAATGTTCTTGGTTGTATGTGGATATTGAAGTTTAATATATTTTTAAAGACGTTATTCTCTGAAGTTGCCGCGTACATAATCAGAATGGCATGAGAAGGGACAGGCTCAAGTATGTGTCACTATCCCAGTGATTGTAAAGTGGGTTGAAGTGCTTTTCTCCTAGGCCTGTGAAAGAGGAAAGATGAGGGCAGAAAACATTCTGTCACTTCAGAGAAAATTCCCATGAGGATCTAATTGTGAGAAGCTGTCCAAGTGATAGGAGGGTGAGCGGCTTTGCTTCCCATTTGGTAACACTGCGGTGTTGTGACAAGATCCTAGATACTGTGGCAGACCTGTGGGTGGCCTCACTTGCAAACATCTCAGAGACATTCTCTCCTTGTGCCAAGCCATGAAATCAAATTTTGTTTGGAAACTGAAGGGCTTATACATCTCTTTGAAAGTCAGCATATCACAGGTATTTATTTTCAACACAACAGCTCCATCGGCCATAACTAATAAATTCTTTACACTGAGACCAACTTTACTAAGTACTGGCATGGGTAGGAAGTGCTCCTGGAGTGAAGACATTTCAAAGACATTTTAATACAGTGGCACCATGCGGAGGGCATTAATCTTTCTTGTGATTTCCTCTTATTGTAACAATGGAAAAGGCTTCTAATGTGCAAACCTCGTTAAATCAATCATCTTGGGAATTTAGATGCACAGTGTGATAAAAGCAACAACTTTCTCTACCTTTAGGCAATTTTCCATATGTTTTGGAAGTTGGGATTTAGGGAAAATAAGCTCTTTGATGGATTTATGATTCAGCTTCAAATGTAATATTTGAATTTCACTTTATTAGCCAGAAGAAATAGAAAGCCCTAAATAGCTAATAAAACATGTTTCATTTTTAGATAATATTTATTGCTTATACAACTACTTGGACACTCCCTTTATATCTTTAAGCTGTAACTACACCGATGGAATATAATATGAAATGTATTAATTTGGAGCAAGGAGCTGTTTATACTGCTTCTTATTTATTTACAGTCCTCTGCTATTTCTACTTAAGAATTTGACTGCTATTATTTGACAAAGCAGTTTTATGAAGAAGATTAAGAAGTGTGAGAAAAAGACCAGACAAAATGTTGTTAGAGATACAGATTTTGCTTCAATTTAGCTTTTTCCTGTTTGTGTATAGAATGGCACATGGGAAAGGAACACTAACTTCCGGAGTATTGCACATAGGTTATGCCTACACAACTGCAAATGTTAGTAGTGGCAGGTGGGAGTGACAAAGTGTGGGAGGCCTGTTTTAATGCTAGAATGGGATCGGCCAGAGGAAATGTACAATTAAAGCATTTGCTTTAAATCACTCTCTGCTGCTATATTAGGCAAAGGAATAGATTCAGAATGTGAACTTCCACTTGCTTTTGCTAAATGCCATCCATTATTTACCTGGTTGCTGGGGTATGTCCGGGCATTTCACACCAAGACAGTATGAACAGGTCTGAGGGTCTACAGGATCACACTGGTACCATCATTTGTGGACCTACATATAAACTATCCTGTAGCTAATTTGATTAAAGGTTATATTGCTAGATCTCCAGTGAGCTTTGCTTGAACTATGTATATTGGTTTTAGGAATACCTAGATTGGATCTATAGACCAAATGGGAAACTTGCTCCTAACTCAAGAATTCCACAAATCAATATCATATTGAACAAATTTTCTCACTGCTTTCCCATGGTCCCTGGCTTGGTATTTCTGGAAGTCATATTAACTCTTTCAGAGACATTGCTATTATATCCATAGGAGACAGTGTTTTATAATTGCTGCTCTATCTAGCTCTCATTCCAGTTTGTATTGTACTCATCATGTAACACTGTAGTGTTAAAAACAGAAACAAAGAAACTAGAGAATTTTCTGAAACAAAAGAGCTGCATTATTGAAATGTAATTTATGCTTGTTATTAGGAATTTTAAAATATCAAATAATAATATTTCAAAAGATACATCACATGTATGTTTGTATATATACATATATGGAAAACATTTACAGAACCAAGATTAAAGAGGGGTACAGGGTCACTTATAAAATTATAATTGTCTTATTTCCCCATCCTAAGTTATCACTGATTCCATAAACCTTGGATTTGTCAAACACTTGTTTTCCTTGGAAATCAATGGTTTGACTAAGCACTCAAGTCTTTAAAAAGAAGTAGAACATTGCATTTCTGTGCAACTAAAAGCTTACATGTCATCTAGGTAAACTTACACTATCAATTGACAACTGAGATCTCCATGACTTGGAAGGAGGTGACCCCTGTGGGAATGAAGTAAACCCTGGAGATAAGTGGTCATCTAGCATGTAACTGAGTTGTGGTCACTTCTCAAACACACTTGGCTTGTAACGATGGTTTACATTTGGGTGGTATCACATATATTTTCATATTTAAATACCAGTTTCTTCTTCCTTATCTCTTTCTCTTTTCCCCCTTTCACCTCCTTGGTTTTTAAAACTATCTGCCTTCCATGGTTTTTTAACCTGATGGTACTTCCAATAGCCTATTCTCTGGACTTTCTTGGCAATAAATATTAACAGAATTTCCCTCTGTGACTATCCACATATTAACTCACTCACAATGCAGTCTATCTTTCTTTGATCCACAGCTCTGAGGGAGGTGAATGCGACTTCCTTCCTATTTTCTATTTATTTTGCCTCTGTACAATTTTTTAGATTTGAAAAATTGAACTGATATAAAACTTCTAGTGGGTGAAGGGGAAAGTATTTTTAAGGAAAGTACTCTTATGTATGGTTCAATTACAGACAGGTAGGAAAGTGAGCTATTTAGAACATAGTCAGGAGTGGAGTGAAGAAGAAAGGTGATTTGGTGAAGACTTGGGAGACAAACATTATTTTATAGTGTTGATTGTATGGGTTATACCATATATTATATAGTCTTCATTGATATGTTACATAATAATAATGATGACAATACTATATATTATAAATTTAGTATTTTATACAATTAAATAAGTAATTTTTCTAAAAAGCATCATGATAAAATATTATATAGACTAAATGGTGGTATTATGATTGTACTGTTATGTCTTCTCCCTGCTGCCAGATGTGTCTTGTGTAGAAACTTTCATACAGAATATAGAACATTCTTGTCTCGTGAATATAATTCTAACTCAAAGGGGCCAGAACTCACTGTGTGAGAGCATGTGCCAATTAGTGACAATGGAATTCTGGATTTATTTTAACAGAGGATCACTATTTGTTGATGTGGTCTTACTTCCTTTCCTGTTCTCTGCTGTGAGAGCAAAGACCTTGGCACTCTGTTCCTGGCTGAGTCAGTTCCACCCATTCTGTCTTTGTCACTGCAGGCCCAGCTCTGCCTGTATCTCAGCTCCATATAAGGAGAGGAATGTCTGCTCCGGCCTGCTCTGTCTGCCTTGACACCCTGGTATATGTGCTCTGCACACTGTTGCTTGTCTACTCTGATCTTTCCCTAGTGACTGATGCTGGCTTTCACACCTTTGATCAGTATTTAAAATGCTTTCCAGGATTCTTGTGAACTCAGTTTGATATCAGTAGCCTTCTTCCTTCCTTCATGACTTTGATATTTCATAGCCTTTGCTTTATTAAGTTTTTCTACCTAGTTTTCAAGTACAAATAATTTAGCCAGCAGATCTCCAGATGAATGACACCTTGTTTCTGTCATACTTGAAAGATTCTGTGAGGACCTCAAGTAGTAAAGCTACAGATGGGTGTGACACAGACTTTCCAAACTCAGCTCTTGAGAAAGTGGTACTCGCTCTCGAGATGTTAAGAAGGCAAAAGCCTGATTGATAAAGTAGGCTGTCTATTACAAATGAGGTATCAGAGTGTTTGGCAATTTTCTAGAGAATAGTAGATTTTGAAAAGAACATAAGAACTGATAGAATTCAACCCAGAATTTGATAAACCCAGAAGGGTTATCAAACAACGTTGAGGCCTGAATAAGGTTGAATAATGCTTGAAATTGATTCCTACCAGAAGGGAACCAAGAAAAAGGAAGCATCTGGTTAGGCAGTAATTTCTCGCTAGGTAAAGGGGATGAGATTCCTTTCAGTGGTTGCTACTGAGTCTTTGAGTGTGGGAATCAAAGGTGACTAAAATCTAGCCTTCGTGAGTAAACAATGTTGTATTTTGCTCTGAATGTCCGTCATCAAAGAAGCAAAGCAAAATACAGATAACCACAGTTCAAAACACAGTTCAAGTCCAAGAGGCCAAGCAAGAGAAGGAATGCAGATAAGGAGCCAAGGTTACTAATAAACATAAAATTATATTGAAGAAAGCTGAAGGGGAGAGGTTATAAAGGGATGGGGCAGGAATGACTCCAGAGCAGACAAGTGGACAGCTGTTGCTGTTTATTCATTGACTGCAATCTTGGAAGTTAAAAGCAATTGGGGAAAAGACATATGGTAAAAGTTTGTAGAAGCCAATCAACATGGCTATCTGACTTCTTTCAGAAATCTTCAATAGTCTCAGGCCAGAAGAAATGAAGAGAATAACAATTAGGGATTTTAGGCTTTGGAATTGTCCTGGCAGATAATTGGAGGGGCTGAGTTGGGGTGATTAAAGAGATTAGTGAACTAGAAAAATGGTTGAAGGAATGGGGTTCTGATTTACCAGAAGAGACTAATTGCTAGGAAATAATTGTCACGAGGGAGGTAAATGATATAGGCTGTCATAGTATAAATTCTTAAATAAGTTCTGATGAGATGCTACCTTCCTTTTATTTGAAATCAACCTTCCAAAATCACATTTGGAATAATTTGACCCTTCTCTCTGTTTATATTTTGAAGTTTCATTTCTTCCTTTATGCTGTAAAGGCAGTTTGCAGCATTAGTTTTTCATTTACCCTAACAATGTAATATGGTTCTGTGAGAGGTTTAAAGATATGGCATGTGTGGGAAATGTACCTTCTACATTATTCATGAGATAATCATGAGCTTGAAGAAATCTTGCATACTTAAGACACAGAGAGCTATGTGATTATAGCAAAAATGACTGGTCAGTCCAATTTGACGCTTGCTTGGCAATGTCATTGGGGGCTGCATGAGTAAGAACATGGAGCCCTAAATTTATCACCATAGTGGTGTTAAGGTGAACCACATCAAACCATGTTTTATGGTTTCATGTTCAGTTCAGCTACAGCACGTAGACATTAATTATTTCAAGTACAAATAAAGAAAATATGTAGAAAATTTCTAGTGTGTGTGCTCATTATAAACTAGCCAATCTATAACATTTGGAAATAAACTTGGGTTGAATTTGCTAAAAGTTTGTGTCAATGGAATAATGTCTGGATCCCTCCTCTACTTATTGCTCATAATTTAAACCACCAGTTAGTTTACTCAAATAGCATAATTGTATTTAGAGCCAAGAAAAAAAATGGGTCTTTGTTTGTCACAAACTTTTACATGTAAAAATTTGGGCTATAAAGCTGTTTTCTTGTTCTCAAAATAGTGTGAGCCATAGATAAGTGAACAAACTGCATGTCTGAAATGCTGTTTTATGAACGAGTTTAAAAATGTACTGCCTATAGCCTATGTTTGAAGGACAAATATTGCCTGTGAAAATTGTGATCCTCAGACAATATTTTTTGGGGGGAGGGATCCCTACATATAGTAAATGAACAGTCCCTAAGTTAGGAAGTGGTAAAGCTATCAAAAGCTTACGGTGGTCTTAACTAGCAAAGGACAAATCTGAACTAACATCTTTTGTGTTTATTAGGAAATGCTGAGCTTTATCTGTCACACAAGCAGGCACACAGTTAGTGTCACCCAACTGAAAGGACTTGTCTTACGCAACCAGCTAAATTCCTCTGGCTACCTGGTCTACATTTTCTGCTTGATGCAGATAGCTGGTAATTCCTCCCCAGGTGCCTGCTCTTTGTGTTTTCTACAGACTTTTCATCCTTAGTGGCCACCTGGTTTACATTCCTTTTGTTGGATTCTAGCTTCCATCTCCCTCCATTCTGAATAGTTTTGCAGAGATCAGCATGTTCTATTTCTTGCTGAATGCCTTTCTTTCTCTGAGTTACATTTTGTTTTTGTACTCTCATTTAATCTTTTTTCTTGCCTCTCTTCTAATTAACTCCATCGTTGCCTCCTTCATTATGCTTGTAATGAGGTCACAGAGGTGTTCCGAAATCTCTGCTTTTCCCATCTGCTTCAGGGTTCCAATTAGTTTTCTTTGGAAATCTGAAGTTATTTTGCTTAGTAGAAGCTTCCAATAAAGCTAAGTCTAGGATGGCCTCTTTACCTTCATCAGTTCAAATGAAAACTTTCACGATTATACAGGCTCTCTATGGTGTAAAAGGCATCATTTTCTCTAGCAGAGAAATGGAGTTAGAGACAACAACAGTTGAGCTACACAGAAAATTTAAATATCTTTTGAAAGAGTGTGAAGTCTGTTCTTCCAGATTGCAAGTAGATGCAGGTGAGAAATTTCAGAAAGACACTTTTATCCACACTTGGACGTGAAGGGTATGTAGCTAACACAACAAAATGAATTTTAAAGGAAATTTGCAAATAATATATTTTAAGGAAAAAGTTTCTCAACTTTAGTAGCTTGCTTCTAGAGCATTATTTTCATGTAGAATTTTGCAACAGACCATTGTTTATCCATTGATATGGACTGAATTGTGTCTCCCACTCCCGAATTCATATATTCAAGCCCTAACCCCCGATGTGACCCTGTATTTGGAGAAAGAACCTGTAAGTAGGTAATAAATGTTAAATAAGGTTATGAAGGTAGGGCTCTAATCCAATAGGACTAGTGAATTTATAAGAAGAGGAAGGGAGAACAGAGCTCTGTCTCCTCTCTTGGTAGGTGCTCGTAGAAAAGACCATTTGAGGACAAAGCAGCTGTCTGCAAGCCAGGGAAGAGAGCCCTCACCAGAAACCAGACTCTGAGGGAACATGGATCTTGGAATTTCCAGGTTAAAGAACTATGATAAAATATATCCTATTGCTAAAAGGTTCTATTCCATGGTGTTTTGTTATGGTACCTCAAGCACACTAATGCAGCTATTGAAAATAATTCTTTTAAAATGAGAAGAACCTGTGCAGTTTTCAAATGCAGGACATAAAACTATGTAAAATGAAATATGAATTTAAAAAATATAGGAGAAGTTGGGCATGGTGGTGCACATGTAATCCCAATGATTCAGGAGGCTGAGGCAGGAGGACTGCAAGTTTGAGGCTAGCCTCAGTAACTTGGTGAGGTCCTAAGCAATTTAGTGAGACCTTGTCCCAAAATAAAAAAAAATGAAAAGGGCTGGGGATGGGGCTCAGTGGTTAAGTGCTCCTGGGTTTGATCCCCAGTACCAAAAAAAAAAAAAAAAGATGCTAGAATCTTCAGACATTCCTGATGTGACTGTGAAATGGTATAGCAACTTTGAAAAAAGTCTGGTATTTGCTCTGTTAAAACAGAGTTGCCAAATGACCTAGTAATTCTACTCCTTAGTATATAATTGAGAGAAATGAAAATATCTAACTACACAGAAAGTGGCACATGAATGTTCAGAGCAGCATTATTTATAATGGCCAAATAGTGAAAACAATCCAAATGTTCAAAAAATGATGAATGGATAAATAATATCTGGTATATCCATACAAGGAAATATTGATGAACTGATACACGAGACAACATGGCTGAATCTTTGAAATGTTAAGTGAAAAAAGCAAGCCATAAAAACTACATATTGTATGATTCCATTTATATGAAATGCCCAGGATGGGCAAATCCATAGAGACAGAAAGTAGATTAGTGGTTGCCTGGGGCTCAGGGTGGGCCGTTGGGGGGAATGGGGAGTGACTGCTAATTAAACGGTATGCAGTTTCATTCTGTGAGGATGAAAATGTTCTAAATTAGATTGTGATGATGGTTGCACTACTCGGAGAACATACTAAAAAACGTGAATGGCATACTTCAAATGGGTGAATTTTGTGGTGTATGAATTGTACCTCAAAGTCCTTAAAAAGGACTTATATATACACATACACAGAAACATCCTGTGAGAAATCTTATTAAAATATCAATAAAAGCTTTGTATAGTTTTCATCTGATTTCTTATTCTCATGTTTTAAAATATTTTTTTGAAATTTTTATGCTAAATATACTTTTTGATAACCAGATAATAAATAAATATTATAAACAAAGTAAGTTCTAGATTCTCATAGCCTGACCAAGGTTACTTTCAGAGGTTTCTCAAACAGCAGTGATGATGAGAACAAGGGCCATCCACCCAGAGACTCCCTCTATCCATTTACTGAATATTCATTGTGTGCTGGGTTTTCTGCTGCACGCTGAAAGGACTAGCTTCTTGAGATAGGTACTTTTTTTTAATTTTATTTTTTAAATATTTATTTATTTATTTGTATGTGGTGCTGAGAATTGAACCCAGTGCCTCAAACATGCTAGGCAAGTGCTTTACCACTGAGCTACAGCCCCAGACCCTGTACTTTATTTTTTATTCACTAATGTGATTCACTAATCCATTGGTGGATGAATGAAAAATGGAATGAATGAAGACATGGTTGTCTCTTCTTTCAGGGAGGTTGCCATGAAGTTGGGGAGGCAAACATAAAACAGGCAGGGGGACAAGTGAAGAGTGTGGAAATGGGTGCTGTGGGAAATCTTGTAGGGACAGGACACCCAGGCTAGGTCCTTTAGAACAGCCTTCTTGGTGAAGTTGATTTCTAAGCTGAGTCCTGAAGAATGAGTTGGCAGGAGGGAGAGAAAAAATTCTAGGCAAAAAGGACATCCCATGTTCCAAGGTTCAAAGGTAGCTGGGGAGTTGTACATTAAAGAAATTTTGGACTGTGGTTAAGCTTGTTTGGAATATTGAGTGAGGGAGAAATGTAACGAGAGGCGAGGTTGGAGGAATTGGACAGGGTACAGACCATGAGAGTTCCTGAATGGAGTACTGAGAGTCTTGGACTTTTATCTTGAGACAATGGTGTTAGAAGGCCTTTCGATCTCAAGGGTGACTCCATTATATCTGTTCTCCTTTTTACTTTGTGTGGTACTAGGCATTGAACCCTGGTGTACTCTATTACTGGGTTGCATCCCAGCTCTTTTTAATTTTGAGAGACGATCTGGCTAACTCACCCAGGCTGGACTTGAACTTAACATCCTCTTGCCTCAGGCTCCCAAGTTGCTGGAATTACAAGTGTGCGCCACCACTCCTGTTTTCTTTTGGTTTTGATGAGTCTTCCATTTAAATTCCTTCATTGGGGTAGGTATGTATTTTCCTGGAGCCTAGCCAAGAGTAAATTGAAAACAAAAGAGATAGGCGGATGGGGGAATCTTTAAGCAGAAATTTTATTGCTCCCCTGCTTCCCTCACTCTTACCTCAGCCTGTTGAAGTTGAGGTCCCAGGTCTGAGGGGAGGTAAGACACTCCCATGAGCTTCTAGACCCAGTAGAAGCAGAGTTCTGATTCTCATTGAACTTTACTCTGGAGAAATGTTATTGAAGGCTGTCTTACTTTGAAGTGGCCAGAGGCTCCAGGTAGCAGCATTTTCAGCCCTCCCAGAGTTTACACCTGCAGCAGGTGTGATCTAATCTTCCTGGGCTCAATATAGCTTTTGGTATTTTGGAGATCCTACCTGACAGGTGACTCTTAGTTAAGGTAATAATTACTACTCTGGATGATATTTTAATTCTACCTTATATTTTAAATTCTTCCTTGTCTTTTAAACTTACTTAAACTTATTTAAACCTTTTTTATTTCTTATTAGATAGTAACAACTCTGTATTTTCTGTATATTTTGACCTGTATAAGTAACATCTGGCTTTTATTCTTATAATATTGGCATATGATAAACCACATCCAGAATCAATGTTAAACACAAGTAACCAGAGGTGGAGTCATTAAATACTTTCCTGTGGGAAGAAAAAGAATTCAGTGTAGAGAATGGTTCTGAAGGAAGCAAGCAAGTGGTCCATGTGAGGGATGACAGTGGCCTGATAAGATTCAAAATAGTGCTAGAAAAGAGGAGAATAAAGGCAGTAGATATAGTAATGGAATGATGATAATAGTGGCAAGGAACACCTGTGACTGATTTTTTTTCATGCATTCTTCTGTGTGTCTGCTGTGATTATCTCCTTTGCTTACTTTAATCCTCTCAACAGACTTCTGACCTGGAACCCATAGCTGATTCACACGCATGCTGACTTTGACTTGCTTGGTGCTCCAGCTCACCTTCTGAGCTGCTTTGGTCATCGTCATATTGGTTTTCTATCAATTCTTTCAATGGGCTTTGTTCTTGTGGACTTGGGGCCTTGTGCATGCTGTTCTCTCTGTCTGGAATTCTCTGAACCCCCAGCTCATATGCAATCATTCAGTTCAAGTGTACATTTGGATTTCAGTTCAAGTGCTCCTTTCTCAGAACAATTTTGATCCCCAAACTAAAGTGAGATACAATTATTTCATGATCCTATACCATTATGCATATTTATTCATAATGATAATTTTCATTAAATTATCATATAGGTGTGTTTGATTCATTATTATTATAATCTATACTAGATGATAAATTTCATGGAAATAAAAATCATGACTAAGTTTTGGTTTTGTTTATTTATTTATTATTTATTTTGCGGTACTGAATATCAAACCCAGAGCCTCCCACATCAGTCAAGTGCTCTCCTACTGAGTTACATTTCCAGTCCTCAGTTTTGTATTTTCATTTATTTTTGATCACTGTATTCCTAGCACTTTGCATGCTGCATGTCATACAGTAAGCATTCTTGGATAGATTGTGAACTTGGACACTTTTACTTTCCCTGATTTACTTTTCAGAATATCTCAGTCTATAATGATTCTCTTACTGTACTGAAGTTTCCCTTCACAACACAGAGAGTGATCATCAGCCCTCCAACAACCTGTGCCTAGACTCAGGGGTCCCATGAACACACTACTGTGCCTCCACTTCCATTTGTCTTCCAGGTTCACTTCTCTCCCTGTCACCTGCACTGCTTCAATAAGAACAAAGACTTTTGGTTTCGTAGATTTCATGATTAAACACAGAGATGTGTGCCTTTAAGTTGACCAGTATTCAACTCAAGACCTGGAGCAGTTATTTTTAAGACAAAAGGATGATAAATGATCAAAGACCAGGAAGTTTTAATGCAAATAGGGGTTGGTTCATGCATTTAAAAGGCATGACAGTCATAATACTAGAATACAACATGAAATTTCTAATGTAGGAGTTGCAAGTTTGAGATGGTAGTAAGACTTCAGCTTCAAAGGCAAAGGAGACCAGAAACTTGATCACTTCTTTCTGCTTGAAGACAATTAGAAAAGGGAGACAGAAAAAGAAACATCTCTGAATCAGGTTTTCAAAAAGTCAAGAAATTACAAAATTTAAATGAACTACTTTGTGATTTTTATCCTGTAAAAATATTTTATTTATATAAAAGGAAAATGACAAGATATAATTTTTTTTTTTTTTTTTTGAGGTAACAAGATTACAGTTGAATTTTTCTTTACCTAATTTTGACTTACATTTATATTGTTACATGCAATACATAACTTATTTTTCAAGGAACTCCAAATCCTCTGTAAAATTTGTAGGTATAATTTATATTGTTTATCTCCTATAGATCAAATTCCCTTTTATATCAATTAGTTAATCTCAACAACAATCCCAAGAGATGTTGGTCCACTTAATAAGAAAAGATAAACATGGTTGTAGAACTTAGAGAGGGAAAGAGAAACATTTAAAAAAATTAATTTATTTTAATTAGGTATATATGACAGTAGAATGCATTTCTATTCATTGTACACAATTGCAGCATAAATTTTTCATTTCTCCGGTTGTATACGATGAAGCGTCTCACCATATGAGCAGCATACATGTACCTAGGGTAAGGATGTCCATCTCATTCCACCATCTTTCTTGCCCCCATGCCTCCTCCCATCCCTCCCTCCCCTTTGCCCCATCAAAGTTCCTCCATCTGCCCCCACCCCCTTATGGGTCAGCATCCAATTATCAGAGAGAACATTTGGCCTTTGGTTATTTTTTGTATTGGCTTACTTTGCTTAGCATGATATTCTCCAACTCCATCCATTTACCTGAAAATGCCATAATTTTATTCTCTTTTAATGCCGAGTAATATTCCATTGTGCATATATACCACTGTTTCTTTATCTATTCATCTATTGAAAGGCATCTAGTTTCCTTTCATAGTCCTTTGGGTATAGACCAAGGAGTGGGATAGCTGGGTCAAATGGTAGTTCCATTCCAAGTTTTCTAAGGAATCTCCATACTGCTTTCCAGATGAAGCAATCAATGAGGTGAAGAGAGAGCCTACATTTTGTGAGCAAAGCTTTGCTAGATACACGTCAGATAGAGCACTAATATATAAATATAGATAGAGCATTCCAGGATATATAAAGAACTCAAAAAGCTTAACATAAAAAAAATAAAGAACCCAATCAATAAATGGGCTAAGGAGTTGAACAAACACTTCTCAGAAGAAGATATTCATTAGATTAACAAAATATATAAAAAAAATGTTCCACATTTCTAGTAGTTAGAGAAATGCAAATCAAAACTACTCTAAGATTTCATCTCATACCAATCAGAATGGCAGTTATCAAGAATACAGACAACAATAAATGTTGGTGAGGATATGGGGGAAAAGGTATACTCATACATTGCTGGTGGGACTGCAAAGAGAAACATTTTTTACTTTGTGAGGAACTAGAACAGAAATACCTCTGGATCTCAGTCCAGTTTAGTGTTGATCCATTGTCCTATTTGGCCACCATTCAGAGTAACTCAATAAGATCTCAAAGCAGACTTTCCACACTCCACAGCACGGTCGAAAGTATTCCTTTCTCTGTTGCTATATTATAATTTACTAACAATTTCAGTAAATATTTCTTAAGCTTTGCTATATGCCAGTGATTGTCTTAGGTTCTGAATGAACACACAGGGGCCTTATGCTAGTAGAAGAAAGATAATAAACCCTCAAAGTAGCAAAAAAGAAAATTATAATATTGCAATGAGTAATAAATAGAGAATGAAGGTTGGCTAACTGAAAGTGACTACTGGAGCCCAGAAGCTCGTTATTTCATAAGACAACGGGGACACCTCTCTGATGAGGAAACACTCAAGTGGGACTCATAGAACAATGGCAATGCCAGCATAGCAGCAAACTTTTACAAAGACCCTGTGGTAGAAACAAACATAGCATGTTCACGTAATGGGAAGAGAAACTCAGTGTCACCAGATCATAATTGGAAAAGTAGGAAATAACCAGTTTGTTAGCAATTTGTAAGCTAGACTAAGGAAAATGCATTTTAGTTTAATGGACAGAGGAAATCATTAGAGGATTTTAAGTATAAATATATATGTATATATAAATATATGTCTCTGCCATGCCTCCCTTCCATGAGGTATCTGAGCCTGTACATCTAGGATAGGACTCAAGTTTGCAGGCCATGTTGATGCTGATTCTCCAATGGGAAAAGATTAATAAAGGAGAAAACAAGGAAAAATTCAGAATGCATTTTAAAGTTGAGGTGATAGAAACTGCTAGTAGATTGAATTTAGGGAGTGGGAAAAGAAAGGAATCACTGTCTAGAATTTTGAGGATGTGGTAGAGATACTCATAACTGAGATGTGGAGGTCTCAGGAAGAAGCAGTTTGGGCAGGAAAAGAATAAGGAAAGAATCAAGATTCAATGAAATTAAGGGAAAATTATGAAGACATTACATTTTAATGTTTGGATTGTATTAAATATAATTTTAGAGTATTAAGGTGATCCAATCCTTTCACTAAGATGGTGGGGGTGGTGCAGAGCATATGGCTAGCTTGGCGAGGTGACAACTAAATGATGAAGGCCAGAATGGGGAGTGGAGATCCAGAGGTCACATTGTGGTTTTAGGGAGCCAGATGCATGATTCAAGCCAGGCAGACAAGTGACTGGACAAAAGTGGTTTTAGGAACTAGTTAGGAAGATTTCTATAATGGCATTGCCTGGTGTTTTTGTCTGGGATCTTTGGGCTGCAAAGAACTTTTATGAAACAGGGCAATGCACAGGATTAGTAACAAGACAGGAACTTTGTTATTAGTAATTACATATGATAACACTAAAATCAACAAACCTTTATTGATGACATAGTCTTTGATAACTATTGCTGAGTGCTTTACATGGATTATCTAATTCTTACAATATCCCAGGAGATAGATGTCATTACTCTCCCATTTATACAGAAGGGGAAATTTAGTCTGAGAGGATAAGTTGTTTGAAGTTGCATAGCTAGAAAATGAAAGGTCCACGATTCATACTTAGTGTACTTGAATCTCAATATAACTCAAGTTTCAATTTGTATAAGTTTAAAACAGACATATTTTGGGGGGTTTATTTTTTTGCTTGCCTGCAAAATTTTTAATAACTTTATTATATTTATTTATTTATATGTGGTATGGTGCTGAGGATTGAACCCAGTGCTTCACACTTATTAGGCAAGCACTCTACCGCTGAGCCACAACCGCAGCCCCCAAAATGTTTAATGTTAGGTTTTGGACAAGAACATACATCTCTTCACCCCCATGACTCTTCTATGAAAAATCTAAGTCCAGTTATATCCTTTTAATTGATAGTTCATATTCCAGAAATGCAATTCTTTATAAACCTGAGGATCATTTACATGGTCTGTGCCTGGAAACAGTAGTTTCTGCACAAAATTAGCCAGAATTTATATTACTATGTTTTTTAAAGTGCTAATAAATTAAATATGAAGGTGTTAAAATTTCCTTAAGAGGATTTTTTTTTTCATTCCAGAAAAAGTAATGAGATGTCAGGCTGTTTATCTGCTTCCCCTACCACTCTGCCATCTGATATCTTTTATCTCCTTTACTGTTTCTCACATCTTCATCTTCTAGCATAATGTTTACAGGGGACATAGGAAGAGAACAAAAGATAGCCCAGACATGGAATGCTAATGGCTAGTAGTCCTTACTCTTCTCTCTGCTCCACAGTCTCCCTGTGCCACTGACATTTGGCTCTCCTGGACCTTGGCTGCTGGCACAGTCCCTACACAGTAAGTTGGAGAATTCATCAGGCTTGCTTGGAGCACCAGGCAGATAATGCAGAGATAACACTTTTTGTTTGTTCGTTTGTTTTTTAACTACATTAAGTTTCACAGGATAGTTTTCTGCCTAGAGAAACTTCCTGGGGCTGTTCACTTGCTGTTTTCTCTAAATAAGTTATTCATTTGAAAACTTCAGACATTGAACAGGATGAGACTTTTAAGGAACCTATCTACTGAATATAGACTCTTTGAGAACAATGAGATATCTTTTATTAAAGAAATAAAATTATTCCACAGTATGTATTATGCTAGGTAGTCATTTACTAGATAGTTATAATAATTTTGTAGAAACGGCTCAGCAGACTGTGCAGCAAAGACCACAGATCTACAGTATGCTTTATCCCCTACTGGCTTGGCCTTTATTTCTGCAGAAAGGACTTTCAAATGCACTTTCCTGTTTATAATTTTAAAAATTACTTTCAAACATCAGACTTTCTTTATTGCATGACCTTTGTGCTTTGAAACAAAGTATTATAGAAACATAGATATAAAATGTGTTTTGATGGGGTATTCATTTGAATTGAATGGAAAAAAAAAACAGGAAAATCCTAAATTGAGTAAATAGAAATATGATGTAATTGGGGATTGGGAAGGTGTTTGGCAGAAGTTCCTGTTTCTGAATGTTTCTCTGATAGTCCAGATAAGTTTCCATTTTGTTTCTATTAGCTAATTTAGGTGTAATTTCCTAGGAGTAGCATCAAGATGTCATTAAATAATAATTGATGTAGGAAATATTTGATATTTAGATAAGGGAAAGAATTAATCAGACTGGGGTCCAGAGTGGGTTGCAGTTGAAATGGAGGTAAGGCAGTTCCACAGAGCTAGTTTTTCATGTAGATGGATAGAAATGAGAGGAAAATACAAAAGAAAACCTTCTCAAGTGGGCATATTCAACCACACATTCTGAGGGACACTTTCTTGCTTAAAATCTCTGATGATTGTAGGAATTTAATTGTACTATCTGATCAGTCTTTCTTCTCTGGTCATAGAGTTTATCTTAGCTGGGGTATGGAAAGTAGTGATGAGCCTGAAACAAGGATAGCCATTCTATAGGATGAGCCATGACCTACGGAATGGTCTAATACAACATGAGTACGACCCATTAGGTTTTTCCTTTTAGTTGTTTGGATTTAGCTAAAGGAAAGAAGTAGGAACTGAAATGGATATTTGGTATAAACATGGCATCATGTGGAGCCATAAGGAAACCAGTTTAGAGGAAGCTTACATTTTAAATAAGTAAAAGAGGGCAGTGATTAAGACCGCCTAGTCCTGGGAGGCTGATGCAGAGAGTACTGGTTCTTTGAGCCAGTTAAGGAAAAGAATTAACTTCCCTTCTCTCAACATGGCCTATGGGAACCTCTGTTGTATCAAAGGAGTTCAATTAAGCACTGCCTGATTAACTTTTGCCTAGGATGATCATGATGATCAAATCTGGAAGTACGTCATCGTTATGTGACTAAATTTCTAGAAGTAAGAAATTTCTAGATGCAAGAAGCAAGAAATCAGTTGCAGAGAGTACTATTTTAGGTGAATGTATTAAATGTGATGTGTTTAATGTGAATCTTATTGGGAAACCTCTCAGCCCATTTTAATCCTCTCAGAGTACTTCCTTCTCTGGTTTAATCTTATATGAAGATAGGGCCTGAAACTATGCTTAGGTTAAAAGAAAAAAAGAGGATAACTACTTTTTATGCAGAGGGATGTTCATAAATAACTATGCAATTATCTATAGCATTTGATCCTAGAAAATAAATGCAAATGAAATTTCACTCAGACTTGCTTTACGCACTACCATTCAGTAACATCAGGGTCTACCCAAATTAAACTTAAGACATTTTCTTTTTGGCTTCATTTATTTTTAAAAGTGTGTCCTATAGAAAAATCTGCTCTGGTATCATCTGACATGCCATCTATTCCTAACATTTTGGTTCTCAGAAATGATTAGCTCTACCATAGGATATAAAGAATAAATAAGAGCAAAGATTATAGAATGAGACCATGTATCCAAGCATTCCATGTATGTCTTGGCAAATAGAATGCACAAATTAATACAAATCACATTTAGTTTGCCAGAGAACAGAGTCAAAGTTGGCACAGAAAAGATTCCTGTTGGACAGATCAAATAAGGAAGCCTAGCAGTGGCCACCTTGAAGGAGGGAGAACTTGTAATTTGTTATCCAGACTGGTGCACCATTGAGAGTGGTAGAGACACTATTAATAATTACCTTAAGTTGGTAGAAGTAAAGTGGAAAACTTCCAGGAAACTGGATGCATGACTACCCTAGAAGGAAGTCAAGTCATAATTTCTTCTGTAAAATTTATTTTAATGGCCAAATAGCTAAAAAAAATCCAACTCTTCTAAAGATTTCCTACTGTTACAAAATGACTACTAAAAAGCAACTTATCAGCTAGGAAGTGTGTTTAGTCCTGCTCAGCTCTGCACAATGTTCCCTTGCTTGACTCAGACAGAGACAAAAATGAGGCAGCTTTGGCCCTGAACAAAGGAAAGTGGATTCACCAGGTCCTGACTACTGAAGTTACCATAGGAAGCCCAGGGACAGTCCCTGGGATTTGGGGACCATACCAGAGGGAAGCGGCCTGAATATCCAGTGACAGAGACCCAGCAGGAAATTACAAGTCTTTGCAGCAGGAAGTGGCTGATCCCAGCCATTATAGGTGCACAGCCTGAATCATGATCACAACTGGCAAGTAACAGGCATTTTTTTTTTTTTTTTAATACTAAAGGGACTTGGCATCAGAATTAGTAAAAGAGGGAATCAATGCCCACCATTCACAACCTGGGGCAGTGAAAACTAGAGTCCAGGTGAACCACTGGAGATCCATTATTATAGTACCTCAGAGAGCTGTGTCAGCTGGGGGAATACGTCTGCACCACAGAACACATGTGGAAAACCCACAACCAGAGTTCCTGTGCTTAGAGCCAGCCTCTTGGATCTTCACTACCTCGAAAAGGATCCTTTAGAGAGGAGCAGGTATACAGCGACCCACAGCAAACACAGGGCACTCCAGGGCCTGCATCCTGAACTATTGCACACAATAGAAATAGCCAAATAATAACACTGCACATTTTGAGCAGTCAGCTACAGGCCCCTGAGCTGACAAACCAGAAGATGCTAATAAGAGGTTCATAGCAACTAAGGAATTGGTTTCTGTGCCCCTGCAACTTGGGAGAGATCTACAGCCAAAGACTGATGGACATCTGCTTAATGTCTGAACACCAATGAAATCCAAACCAAGATTCAACAAGAATTTTCTTCACCCTGACACGGTACTATAAGCAACTCTAATGTCAATTTTGATTATGTAAATAACCCAATAGCCAAAATTGTAACTTCATTCCATTTGAATGTATTTCATCTAATGTTTAAAAACATTAATTGGAATCTTCCTCTCTTTGTTTTCCTAGTTCTAGTTTCTACCTGCTTCTCTTAGCCCCTATTCATCCTCTTGCATTATTGGCTATTACCTCAAATACCAATCATTCATCTATTTCTCCTTTATATCTATTTCTCCTTTATTTCTCCTTTATATCCTTCCTTCCTACCTTCCTTCCTTTCTTCCCCTCTCTCTTATTCATTTTATGCTTCACCTTCCCTCCCTTTAGCCCTCATTTAAGGTTATAGTAAGTGTCCTAAATTAAACAACTAATTAAAAAAAATTTAGTTGTAGATGGACTCTCTATCTTTATTTATTTATTTATTTATTTATTTATTTTTATGTGGTGCTGAGGATTGAACCCAGTGCCTTACATGTGCAAGGCTGGTGCTCTACCACTGAGCCCCAGCCCAGCCCAAACTGCTAATTTTTTGAACTGTTACATAACTAGACTATAGGTTTATTCCTGAATTTGAGGAATTGCACAGAACAACTGCAACAAGTTTTTGTTTCTTAAAAGGTTGAATAGAATGAGGCTTGGCTCAGGGGTGATTATAGAAAATAGGGTTCAGTGGCATCTCTTAATGTAGTGCTGATATTGGGATCAGCAGAGGTCATATGCTGACTTAAAATATCATTATTTGGATATTAACACAACCAAGGTCACTTAAGAAAAAGAAGCTCACAAAATCATCATTCATTTAAAAGAATAAGTCAGAACTATACTGATAGATGGGTACACATACAAACAATACGAATAAACAAGGGAACAAACCATCCCAAACAGCCCATAATACTCCAATAACAGACTTCATTGACACAACAGTGGAGAAAACATCAGAGAAGAACTTTAGAAAGTTCATAGTTAAACTGTTCCATGAGCTCAAAGAAGATATAAGGGGTAAAATCAGAGAGAAAATATAGGAAGTGAAAGATCACTTCAGTAAAGAGGTAGAGATTCTGAAAAAGAACCAAACAGAAATCCTTGAAATGAAAGAATCAATAAGCCAAATTAAATATTCAATGGAAAGCATCACCAATTGATTAGACCTCTTTGAAGATATATTTTCAGGCTGTGAAGACAAAGTATATAATCTTGAAAAAATAAAATTGACCACAGAGAAAAGATATTAACAGACCATGAACAGAATATTCAAGAAATCTGGGATAACATTAAAAAGCTAAATTTAAGATTTATTGGAATAGGGGAAGGCTCTGAAATATAAACTAAAGGTGTACACAGCCTTTACAATGAAATAATTATTAGAAAAATTTCCAAACCTTAAGAATGAAATAGAAATTCAAATATAGGAGGCATATATGACTTGAAGTATATAAAATCAAAATATATCCATTCCAAGAAATATTATAATGAAAATGCCTAACTACAGAATAGGGATAGCATTTTAAAAATTGCAAGAGAAAAATAACTGGTTACATTTAGAGGTAAACCAATTTGAATTTCAACTGATTTCTCAACCCACACCTTAAAAGCTAGGAATTATATATACCAAATTCTGAAATAAAATGGATGCCAACCAAGAATACTATACCCAGCAAAATTAAGCTTCAGAATTAAGAATGAAATAAAAGCCATCCCTGATACGCAAAATCTAAAAGAATTAATAACTAGAAAGCCTGCACTACAAAACATACTCAATAAAATAGTTCATGAAGAAGGAATGAAAAATAAAAGTGAAAACCATTGTAGGAAGGAATTACACTAGAAGAGTAGTCAATTAAAGGAGAATCAAGTCCAACTTAAACACGAGAAATAAATCAATATGGCAGGAAATAAAAATCATCTCTCAATAACATTGGATGTAAACAGTCTAAACTCTTCAATCAAAAGATATAGGTTAGCAGACTAGATTAAAAAACAGGAACCAACAATATGTTGTCTGCAAGAGACTCACCACATAGGCAATGATATCCACAGATTGAAGGTGAAAGAATGGGAAAAAATACACTATTAACATGGCTCTTATGAACAAGCAGGAGTTTCTATTGTCATATCAGATAAAGTAGACTTCAAGCCAAAATTAATCAGAAGAGAAAAAAGAAGGTTGTTTTATACTGCTTAAGGGAATCACACATCAACAAGATAAAATGATTTAAAAATATTTATGCCCTGAACAATGGAGCATCTACATACTTCAAAGAAAGCCTTCTCAGTAATAAGAATCAAATAGACCACAATACAATAATACTGGGTGGCTTTAACATGCCCCTCTCATCACTGGATACATCATCCAAACAAAAATTGAGTAAAGCTTCTGCAGAAATAGAAAATGCAATTAATAATATGGACCTAACAGACATCTATAGAATATTTCATCCAGCAATGACTGAATTCACTTTCTTCTCAGTAACATATGGAATATTTTCTAAAATAAGTCATGTTTTAGGTCACAAAGCCAATCTTGGCAAATAAAAAAAAAATAGAGATAATACCATGCATTCTATCATATCATAATGGAATAAAATTAGAAATCAACAATAAGATTAAAAAAAACCAGAAACCAGTGTAACACCTGGAGATCAAATAATACACGTTTGAATGATGAATGTATAGCAGAAAAATCAGGGGAGAAATTAAAAACTACTTTGAAGTATAAAAGACTAGCAATACAACATATCAAAACCTCTGGGACAGTTATAAAGGCAGTTTTGAGATGAAAGTTTGTTGCACTGAATTCATATGTTAAAAGAATAGAAAGTTGTCAAATAAATAATCTAACATTATATCTTAGAGAGAGAAGAACAAAACAACACAAAAATCAGTAGAAGACAGGAAATAATTAAAATCAGAGTTGAAATAAATGAAATTGAGATTAAAAAAATACAAAAGATCAATAAAACAGAGTTGTTTTTTTGAAAGAATAAGTAAAATTGATAAATCCTTAGACAAATTAAACAGAAGAAAGATGAAAAAACAAAATCAAAAATCCTGAACTTGTCAATATCTGAGGTGAAAAAGGAAATATCACCACGGCCACTACTAAAATCCAGAGGATCGTAAGACACTATTGAAAATTTATACTCCAAAAATCTGGAATATTTTGATGATATGTACAAATTCCTAGAGATACAAGACCTATCCAAATTGAACCAGGAGGATATAGAAAACTTAAGCAGACCAATTTCAAATAATGGAATTGAAGCAGCCATCAAAAGCCTTCCAACAAAGAAAAGTTTAGGACTGGATGGATTCTCAACCAAGTTCTATAAGATCTGTAAAAAGGAATTAATACCAATCCTCAAATTATTCCATGAAATAGGAAAGAAAGTAACTCTGCCAGACTCATTCTATGAAGCCAATATCACCTTGATACCAAATCCAGACACAGACACATCAACAAAAGAAAACTTCAGGTCAATATCCTTGATGAACATAGATACAAAAATTCATAATAAAAACATTGGCAAACTGCATACAATAACACATTAAAAAGTAGTGCATCATGATCAAGTGGGTTTAATCTCAGGGATGCAAGATAATATAGGATACTTCAATGATGAATCTGTTGAAAAAGAAACCAGAAAGACTATTCCATTCACAAAAACCTCAACAAACAAACAAAACCCCATGGGAATCAATTAAACAAAATAGGTAAAGGACCTCTACAATGAAAACTATAGAACACTAAAGAAAGAAATTTAAGAAAACCTTAGAAAATGTTCTTGGATAGGCAGAATTAATATTGTCAAAATGGCCACACTACAAAAGCATTATACAGATTTAATGCAATTCCTATTAAAATTCCAATGACAATGTTTATAGAAATAGAAAAAGCTATCCTAAATTTCATTTGGAAAAATAAGAGGCCCAGAACAACCAAAGCAGTCCTTAGCAAAAAAAGTGAAGCAAGAGGCACCACAATACCAGGTCCTAAATTATACTACAGAGCTATAGTAACAAAATCAGCATGGTATTGGCACAAAAAATGCATAAGACCAATGGAATAGAAGACACAGAGGCAAGCCTACATAAATACAGTTTTCTCATACTAGACAAAGGTACCAAAAACATCTGTTGGAGAAAAGTTGGTTTTTAACAAATGGTGCAGGGAAACTGGAAATCTATATGTAGTAGAATGAAATTTAACCTCTATCTCTCACTTGCACAAAACTCAACTCAAAGTGGATCAAGGACCTAAGAATTAGATCCAAAACCCTGAACCTGCTAGAAGAAAATGTAGGCCCAACACTCTAGCATGTCAGCTCAGGAACTGACTTCCTTAACAAAAAGTGCAAGAAGTAAAATAAAAAATAAAAAAAAAAACAATAAATGGGATGGCATCAAATTAAAAAGCTTCTGCACAACAAATAAAATAGTTAAGAGCATGAAGATAGAGAGCATACAGAAGGGAAGAAAATTTTGTCCACCAGCTCTTCAGATAGAGCATTAATATACAGAATATACAAAGAACTCAATAAATTTAACACTAGAAAAACCAAAAACACAATTAATGGGCAAAGGAACTGAACATACACTTCACAGAAGAAGAATTGCTCAACAAATATATGAAAAAGTGTTCAACATTTCTAGCAATTAGAGAAATGTCTCTGATAGTGGATGCAGATCCATAATGGGGTGGGGAGGTGGGGGGAAATGGAGGAAGTTTGATTGGGCAAAGGGGAGAAAGGGTAGGGAGAGTGCACGGGGGCAGGAAAGATGGCAGAATGAGATGGACGTCATTACCCTAGGTACATGTGTGACTGCATATATAGTGTGATGCTACATCATGTACAACCATAGAGATGTAAAGTTGTGCTGCAGTTGTGTACAATGAATTAAAATGCATTCAGCTGTCACATATACCTAACTGAAATAAATAAATAAATTTTTAAAAAATTAAAAAAACCCCCTACACTGTGATTTCATCTCACTCCAGTCAGAATGGCAATTATCAAGAATACAATTAACAATAAATATTGGGGAGGATGTGGGGAGAAAGGTACACTCATACATTGCTGGTGGGACTGCAAATTGGTGCAAACACTGGAAAGCAGTATGGAGATTCCTCAGAAAACTTGGAATGGAAGCATCATTTGATCCAGTTATCCCACTCCTTGGCATATACCCAAAGGACTTAACATCAGCATTCTACAGTGATGCAACCACATTAATGTTTATAGCAGCTCAATTCACAATAGTTAAGCCATGTAAGTGCCCTTCAACAGATGAATGGATAAAGAAATTTTGGAATATTTACACAATGGAATATTACTCGCCACAAAGAAGAACAAAATTATGGTATTTGCAGGTAAATGGATGGAACTGGAGACTATTGTTGTAAGTGAAATAAGCCAATCATCCAAAGTTAAAGGTTGAATGTTTTCTCTGATATGTGAAAGCTAATCCAAAATAAAGGTAGGGGAGGATTAAAAAAAATAGAAGAAAGATCAGTGAAGTTAGACAAAGGGGAATGAAGGGAAGGGAGGAAGGATGGGATTGGGAAAGATAATGAAATGAATCTGACCTAACTTTCCTATGTATATATATGAATATATCACAGTGAATCTCACCATCATTTATATTCACAAGACACTAATTAAAAAAACTAAAAGTAAAAAGCAGAAAGATCAGTAGAGTAGAGGGAAGGGAACAGGGGAGAAGAAGAGGGTAAGGGGAAGTACTTGGGACTGAATTAGAACAAGATATTCCATGCTTTTATAGTTATGTCAAGATGAATCCTATTGTCACATGTAACTACAAAGAACCAAAGAAGAAAAAATAAAAGGATGCAAAAAGAAAAAAGCAATGTATCAGTATTTTTATCTTTAGGGTCACAATGTCCACATTTTAAAACAGCAAATTTGGGCACTGAAGCATTGCTGTAGGAACTTGACCCAATTTAGAGACAGTGTACTCTTTAGCCTTGCTGCAAGCAATCTTAGCTGCCAGGGTCTTCAGTTCTCTTGAGCCAGGTCCACTGACCTTGAAGTCTTTCTGGGCCAGGTCACATGTGCTGGAATTATTTGTTTTCAAGTTGAGATAAAAGTTCACATATCATATAAAATTCACCATTTTAATTGTTTTTTAAGGTATGCAGTCCAGTGGCTTTTAGTATATTCACAGAGTATGCAAATATCAGCCCCAATGTAGTTTATCTTCAAAATCCTCAGGAGTCATCGTTATGTTTTTAAACATTTTTATGTTTGTCAGACATACCTGTCATTTAGAAAACTGATGTTAAGAAGAGGTTATTTCCTTGTTTTTGATAAGAAACTGCAAATATAAAGAAAAAAACCACCTTACAAAATGATATTTTAGTATACTGCTTTCTTTCTTAGAAACATTGTTCTTATCTTTGTGAAATTGTTTGGATTTTTCCCCATAAAATGGTTTATTTACTAGAAATAACCTCCCTTTTTGCATAGAGACAAAAGAACCACATATCTTTGGAAAGCTAACAGATAGGATTCTGTTATTTGACTGTTTTACCAATATTATTTTAAGAAGTTTAAGCAGAGGGTTGACTAACTTCCAAAATTAATCTGGGAATACCATAATTTGCTTTGGTTTATTTTGATGGTGAGTCCAAGAAGCAAGATGTGTCCTGGGTTATCTGGTTTCTCAACTAAAGGACAGGCATGGGAGTTATCCATGCACTGCCACTCATGATTACATGGTGGTTCTAAATTGTTTTCTAGATTCACAAAAACTCTCTCTTCCTTTCAGAATTTACACTCAATAGATTTTTACTTATCAATAGACAAAATACTCTACAAGTGTGAATACTTTGGAGCTCATACGTCATAATTTCTTTGCTCAATTTAAAAAATGCATAATTTAAAATTTTTTTGGATGTCTTAGTAGATATATACAAAATATTAGAACAAAATTAAAATAATTTATAATAATGACTATCTATACAAGGTTCAATTGATTATATTGCTACTCTCCTTTATTCTATGACATTGATGTTTCATTTTGTCCTTTATTAAGAGTACTTTGAGGACTGGTGTTGTGGCTCAGTGGTAGAGCGCTTGCCTGGCATGTATGAGGCCCTGGGTTTGATCCTCAATATTACATATAAATAAACAAATAAAGTAAAAAATCCATTGGCAACTAAAAATATTTTTTTAAAAAAGAGTGCTTTAAATATTATTGTGTTTCCATTATTGTGGCATTTTATTTTTCAGAAAGAATTTACTTTCTATTTGTGCTCCCAGTGACACACCTTTATTGATCAAATAATAAAGTTTCAATTTTGTTTTATTAAATTCCAAATGTTTTCTGTGTCATAAAACTATCCCAATCTATAATAATACAGTCAAAACCATAATTAATAAAATAATCAAAGGCAATGACAATAAGAGGAATGAACAAATAAGCAAGACTAGTGCAGGCAATGTCTCATGTAGAAGAAAATATGTAATGTACACTAGGAACCTTGCAAAGATGTTGAAGCTTGGCACTTTGGTCAGATCATTATGTTTCATCATTTTCGAGATCCAGAGTAATCTGCATGTGTGTGTGTGTCTAGATGTGTGCGTGTGTGTGTTTGCTCACTTGTACACTTATATATACATTTAAAACTCTCAGGATCAACACTGGAATGCAGGTTGTAATTTGTTCAAGCTTTTTTCCCCCCAGTTTTGTCCAAACTCTGTCATCGTAAACCTTGAGGTTGGAACATAATACTTTGGTGTTTAGTGTTGGAAAGAAGATGGTAAGCAAAGGAAAATCACCCTAAGGTACTAGACTCTTGACCAGGGAAGAAATAGAAATAACTAGGAAAAGAGAACACAGCAGTTCTGCAGGGGTTTTTTTAGGAACCACATCTCATGAACTCATTCATTAAAATCTCAATGTGCCTAAACTGGCCTTTGGTTAAGCTGCATTTTAACCCTATTAGATTTGTAATAGAATGAAAAAGGAGAGAGAAGAGACACAGGAGAGAGTCCCCATTGTAAGTATCTCATTTTCTACTACATTGGATAATATCTACTATGGGGATTGTAAACTTTTGGGCACAGTGATATATTTTTGAACATCTGAGATACTACACACTGAAAACACCATGAAATAAAAATAATCTCTTCACACTTCCCAACTGGCTGTTTATCAATTTTTTCCTTTCCCACATTTGTGCATGAAGTGTCCCTTCGCAGCCAGAAACCCTGTGGTGTTTTTGGCTCTGATTTGGACAGTAACTTGCTTATTTTCAAAGTTAACAGCAAAAAGCAAAGAAAAATGTAGTCCATTAGTGTGTTACATTATGTAAAGAAAACAAGATTGCTAAATCCTGCCATCCACTATACTTCCAAGCATTTACTTAAACCTTTTCATTTCAAATCAAACATCAAATGGAACAGCCCACAAATATTAGAGTTGAAAAAAGTTAAGTCTCTGGAGGTCTTAGAATAACTGACCATTTAAAGTTTCTGTAAACTCATCTTCTATCAAGCTACCTCCAAGAGAAAAACACACACACACACACACACACACACACACACACACACATTCTCTCTCTGTCTCTCTGTCTCTCTGTCTGTGTCTCTCTCTCTCACTTGCATATGCTTAAATAACCACAGAAAATATTGAATATTGACTTTCCTGTCCCCCACCCCAAGGAAAAAAAGCATAGGGCTCAATTCCCTAAAATGGCTGTGTGTGTGTATGTGTGTGTGTGTGTGTGTGTGTGTGTGTGGTGTTGTAAAATTAACAAGCAATGACAGTAAAAGATGAGTAAAATGGGTTGTGATATCAAAAGAGTATGTGATTTCAAAACCTGCTTTGAGGTTCATCAGGTACAAAGTTTATAATGGACTCTGAGTATGAATAACATTGCTGTTTTGGTTTTTGATAAGCCTGAAGCTAAGTATATGCTGTCTGTCAGTGGGCTGCAAAGGACATGATAGGGCTATTAAAGCAGATTTTTCCTCCTTAGGCGGGAGAGATTCCTGCTAACATGCTACTTCCAAAGCAAAATCAGCACTAGCTTCCAGAACAGTAGTTCCAAAAAAATGTTTTATTTTGCTTAAAATAATTAAATAATGCAATCCTAGAACTAAAAGATTTCTTTGTTGATGGGGAAAAAAAACAAATACTACTATGTTTTGATGCACTGATTATACATATGAAGGAAATTATGCACTTTTTCTATTTATTTTATATATCTTTATAAGTATAGAGGAAATAGTTTAGAAGAGTACATTAGTAATTACAGCAGTGCTTCCCTCTTGGGAGCTGATTTGAGTTTGGTTTGGGATGAACATCAACTGAGACTTCAGAGTTATTTGTAATGTTTGCAGTTAAATGCAAATGCACAAATGTGTCATTTGAGAAATTAAAATAATTTTAAAGGAAATCATCTTTTCTGGGCTTTTGCCCTTAAACAGTATATCAAAGTTATTCAAGATAGCCTGATATTTTCCCACTCAAAATATTTATTGATAGAAAACCTCATTCCTTGAAACTCCAGTATTTTATAAACCTGGGGGCTATCATATATTTCCCTTTATCTCTAAGTTAAATAAAGAGAACATAAATATCTCTAAGCATTTTCCTTAGTTCTCTCCCTTTTTTTTTTTTTTTTTTGTAAAAGATGAATATGAGTGAAGGAGGCTGGGAAACATCATGAAACAACAGGGGATTGCTAAAAGTTTCTAAGAAATAGTAGCAGCATTCAAAACAATTTGAGCATTAGCATCCCTAACAATATAGATTAATTTATGGGATAAAGTATAAGATCAAAAGTACAATTGGGGCTGGGGTTGTGGCTCAGTGGTAGAGTACTTGCCTAGCATGTGTGAGGCACTGGGTTCGGTTCTCAGCACCATATAAAAATAAAATAAAGGCACTGTATTCATCTATAACTAAAAATATTTTTAAAAGGACAATTAATGTGAAGTTTCTTTATATAAAGCATTTAGTGGTAAATACCATAATCCAAATGACTAGGTTTGTACGTAAAAAATGCAAAACAGATCGAGAGTTGTGCAGTGGGGTTCTCAGCTTCATCTGCACAGTAATAGTTACCTTTAGTAGTAGTGTTTTTTTTTTTTTTTTTTTTTTTTTTGTGGTGCTGGGAATTGAACCCAGGGCCTTGTGCAGTGAGGCAAGCACTCTACAACTGAGCTATATCCCCAGCTCCAGTAGTGGTGTTTTTAAACAGAAGAGAGCAACATGATACAGTATTTACGTAGTCGGGACAAAACAATCCCCAGGCTCTGCATGTAAGGACAGTCATATTGTCCTTCCCTACTAGGTTAAATTAGGACTGGGTCAAGCACCCACATGCTAGATTGGC
The DNA here is from genome assembly GCA_025594165.1 of Tamias sibiricus. Taxonomy (NCBI): domain Eukaryota; kingdom Metazoa; phylum Chordata; class Mammalia; order Rodentia; family Sciuridae; genus Tamias; species Tamias sibiricus. The sequence continues at coordinate 94,625,693 of CM046662.1, forward strand.
TGGAAGTACAATATTTCTTATTGGGGGAGGGGGGGAAAGGATAATAAATTGCAAGGATTGTCCAGGAATTTTAGCGATTTTGCAAACCCAAAACAAGCCTCACCCGCAGCAGTTCACCAAGCGCTGGATGCACCTAGAGTAGCTTTATTCCTTTTCTGCCCTCTGTACTGCTGGGCTCTTCTGACACGTTCTGCTTAAGTTGAGCCCGGCCTTCTTCCATCTGCTAGTCTAAGCAGTAGTGAACTTTCCAGGGGTTTACTCAAGTGCTCCTTCAAGGAGTGTGCCTCTAGTCCCTCAGAGGCAGACATTGCACCTGTGTTCCTCAGTGCCCAGTCTGTTTGATCACACATAGTTCTTCTTGGAGTCTCCATTGCTGGGCCCAGAGTCGTTTATTGAGAATCCTATAAATACTTGTTTACCCTTTCCTCTCATTAAACAAGGATGTTCAGCTTCTGTCATATGAGTTTACTGTCTGGGTCACGATTTGCCTCAACAATTTTTTAGGGATCTTTGTTTATTAGACTTCATCTGCTTCTGTTCTTTTGACTTTTCCATGGCCCTCCTTCACATCATCTGACACTTCTCATTGTGTTCCTAATTCTTACATACTTGCTTGCTGGCTTTACTTTCTGCTTGACGATTGCCCTTTGTCTAGTATGACACAGAAGGATCTTCCTAACCTTTCTACCATATTAACAAACTAAGAGAAACTTCTTGAATTTCTAGTAATTGAGAATCCTAGTGATTGCGTCCCATGAAATAGGTAATTGTAAAGAAGAGTAAGATTTTATACTGTTGTGGAACCAAATTTATGAAGAATTTATTGACATTGAAAAGACCTTATGTTATAAAAGCATAATTTAAAATGCTTCATCTTTTCAAATCTTAAGTTTATGACCATAACTGTAGGAAAAAAAAATCCCATTTTGAAAATCTGACATATCACAAACATTTCTAGTCATGATATTAATGTGGCAATATCAGAGTATGAATACATCACCACTTCCTTCTTTAGAGAAAAGTATAACTGCATTCAAAAATATGTTGAAATATCAGAGAACATATTTTTAACTTATACACTTTAAAAATTTAACAGTGAAATATCCATGTCATCTTAGAAAGTCTAATATGATGATCTCACAATAATTGAACATGTTAAAGAGCAATAAGTTTATATATATTTTATAAATGACTTGTTCCAGGATACACAACACAGTTTTAGTAAGAGGATATTAGCATCCATTTAGATTTGATAACATTGCTCCTGGGAAAGGTTTCCATCATCCTTAATAGCTATATTGTTTGGGCCATTGTTTTACCTATAGATAGTGATCCTTGTGTAAGGCTTAAACATTAATCTAGTCTTCCCTTTATTCAGCCTGTAGGTCATCTAAGCTTAAATAGATGCGCATAATGTTTTATTTGTGTCACAATATCCTATCTCCCAAATCTCTCTCTTGGAAAAGCTGTAAAATGCAGCTTGGGAAACAGCAATTATTAGTTGGCAATGACACATGTTTTCTTTTACAGAACTTTGAATTATGCCTTTTTAGCAGATCTACGATCATGCAGGGCAGTAGTCTTGCACAGCTGTGGTTTAACCTCAAGTACTTTTGTCACATTTTTTTAAAGAAATGTATTTCAATTCTGACATTTAGAAGATTGCAGCTTTGAAGAATTTGTGTGGACTTTCTGCAAGCATTTTATTTTGCTAATGAACTAAAATTGATCTCTGTAATTGAAAGATAATGATACTATTTGACTGTAATGACTAAATACCAAGAGAAATTCTACATAAGTGAAATTGTACATAACCCTGGATATGACTGCTTTATCTTAATTGCAAAATCACATTGTATAGCTTTTCTAAATTGTTTAATTATGAAAGGAAAAAAATTAGATGAAAAGAGCAGTGGGAAGGGGCATCTGCAGACTTGAGTTCCAAGCTAGAATCCTGGCAAGGCTTCGGGCAAATCCCTTCATTTCCTTGGGATTCAGTTTTTCACCTATAGACTTGGTGGAGCAAGGTTATTTAAGGTCTCTTTTAGTTCCTCCATCTCCGTGAATCTGAATCCCACCAAATTGATTTTTCATAGTCAGTAAAAAATGTGAACAAAGCTGAACTGTGAAATATTTGACAAGCATTAACAGGATTGAACATGTTTTAGACATCCAGTGTTCTGTAGGAGAAAAGAACAGTTAGGAACTATCCCCACCCCCACTCCACCCCCGACATAACTTGTATTCCTTTAAATTTGAAACACTGTGCAATTGCCAGTTACTCTAAGCTGGTTTTGTGCTTCTTGCGGTAAGGACGGAGAGAGAATGCTCTAACCTATAATTTCACAGGCCATGTTGTACTTTATAAACTCAGTAACAAACAGTGGGGTTTGGTTGGAGATCTGGATCAGTTTAGGCGGTGTACAGTCCAGACTATACTAGATTTATTCTTGATACAGGGTCATGGATCTTACTGAGATTTGTTTTCCCCTTGGGGGTAGGAAAAGAAGAGAGATGGAAAAGCAAACTGCCTGCAATACCAGAGCACCTGCTTTATTAAATCTTCCCCAGAGAGGTTCACTATTAAGCTCTGAAATATAAGATCTTACTATAAATGGCAGATAGAAACCTGTAATCTCTTCATTTGTAATATGCATATTTTACTAATTTCATATTAAAATCAAATTTACCAATCAACTCAAGCACAAAAATATACTTCTTTGTAGAATTTTGTGCATAGATACAGAATATTTAACTGTACAGAATGTTCACATATTCATTAATAAGGATTCTTCCATGAGACAAAACATATTCATTTTTATTGCCTTTGCATTTCTAGAGTCTTTGTAAGAAACTGTCTTAAAATATCAGAAGATTTTAGAAACAGGTAGAACAGACTTGCTTAATAGACCAGAAAATATTTAGCTTTATTTTTATTCAGGGATAAAAATGGTATATGTGCATATATTTTGGAATAGAAAGGGATAAATAAAAATGCAGTTGTAGAGCACAAAGCTTGAAATACTAGACTACCTTTTATCTGCCTCGGTATTCACATGGGGCTAGTTTTTAGTAATTTGCATTAATATACTTTTTGCCAAACACCTGAGTTAAAATATTTGATCATACTTAATATTTTTTAAAGGACAACATTTTGAGATTTTTTTTCCCTCAAGAAGTAAGTATTCTATCATCCTGTAAAGAAGAATCATATTATCCCAGAATTACATTCTGAATAAAGTAATTCCAAGTTTGCCACTCATAATTTATTTTTTATAATGATGATCAAAACACTAAATAATTCAGTTTAATTTAGACAAAGTAAAATAAAATTTGCTAAATTCAGGGATGTTAAGCTGCTGAAGGGTTATGGTAGAAAGGAGGTTTCTTTTGTCCAAAACTGAAGAAGAAATGAGAAAGGAAGCATCCCAAGTGGGAATAGATTTTGGGATGAGAAGCCTAGTAATAGAAAGTCCTGGGGAAATAATGGAGAATGAAATGGTGTTAGCCTTGGCATATAGTGACCTTGGGGCACCCTGGATGCACCTGCAATCATGACAAAACTGACATGAATTTTCCTATGAATTGGCTGGCTTATCTGAAAAATGGGGACAATGGTAGAAAAGCAAATAGAAAGCAAAAGTTCAGTAAGTTCTGCTTGGGAACTATTTATATTTGAAAATTATTTTTTAGATGAAAAGGTTATTTTCTGTGGAAGCTTGGCCAATATATTAACTTATATTTTAATGCAATAACTTACTAAAAACCCCCAGGAACAGGGATGATATTTTGGGGACATCACTCTTAATGTTCAGAAAAATGCCATTATATTTATGGAATGAATTGGAATCAAGTCCATTCATTCTATGAGATTAAGAGATTTTTTAGAAAAGTGACAAAAGGTAATTTACTTAAAAATTTTATGAAAAAGAGATAATTATATCTCAATAAAAAACCAGTTTACATTTTAAACTGACATTTTAAAAAAACAATAAAAATATATTTTGCACTTTAGTGATTATCTTCATTACAGTCATTCTCCAAATGAGCAAACACACAAAGAAAAAAAAAATAGAAAAAGAAAAACTGACCAAACTGCTGAACAGGTTGAATTTTGGCCTGTGGGCTCAAGCTGGAACATGTCCTGGTGAAGTTCCCTTTGAATATGCTCCCCTGTTTTTCTGAGATGATACTTTCAGCACAGGAGATTTCAAGTCACTTAGACAGGGACTTTTTCTGTTCTTGGGACCTACATTTGCTAATGCTATATAGGTAATGATGAGTGACAGTTTGATTCATTAGGCCTATGAATGTTATATTATTTCAGAGACTGAAAAGAAGGTAAACATCTGTGTTGGTCTAAATATTGATAGCTAGATGGGAAAGGCAGTGGAGGATAGGCCACGTTCTCTATACTTGGTTTCTAACTAGATTCTGTTATGATCAGGAAAACCAAAGCTCAGGGATCCTTATGTTTAGTGTCCCTAAATGCCTTAATTTGGATGTCTTGGTTTTCGTTTGTCTGTACCCTTCCACACTTTTCACAATGTAGATATTATCCCAGCCATCTATTGAAGAGATGACACCAAAGTAATGTGGGGAGCATTAGCTTGAGTTTACTTTGCTCATCAAGAGAAAAGTTATTTGAAAAAGCAACACAACAGCTTTTCAAAAACTGGATTAGAAATCAATAGTCCTCAAAGTGTGGTTCCAGGCCTAGCAAGTGCTGCATCACATGGAACTTGTTAGAAATGCAAATTTTGGGAGCCCTACCTCAGACTTATAGAATCAAGAATTCTGAAAGTGGGCCCAACAATCTGTTCCTATAAGCCTTCTGGGTGATTGTGTTGTATGCTAACGTTGGAGAAGGGATTCTAGAGAACAGGTTTCTTGTCTCAGTTTTGTCACTTTCTAGGCATTAGATCTTGGTAAATTTGCTGAACTTTCTGATCTTGTGGTTCCTGCATCCAAAATATGAGAGTTGATCAACAGTGGCCCTTCCAGCTCTAACATTCTGTGAGCCCGGAATTCTAATTACTTGGTAAAAGAGAATTCATCAGGGAAAAGCAATGGCTAGACATCTGGCTGCAGTGATAAATCTGATATTGCTCAGTTACATACTACTGCCACATGTTTAATGTACAGTGATCCTTCTCAATCCTCATTAGCTCCATATCTTCCTTGCAGCAGTTACTGTAAAATAAAATGAGCCTGCTAAATAACTCAAGACCAATTCAATTGCAAGTAAGTAGAATAGATTACAATGGTCTTAATTGTGGAAGATGACACACAGCATCAGTGATATTGTACAATATGATTTGAAAGTACACAGCATTCATCAGAAGACTTTCCCCCAAATTCATCATAAACCAAATGCCCATAAGTACATAATTAAGTCTATAAGCATTAATAAGATGCCATAACTCCTTTTTACATTATGATTTAACGTTTAAAAAAATGATAAACATAATTTTTCATAAGGATCTGCTAACGTATACTTCTAGTAGTCCAATGGAGATTAGTTAGCTCAAATGGCTAAAGGAATTTTGAATTTTCTATCCTCCTGAAAGCAAATGATAATGTACTTTTCCATGTATTCAGAGGTGTGTTAAATAGTTTGGCAAGCTATAGCTTCCACTGAAAATGCTATATGTAAGTCTGTTCAAGTATTAGATGTGAACACGAGTATGTAGATTCTATTAACTGGGATATGGGCCTGCTGTAACAGGGTATGAATGCCGATACTGAAAATACAGGTGTCGACATTTTGTATATTTTGGTTATGTTAATATTGCAGACAAAATTAACCTTCTTCACTCTTTGGTTGTACTAATTGGAGTCATTTTTATATGTATAAAGTATGCTAATTTTCAAAAGATGCACTAGTGATATATCTGCTTTGCCTAACTTAAAACAAGTGGAAGAAGATTGCTTATGTTAAGTAGAAAGAGCCCACTACACATGTGTGGCACTGGTGTGATCCAACTGCCCTGGTCTTGGTCTGTTCATCATCTCCTTCAACTGAATTGAATACAATATATCCTTGGTTGCTTTGTTTAAAAGGCTCTGTCTATGTATTTGCTTACTTTTGTATTTATGCATAAGAATGCTAGTAATTGTGAGCTTGTTTATAACAATATGGAAACAATATTAATACAAATATTTTTATTACTTTGTTGCTTATATTCTTGGAATATTTTAACCTGGCAATCATTTAAAAAAAGATACTTGTGAGTCAGGTCTGGGAGAAGCATCATGCAAAATTACAGAAGACTGATTTTAATTGAGGGTGACTTTTCTGGTTTTTTTTTTTTTTTAGGAATTTATTGTGTACTCTCACATTCAGTGATTTCAAGGTATTGTCTTTGGCTTTAGGTAGATATGGAAATTCTTTGCACTAAAATCTGTTAAAAATATAAAAAGAGGACAATAAATGGCTGGGTTTTCTTTTCGAGTGGCAATGCAATTTGTCCAGAAGGGGGAGCTCTCAGCCCGTATGCAGCCCAGCAAAGCAGACAGTCTGGTGTCTTATCTGCTGCTTGGAAATTGTCTGACAGGAAAATATCAACACAAACCATGCGATTTGCCGCTGGAGCACGCTGGACCTCATCTGCTTAAAAAGATGCACGGATATAGTCATCACAGTTCATAATTTAATAAACTGCTAAAAAACCCACACATTTTCATTTTAGCGACTTTTGTCTCACAACTAAATTCACATTGCTACAAAGACATTTGAATTTTGCACTAATATGTCATGAGCACTGCACCCATTGCAAATTAATGAGTCTCTGAATAGCACTGTGCATTTGTCATTTGAATTTATGCTAATGCAATGAGGTCTCCTGGTGATGCTGATCGTCCATAGCAGCTGCTCGAACCACAGAATATACCAGCACTTCCCTTCCACTTTATATTACTGCCTCCTCTCTTGGCTTTTCTGGCCTGTCACTTAGGCAGCAATCCTGTAGCTGGTTATTGATAGGGCTGCTAATTATCTTTGACTTTACACTATTGGCCTGACCCCCAACACTGAGCAGAAGTAATGGATCAGTGTTGAGAGAATTATGTACATCACACAGTGACAGCCTCAGACCAGGAGGTCAGAACGAGTTCATTGAAAACCAATTGTATTTGCAAAGGATGTTGGTATGGAAATTGGCAATATTTTTCAGTGATATTGTGCAATTTATATCAATAAGTCAATCTAAGAAAGTGACTGTACTTTCTGCAAACATAATGAACAGCATTTGTATATGTGTGCAAAAATAGAAGGGGGTCCTTTCAGTTTTTTTTCTTTTCTGTTCACACTGCAATCTAAGAAAATGGTCATGGTAATACTTCTGGGTTATCAGGGCATCTGAGTCTTCATTATGGTTGTACAAATTGCCTGTTGGTCAAAGGGGTGAGGTGACACATTTGAATTTAGTCGTGGGATCATTGGCATAGGGGGCATATTGTGTGAAAGGAAATGTACAAATAACCACATTTATGGGACATAAATCAGTGACAAAAGGCTCCCAGTGTTGGTTTTCTTTTCCCCCAAGTCTTAATGGTGAAATTAAAATTTTTCTTGGGCACTTTCATTTGACCTGCTTTTATATCTTAGGATGAAGTTATATAGGGTTTATTCTGATGAATTCAGGAATCAAATTTGGTGTTTAGAAATGACATGGAAAAATTAAGCAGAAAATTCAAAAGCTAAATACAAAACTACATAACTTGATTATATAGCCTTTGAAAATTGTTACTGATTTTTAAAATGTTCTATGACCCCCATCCCCAAAGAAAAGCACGGAAACTTTTTCTTTTAAAAAATACAAATATATTCTTTACTTAAAAGGTAGCAAGGTTAGCATTCACTTCCTGGGTTATAAATGAAGCCAAGACAAGTAAGAGTCAATCCAGAACTATCCCGAGGAGGAAAAACCATCCCAGCGCTGATAGGTGTGATTGTTCATTAAGTGGTGTCAGGAAGAACAGAGTGCAGAAGTAAAAGTGACCTGTTAATTTCAAATAGTGCCCAAGAGCAAAAAGGCTCCTTCAGAACAATAAAACTCACATGAGGAGGATTTTTATTCCGACTCCACAGCCTAGTAAGCTGCTCAGGGCACAAACCCCAGGAGATGCAAACACTGCTGTTTCTCTCTTCTTGTTGGCATCAATTTAAGGGTTAAAGGGCCACTCTAGAGAAAGAAACTTGACTCAGAAGGCAGTTAATTGATTCTTTACTACAGCTCCTCCGTTTTCCATCAAGGAGGGGAGACGTTTTCACTCTTCTTGGAAAAACTTTGAAATGTAAACTGTTTCGATTGATGGCTCCTTCTGGCCCTGGCAACTCTTTTTGGTAGCTGGTGCTCTTTCTGTAATACTTGTTAAAAACGTCTCCGTAGCAAAGATGTTGTTTTTTATGTGATTTTTTTTTTTTAAGTCGGCGCATGTGTGAGTACAGACAGGCTCTCATCTTGTGCGGCGGAGACTGGCAGGTGAACACCTACTCCTGTTGCCCTTATTCATTTGCAGTACTTTATAAGATTAGTCTCTTGGAAAGCTGTTTTCAGTCGAAACTGTCAATCCTCTTCCAATGTGGTCTCTCTCCCTGGAATAACTTCTCAGAACTTATGAGGATTATGTGGCCAAAAAAAGTCCTTTTCCTATCGCACAGATGCTCTTGTGTGTCCCCAGTCACTTGCTCCTCACCTTTTACAGAAAGGGTATCTGGGGACAGCTTGAAGGAGCCAGAGGTATAGCTACAGTTTCATGTGTTTAGAGTAGTCTTTACATACACTACTTCTACCACGCTCCATGTAATTTTAATCATTTTATCTTGTAATAGAAATTCCATTTTTAATCTGTCATCTATGAAATGATTGTGCATATGTGATTTTTAACATTCTGTAACAATCTTACTACATCCCGGTGGAAAAAATTCAGGTGGTGAAATCCAATCTGCCTACACCGATTGATTTAGAAGTGAAATTGGTTAAACTACATAAACTAGTATGAAAAAAATCCATTGTAGTCTAAACGTTGATTCCTTATGTTGATCTGATGAACTTAATAATGGCAAATCATTTCTTTATCCTGTGATACACAGAGTCTGTTTCATGAATTACATATTCTTATTTGTTGGGGACTTTTTCTGATCACGCTGGATGCATCTCTGGCTCCTCCTTGTTTTGCTGCTGTTGCTTTTCTGAAGGATTTACTCCCTTGTGTGCTTCATAAAGAGAAAGCCCTGTGGTGCCCTCGTTCCAAGTGGAGCCGTTCTTCCCTCCACCCTCTGCACTTGAGTTCTCTCATTGCCAGCCCCTCCATCCACCAACACCACATTCTGTGGAAGTGAGGCTGCAGATCAATGGAGACTTGACTTATCCAGTGTCAAGTCAGGGATTGATTAATTAAAGTGTGTGATTTTAAGGGCATTAAGTCACACTGGCTGTAGTCTTCTTTAGTCACCCGACTGCTCAGAGTTCAGATGTGCTTCTTTCCCTCCATATACACACTTGCACAATCACGTACATATGTGCACATTCCCTGAGTGTAATTGCATATTTATTCTCATATATATATATATATATACATGCATGTATATCTGTATCTATCTATAATGGGGATGTGCAGTATGAATATATATGTGCATGTGTTTATATATGTGCATATGTATATATATACATATACAAAGCTAGACTGGAATTATCATGCTGTTGTTTTTAGTTTTTAAAATTATAGGTTAACAAGTAACACTTATGTAAAATTATCAAAGAAATTTCTCAACACATTTTCAAATTGTTTACTGAAATACAGGTAAATATCTTCCCTAAGCCAATATGGAATATTTACTTTTCCTTCTTATGGTACTGAACTTTTAATTAATGATTGATTCTATTTCATTTCAACATGCAAATACATATATGATTCCTACACAATATGTACAAACCCTGTGACAAGGCCTCTGCTTCCAGAATGTTTATAATAGAGAAGGAAAATAAGCTTAGAAGGAAGATGAACAATATTGTAAGAAATAAATAGAAAGTATAAACAATATAAAATGATTCTTTTGTGAAAAGTGAAAAGTATTAGGTGGCATTTACCTTTCGCAAACGTGTTTCTTTGATGTCGTACATATAATTCTTGATTCCTTTGTTTTTCCGAATATGTAAAAGAATTAAAATCAGAAATTAACTGACAGAATGATGGCTCAGGTCAGTGCTCAGCTTGCTCCTCTTCTCCATACCCTCTTTTTCTCTTGCTGTTCCCTTGGTCCTCTTGGGGACTTGGGACCCCCGAGACCTTTTCTCTGTTGCCATGGCTAAAGTCTGCATCACGTAGAAACCAAAGAAGGAGACCTTTCTGTTGACCCAGGTGGATGTCTGGAGATCCCTGGTCTTTTCACAAAGGGTTTAGTTATCAGCAAATTCCTACCTTTACAAAGCTTGCTTTATTACAGTGGGCTTAAGTTTACTGAAGAGAATGATGACAATTTGCTCTCAAAGAGGACTTAGTATGCTCATTTGTAAAATGAAGATAAATTTGAAAAAAAAAATTGCAATTGGATGATATTTAAGATCCCTTCTACAGTAAAAAATTCTCTTTTTTATGGTTTCAAATGATGGTATCATGGAAATTCAATTTTGATTAATTTGGAGTCCTAGAGCCTAATGTATATTTAAATTTTTTTTCTTGTGTTGGGGATGTAACACATGTGAGACTCTTGGTTTGATCCCAGCATCAATCAATCAATCAATCAATCATCAATCAATCAATCCCTGAAAGCATTTAAATTGAAATGTGATTTGAGTTTGACAAAAGAAGTTGAACCCAGTAAGATTTTTATTTTAAGATTTGATGAAATAGGCAAGGGAGAAACAATGAGAAGGATGAGAAAGAGAGAGAGAATCAGAAATGTTTTAGGGGGTGGAAGGGAGTAGAAGCAGGAAGGAAAGTGCTATATGAAAAATCACTTCTCTTAAGACCCCAGTGAATCTCTGGTAGCAATTCCCAAGTTCTTTATGAAGTTCCCTGATACTGAATCACTCACCTTTCTACTTTCTGCTATAGACACAGGAATGTAAAATTGAAGTCTCTTGAATTAAAAAAGGCACAACATAAGTATGCACCATTCCAATTTTGAATACTGTACCAAGGGTAAAGCAAAGATGTTTTAAAATCTTTGCACTAAGAAGAGCACTGACAAAAAAGAAATTACTGAGGAAATTTGATATTGTAATTCAACATTTATTTAAGGTCACTTGGGAGAGTTTTAGCTTTATATTTTTATTATTTATTTTAGATAAAAGCTTTTAGATTTTTATTTTTTTAATTATAATTTTAATTGACAACTTGAAGTTGTAGGTATCATGTACAACATGATGTTATGTGCACATTACAGAACGGTTAAATTTAGTTATTTTACATAGTTATTTTTGCGGTGAGAACCCTTAACATCCACTCTCTTTGTAGGAGTACAATATATCATCATAAATGTAGTAACCATGCTCCACCATAGATTTCTTGAACTTAATCCTCACATCTAATTGAATTATGTGTCAATTCTTTGACCTACATCTCCCCACATAACCACTGCAGCCTCTGATAACCACCATTCTACTCTGTGTTTCTATGAGATCAATATTTTTAGATTTCACATATGAGTGAATCATATGGTATTTATCTTTCTATGCCTGGTTTATGTTCTCCATATTCATCCATGTTGTCACAAGTAACAGACTTTCCTTCTTTTTAATGACTGAATAGTATTCCATTATGTATACATACATATCACATATTCTTTAACCATTCTTTCAATGATGGACACTTAGATTGTTTCCATGTCTTGCCTCTTGTGAATAGTGCTTCAGTGAACATGAGAGAGCAGATGTCTCTTTGACATACTGATTTAATTTCTTTTGGATATATACACCCAGTAGTAGGGCTGTTGGATCATGTGATGGTTCTATTTTTAATTTTTTGAAGACCCTCTATACTGTTTTCCATATCTGTATTAATCTACAGTTTTATAAACAGTGTATAGTGGTTCTTTTCTCTCCATATTTCTGTCAACACTTATTTTTTGTCTTTTTTTTTTTTTTTTTCCCAGTGATGGGAAATGAACCCAGGGCCCCACACATGCTAGGTAAGCATTCTAGTATGTAGATATATACCAGCCCTTATGTTTTTAAAAAAATATTTATTATTTTTCAGTTATAGGTGGACACAGTATCTTTATTTTATTTTTATGTGGTGCTGGGGATCAAACCCAGGACCTTGTTGAGGGCTTTTATTATGAAGAGATATTGAATTTTGTTATGTGCTTTTTCTGCATTTATGGATTGATTATATAGTTTTTGTCCTTCCTTCTGGTAAAGTCACATATCATGTCTCTTGATTTGCTTATGTTGAGCCATTGTGTTTGAGTCATCCCTGGTATGAATCCTTCTTGATCTTAGTGAATGATGTTTTCAATGTGCTGTTGAATTTAGTTTGCTATTGTTTTGTTGAAGACTTTTGTGTCTATGTTCATCAGGGGCGTTGGCCTATAGTTTCTTATTTTTTGTGTCCTTGTTTGGCTTTGATATTGAAAAAGAAAAAACAATACAAAATATCAATGAAGCAGAGGAGATGTTTTTGAGAATATGATTAAAATTGACAAACCTTTAGCTAGACTAACAAAAAAAATGAGAGTATTTAAAATCATATGTGAGAAAGGAAGACGTTAAAATGTTAAAAAATTTTTATTAGAACGATGTCTGAATAATGTAATGATAAGTCTTTTGTGGAACCTGTTCCAATTCATGTGGGGAAACTAGAATAAATATTAACACTTTGTTTTAAAAAGCTAGGAATAGAGTGTTACGTATGAAATAAAATCCTGTAAGGAACTACAACTGATTCTGAAAGCATGATCCATCACCCAAATTTTTGGTTAGGGGACTAGTAAACTTCCAATTTGCAATTCTACAAAAGCCATGTTACATCCCTCTCTGTCTTCATGTTCCCTGTAGGGCCTAGTTTAGGGGCATGGTCACAACAGAGTAGGCAAATAGTGCTTGCCAAGTCGTTTATTTTGCTAAAATATGCCAATCAGCTTAGTAGTACTTGATGATTTTAAAAACAATGAATAATATTGAAAGACATCCACATTTCTGTATCTTTCAAAAAAAAAAAAAAAAAACAAACAAACCACCTTTAGAAATCTTATATCTGGCTCTATGAAAATAGACTGCACACAAGATCCATCCCTTCCTCCTCCCACTCCCCAATTTAAATCAACTAATTAAGAAAGACTGTAATGAGAAGGGAATGATTAACTCATTAACTTAATCATTGTCATACTTGTGAATATGGACTTGTACCAGAGTTAAGAGGTTAATGAATTCAAATGCATTGTCAAAACTGCCTATGGTTTTCAAAGAGGAGAATTTTATGTTCTGCAGTTTAAATGCTCAGGAGGCAGAACTCAACTGTGATAAAGTTTGAAATCAAAATAAGTTATTGAAATTGTGCAGTAAATGGTGAGTAGGAAACAAATATGAATTTTTCTTCATCACTATTGCCAACATCACTGTTACCTTCAAAGCCACTGCCACCAATACTATCATGATAGTCACAAATTTTTTTTTTCATCTTGATAGCTGGAAATTGACTTGCTTGGGCACAGGCTGTTCACACATAGATTTCTCTAGAATTCAGTCTTTGGGCATCTTTCCTTCTTACTACAAATGTTTTCTAGTGATTTTGTCTGTCTACTGTATGTTAAAAACTTCTAAAAATATTCCTCCAAAGATTAAGCTCTCTGAGCCTATTACCTACTCTGTTATTCACGAAATATCATAGGCACCGTGTTAGGTGCAGAGGTTCCAGTGGTTCATAGAGCAAACACAGACCCTGTGTTGGCCGGGCTTACAACATGCGATTCCTGGGATGAATTCCTTTTGATCTTAGTGAATGATGTAGATGCAGTCAATAAATAATAAAAAGAAATGTCTAAGTACGAATTGTGTTACTACTTAATAAAGAATTGAAGATAATGTGAGACATGATGGGACATGATTTAGATTAGGAAGTATCTCTAAGTTTGTAGCTATTACATTGGAATCTGAAGAATGAGAAGGAGTAGTTCAGTGAAAGATTGGGAGAAGAGAATTCCAGGAAAAGCAACACCAAGGCAAATGTCCTGAGACAGAAAGAGCTTGGTAGCCTGAAGAAGCTAAAAGAAGGGGCATGTGTGCTTGCAGGATATTGAAAGAGAGTGTGTGTCATGTAAGATATGTCTAGAGAAGAACACCAGAGAAGACCATGCAGAGACGTTGTTGGCCATGGGATTTAGATTTTGTTTAAAGAGAATAAAGACACCATTGATAGGTTTTAAGAAGGGGTGAATGATCAAGAGCTTTGTTTAAGTAACACCACTGTGGTTATTTGTGGAAAATTCACAGGAGGAAAGAAGTAATGGAAACGTAAGAATATTGGTTGAGTTGAGAGAGGATGGTGTCTCAGAAAAGAAAGGGGAAATGGAGAGATGTGGGATAGGTTGATGGATGTGAGTGGTGGGAACCTGAAAGTGGATACTGCGCTGGTCTCCCATGTGCTTTCTTTGAAAAAAAAGCAATTTACTGTCAATCAAAGGATGAGAGGTGATACCTGTGTGGGACTCTAGGAATTTCTCAAAAACTCCAATAGAACTAAGAAACAGAGGGCACACTTTTACTCCCCTCTCTGAGAAGACACAATCTCTACTTTGAGAGTGTCTCTCTTTTTGTCCTTTCCCTTCTAATAAATTGTGCTATACTTATACTAAGTCTTGAGTCTTGCCTGAAATTTTTTCACGCAAGAGCACAAGAGCTGAGAACACAACACAATCTCCTGTAATGAGAAGGACATTGAGCCAAGATACAACTGGAGGTAGAACTGGCAGATCAGATCTTTATTAAAACAATGTGTAGTAAAGAAGGGTTTAGGAGAGTGTCATTTGTCAAATAATTTCCACCCCACTAACTACACATAAAATTACATAATCTGGGTGCAGTGGGCACACACCTGTAATCCCAGTGGCTCAGGAGGCTGAGGCAGGAGAATTGTGAGTTCAAGTTCAGCCTTAGCAACTTAGCAAGGCCCTAAATAACTCAGGGAAACCCCATATCTAAATAAAACATAAAAGAGGGCTAGAGATGTGGTTCAGAGGTTAAGTGCCCCTGGGTTCAATCCTCCCCAGTATATATATATTTAAAAAAAGGGTTACAAAATAATTGGACAGAGTAGGAAATAATATTTGGAGAGGTGCTATTCAGGGCTGCAATGTGACACAATTCCAGGGGAGCACAATAACTTTACCATGTGCTTGGCGTAGGAGGCCTGAAGTCCAGTGGCCCTCCAGCAGCAGAATACTGAATGTGCTTTGTTGCTTAGAAAGATTACAAAATAGAATGACATGTTGAGAGCCCCCGTGCATAGTTGTGCTGACTTGAGGAATGAACAGCTCTTCATGAGGTTACATCAGTTCCTGGGAAGGGGATACCTTTTGCTAGCTGATCTTCCCCAAGTAGGACACTTAATTCATTGTCCAAAGTGTTGCCATGGCACAATTTGTTTGTCTAAAGGACTGCTCTTCTGTTTACATGCCATTGGTAGCCCTGTTTCCATTCCTCAGATAGCCTACATTTACCACAACTCACTTCTTCAAAGCATACAAGGTGATGGTACAGGGCATTAGAAAAAATTCTAAGTCATGGGTGGCATAGACATCATGGGAAAATGATCTGTAGTACAAAGAAGGAAGTGTCTGTCAAGGTAGATGATTTAGAGACCAGTACTTCTGGTTATCATTTTCATATGCCAGCTGCACTGAGTTGAGAAGGTAAAATCTTTAGGCAAGTCATCTCTACATCTTCCTAGACTGCTTTCACCTGGGAATTCTGGATTGGGTGTGCCTAGTATCCACTCATATCCACACGGCTGATGATTTTTAATCACTATGAGAGACTTCTTCCTTTTGTAATAGGAAATAAACTGAGTGGGGTGGGGCAAGGAGGTGGGGGGAGGGGGGGGGGAGAAGTGGTGTGCATGTGAGTGCTGTGTATTTGGCTCCTTGCCTCTTCTTTTCTGTTCTCCAAGTCTAAAAGGGACATAAGTTTAGACACCCAAGTGCTGTTGTTTCTACAGTTTTTGATTGTTGAGTTTGATTGATCTCTGAGTAAAAGCTAAGGAATCTTGATTAGATCTTTGAAATTCAAAGTGATTCAAATTTTCAATTTAGGCCCCAACACTGCAAAGCAGCACAGAATATTTCTTTCACCCCGTGTTGGCTCCATCTACAGTCTTCATTATTGCAATGAGTGCACTACATTGACCCAGGTGACTAAGCCAGAAACCTGGACATTTTTATAGTTCCTCTTTCTTGCTTCTTCTCCTCATCCTCACTGGTTCATGAAGACCTGTCTCTTAAATTCATCTTCTTTCCTGCATATCCATTATCCAACTAAGGCAGTTATAATGATATTCTTGAATGTATATTGATCACTTCATCTCCTCCTTAAGATTTTCAGTGACTTAATATCTTGAAATAAAAATCAAGTTTCTTGCCAAGTCAGACAGTCTTTAACGACTGATGTCTCCCATCTACCTGTTGGTTTTCTTTCTTTTTGTTTTAATGGTTCTTTTTAGTTATACATGACAGTAGAATCTATTTTGATATATTCATACAAGCATGGAATATATCTTATTCTAATTAGGATCTAAGTCTTGTGGATGTACATGATGGTGAGATTCGCTGTGGTGTATTCATATGTATACGTAGAAAAGTTTTGTCAGATTCATTTCACTGGCTTTTTTATTTTTATCCCCCCTCCTTTCCCTCCATTCCCCTTTGTCTAATACGTTGAACTTCTATTTTTATCTGCACCCCCTTGTTGTGGGTTACCATTCACAAATCACTGATGTTTTGGGATTGGCTTATTTCACCTAACATGATAGTCTTCAGATCCAACCATTTACCAGTGAATGTCATAAAGTCATTCTTCTTTATGGCCAAGTGATATTCCATTGTGTATATATGCCACATTTTCTTTATTCATTCATCTGAATGCTACCTAGGTTGGCTCCACAGCATAGCTATTGTGAATTGTGCTGCTATAAACATTGACATGGCTATGTCATTGTAGTATGCCGATTTTAACCCCTTGGGTATGTATACCTGGGAGTAGGATAGCTGGGTCAAATGATGGTTCCATTCCTAGTTTTTTGAGGAATCTCCATACTGCTTTCTAGAGTGTTTGCACTAACTTGCAATCCTACCCAAAATGTATGAGCCTATCCTTTTTCCCACATCCTTGCCAACATTTCTTGTTATTTGTGTTCTTGATAACCACCATTCTGGTTGAAGTGAGGTGAAAATATCCATGTAGTTTTAATTTGCATTTCTCTAATTGCTAGAGATCTTGAACATGTTTTAGTATATTTGTTGACTGTTCATATTTCTTCTGAGAAGTGTCTCTTCAGTTCCTTGGCCCATTTATTGATTGGGCCTTTTTTTTTTTTTTTTTTTTTTTTTGGTGTTAAGTTTTTGAGTTCTTTGTATGTCCTGGAAATTAACACCCTATCTGAAGTGTGGGTAGCAAAGATTTTCTCCCCTTCTGTAGGCTCTCTCTTCATCCTCTTGATTATTCCCTTGGCTACAATAGTCTCAAAAAAATAAAATAAAATACTTGGAAATAAATCTAAGAAAAGAGGTGAAAAACCCTACAAAGAAAACTACAGAACACTAAAGAAAGAAAGAAGACCTTAGAAGATGAAAAGATTTCCCATGTTCTTGGATAGACACAATTAATATTGTCAAGATGACCATACTACCAAAAGTACTATACAAATGTAATGCAATTCCTATTAAAATATCTTCATAGAAATATAAAAAGCAGTCATGAAATTCATTTGGAAAAATAAGAGGCCCAGAATAGCCAAAACAGTCCTTAGTGAGAAAAGTGAAGCAGGAGTCAGCACAATACCAGACCCTAAATTATACGACAGAGTTATAGTAACAAAAACAACATGGTATTGGCACCAAAAGAGGCATGAAGACCAATGAAATAGAATAGAAAACACAGAGACAAGCCCGTATAAGTACAGTTTTCTCATACAGACATAGGGGCCAAAAATGTCCACTGGAGAAAATATAGCTTCTTCAACAAATGGTGCTAGGAAAACTGGAAATCCATATGTAGCAGAATGAAATTTAATCCCTCTCTCTCACCCTGCACAAAACTCAACTCAAAGTGGATCAAAGACCTAGGAATTAGACAGGAAACCATGCACCTGCTAGAAGAAAATGTAGGTCCAACACTCCAACATGTTGGCTTAGGAACCAACTTTCTTAACAAAACTCCTAAGGTGCAAGAAGTAAAATAAAAAATCAATAAGTGGGCTGTTGTTTTTCATTTTCTGACATTCACATTTCAGCTACATTGAAAGGTAGATTCACATATATTCCTTGATTGTCCGTGGCTCTATAACTTTTAATTATTTTCATTTTCTCTGGCTCCCCCTTTCATTTTCCATTTTCTGGATAGCTCTGAATTCATCTTTGTGATCCAGAACAAACATTACCTGCCTTGAAGAGCATTCTATTCCATTTTGTACAATTCTGTTCCCTGTTCCTGACTCAGGTGCCACCTCCCCATGGGGAGTGTGGGGATTTTTCTTCCATTCTAGGCTTGCCTCTACCTAGGGTTGTATTGTTTTGTCTCTATTGGTCACCTTTTCATGAAGCTAAGCTATAGGATATAATGGTTGAGAATGTGGGCTTTCAAGTTATGCAAACCTATTAATCAAATGTGTGACCAAGCCAAGCTTTGGTATCTGCATCTATTATGAAAGATTATTGACTTAAAAAGATAATGCAAGAAGAATGACTTGTACATAGTAAGGGTGTAACAAATATTGTTTGTCACTTTTAATAGTATTGTAGAAGTACTTCTTTTTTTTCCTAGGAAGATACTTAGTAAGTGTTGTTTGATTGAATAAATAAGGCTATATCAAAGAATATTAGCATGATATTCTCCAGTTCCATCCACTTACCGAGAAACCAAAAGCTGAATGTTTTCTCTGATATGCAGATGCTAACTCGCAATAAGGCAGAGGTAGGGAAGAATAGAAGGACTTTGGATTAGACAAAGGGGAATGAAGGGAAGGGAGGGGGAATGGGAATAGGAAAAATAGTAGAATGAATCAGACATTACTATGCTATATGCATATATGATTACATGACCAATGTATTCTACATCATGTACAACCAGAAGAAGGAGAAGTTATACTGCACATATGTATAATATGTCAAAATAACTAATAAGAACAAGTAAAAAATATAAAAAAGATTTTAAGGTTAACTTGCATTTCTTATAAGAAAACTATCTTACGTTTAAAGTTGTTTAGATACCCAACCCTTTTCACAATGTGTTGTCAGGCACATGAATGTGGAATAGCCTGGCAGATGACTAGAGCACAGAGCCTGGAGAGAAAAATGGGGCCTGTAGGAAAAAACTCTGTGTGATGAAAATGACAAGAGCCTCTGGGCAGAAAAGATGTCTGGGATACACCTTTAGTTTTTTGTAAGTATAATGCTTTTGTGTTTTCCTTTCCATCTTCAGACATGTGCCACTTAACTTGTAGTTAAAGTCTATCTGATGCACTGCCTTTTTCCAGTAGAGCCTTTGATTACAGTACTTTGGGAATACTTGATGGAAAATGGGTCTTCACTTCATACATGTCACATGGGTGAGCAGGAAAATGGTACTGCTGTGGGAACACTTGTGGCTATTCATGCATAGGGTGGGCACTGAATTCCTACTCACCATTCAGCAAGGTGGGATAATAATTTTCAAAAAAAATTAAGTGCAGTGAAAATTGGACACAGAAAATAGGAAGAGTTTAGGATACTCATATTGTGAACACAGCATTACACTTTAAAAAGCTGAAATCTTATGATCGAAGTGGACTACTCAGGATATGTATGATTATGTCATGGTATGATCTGAAAGGAATATCTAACTTGCCTCCACTGCAATATTGCCATATTCTTTGGTTAGAACCACTGCTTCTATAGTTTCTTTGTTTAACTTTTGTTTGGAAGATCTATCCAGTGCTGAAAGAGGTGTGTTAAAATCACCTAGAATTATGGTGCTGTGGTCTATTTGATTCTTGAACTTGAGAAGAGTTTGATTGATGAATGTAGATGCTCCATTATTTGGGGCATATATATTTATAACAGTTATATCTTGTTGATCTATGGTTCCCTTAAGCAGTGTAAAATGTCCATCTTTATCTCTTTTGATTAGCTTTGGCTTGAAGTCTACTTTATTTGATATGAGGATGGAGACCCCTGCTTGCTTACCTAGACCATGTGAGTGATATATTTTATCCCATCCTTTCACCTTCAGTCTATGGGTGTCTTTTCCTATGAGATGTGTCTCTTGAAGGCAACATATTGTTGGGTCTGTTTTTTTAATCCAATCTATTAGCCTATGTCTTTTAATTGGTGAGTTTAGGCCATTAACATTTAGGGTTATTATTGAAACATAATTTGTATTACCAGTCATTTTTTTATTTATTTATTTGTTATTTTTGGTATTTAGCTTGACTTGGTTTCTCCTTTGGTTGGTTTGTTTCTTTATTGTAGTTCTTCCCTTTGCACATTCATTTTAACTATTGAAAATAGGTCTCTAGAGTTAAACTTAACTCAAGGTTTTTTAAATAACAAAACAGAGTCTTACTGAGAGAGGAGAACAAGCAAGAAAAGGCAGGAGTATAAGGACAGAACACTTCTATTCACTATGCTTTGAATATTGTCCTTGCTCTACTACCTAATCCCTGACTTTCCTTTTTGAAAGCATCTTTCTCTTATCCAACAACTGTAAAATCCATGGCCATTGTTTGGCTCCAAACATCTTGTTTTGACCCACTCTCTTATTGTTACCCCCCCCTTGCCTTTCCTACTCTCTGTTCCACCTCCCACCCGGATCACCCTGATCTCAAGACGGAGGTTCTCTCCATGCCCATACTGGTTCAGCAGCTTCTTATCAGTATCTCTCCTGGTGACCTAAGTCCTGCTGAAACTCACTGCTTGAGACATATCTGTGTCTTTCTCAGAATCTCAGAATGAGGTCTTCATACATGATGTAGGAACCTCAATCATATAATTAGAATTTTGTTTTCTGTTTTGGATATTTGTACAAGTGGATGAGCTTATCAGTCAAAAAAGAGATGCTGGATGGGCAATTACTAAGGAAGCTTGGTGCTGAGGTTGTGGCTCAGTGGTAGAGCACTTGCCTTGCACTTGTGAAGTACTGAGTTTGATCCTCAGCACCACATAAAAATGAATAAAGATATTGTGTCCATCTACAATTTAAAAAAATAAGGAAACTTGCTGGGGATTAGTGAAATAAGGTTCATGATTGGTTTCAATGTATTGTGTGACTCTCTTCCCCAGTCTATTTAAAGCATAGATTTGAGAACTAAGGGAGATATCCTGATTAATTTTCATGCTGATAAGACCTTAAACTGATTTCTTACTTTCTCTGGGCTTTAAAGTCCTCAGTAATAGGGCATGTACAGAATAACTGCCTAGGTGGTGAACCATTTTCTGTGAGACTGAAGCTTCTCGAAAACACAGTAGATGACTTTTCTCATCTCGAAGCCTGGAGTGAAATTCCAATGGTGCCACCAAATTGAAAGACTCTTTCTGCCTTAGTTGGGCCAAAGCCCCTGTGAATGCCAAGGGCCAGCATGTGTCTCATCTGTGACTGTGCTGACTGCTTCACCTAGGCTGCTGGTGTTGAAGAAGATTCCATTTGGAAATAGGCCAGGTAACTTGTGTCTCACGGGATACTCTAGAATTTCATAGTGTATATTTATATTTGTGTAATTAGCACATTTTCTAATTAAGTGAGAATTAGTGTGTTTTCCTAAGTATAATTAAAATTATTCCATTTACACATTGAACACAGTAAAACATAACTTCTAAAATTGTATTTAATAATAATAATAAATAGCATTTATTGTGTACAAACATTGTGTTATGGGCTTAACCTGTAATAGCTCATTTAATCCTCAGAACTCTGTGAAGCTAATTTTCTTTATTAATCTCAACTTACATATCAGGGTATTAAGGCAAAAGGGAAGTAAGTGATTTACCTAAATTACACAAAAGCTCAAGGTCTGGAAGTATCTGACAGAATTTGACAGGACTCTATTTGGAGTGATGTTCACAGGTGTTTGTGTGGAAAAAGGCAAAATATCAGGAGATGAGCGCCCAATTTAAAGGTTCCTTGAGTTGACATTTAGGAATCAGGAGAAAAGTGTAGAAGACACAGACAAGTGTGTTGAGGGCAGTATAGAAAGTGTGGGAGTGTCAGGAGATTCAAGACAGGGAGAATATATTTCTTGGTATTTTATGGGGGATAAGCAGTAGATAATTCAGATGGTCAAGATGGAAATTTAAATTACTTGAAGAAAAGATTTAAAAAGTTAATTCAGAGAGATGTGGACAGAGTATAGTTCTGCTACTTATTCATTCTTGAGTTGTTCTAAGAGAATAATGTTCATGTTCTATATTAGAATTGATTGAAACCCTTCACTAGTGACTAAAGGTGCCCTACACAAGTGATTCTATCCTTGGTTTAGTGGGAAATGGGATGAAGTATTTAGGAATTTACTTAGTCTATTAGATATATGCACAGTAGTCAGTAACTGCTGCATTATATTTGGCTGTAAGTGAATTTTAACTTAAACTTCCATCTGAACATAATTATCTAAGCATGGAGAAGTGATCAGTTGGATGCAGATAATATCCTCTTTTTAAAAAAATATTTATTTAATTGCTTTAGTTGTACACAATGCAATGCATTTATGTTTATGTGGTGCTAAGGATCGAACCCGGGCCACACACGTGTGAGGCGAGTGCTCTACCGCTGAGCCACAATCCCAGCCCAAGATAATATCCTCTTTAAAAATGCCAACTTCTAAAAATTCTTGTAACAATTTAATGGACTCCTATGAATATTATCTTTCTATTAGAACAGTGACTTTATCTTCTCAGAGACTAAGTTCTCTTTTTATAATGTATATTTGGTAATGTTACCTCTGCTTTCCTGAAATAAACTCCCTGGATAACAAAACATATCAATAATGGTACATGTTAAAGAAAAACTAAATAGAAAGATTAATATTAAAATGATATGCATTTCCATGTTAATGTTCTGGCAAGTAACACTAAAAGAAATAGTGAGGTAGGCAGATGCATGTCCCTGTTTGAAAATTCTTGTGAATTTGATGCAAACTGACACAAGTGTGTTAAATCAGAGCCCAAATAACATGAGCCATGTCACTGTCGGTGATGTGATTTTATAGAATGATGATGAACAACTGTAGGTAAACTTCCAAACAAAATAAAATTCAATTTTCTGTCACTTTTCACAGTACTTGCCTGATTCAGTCTTAGGGACTCAGGTCTAGTCTGAAAAAAAAAAAAAAAAAAATCAGGCTCTGATGTCAGTAGTGTCTCAGGTTGATCATAAAAATATTTTTCAGCTTGTCGGTTCCTTATGTTGGCTAAGTTAAAGCTTATACAACAAAATACCCCAAGACGGAATGGTTTAAATCAGCAGTGATATGTTATTTCCCTCAATTTGTTGGGTTGGTTGGGCAATTCATTTCTGATAATATTATTCAAATCTTCCCAAAACAACTCCACCATCCCACATTTTCAAATTTCCACCTGGCTGACTTCCATTATCTTTTAGATCTCAGTTCATACATCATTTTGCCAATACATCATTTTCTCTGATTTCAGACTAGAAAAATTCCTCCTGTGATAGACTTCCATAGCATTCATTTTCCAATGTTTACTGCATTCTTAACTGTTGTACTATATGTTCTATGAAGACAGGTTCTTTGTTTTATTCACAACTGTATCTTGTTTACCTTATTCCAGGTAGTCAAAAGAATTGTTTTGCGCTAAATTGCATTGAGTTGATTTGAAATTGAATTTATCGATCAATTGCCCAAAACATTATGACCTTAATTTTTTAAGATGGGGCCTAAAAATTTCAGAAAATATTCATATATCATTTAAAATAGCCTTGTATCAATTAAAGAAAATGTTACTCTTGGAGATTAAATGAGATGAAAAATTTGATCAAGAGAAAAATCCTGGTACATTCACCCTCCAATGAATTGTTACATCATTATATTCTCAGCTATTCTTCTAGTCTGTGCTTAGAATGTTCTTTGGATATGCATCCTTACCTGTCTAGATGTCTCATCACTTTCTGGCTCACCTGTCTTGAGGACATACTTGGGATCTTGAACTTAGTTTGACTCTTTAGCTCTTTGTACTTAAAGCCTGGGTATTTTTGCCTTCTAAGAATTTATCCTGTTTCGAATTATACTTTGGTCTTGCTGCAGCATGCCCAAATCTTAAGTGGTTGATCCTTGGCACTACTCATTTTTCACAACTGATATACACAGATATGAGTCTTAGTTCTCACCTATGCATCTAAGCCTACGTTTTGTCCTGATCCCCAGGAGGACTAGTGGCACTGACAACATTGGTTAAAGGAATGAATTTATAAAGTGACTCTCTGTTGGGGACTTAAGAACAAATCAGCCAAAAGAATAGAAAAACTTAACTCTCTGGCTGCCTCCCACTTCCTGATAAGGGAACTTGGCCTAGTCAAGGGGCATTCCTCTGACATGTGCTGAGAAATCAGATCGCCACTAAGATAGGCTAATGGCTCCGCCAATGTGATTTGCTCATGCTCCCTATGTGCTTCTATGATCTTTCTGCTGATTGGCCCATGTCTTCTATAATCACCGTACATCTTCCTCAATAAACTGAGTTCCAGCTTTGACCAGTCTCCCTGGTAATTCTGAGAGTCTTCTGAAGGCGGGCGTGGGTTACCAGTCGACTCCTGCCATTCCAGATCTTACCTTACCATTGGGGCGTGCTCCCCCAGCCTTCTCTGCTGGCCAGAGGAGGCTCACCCCGGGTCAGGGGGAGTTAAAAACCCCTGTAACCTTAAAACCCCGACAACTTTCCCTTTTCCACTTTCCCAGTGTGGGCTATTTAGGCAAATTATGCTTGTTTATTCACATCAATAATCTTTAAAAAATGCCTGCTTATCACTTCTTGTTGATCCTCTCATGGATCTAGAATTAAAATTTGGAATAATTTAATCCTGTTAATATGGAGTACATTTCTTAGTTTTCTAGGATTTGGATCAGAGAGGCTCTATTGTACTATGATGTTGGTTTATCCAGCATGATCTATTTGGTATAAGAGAAAAGGTCTCTTATAACAAATAGGGATTGGAATAGATTACATCTAGAGCCCCTTGCAAATGCAAAGTCAGAACTCTGAAAATCCCCTCATATTACTTTTTTGTGTGTACTGAATGAAAACTCCCTGAATTGGTGGGTTTTCTCTGCCTCTACTGATACAATACCAATTCTAATACAAAGACCTGGGTGTGGTGGTAGATGCATCCCAACAACTTGGGATGCTGAGGCAGGAGGATTGCAAATTTGAGGCTAGCCTCAGCAACTTAGTAAAGCCCTGTCTCAAAAAAAAAAAAAAAAAAAAAAAAAAAAAGGATTTGGAATGTAGCTCAATGGTAAAGCACCTCTGGGATTAATACCCAGTTCCCCTACTGCCCCCAAATACCAATTCTTATGTAAGAAAATGGGACCTTGGAGAGTGAGGTGGGATATGAGCAGGTAACCTTTTTATTTGCATGCCATATTAAACATATGCTTAATCAGTCTTGTAGTTGGAATAAGTAGTAGAAGCAATGCTATGTATTTGAGCTATTTTGAGACATTGAAAACATTGCATCTCTTTCAAAATTGGCCACATCTTCTTTGATTCTCTTCCCACTCTGAACATAAAACAGGTGCACCAGTAATAGTTGGCACCAAGTGAAAAAGTTTTTGCATTGAAGACTGATCATTTCTTGTAGTTCACTTAATCTTAGTCATCAGTGTTGATTCAGAGATATTAAGTATGGTAATAACTTGAAGCCAAATTAGTCAAGATTTGGCCAGCGCTAACCAGGGTTTGCTTTAGCTGTGGGAGGAACTTGCAAAAGGCAATATTGATTATGTCTGGGATATGCCAATTATAAAATTTGACATTCTGATTTCTGCTTTTTGTTTAACTTAGAAGCAGATTCTGCTTTGCTCTATTTGTGAAAGACAACTGGATGAGGGAAGATCACTATTTGCAACAAGACAAGCAATTTATCTGAAATTAAAGGCAGAAAACAATATCTCTGTTTTTCTCACTCTGACTTGAAATGGGCAGAGGTAAGGAATATTACTGAAAAATATTACCTAAGTAAAAAGAGAAAGATGAAAAGATTAATAAAGTCAGGAGTGATACTTGAGTTGAAAAATTTTTAAAATATTAAGTACTTGGAAGATTTTATATATGATGATTATAACGATGAAAAAAACTGCCACCATGAAAAAGATAATCTACATTCTCAAAGCCCTGGGTTTGGCCCCCAGTTCCAAAAAAGAAAAAAAAAAAAAAAAAAAGAACCCCACCAAAAAAATTAAGATTAAAAAAAAAAAGATAATCTGGAGATGAAAGGGTATGAATAAGGTGATGTACAGAAAATGGAAGTAAGTTGCCAATTTGTGATCAATAAAAACCTGCAAGTAGTGTCACAGATGCCATTCTATCTAATGCAATCACACTCTACTATGGATAACAGCATGTTAGGGCATGTCCTCTCTCAGTTTTACCTAAGGAATGAAGATTCTGGGAGCTACATGCAAGAATGAATTATGAGGTTGTTCAGAAGCAGATGATTCTCAAACTCATGTTGGACACCAAACTTGAAAAGAATATATATATATATATATATATATATATATATATATATATATATATATATAGTTTTAGATGGACACAGTAACTTTATTTATTTTTACGTGGTGCTGAGGATCAAACCCAGTGCCTCACATCTGCTAGGCGAGCACTGAGCACTCTACCACAGAGCCACAACCCCAGCCCCTTAAAAAGAGTTTTTGGAAAGAACCCTGAATACTGTGGTAACTTGAGAGTTGGAGAGGAGTCTTTACCTCAAGTCTAATGAGGGAAGTTCAGAAGCTCAGAAACTCAGAGGACTTGATGTCTGATTCATATCTGAATAAGTTAGAACAGCCTTCAAGGAAAAAAGAACTGCACGTGGAAAGTTTCTATATGTACCTCTGTTAAAAGGCCAAAGGTGAATGAATTGTAGCTGTGGGGAAAATTCAGTAGGAATGTTAGCCTGGAGCCATTTAAACATGGAACCCTGCGAAAGAAGGTGGCATATCTTATCTGTGTAAGTAGCTAAAGGCTATACCACGGAGGTCAGCAGCAGTGGAAGGATCAGGAGCAGTGAGGTCATAGGTGAAGCCTTGACAACCTTGGTCAAGGGAATTGCAGTTGGAGGTACACAGCATGAAACTCTCCATAGAATCTACAAAAGCACCCTTGAGAGGATGTGTCCATTTAATTTTCTGTCAGGCCTGAAGAACATGGGACTTTTTCATGGTAGTTCAATCAAGTAAGAACTTTCTTTTCTCTCACCTTTGTCGCTTCAATCACATATTTGGTCCTAGAAGACCAAAAGGCAAGGATCTATTGAGTAAGAGAGAAAGAAAAATAGTAAAATAAGAGGAAAAAAAAAAAAAAAGAGAAGGAACAGATTAGGTCTTACTACTGAAGGCAGGTGGCCCATCAGCACCCAGTCTTAGCTGGAGTACAGGGAGGTAGACTTACTTGTAAATGCAATTTTAAGTGCTATTTAATATACCGATTACATAACATCTGAACGAAAGTGTTAAAGAGACCTTAAGAAATAGGAGTTTCTATTGCTGAAGAACTATACAAAGTCACAGGGCTTTCTGATTTCATTCCAGTAGCAGGGGTAAACTTCCCCCTGTGATCAGGCTTGAAAGACAGAGGAAGACAGAAATCATAAGAGAGATTTTGATTACATGCCATGAATGCTTTTCCAAAGCCCTGGATCTAAAGGAAAATGAAAAAGTTCTGATTTTTTAAAAATATTTATTTATTTGCTTTAGTTGTACACAATGCAATGCATTTATGTTTACGTGGTGCTGAGGATTGAACCCGGGCCGTGCACGTGCTAGGTGAGTGCTCTACTGCTGAGCCACAACCCCAGCCCACCCCCACCCCGTTCTAATTTTTTTACTTATCTTTTTTCTCCTTTTATTGGAGGGGTGTGGTAAGCAGAGGAGGGCTTGTTTTATTTTAATGATTTATTTATGTAATCAGTGAGGCCCCTGTGCAGGCTTGATTTTTTTTTGTATTTTCAGAAATTTGGTAGCTGTTTCACATCACATTGGTAGCTTGAACTCTGCCATATTGGGAATATTTACAACACACAAATTGACAAATACTAAAATTAACACCTCTTTCCCTGTGTCTTTTGCGTTTAATGTTAGTTATCTTTGTTGGAAGGTACATTTGCTTCCAGTTTGTTTCTAGGAGCTATAATATTCTCATTTCTTTGTGGAACAAGGATGACAGTGGACAGATGTGTTTTCTACTAAATTGAAGTGGAATTGTTTACAAACTCTAAATGGGGTTGAAAGGATTTCATCCTGATCCAGGTTGCTTTTCTTTTTCTCTCTTCTTTGTAAATGCATAAACTCCAGTTTCATTGGTACCAGAAGCAAAGGTTGAATGGCTACATCTTAACTCATTTTCCCTGAGCATCCTGGAATCTTGGTGGCAGTTATTTGAATGTGCAATTCTGGGTCATTGAACAAATAATGGATTTTACTGCTTTAATTCAACAAAGAACTTAAATTATCAGCAGAGATGACCTCCTTTTTTGGTAAGCAGATCACCTTGGAATGGCTTCCAGAGATGTATTAGCATCATTGTAAGAAATAAGCATGTCATGATTGTCTCCTCTATGTTCTGTGTGATCCCTCACAATTTTGGAGCCAAGTTTGGTCCAGCTAGAACACCATGAAAGAACAACACACCTTAGTACTCTGTGTGTGTGTGTGGGGGGGGGTTGTGAGATTGTGTGGGGTTCACAGGTGTAGGGAAGGGACTGGCAGAAGTTTGGAAGACTCACCTCCACAGAAACACAGATAATTATTGGTGTGTGTGTGTGTTTTCAGTGCTGGGCCTTGAGCATGTTAGGCAAGTGCTCTAACACTGAGCTATATCCCCAATCCTTCAGTGTTAAAGTTAAAAGGCAATTTGGATGATCAAGATTAAATTTTAAAGGCTATTTTATTTATTTTTCTCCTTTTGGTTTATTAATGTATTTGGAAAAATTATTTGGAGTTACCTCCTATTTCTCATTTTGTTTTTTTTCTTGTTAATAGAGTGCATTGATTCCTGACCCTGGCTGCACCTTAGCATCACTTGTGGAACATAAAACTCCTGATGCTTGGCCTTTATCCCAGAACAATCAAGTCTGAGAGCAACTGAGAACTACTGCTCTAGAATATAAACTTTTCATGGAGTCAAGGTGACTTTAATTTAGTTTTGTTTCACCATTTAAGGGGTTACTAATTTCTAGAGTGATCATTTTCTAGCTATCACATTTGCATATGGCTCTCCGAACTATCTTTATTTGTGCATATGAACTATTTTTGGTCAGACGACACCCCCTGGATAAGCTGCTGTTTTGTCCAGGATGTCAGTTTTACAAGCTGTAAATCTGATAGGCATTTCTATGCGCCTTTTCCCCCTTGATATGAAAAGGAGCCTGTTGACACATCAGCACATCTGGGGGAAACATGCTTTTAATACTCAGATTGTTGCTATTTACTTTGAATTAAAACCTATCAAACTTGACATGGATCTTTAAAAAACAGAAATGAATCCTTATGGGTAACAGTAAATGTGATTCTGTAAAGAGAGCAAACTAGGCAGAGAGCCTTAAGGAGTTTTCCTTATTGCCATTTTATTGCAGGAAAGGACCTTTGAGGATATTAAAACTTGACTTTTGTCTATTGACCTCATAAGAGATACAGCTTCTGTTAAACATGTTGCTTTGTTTTTGTTCTTGTTCTGCTGGCTCATGTGGCAGTCTGTTGTTAAAAAAAAAAAAAATCCTCAAGACATGAGGTAAAGTGAATACCATGCTCTGGTGACTGGTATATACCAAACTGGAGGCAAATTCACATGAGAAAAGTGCTTGACAAAAATATTTCATCTGAGATATTTTCCAGCTGAGTTGCCTTTGCATTCTGTTCCCACCACATTCTCTGAATTGCACGCTGGAAAAGCTGAGACATTTAACTTATGCTCTGAAAAATACTGGGAACTTGGGCACAGAAAACCAGGTTTTTTTTTTTTTTTTTTTTTTTTTTTTTTTTTTTTTGCTATCTTTCTGCAAGAATTTAATTCTTTTTTTATAGTGTTTGTGCAAAGGAAGAACAAATTTAGGAAGAATTTACTTTCTTTAAGTACTGTCAACTACATCAGTTACATATTCTCTTGCTGTATAATCATACCTTGTTATTATTGACAAATTTTATAGAACAAATGATAATAGCCTTTGTGACTTTATTTTTGGTTTATACAGGTTGCAAGTACAGCAATATAGTAGAGCCTAAACTGTAGGTAAGAAAATGTTTATAAATAGCATACATGCCAAACCAACAGAAACATTTAAGTATACGTTATTGAAAACACATTGTTTATATTTGGCTGTTATCAATATTGATTATTTATTTCATGTCAACAGCATGTTCAGGTCTCTATAGTAAACAGAAAGTTTCTTCCTTAAACACTTTCCATCAAAAGTACATAAACTTCAGCAGGACAATCCAGGCATGAAATGAACATGTTACTAGATTTCTCTGTGATTATAATTTCTCTTCCTTTCTAATTTGGATCAGGAACCATTTGGCAAAAACCATCCTTAAATCTTTTAGTACTTACAGAATAATAAGTGAAGGGCTCTCCTGCCAACTTATTGAAAAATTTGATTAGGAGAGACAAAGAGACTTTACTGAAGAGATTGTACAGGGTTTAAAGAAATCTGGAGAGTTTGGGAAAATGACTGACATAGAAGAGTGATTGTTCATTCATGAAATATCTATTAACTACCAGTTATAGGTAAGGCACCATACTAGACCCTGGTGAGGAGCTACTCCTAAGGAACTCAGTGTAGTAGAGGAAATGAGATGCATACAAATAAACATGAAGCAAGAGGGAGCGTGAACATATCACTCTACATTTACACTTACTCTTGGTTCTTCTAGTAACTATGTGACAGTAGGGAGGGTGGGTAGCCTATCTGGACTCCATTTCCACATCTGTAAACAAGAGTGTGGAATACTTTACCTCCAAGATCCTTTCCATTCTTTAAGTAAACATTGCTAAAAAGAGGGTGTATTTATGTGATACAGATAAGAGCACAGAAAACAGTTTTTTCTTTAATAAGAGATTATCATTAAAAACTTATGAAAATTTAGTGAGTCGGTAAGAGGTAGACAAGTCTGGTACAAGAGTCAGAAAACATCAACATAAGGAGAAAATCCCTACCATGGTTCTCTTCTTTCTTCCTTCTAGTCTGATCTGCTGCTGGGGTTATTTCCTTGTTCTCTTTTACCCTGCAGGATCTCTGCAAACAGGTCACCTTTTGAGAGAAGCTTTCCTTCCTGTTCCCAAAAGTCTCTTCACCCACATCTCTCTATCACCACACCTTGCTTTATATTCCTCATGCCTCTTACTACTCTCTGCCATTGAAATATATATTGCTTTATACAGTTAATTTTCTGCTTCTCCCATGACAATGTAAGAAAGTAAATTTCTTTGTAATGACCACGACTTTTGAACAATAGCCCTTCCTCTTTTTCTACATATTTATTTAGTCTCAGCAGTACTGCACTAAACTAGTTTACTAATTTGTGCTGATCTCTGCAAAGGAGATTTCAGTTTCCTCTTTCCTTCCTTCCCTCCTTCCTTCCTTCCTTCCTTCCTTCTTTCCTCCCTTTCTACCTTCCTTTCTTCCCACCTTCCCTCCTTCCAATTTTCTTTCATTTGAAATGTGGAAAGGGATTTTCAGTTTGGTAGTAATAAATGTAGAGCCTTTAGTTTCCTTAAATATCAAGCTGTAAACATGTAACTGTACTTGCCTATATATTTTGTTAATTGCAAAGTTTATCAAAACAGAAGAAGCAAATTTTATAGATTTTCCGTGTTATTTTTGCAACTAAATCTGAATGTACATGAAGATTAAACATACACAAATAAATACACACACACATATCAGATTTCTGAACTTCACAAATTATCTGTTTCTTCTCAGGTCAGGACAACAAGTTTTAATTTTATTTTTGATTAATTCAAAATAAAGCATCTGTACAGTGAGAAGTTGAACTGTAGCTAAATTTGGCTCACATCATGAATCATTAGAATACTTAGACAGTCATACTGTCATCTGCTACAAAGTTGCTGAGAGCTGTTGCATAGGATGAGTTAACTAAAAGTAGAATCTCCTTGGAATGCTGTAGGTGAAAAATTATTTTGTTATTCTGGGAAAAAATAAAGTTTTTTGCTTGTATCATATTTTCATTCCCTGTAAAAAAAGACAAAAAAGTTTAAACTAAAGGAAACAAAGTGGTTGCTTAAATTGAATCTAAATGATAAATTTATGGCAAAAATTTAAATTCTTTGAATAAAGTAGAACAAAAGAGAAGGAATCATAGTCATTTCATGAAGTCCATGTATCCTGTATAACTACAGTTTTTTAAAATTACAGCTAACCATTTTTAAAAGTCCTTGCTTTTTATTAATTACCAATAGTATCCCCCCAATTTACTACCACATACAGATTCAATTACGGATATATATTTTACTGTTAGTATGTTTTGTGTGTATTAGTTTAATTATAAAAAATACCTTAAGTAGATTGGAATATCAAGTTAGGACATAGGTTTATCTAATACGTGCTACCTTACAATTGTGGTGCTAGTCTCTGCTCAAGAACAAAGCCACGGACACATGGCTTTGTGTAGTTTGGTATTATTTGCCGCTTGACCCACCATTGTTTTAATGTGGCTCTTGGCAACAGAAGGCTTTGATGGGCTGTGTTCCTACTACAACTGTCTGCTATTAACATGACAGAAAATAAAGGACTCCACTTTCAAATAATATGAGCTCCTTAATCTTCACAAGCAAAGAAAAGTCAATCAAAATATAATATTTGTTTTCATCAGTATTAAGTTTAGATATCATCCCTTCCAAAGCTGAGCAAATTGGTTCCAAATCTAAGTAGTTAGATTTATACAACGAAAGTAATCATGTTTGTGCTGGCAGTGATTACATTTTGTAGCTCTGTTCATTTTAAAACCAACTCATGGTTGAATTATAATGGGATATCGGCCTAGAATTTACAAAAGAAAAATTTTGGACTAGTGCCTCCTGGTTGCAGTGAAGGCAGATTTTATCAGTTTTTGTAGGACAAGAATATTAAATGAGCTTTTCATTTTACTAGCTAACATTTTGTGAGTTTGTACTTGCATGACTGAGACAAGTATGGCTCGATTTTGCTGGGTGTAGGTGAGCCTAGGTTACCATCTGGCATTGCCACAGATCCCTCTGTGCCTCTCTGTGCTAGAATCACACACATTCCCTTCAAGACATCCTGATAGCTGCTGCCATGCCTATCCTCTCGTGTTTGAAAGCATCATATTTTTAAAAAGTAAAGTACATAGTAAGAATTTAATGCAAATCCGAATTATGCAAATTCATGCTTGGATATATTGAAATATATCTGGCTTATCAAGGAATTTCAACCAAGTAGATTATTAAGATTTTAAATTTTCTCCTCTGGGCTTGTTAAGATTCTTTCTGTCTGGGTTGTGAAGCCCTAAGACAATCCTAAGCAAATTCCATAACTCTCTGGGCTGATTAGGTCTAGTTAAGTTTAGATCTTCAATTCACTGACTGATTTGCAATGTAGCTCCATCCTCCTTCCAGAGCTGGGTTCACCAGAAATGAGGAAGGGAGTGAGATGGACTCTTTCTCCAGTGAGTTGTAAGGAAGGCTCTCACACTTGTGCTATGTGAATGTCTTGTCTTTCTCCTTATGCTGGAGCCAGCATCTCTGACATTGGGAAAGGGAGTGAGGAGAATGAGGGAAAAGGAAAAGAGTCTTTTACATGGTTTTCAGTTAGTTATCACTGCTTCTCTGGCTTACATTTTAGTGCCCCCAGCATGACAGCTCTCTGAAGGCTGGCTCCTCTGAAGGCATCTGGGGAACTTTTCAAAGAGTTCTGGGGTAGGAGACTGCCTCACTCCCTCTACTGGGTTGGTGGGTTCAGATTTAAATGATGGTGGTCTCTCTTGGCTGGACTTCAGGTTAGATAGTTCTGCCTAGCTACTCCGCTGTGTTCACTCAAACAGAAAAATCAGCGTGAACCTCCTGTTTATTCCCTGCTCAACCCCCATCTCCCCAGTTTTCTTTGTCTTCCCTGAAATAGGTACTGAGGCAGATGAGCAAGAAACTATCAGCTGAGGAGTGGCATACCAATGTTCTCTTCTATGTAGCCTCTTCTGAACCTCAAAGGCAACTCTCTTAGAATGCTCTCTTGTCTGGAAAGGGGCTTGCACCTCCCCATGAGGAGGCAAGGGCGTCTTTTCTCCATCAACTCTGAATCGCCCATATGGCTGGTGATTCCAATAACTCTTCTTCCTCTTTGTTGAGCATGGCTGACAGAGATGGCAGAGGAAGTGGTAGGAAGACAGTGGTTAATTGTGTAGAGTTCTCTCCGTTGACTCTTAGTAAGCTCTGAAGGACGTGTCTGTCCCTAGTGGCTGGTGAATCCCTTTAAAAATTTGAAGGTATAAGCCTCTCCTTTCAATTAGCTTTGAGCTCTAATTGCTCATTTTAGGATTACAGGAAATCCCAACATCTGTTAAAATATCAATAAAATCTGCTTTGTGTTCAAAATTTGAAGTAACAATCCTTCTTGAATTAAAAAAAAAACAAAAAACTGCCGACAATTCTTCAGCTCAAACTTGGTAAGTCAAGGAGACTAAACAGTGAAAACTGTTAACCTATTTCCTCCTAGAAGTGACCTTTTAGATAAAAAGAGTAGCATTCCCATCCTTTGTGATTTGTGAATTATAAGTGTTGAATGAGGCAAGGTTTTCATTCATTCTGTACATAAATGTGATCAAAATATACATTTGAAGCATCATAAAAATTAGAGTATAGCAACATATTCTAGTTGATCAAATTCCCTGCAATATTTTATGTAACTAGAATCCAATGAAATGAGCATTTCAAATAGAGTAATTCACAACTTGCATGGCCCTAATGATTCTCTGATTCTAGTTTCAAAACTAATACCATTATGACCATTAAGTATCTACATATTTGTCCAAATCACAATTTAGAAGAGGATATGTTATTTATATTTGCTTACATTTTTTCTTTGTCTATGTTATTTCAGGGCTTTGAATAAGAACAGAGAAATAGTTTGACAAAGAAAATAGATGCATTTATAGTAAGATTAATAATGATAGAATTATATGGGTTTATCTGGGAAAGAAAGTGGTAAAATATTGTGTCTAAAGAGGTAAAGATATTATTTAGGAAGGAGAAAGGCAAATCAGTGATATATTGGCCTATAACAGAAAGAAGAGAGTGGGGATCAAATACACAAAACAGCCTAGACATGGGATCTGGTTGTGGGATGGGAACAGAATTCATTTCAATCCTGAGAACTGTCTGAGAATATATATGTTGAGATATGTATGTTGTTGAAAGATGGAGAACATGAGAATAAAGATTCTCTGAAAAGGGGGGTTCCTGGGAGTGTTGTGATACACCTAAGGCATAGATATCATATTCATTCCTACCCTATATATGTGCACACATGGGACTGCTTTCCTATGTTTTGTGTATCTGGTGGTATTGTGATCACATTGAAAGAACAGAATAGTGAATGTGTGTGATATAGAAAACAGGGAGTAGATTGCATTCTCCTTCTATCAGGTGACAATCTGAATCCTATCTTACACTCTACATGTGAGAGAGAGGGCCACTTGGAACCTCATTTACCTGTTCACCAGGACTTTACCTAGTCCTCTTTCCCAAGTAGTTTTCATCCCCCATACCATGTCTTTGGGATGCTAAAGTGGAGTTAATTTGGAGAGCTGTAGTCACCTGCCACCTCATCATCCTACTCCTGTCACAGGAAGGCTGCTCTGGTTACAACTTCAGTTTTTCCCTGTTAGCCGCCGGAAAGGGATTGCAGCCTGGAACGGCAGCGCCGCGGGAAGGAGTCCGGAGACAGGATGGAGACGAAAAAATTCTTTAATCTTTCTGTCTCTGTCTCTTGTAATTTCTAACACTACATACACACTCTCACAAGAAACCAAGCCACGTACTCTTACAAGAAACTACAATGTATCTATACAATCTATACAATAGCGATAGACTACCCTGTCCTTTCTCTCTCTCGGAAGTCAGGTTGAGTAGGGCCCATGACTTGCCCATGCGCCATTTTCCCTTGAGCAGGAGATGGTGCTTGCTCGATCTGCTGAGTCACAGTATCTATAAGACCCTCCATTTCTATTCCTTGGATTCTTATTTTACACATAGGCCTCCTCAAATCTCTCGAGATCCTGGGCCAAGTCCCTGATTAATAGAACCGTGAGACTACGGAAGGCGACAATGCCCAAAAATGTCAATCTGCTGAGTCATTGCTCAAATCTCTCGAGATCCTGAACAAAGGGGCCATTTAGCCCAATGATTTCCTTTCTTACACCTGGGGCAGCAACCGTGAGACTACGGAAGGCGACAATGCCCAAATCTCTCAATGTCTCCCTGTGGCCCATTTTTAGTCAATATTTATTAGCATTTTCGTACGCTAATTGAATAACTAATGGCATAACTTGATCAAACCGCAATCTTTAGCATTTATCTCATATACTCCCCTGTAAACAGGGTCTCCAAACCCTCCTGCATTTCTTTTAGCTGTTTCTATACAAAGTTATTTTCGAACCCCCCACCTCACATCTATTTCTGAGCCGCCTCTGTGATTCCCTGGAGAGACTTTCTTGCCCTTGTACATACTTCACCCAAGCCAATGGAAACTACAAAACTGATCCATCTCTTATTTCTGTACTATGTGAGCCCCTGAGACTAGTCTCCCAGATGCCCTGTTGTGTCATTGAATCTCCATAGTGTGGTAGGACAATGAGAGGTCAAGCTTGCTATCTCCCCACAGGGCTCCTGATCTCTGAGGGTTTCCTTTGCCACTGATACCTTCTGTATATAGGGCCCCAACCAAATGATGACTGGGGGGCATCCAAGGGGCCAGTCAGTGTGTGAGAGAGACTTGATCCGGGTTGGCATAAGCATTTCAAAGGGCTCACAATAATTTTTATCACTGAGTTGGGCCACTCTGTTTCCAGGGAGGTGTGACAGATTAAAGCAGGAAACCCCCAGCATTTAGGAAGGGTGACTGATGATAGCTACACTGAAGGCAATGTCCTGACCCAATAGGACTGAGTTGGGCCAAGGCAATGGAGGGCACTTCTCGCTATCAGGAAAGGAGCAGGAAATTTGGTCAGTGGTAGTATTTTAGTCAGCTTTTTCACTGCTGTGACTAAAAGAACTGACCAGAACAATTTCAGGGGAGGAAAAGTTCATTTGAGGGCTCACGGTTTCAGGGGTCTTAATCCATAGAAGACCGGTGCCATTCCTTAGGGTCGAGGTGAGGCAGAACAGAACAGAACAGTGTGACAGAGGGAAGCAGCAGCTCACATGGTGATGAGGAAGCAGAGAGACTCCACTCTCTAGATACAAAATATATATACCCTAGAGCCCATCCCTCAATGAACTACTCTCCAGCCACACCCCACCTGCCTCAGTTACCACCTAGTTAATCCCAACAAGGATCAATTCACTGATTAGGTTAAGGATATAGCCCAACCATTTCTCCTCCAAACCTTCTTGCATTCTTTTTTTTTTTTTTTTTTTTTTTTTTTAGTTTTTTAGATACCTTTATTTTATTCATTTATTTATATGTGGTGCTGAGAATCGAACCCAGTGCCTCATGCATGCTAGGCAATTGCTCAACCACTGAGCCACAACCTCAGCCCCTTTCTTGCATTCTTTCACATGTGAGCTTTTGGGGGAACACCTCACATCCAAACCACAATAGCTGGGGACTGGAGGTCAAAGGAAACACAAGTGTTTGGGCTCTCAAGGAGCCCCTCCCACCAACTTTAGGCTAGAAGGATGACTATTTCTAGACTCCATTTTTTTTTCCCCCTGAGGAAGAGACAACTAAAACACTGTCAAGTTTTGCTGAAAACTTACAGAACCTAAGGGTAGTTGAAGGTCATCAACACATTGCTCTCAGGGTTAGGGACAGCAGAAACCAACTTTTTATTTTGTTTCTGTTTGCCATTAGGAGAGAGACATCTTTAGAGGGCATAGTCTAGTTGTGAGTTTTGCATGTGTGTTTTCTAACAACACACAGAGAATTCTCAAGAAGGAAGTTGGGGTGTGAGGGAAGAAGGTCTATGGCACAGAACCTAGCAAACATAGATTTAACACCTTAACTATTGAAATACAATATCTTTAAACAAAAAGTGGGAATGGATTCAGAAGCATCCTCCAGTGGCATCCTCTTCTTCTGATATTTTATTTCTGCTTCCAAAATTCAAAAAAATTCCAGAGGTTCAGAACTGTATTTTATTTATAGTTGATATCTACTCTTTTATCCTGCAATACTTTGGGCTCAGAGCTTGGAAAGAGGAGGGTTTGCAATATAAAAATGTATAGAAGTGAAAACTATAAAAAAAAACCACTAACTTCATGACAAAGGCATAAGGCACAAGTATCTGCATTTCATGTTTGTAAATGACTCATTGAAACTCTTGGTGTTTACCCATACTCAAAAGCTTCTAATCAGGTCTGTTCTTGACTTTGCAGTCCCCAAAAATTTTATGAAAAAATTTTGGTTTTCTCTTAAAGAGAGATGAGAGTATCTATTTTGATCAGTAGTAATGGGAAAGAAAAATTAGCTAATTCTGTCTGTAGTGGGTGAAAATTGGAGGTTGCAGTAAGGACAAACACTCATGAGGGGCATGCAGGGCTGCTTGCAGAGAACTCATATGCTTGGGTTCAGTGTTTGGCCTCAGGCCAAAGGCTGCAACTAACAGGAAAGTGTCAGCATCTCAATATAATTGCATGTCCCGGAGCCTATTATTGCACTAATAAAAATGCTTTTCAATAAATCTGAGAAAGGAAGAGGGAGAAAAAAAGCACCAGGAAAAAAGAAATTGCCTGAAATATTTTATTATATTTAATAAAATTCTCATTAATGGAAAGAGTAGCTTTCTGCTAAATAAATGTGCTTTAATTTTATTTTCTGATTAATTTGATTTGGAGAGAAAGGCAAGCAATACATTTTTTTCAATGTACATTCTTAAAGTAAGAGTAAAAAGCACGCAGGCATCATTGTGATGGAATGCTTTCCCAAGGAGAGAAGGAGGCAGGAGGACCAGGCACCAGAAGCCTAGGGTCTAGTTAGCAATCATGTCACTGATGCACTGAGTGACCCTGGGGAAATGATTTAACCTCTCTGTCACCATATGTGACGTGTTAATGTTTCATGCTTACAAAAATCTTTGAAATACTAAGAATGTCAAAGGTGTTTGACATGTGTACTATTAATCACAACAGGAGCAATATGGAGCATATATACCTTCTAAGAATCATCTTGAATGTACACAGTAGCACGTCTGAGATTCTTTTCTGTTTCATATCCATAATGAATACTTGAAACTTCAGTATAAAAAAAAAGCCATTTTGCTATCCTCATAGGAGCAAGCCTAACAATGCTAGTGTTTGAATGTAATCTATAAGATTTTTCTCTTGTGTTTTCTACAAAACAAAGAAACACGAAAACAGTAATGATGATAACTAAATTTGTTGCTAACTTATTATGAAAACCATAAAAGATAAAATAGGAAAGGAAAACTTTTATATTATATTAATCTTTTGCCATGAGCCAGATTCTTACATTCATTGCCTTTTATTTTCTCAGTGCTTAAGAAAATTTCTAGCACATAGTAGGTGCTCAACAAATATTTACTTGCTGAACAAATGTTTATGTTTCTTTTCTGATGTTATTCTCAAAATAACTTCATAAAACAAGAGGAGAATGAAAAGAATGAGATTGAAATAAAAATTTTTTATTAAGACCACACAATTAGCAAATGGCAGAGCCATAATTTGAGTGTTGATTTGTCTGACTCCAAAACAATAAAGGACTGGCAGTATTTTGATTAATACAGATAATCATTCCAAAGTTATCAATTGTTATTATGGCTTTATTGAGTGAAAATGGAGTTGATATGAGATCACCAACTCACACCAGACTCAGAGGATTTTGTTAGTGAATTATATGCCATAGCTAGTTCTGAATGAAAGTGTGAGGTGAAGAGAGTTGTTAAATGTCTCTCCCTGGTGAAGAAGCCAATTGGCATGGCTCATGTGGGTCTTGCAGGCCAGGGATGAGCCACAGGAGCATACCCACAGTCATGGACATGAGGAGCTGATACGTGGAAAGTGAAGTCATGGGAGCAAGAAAGGCAAGGTAGATACTTGAGATGGAAACCGGGGCAGATAAAAGGAAAGACTAGCATGCATAGGAACATGATTTGGGCAGATGCTAGAGAAGAGCTCTTGTTGCCCCTGTTGATCTCTTTTGTCTGACCACTACTTGTTTGTTAACATGTTTTGCTCAGTCTTGGCAGAATGCTGCTCAGCCTTGAGTGCTGGATATCAACATGCTGCCTGTCCATTCCCAGTCCACCCTTCATTGCCCTGCTTTGTACTACTGTAGCTACAACCAGGGGATTTTTCTTTTGAGCCAGCTGACCCAAGTTAAGCATTGTCAGTAAGAGCTGCTGAAAGGACAGCAGGAGAAAGGAGTTTCTCTCAGTTTTTCCAGTGTGTTTGCTTCTTCTTACTCCTGCAGGATGTGGACCAGCAACCAGTGATGCTTGTTATTCTACTGGTTTTGCCAGCACCCAAGTAAGGCTGTATCCAGAAAGTTTTGCAGTATCCTAAAGAGTGGCTTCCTGGACAGTTTTGTCTACAGCCGGGCTGGTTCCCAGAGAGCTTCCCCAGTGTTCTAGGTCAGTTTCTTGGAGATTTTTGACATCATCCAAGCAAGTCTTATTAGACCCCTGCACTGGGCAGCTTCCCAAAGAATCTTATTGACATTTTAGAGGTGGGTTTTGCCCCCCGCCCCCAGCAGGTAGTTTCCATCCAGCTTCTCAGCTGTCTGGTGCTCACAGTCATACCTTCTTTGATGAGGTCTGACTCAGCCTTGGAGGAAAGCCCCATTCTAAGTTCAATCCCCTTTGGATGCTTTGTCTTAGCCCTAGATGTAGCATTTGCATTTTTACATGCTCTTCCTTTGCTCTTTAAACTTCTCTTGCTCTTTGTAGCTAATCCTCTGTTATAAGTCAATAATTTTTTATATTACTTTTTTTTTTTCATTCAAATTACTCATGTGGTTTCTGTTTCCTGACCAGATCTGGATCAATACACCAGATTGCCTTCAAAAGCAGAGCCTGGGGCTGGGGTTGTAGGTCAGGGGTAGAGTGCTTGCCTAACTTGTATGAGGCACCGGGTTCGATCCTCAGCACCACATAAAATAAATAAATAAACAAAATAAAGATACTGTGTCCATCTACAACTAAAAAAAAAAGCACAGCTTGTGGCCAAGGCCCCTATGTGACAGTAGTTTATTTGGGAACATAATCTTAGAGACCAGAAGAAGAAAAGGGAGTGAAAGGTATGAAGGATGAGCCAATACACGAAAGGGTTATTGAATCATGCCAATGGGCAAGTGGACTGTCTGAGAAATCATACGAAATATGTATCAGAGGAGGGAGAATAGAAGCACCAGCTCCCCTCCCTCATTATTTAACAGAGGTTTGGAGTGAGGGCCTGTCAGATTGATTGGTTGAAAAATGGTTGAATCCTACATATAACAGGTTGCTGTAGAAGTGGTTGGGAAGAGAAGTGAAGTGGAAAAAAATGTGAATAGGTGCATAAAAGGTGCTTAATACAATCACCAAAATAGGCAGTGGCTATATAGAACTTTTTTCTCAGATGTTATAAAAATTTGGCTGAAATATCAGGGTCAGAAAATTAACTTGATAAATCAAAACTGTATGAGTGGGGGCTGGGGTTGTGGCTCAGTGGTAGAGCGCTTGCCTAGCACGTGTGAGGCCCTGGGTTCAATCTTCAGCACCACATAAAAATAAATAAAATAAAGGTATTGTGTCCAATTATAACTAAAAAAATAATTAAAATAAAAAACTGTATGAGCTACTACTTTCCCTCTTCATTTAAGGTGCCTAGATGGAGAGGAAGCAAGAGTGGGTGGGCAAGCAGTCTTGTATTTCTACTGGAATTCACTAAAAGGAGACATATGTCTTACTGGGAGCAAGAGGCCTCCTAGTATAAAAAATGGTATTTTGTCTGTCAAAGCCAAGAGGTCATAAATAACCAACACAATGAAGGTGGCATATTTTTAGAAAACCAGGAATTACAAAGAGATAAGTCAAGTTGTGAGCAATTTAGGGTACAGCTTAAAACAAATGTCCCAGGATTTATTTTTTTTTTCTAGGCCTGGTGATGCAGATGTTTGGATAGAACTTTCTTATGTGTGAATTCTGATACTGAAGCTGCGGGAGAATAATAATACCCTTTATTCTATTGCCCTCTGGTCTGAACACCTCCCTGTCTCCTCATATCCACTTTCAACCTTCAGTCTTAACTCAGTGGGAGAAGGGTGAAATCAGTCTTCTTTACACTTCCTTCATGCCACTTCCTGACCTCATGCCTGACAGGGTTGTTGGGATGATTAAACTAGATGCTGCAACTCAGCAATTTCTAAGGTACTCATCATTTGAGGCTGATGGTATTTGTTTCTATGACTGGTTTTAACTTATCATTTCCATTTTCTAACCTAGGAGCAAAACTTACAAGACTTGACAGTTATTTAAAATATTTGGAAATTGGAATGAAATCTAGAGGTCTGGTTTTATGCAATTGGCCTTCCATTTTTTTTTCTTCTTAGAAAAATGCTACAAAAAAGGTATTGCAGAAACTAAGTGCAAAGAGGCACAAATAATCTGCTCCAAGTCACACAGATCAGCCTTTCCTGGACTCCTCAGTCCAATCATTTCTTCCTTGGCTGAAATCCTGTTGCACGTTTGTATGTAGTGTGATATGGCCCTTCTGACACAGCTCCACATTGTCAAAATATGTTTAAATTCAGACTCTTCAGTTAAAGACAAGGAACTTTTATTTAATATCATTAGTGCCTACTGATGCTAAAAGGATGATGAGCTCTGCGTGGTGTAGGGAGAAGGGGATAGATGTGGGGATGGATGCCGATTCTGTCACTTATCAGCTGGTGACTTTAGGAAAGTCACTTAACTTTCTGTGTCTCGGCTTCCTTAGTGTGTAAAATGAGCACGATACAATATCTCTGACAGGGTTGTCAGGATAACTAAACTAGATGCTGTAACTCACCAATTCTTGAAGTGTGTTTTATGGAAAAAAGGATTCCAAAGAATAAACCTCCATAAGAAATCTTGCTTAATTATGTTGTGAAATGTGGTGCACTGCATAAGCCTTTAGTGAATCACTATGGGCATGCTTCTCATGCGTCTGACCAACTGTTTTTTTACTTAACATATATTGATATAGAAGATGCACTGAGAAATGTGACTGAATGTAACAATCACCTGTGCCTATGTTAGGATCTACAAGTTTTAGGATTTGGTCACTATGTTAAAAAGATTGTACAGCTATGAGGATCAGGCAGAAATTATTCCAGAAACATGAAAAAAAAAAAAACACAGTACACAAAATGCTTCCATTTGTGTTTACAAATAAAGAATAAATGTCCCTCTATTGTACTGAATATTTTGGACAGGATACAATAAACTATCATAATAATTTGCTCTATGATGATATCTGGGGCAGAAGGAAATCATATAGATATTTTTACCTTTTTTACTATTTAATTTTTGTTTACTACAAACAGGTATAATTTGGCCCTAAACAGTTAAATGTAGTAAAGAGGATAAGCTAAAAATCTACCTTAATTTTTGATGATTTGCAACAGTAAAACTTTAATGTTTCATAGTGCTATATCACTTGTTAATTAAATAAAATTCCTTGTAAGAAGGAATTTAAAATCAGCAGACCAATTTCTGCATTTGTTGTATGAACTTGCCAGTTCAGTAATGCATAACATTTTGTACCTTGTTATATGTAAACTTCAACAAAGATATTGATCTTTCAATTTGAAAGTACACTTCCAGATCTACACTACAGAAACCATACTAGAGAGCCTTAGTAATTCTGCTCTGTAGAATTAAGTCCCTAGTTGATTCTTTGATCTATAATGCTATTCTGAATATCTTAAAATAATTTGCAACTATGTTAGTAGCTGTACA
Organism: Tamias sibiricus; assembly: GCA_025594165.1. NCBI lineage: Eukaryota > Metazoa > Chordata > Mammalia > Rodentia > Sciuridae > Tamias > Tamias sibiricus. The sequence goes on from CM046662.1 coordinate 94,670,246, forward strand.
AAATTTGCTATGTCCTGGCTTAAGTATTTGAAATTATAATCAGGCTAAGAAACCCATAAGAAAGGTCACACTGTATGACATCTTATCTTTCCAAATCCAAAAGGTAAAAAGTGTTATAAAGTACTTCCTCTACATCAATTTCTTACAGTGCAGAAGAGGTAGATTTGAATATGCAGTGATCGATAATACAAACAGGAAAGAAATAAAAAAGCTTCAGTTCCTATTCATAACATAAGGAAGGTAATTTGCAGTGTATTTCCAGTACATGAGGTACTTAAAGCACATTTGGCAACACTTAGCAGTAAGTGGCAAATCATTGTTATGTCTCTCCATACCCTACACACCCTCATCCATCCGGTGTTGGGGCATTAGAATCGTCCTGTGGCTGAATCTATTCTGTAGGTCTTGCCAGAGTTTGATTTGAATTTTTCCTTAAATTAACGGCTCTGTTTCTTAAAAGTTGTGCTGTTAGTATTAATGAAAGCTACTGTGTTCATCCCTAGTAGGGGACAAAGGAAACAAAAATGGCCTCTTATGTTACTAGTATTCATCCATCCCTCATTGGCTCAGCCTCTTGGTCCTGTCTCCATTACTGATTTCCCAGTGGGCTACACCCTCTAATCTCTAGATAGAAAATTCACCATTTCTTAGTGGAGTTGGAATTTCCTGTTTGATATCCTTCTAAAAATAAAGTCCAAAGAAAAGAAAAGAAAAGAGAGGAAGTTAAGAAAGGTCAAAAGGAATACTCTAGGGGATATTTCTTCTCAGAAGTGATAGATTAGCATTTAAACCAACAAAGGAGAAATCAGAATAGCAATTTCTTCAGGTACATTTTCAGCTTTCTTTCTTGTTCCTTTTCCAGTGCTCATGCTTAGAGAACTGGTGGGCAACAAGCAACCCCCAAACCATCACTAGCCAAGAACAATGTGCTGAAGGCACTGAATGAGATCAGGGATCAGTTAAAGAGTGTTTGTAGTTGGGAACAGTTTGCTTTTTATTCCTCACAGTTGTCAGCTTTTGAAAAAGTACACACACACACACACACACACACACACACATACACACATACATTAGGATGAATCTTGATTGATATTTGGACATTTTAGAATATTTTAAAAGAGATATAATAAAGATAACCTTTATTAATTTTTCTTACCAAGTTAGGCACTCTTTGAAACATTTTACATTTAACTGTCATGTCAACCCAATAAAATAAGTACTGTTAACTTTATTCCCAGCTCAGATGAGAAAAATGAGCCATAACAAAAGTTGCCCACAATCTCACAGTTAGTGACTGGTGGACCAGGATTGAGTCCCATGTAATGATGTTCTAGAACTAGTGCTCTTAAGCATTACCCAGCACAACACAACCTCCTGATGAGCATAATTTTAAATAATGCTAGCATGTCTGATTTGTTTTATATATAGTATCATACAATCTTAGAGAGAGAAGAATTTAGCAAGGGAGAGGTGATAAGAACTAATCTTGAATGCCTGTTAAATGCCAGGACACTAGAGTGCACAAAGAAGCAAAGAATGATTTGTTCTCCACATCTGCTTTGATTGGCTTAGAGGTCAGTGAACTTTATTGATAAAGGGCTAGATAGTAAATGTTTTAGGCTTTGTGGGCCAATAATTTCTTTGCTTTCCTATCACTTTCTTTGTGTAAAAAATTTATTTATTTATTTTATTAGGTATATATAACAGAAGAATGAATTTTGATTCATTGTACATAATTGCAGCACAACTTTTCATTTCTCTGATTGTACATGATGTAGTGTCTCACCATATGTGCAGTCAGTCATACATGTACCTAGGGTAATAATGTCCACCACATTCCAGCATCTTTCCTGCTCCCATACCCGCCTCCCTTCTTGCTTTTCCATCTATTCCTCTTCCTCCTTCTTCTTCCTCCTCCCTCTACTCCCCCTCCCCCTCCTACTCCTCATCCATCTCTTTTTTGTCCTCCTATACCATTCCACACCCCCCCAACCCTTCCAGTTTTAAATTGTGGTAGAATTCACATAACAAATTTCACCATCTTAACCAACTTTAAGTGTACAGTGTTGTAATATTAAATACATTCAAAATGTTGTACAACCATCACCACTGTCCATCTACATAACTCTTTTCATCATGCATAACTGAAACTCTATATCTATTAAACAAAAACTCTCCATTTCCACCATGCCCTAGACTTTGAAAAATACCATTCTACTTTCTGTCACTATGATTTGGAATATTTTAAGTACCTCATGTAAGTGTCATCACACAGTATTTTTCTTTTTGTGATTGGCTTACTTAGCATATGTCCTCAAAGCTCATCTAACTTGTAGTGAGTCAGAACTTCCTTCCTTTTTAAGTCTGAATAATATTTCATTGTATGTATATACCTCAGTGTGCTTATCCATCTTATCCATTCATCTGGCAGTGGATATGTGAGTTGCTTCCATGGTTTAGCTATTGTGAATAATACTGTTATAAATAATTGTCCACAAATATCTCCTTGAGACCCTACTTTTAGGATCTTTTCCTGTTATATATCCAGAAGTAGAATTACCAGGTCATATGGTAATTCTATTATTAATTTTTTCAGAGACTTCCATATTGTGTTTTATAGTTCCTGTATCATATTGTGTTCCCAAGAACAGTGCATAAGAGTTCGAATTCCATACTTGCTCTTTTTTTTTTCTTTCTCCTTATCTCCTTCTCTCTCTCTCTCTCTCTCTCTCTCTCTCTATCTCGATAGTAGACATCCCAACTGGTGTGAATTAGTGTCTCCTTGTAGTTTCCATTTGCATTTTCATAATGATTAGTGATATCAAGCATCTTTAATGTGCTTTTTGGTCAGTTATATATCTTTGAAGAAATGTCTAAGTACTTTGCCCACTTTTAAGTTTTTTTTTTTTTGTTTCTTTGCTTTACATACTCCTTATATATTCTGTTAGTCTTTGACCAGATGTAGAATTTGCAAATATTTTCTTTGATTCAGTGGGTTACCCTTTTAATTGGTTGATACTTTTTTTTTTTTGGTGGTGCTGGGGATTGAACCCAGGGCCTTGTGCATGTGAGGCAAGCACTCTACCAACTGAGCTGTATCCTCAGCCCTGATACTGTCTTTTGATACACAAAGTCTTCACTTTTTAATGGAATCCAGTTTGTCTGTTCTTCCTACATTGCCTGTACCTTTGGTGTCATATCCAAAAAAAATTACTGCCAAGTCTAATGTTGTTAAGCTTTTGTCTTTTATTTTCTTCTAAGAGGTTTTGGCTCTAAATCTTACATTCAGTTCTTTGATGAATTTGGTTAATGAAGCAAAAGTTAATATGGTGATAGGTAAGGGTCCAATTGCATTCTTTTGCATATAGATATCCAATTCTCCCAGTACCATTTGTTGAAAACTGTTTCTTCCTCATTGAAAGGTCTTGCCATCCTTGTCAAAATACATTTGATTATATGTGTAAAAGTTTATTTCTAGACTCCCTGTTAAATTCCATTGGTCTATATATCTGTCTTTATATCAGTACCATACTGTTTTGATGACTGTAGCTTTGAACTAACTTTTAAAATCTTTACACTCTGGAGGAATTCCATAAGTATTTCTTGTTGAGTAGATCTAGTGATAGTGAACTCCTCCAGCTTTTCTTTAGCTGAGAATGTCTAAATTTCTTTTCTTTTAAAAATTTTTTTTAGTTCTGGTTGGACACAATACCTGTATTTATTTATTTTTTTAATGTGGTGCTGAGGATCAAACCCAGCACTTTGCATGTGCTAGGTGAGCGCTATACCGCTGAGCCACAACCCCAGCCCCATGTCTACATTTCTTCATCACTTCTGAAGGATAATTTGTCAGTCATAGGATTTTTTTATTTATTTATTTTTGGATTGTATTACTTTTTTTTAGTTATTTTTAAAATAATAGTAGCTTGTAATATAATTCATAATAAACATATAGAGCATCTTTTAACATAACACTGTTTGTATACAATGTATATTCGTACCATTCAAATCTTCAGTCATGCATTTAGGATAATGATATCCATCTTATTCATCTACCTTTTCTTTTTTCCCCTCCATCCCCCCTTGCTCCCTTCCTTGCTCCCCTTTGATCCTCTAATCCTCTAATCCACCTATGTACCCCAACCCAACACCACTGTGAATCAGCCTCCTTATACCAGAGAAAACTTTCGGTATTTGGATTTTTGAGATTGACTAACTTCACTTAGCATTATATTCTCCAACTTCATCCATTTACCTGCAAATTCCATTATTTTATTCTTTTATTCTCTTTTATTGCTGAGTAAAAGTCCATTGTGTATATATACCACATTTTCTTTATCCACTCATCTACCGAGGGACATCTAGGTTGATTACACAACCTAGCTATTGTGAATTGTGCTGCTATAAACATTGAAGTGGCTGTGTCACTGTAATATGCTGTTTTTAAGTCCTTTGGGAATAGACCCAGGAGTGGGATGGCTGGGTCATAGGGTGGTTCCATTCCCAGTTTTCCAAGAAATCTCCATACTGCTTTCGATAAGGGTTGCACCATTTTACATTCCCACCAGCAATGTATGAGTGTGCCTTTTCCCCCACATCCTCTCCAACATTTATTGTTGTTTGTGTCCTTAATAGCTGCCATTCTGACTGGAGTGAAATGAAATCTTAGAGTAGTTTTGATTTGCATTTCTCTAATTGCCAGCAATGTTGAGTATTTTTTCATGTATTTGTTAATTAATTGTGTATCTTCTTCTGAGAAGTGTCTTTTCAATTCCTTTGCCCACTTATTGATTGTGTTATTTTTTTTTTTTTGGTGTTAAGTTTTTTGAGTTCTTTATATATTCTAGAAATTAGTGCTCTATCTGATATGCATGTATTAAATATTTGTTCCTAATTAGTTGGCTCTCTATTCACCTCATTGATTGTTTCTTTTGCTGAAAAGAAGCTTTTTAGTTTAAATCTATCCCATTCATTAATTCTTGATATTAATTCCTGTGCTACAGGATTCTTATTAAGGAACTTGAGGCCTAATCCGACATGTTGGAAATTGGAGCTTACTTTTTCTTCTATTAGGCGTATTGTCTCTGGTCTAATTCCTAAGTCCTTGATCCACTTTGAATTGAATTTTGTGCATGGTGAGAGATAAGGATTTGATTTTTTTTTGTTGCATATGGATTTCCAGTTTTCCCAGCATCATTTGTTGAAGAGGAGGCTATCCTTTCTCCACTGTACATTTGTACATCAGTGACAAATCCTCTGAAAGGGAAATGATGAAAACTACCCCATTTACAATAGCATAAAAAAAAAAAAATACCTGGGAATCAACTTAACGAAAGAGGTAAAAGACCTCTACAACGAAAACTACAGAACACTAAAGAAAGAAATTATAGAAGACCTCAGAAGATGGAAAGACCTACCTTGTTCTTGGATAGGCAGAATTAATATTGTCAAAATGTCCATACTACCAAAAGCATTATACAGATTTAATGCAATTCCAATCAAAATCCCAATGACATTCCTCAAAGAAATAGAAAAAGCAGTCATGAAATTCATCTGGAAAAATAAGAGACCCAGAATAGCTAAATCAATCCTTAGCAAGAAAAGCGAAGCAGGTGGCATCACCATACCAGACTTTAAATTATACTACGGAGCAATAGTAACAAAGACAGCAAGGTATTGGCACCAAAACAGACTGGTAGACCAAAGGTACAGGGAACTCAGGTACTAATACATATAATTTAAGCTATTTTATATTAGTCATAGGATTTTTGATCAAAAGCTTTTTTCCCCCTTTTCTTTTAGAACTTTGAAATGTTTGCTCATGCCCTCTGATTTCTGATGAGAAATTTCTGATAAGAAATTTGATGACCAACTGAGGATCCCTTGCATATGCTAAGTCATTTCTCTTGCTGCTTTAAAGATTCTTTCTTTGTTCTTGTCTTTTGAGAGTTTGATTATAATGTTTCTTGTTGCATGTCTCTAAGTTTATTTTATTTAGAGTTAGTTGAGTTTCATGGACTTTTATATTCATGTTCATGTCTTTCAACAAATTTATGAAGTTTTCAGTAATTATTTTCCAAATATCTTTCTGCTCTTTTCTCTATCTTTTCTTTTGGGATTTTTACTTTACAAGTTAGTCCACTCAATGTCTTATAGGTTCCTTAGGCTCTGTTCACTTTTCTTTAACCTTTTTTCTTTCTGTTAGAGTTGATAATTTCCATTGTCCTATCTTTATGTTCACTGATTCTTCTACTGACTCAAATTTGCTTTTCAATCTCTCTAAGATTTTCATTTTATTTATTGTACTAATTAGCTCCATATTTCTTTTTCTTTTTTTTTTTTTTTAGGTTTTCTATCTCTATATTGATATTTCCATTTTATTTATATTCACTCTCTTGACTTTTCCCCATATCATCCTTTAGTTTTCTGAGCACTTTAAAGACAGTTTTTGTTTTAAAGTCTTATTCTAGGAGATCTGCCATAAAGTCTTTTTCTGGGATATTTTCTGTTTAGATTTATATTTTCCTTTGAAAGAGCTGTACTTGACTATTTCTTTGTATGCATTTTTTATTTTTAAAAAGTGGACATTTGAATCTAATAATGTGGTAACTCTATAAATCAGATTTCCCCTTTCCCTAGAATTTGCTGTTTGTCATTATCAATTTTATTCATTATTTTTGTTCAATTTTTAGAAAATATCTCTGTGCCAGGAATCAGTCTGAGGTATAAATGTAAGGCCTCTTCAGGTCTTTTCTGAGTGCTCACCTTTCCCTGGGTATGCATGGTCACTTTCTAGTTTTTCCTGTGTTGCAGTTATTTTGAATGTCCAAATCCTTAATGTCTGTCTTTCAAGTGGGGAGAAATGAAAGGAGGGAGGAAAGGAGGCTGGACCCTTAAATCCCCTGGAGGTCACATCAGCTGGAGAGAGATCTTGCAGAGACTAGGGGAGGTGCAACAATAGCTACCTGCCTCTTTCTTTGTACCTCTGTGATAAAAGCATCAATCAATGATCAGAGCACGGATTTCTCATGTTTGGAGGACTGTGTGATTTTTATTCATCCTGGCTCCTGCGTGGTATATACAGGTTGCTTCAGGTACTCTGCTGCCTGCTGTGGGATTAGGGGTGGGTGAAAGGTAGCTGCTCCTGTGCTAAGAGCTAAAATTGACCACAATTAGCCATGATTTATCTTCCAAGCCTTCTCCTGGAAGTTTTAAGCCTTCAATAAATTCCAGAGTTCCACAACTGTTTAATTGGATGGATTCTGCCAGTGCACTTTTTTCTAGGCAGAGAGAAAGATCTCTGATTTTTTCCTACTCTATTGTCTTCCCAGAATCCTGTCATGTCTTCCTTTACCTTTTTAAAATGTAAAAAATGTTCTTTAGCTTGAGTAGTATGATCCAGATTTGATCTGTAGGCTAAAGTTTTCTCCACTAAAAAATGAATGAATTTTTTTGTTGAAAAGGTAGGATGAGCTTCGGAGAGCAGTGAATCACCCTTCTAGTTTCACACCTCTGAGACTCACTGAACCTTCTTTATATGGTCTGCAGCTCTCCTAATTTGAAAATCTTAAGTGCAATATGTGCAGTTTTTTATTATTGTTGTCAGCATTCAAAAATTTGGGATTTTGGAACACTTTAGATTTCAGATTAGGGATGCTCAGTGGGTAAAGTCCATGCAAATATTGCAAAATCTGAAAATAATCCAAGCTCTGAAACTCTTCAGGTCCCAAGCATTCCAGATAAACAATACAGATATCCAGCCGTAGATTTGTCCTCAAGCTTATTCTTTGATCATTACAGGATAACTTTATAGAATAACCAAAATTCCATGCTTCTTCATACATATTTGAGGAATGGTGGGCTGGGGGAGTAAAGAAAGGGCCTCTGCTGGTAAACACAAACCACGAGAATCCTAAGAATCACTGGTTGGTAATCTTATGATTTTTTACTTCCTAAACCAATTCTTGAGACTAGGAATTTATGGGTCTGATCTGCTTAGGTTTGAGATTTGTAAACTCTTGAAGATCATGTGGCAAAAGAAATGGGATTGCCTAGGGCTCTAACTCATTAGCCTGGAACAGGCTCTGAGATTTTGTTTTTCCAATAAATTTCCAGAGATGTTGACAGTTGCTGTCTCATGAACCACACTTTGAGCAAGAAAATTTATCAAAAACTTTAGCATGGGGGCTGGGGTTGTGGCTCAGTGGTAGAGCGCTCACCTAGCACATGTGCGGCCTGGGTTCGATCCTCAGCACCACGTAAACATAAATGCATTGCATTGTGTATAACTAAAGAAAATAAATAAAATATTAAAAAAACAAAAACAAAAACAAAACAGAACAAAAAAACTTTAGCATGCCTACTAAATAATGAGGGATTGATGGAACAAATGTTGGGGAGATAATAAAAAAATGCCTAGAAATGTTTAGATTATGTTTTCCATAGCTGTTGAAAATAATACATGGACAGTGTGTGGATTAGAAAGTGAGCTCCCTATAATCAGAATCTGAAGGATGGCTATGACTCAGGTTTTACTTCAAGAGACATTGTTTTTCACAATAGAGGGAGAAGGATTTAGAGCTCCCAGACCAGTCCTGGCGGGAAAGGCATAGAAAGACATAGAAAGGTGGAGAGGAAGTCAGGAAAAGAGAGAAATACATGAACAACCTTGTGTAATAACGTTTACTTATGGATGCTTATGAAAACTGAAACATGGAGACAGATTTTCAAATGGAGTGAAATAGAGGTAACATTTGAAAAATGCAGACCCATAATGGCCAAGGATGCCAGTGTGTAATACAAGCCCCAGGAGTTACCAGAATTCTGAGAGATGCCAGTCAAAATGGGAGATCTCAGGAATTTCATGACCTGATGAAAGCCAATCACTTTTTACCACCTGAGTTATGTGCAGTATTTTGTTTGTGAGGTGGGTGTTATCAGTATTATCCATTTTAAAATAGGGAAAACAAAGTTCTAAAGAATCTGACCAGATTTTCATAGCAAGCAGATTGGGGATTTGATTTCCAACTGACCTAAATATGAAACCCATACTCATTTGATTACATGACTCATTTAAAAAAAATTGAGCACAAAAGCAAATGAAAAACCTTAAGAAATGGAATAATAGGTGGATCCCATTGTGGTTTGAGAATTTCTATATGGAAGAGATTTGGGGTCAGCAAGCTGTATGGGGGTATATTGTAGCTAGGGATTTTCCTTGAGGTGTGTTTATAGCAGGCACACTACTTTTATTTAGGTCATGTGTATATTTGAGATGATGTTTTGGGACTCAGTTAAAGTCCCTCCAAGTCTCCTGTCATGGTATCCCGGTGTGGGACCTTAATACATAAGGGAAAACAAAATTAAACTCTTTTTTTGCTGTCTCTGAAGCATCTCAGGGAAACTTGAAGTGAAAAACACTGAAGTGTCTCTTCTTCCTTCTAATTTCATAAATGAGGAAGCAAACCAGAGATTTAAAGTGAATTCCAAGGTAACACAGCAAATTAGCTGCTGTTACTACAAAGACTATTAAATGCAAATGTTTAGAGGCAAATTTCTTCAATTTGTGTTCAAGTACAAATAAAAATTTAAATAGTTGCCTGAAGTGTGAAGTATTTTGAGATTTGTGGAATACTTGACAATTAGAACTTGCTTTCTTTTTAAGGAGCAATATGTGAGGTACAAGAAATACTTTCAGAGTTTCTCTTAATATACTACAATTTTGTTATTTATTTTTGTTTTAAAATGTTTTTGTTTGTTACATTATTATAATTTTGAATATTTTGAAGACTTACTTATGTTTTATCAGAAGAGTATTATTTTTCTTTTAAATGTTTGATTTTATGAGTAACCATAGTCTTAGTTCTAACTACCATTACACACAGAGGCCAAATTTTTGCCAACAGAGTATGTATATGAATTTAGACTAAAATCAATGAAAAGTCAAAAGAAATTCACTTTACATAAGAATAATTTTGCTTTTAATACATTATTTGAAACAGATGACTCATGTTATTTGATATTATAACTGTCAATTACATTGCTATTAATTGCCATTGGGTCCTTGTTATAAAAGTGTTTTTTAAAAAATATTGAAAAATAAATTCATCTAAATTCAGTATTGACTCTGCCTTCTATTAGGCTTTTGGCCAAAATATGACTCAATAGGGTGAATACAGTAGTTGGAGCAGTATAACAGCTTCACCCTTGGAAATCCTCTGGAGTCAAATGGTAACCACAGGGCCCAGGGGGCACGTCTTGACAACGGTGCCTTTCATTGGTGCAGACGGTCAACTAAAGGACAACACACAGTGTTACAGGCCTGATCTATAATTCTAATGACCCAACTATTTGGCAGGAAGCATCATATACATAAAAAGTCATGAAACTAAAATAAAAATATATTCATGGGACCCCAAATTTTTGTTCTCTGGATGGAAATAAAAAGGCTAAACACCGGTAGCAAGGAGTGGGTGGGAGAGAGATTGTTGCTGATCAGAAAAATAACCACTTTCTATAAAACAGTAACCAAGCCTTCAAAATACAGTAATATAACAAGTAAAATTGTTATAAAACAAAAAACCCACATATTAAAAGAAACTCTGAAAATTAATTTATCGTGCCTCATATAATGTTGTTTCTATAGAAAAAGCAAATTCTAATCCTCCTATGCTCCTCATCCCAACCCCACTGTGAATCGGCCTCCATATATCAGAGAAAACATTCAGCATTTGGCTTTTTGGGATTGGCTAACTTCACTTAGCATTATATTCTCTAACTTCATCCATTTGCCTGTGAATGCCATGATTTTATTCTCTCGTATTGCTGAGTAATACTCCATTGTGAGATAAGGATTTTTAAAGGATTATGCATATCTTGGTTTTTTTCCTAAATGCATAATAAATAACTCCAAATATGCATATAATCTTTGCTTGGTTTTTGAGACAGCATCCCAAACTTCTGTCCTTGAATTATTATCTGGAAGCTCTTTTCTTCAATTTATGTATGCTTTGGACTCAAATACTTTTTAAAAATAAAACAATTCAGCCCTTCAATAGTTATCCAAGGTGGTCAGTGTTTGCAATAAGATTTTATTTATTTATTTACTTATTTTTCAAACTCTCACCTAGAAATGAAATTTTCCATTTTGTTGCCTCTGGGGGAAAAAAAAAAGAAAGAAAAAGCAAAAGCAAATTCTAATTGTCAAGTATTCCACTAACAGAAAAATACATCAATACGTGAGGCAATTATTTGAATTTTTATTTATACTATAAACACAAATAGAAGAAATCGGTGTCTTTCTAAGTATTTGTATTTACTAGTCCTTGGATTAACTGCTGCTAACTTGTGTTACCTCGGAATATTCACTTTAAATCACTTTGAATTTAGGTTATTCAAAATATCCTCTTCCTGAAGGTTTAATGGGTTCCCTTGAGTTCTGTTGCTCTCTGTTTCTTCTGCACTCTTGTCACCAGAATAAGCAGAGTATTGATTCTAATGGCATGGAGTGAAAAATCTCCTACTAAGTTCTCTGGAATAATCCTTCATTTTATTCATTCATAAATTAAGGATTCTTATTTTTTATAATTTTGGGTAAAGCTATTCATTCATTTATCCCTCTAGGTACATTAGAAACTATAACAAATGAGAGGACCTCTTTTCAATAAGATATTTACTTACAGAGCACTTTTAATTTGAAAGTTTTAGGTCCCAATATCCATTTGTATTATACCCTATTGATATAAAAAGATACATGTAGCAAGTCAACCAGGTCTGTATAATATAGAGTTTTGGGATTAGTTGTGGTTTTTAATCATTTAATTTATAGTTTTAAGTCTTCATTTTTTTTTTTTTTTTTTTTTTTTTTTTTTTTTGCAGAATCAAAACTATATGAAATATCAGGGCATCCAATGTGAAATAAAGAGCCATTGTTTCAAAATGCCATTTCCTCCAGAATCAAGACTGTGTATTTATATCACTACAGTTTCTAATGCACATGGCTTCTCTCCTCATTTTATGCCTATTTAGAAAACTGATTTCTATTATGCAAGGAAATTTGTTGCTTATTAACTCTTTGCAATCATTATCATCTGTGTAAAATCTCAGGTCATCAAAAAATGGTGACTATTTATATAGTTTTTAATTAAAAACTAAAATAAGTTTAGTACCGTATTAGGTTAATTGAAAGATCAAATATAGGGAAATGAAGTTGTTAAACTCTGCCTCCTCTGTACCCCTCCCACTCTGGGATCTTGCCATCATGAGTATCCTTTTCAATAAGATAAATAACAGCATTTACTGAAGGGACAGTGAGTCATTGAATCTAATGCAGATTGATGTGTGATTAGTAGTCTGGAGATCTGGGTTCTGGTTGATTTCTTCTGGTGGATCAGGGGCCTGGGCAGCGTGGATCTCCATGTCTGGAATACTATTGGTATCTAAAAATAGGGAGCTGAGAGTGAAGTTCAAGGGGAAGGGCCTCTGTCCAGGGAAGTGAGATCCAAGAAAAGTGGGAAAAAGGGATTTTATTGAGAAGTCAGGAATTCTGAGAGTATGGAACAGTGGAGAGAGGATGTATGGGGGACAGGCATGGAGAATGATGAAGAGACAAAGCAGGCCTCTGGCTTGGACCACTGTGCTGGGTTAATTTGATGGGTTGTGAACAGGGAGGGTGAATACTATTACAGGGCTTTTTAAAACCTTAGGACTCCTTAGAATCATTATATGCTAAGATAATGCTATGATATTCAGTGCAGAAACAATGTATTTTTTGTGTCATTCTTATCTTGAAATTGAAAGATGGTATTATAATCATGTTAATTAAATGAAAGAGAAGATACAAAAATATTTTTCTAATATTTTTGTTCTCCCATCTCCCCAGGTCTTTATTTCCAGGAGGAAACATCAGGAGGGTCATTACCCTTGTTTAGTGGTGAATTGCCTTGGCTTCTACTGAGGTCATAGTCATGTTAAATCACTATGTGGAGGGAGTAATCCAGTCTTCTAGAAGGTCTGTAGAACTTCAGAGTTGTGGCCCCCGGAAATATCGTGAGAATTCTCTTAGGATCCCAATGTTCCATCTCTTTGAGCCAACAACTTACAACAATTTTTCTTCTCCAACTCCTCCCCCCTCCTCCTTCCCCGGTGCTGCTGCTGCTGCTGCTTCTTCTTCTTCCTTCTCTCTCTCTCTCTCTTCATTTTATCTTAGTTATTGAACATATTGGCAATCAGGATCTTTTCTTAGTTGCCAATTTACTTTTCCATTGTGCTTCAGTAAGGATCTTTGGAATTTTATCCTGATGGGGTAAACAATTTTTCATTCTAGTAAGAGACTGACAAGAGAATAGGAATGAAAGAAGAAAGGAATATGTTCTCCCTAAACTCATACTGATAGTTGACTTAGACATAGTCCTCTGCTTGAGTGTACCTCCAAGAAGGCTGTCCCACTGTGGATTCCAAATAAATTTTACTCTATGAACTGAAGCTATTAACAAGTTCTTGCAAGGTTTGTTTCTTCTTTTATGTCCACCTCCATCCCAATAATAATGTAACATCTACTGACTGAATTCAATTGGACACTTTTACATTTAAAATATGATAAAATAAATTCTATTGTATGCCTAATGTAACGGAGGTCCAAATATTCTTTATTGGTTATTCTACAAATTATGAGTATGTATTTATTGACATGTCCAAGAAAAATAATCACATGCTATTTAAAATATCTTATTTACTAGTGGTGAAGAAGAGAAAGCCTCTACTTTCCCTATTTTCTTTAAAAGTAAGGAATACCTTTAAAACCCTCTAACAGCTTCTCTTTTATTAGTAGCTGAAAGAAATCTCAAGGAGACATGGATACTTTAAAAATAAAAGGAGCAACATATCAAAGTGCTTATCTTTCTGAAACCTCCATTGTTCAGCAATGCTTAATGTTAGACATTAAAGGTTTGTGTGTTCATCATCATATTTTATTGAAGTTGGTAATAATTTACTTATTATCTGCAATGGGTTTCTGAAAAATATTTCTCTTTCCATTAAGGATTTCATTTTCAGCATTTGCTTGTCAGTTAAATCCTCACATCATTAATGTAACTTCTCATCATAGGCAGAATTGAATATTCATGCCTAGCTCAAATCACTGTTATTTTGGCCTCTTACATTTTTTTTCCCCTGAAAGTGTAGGATGTTAACCCATCACTTTACAGCTAAGATTGTTATGTTTTCTGAGATTGAATTTGATTTGGAGATGAAATTTGAATTTTATACTTGGTCATTTTTCTATCATGGCTGTAATTTTTTGCTTTTAATCTAGACCAGGTACAGGCAGGTTACTAAGCTGTAGCTACTTTATTAACTCTTTGGTAGTGTTCCGGATCCCAAAGTAATGCTATTATCAACACTTCAAACAGTGAGTGGTGAATACAATTCTTTACCAGTGATGACTGTCTTTCAAGTCTCTAATCTATAGGCAAGCAATTAATTTCCTCATTTGTAAGACTTTTGAAGAGTATTTGCAGATGGTCAGCCATAGACTGGTTGTTCAGTCAAGCCTCTTTTAGCTATAAGATTCTAAAATTCTCTTTGTTTATGGTTTTATCTTATTGTAGATGAATAACATTAATAAGGCTAGTCTTCATGTACATTTTTTTTGAGGTGGGGGATTACATTTTCCTTAACCTGTATCATGGTGGAACAATGCAGGACCCATGGTATATTGTGGGCCCTGCCCCCTTTCTGAGTCCTTGCATAATGCATCTGTCTTCTAAGGACAAGTTCATTTTGAACTAGCACAATAATAAGAGGCCTTAGATAATGGACCACAAATGGAAAGAAGAGATAAAGATTCTTTTTGCTTCATAACTCACAAGAGAACTGAGGCCCCTAGGCATTCTCAAAGTCTAATTGAATTAGACTTGTCACTGTGCGTTTCTAAAATCTGATTATTGAAAGCAGCTTAACCATCATGTCCTTTAGAAGAAAAAGTGTAAGATTGAGGACAAATGAAACCCAACTTTCTCAGCTCAATGAAATATTGGTAACTATTCTCAAACTGAGTAGGAGGAGGGAAAGGTTCATGAGGTGTAGGGGGAAAGCGAATGTGTTTTGGCGATTACCAGATCTGTCAGGGAGTGGGATTAAGAGAGATTCTAGGGAAATAAGAAGACAGGCTACAAGGCTGCACCTGTGTAGAAGGCATGTTGCTGAACAAAGACGTATATGGTAAAAATAAAAGCTTCTAAAGTGGATGCTGTGTGGATGGCAGTTTATGGCTTGAGCCTGAATGTGCTTACATTACTCTTTGATGGCACACATAGTGTTCTTGGCCACACCTGTCATTTAGTGGTTGATTTGCTATCAGAGAGTTACTTGTGGAAGCCATAGGGCAAGAGAGAGCCTAATTAATATTAAACATCAACAATAATTTGGACTTGTTTTTGTAAGTTGCCTGGTAAAGGAACTTGCAAGCTTGGAGTTATCAGCATGAATAAATGGAGGTTTCTTGTGCTACTGGCCAGAATCCTTATGAATTGCTTAGCATATAAATTATTATGGAAAATATTTTTGACATATAGAACTCAACTCATTCATTTAACTAATCTGCAGATCCAATAATTCTCAAACTAACCTCAGCAGTCTCCCCGCTCAGTAAAGTTTATTAATAGCAGAGAGCTGTCATGAAATCTTATATTGCAAAGATTTCATTACTTCTACAAAAGATGTTAGAGTATAATTACTGGTGTATTTATTACTAAATAATTTAATCAAAATTAAAATGCAAGCCTACTTATAAGGTAGAGCAGTAAAATTTTTTTTTTTTTTTGTGCTATGACATCACAGTAGTTTGTCCTGTCCATATGCATAGAAAGTACTCACATGGATGATTTGCTGTGGTCTTTAAGGTTCTTCATTAAAATGATAGTAAAACTTTAGAAAAATACTTAAAAGAAGGATTCTGTACATTACTGGGAATATATAGCACAAGTAGGGAGAATGGTAACTGCCTCAATGTGTGGAACAACCATAAGATTTTTACTTATGTGTCTAATTTTTGTGTTCTTACCCCCCATAATCACCCAATATAATTTTTACCAAATTTGCAGTTCACATAAAAGAACAGGCTGAGAAAGAGTATATAAATGGAAAATTATAATAGATTTTCCATATAAATGATGGGTTAACTATCTGAGGGGAAAAAAAGCAACAGGCCAGAATCACAGTGATTTGAGCTAGGCATGAATATTCAACTCTGCCTATGATGAAAAGTTACATTAATGATGTGAGGATTTAACTGACAAGCAAATGCTGAAAATGAAATCTTTAATGAAAAGAGAAATATTTTTCAGAAAACCATTCCAGATAATAAGTAAGTTATTACCAATTTCAATAACATATGATTACTCTATGCCAGCTAATTCATTATAAGCTGCTTGAGCTTTGGTTGAACAAGAGTATTTCTGTGCAACTAAGTCCAACAATTCACAATCTGAGTGCCTACTGTGTGTGTTGTGTGCATGGGTTATCTTAGAGTGGAGTGAAAAGGAACGAAACTTCTAAGAGCCCTCTGTTTTGTTTCAGGTGAGAGAAATGCTAAATAAATACAATAATTATGTCACATTCATCCAGCAAATGTTTATGGAGCACCTGCTGAATATTTCCTCATTTTAACTGTGTAACAAGATATTAAATTAGAAATTTTAACTCAGGTACCACATGATTAAGGGTATTTTCAATGGAAATGGCAAAAAACTGGCTTTATTGGCCCATATAGCTTTTGATTACTTTGAACTTATAAAAATGGGAAGGGTGAAAATTAGAAAGGACTTGGTGTTTAGGAATTCTTTGAAAAAGCTGAGCTCTGATTCTTCATTTTTTTTTCCCCATCAAGAAGGATGGAAGTGCTTTATAATTGCTACCAGAAGCTGAGGGGACACAGTAAATGAAGACTTTCTTATATTTGAGGAAATTAAAAGAAACCCTTGTCAGTTAAATAGAGGCCATATTTAGAGATTTTTACATGGTTTAGATATTAGATGTTCCCCAAAAGCTAGAATGAGAGACAATGAGAGACAATGCAAGAAAGCTTAGAGGTGAAATGATTATGAGCCTCTTAATTTAATCAGGGCACTAATCCCCTGATAGGGATTAACTGGGTGGTAACTGTAGGCAGGTAAGGTGTGGATGAAGGAGGAGGGTCCCTGAGGGCATGCCTCTGGGGTATGTATTTTGTCCTTTTTGTTTTCTCTCCCTCCCTCCCTCTCTCTCTCCCCTCCCTCCTCCCCCCCCCCCCCCCAACCCCCCTTCCTCACCTTAAGCCCCAAGGAATGGAACCAGTCTATGGACTGAGACCTCTGAAACTGTGAGCACCCAAATAAACTTTTCCTCCTATCATTGTTATTATCAGATCTTTTGGTTGAAATTATGAAAAAGCTGATGAAAACAATGATGATCTACTCTCTATCATCCCTTAGAACTCAGAGTAGGATTTTTTGCTGGGGTCTTTTAAAAAGGGATTTTACTGGGCTGGGGTTGTGGCTAAGTGGTAGAGTGCTTGCCTAGTGCATGTGAGGCACTTGGTTTGATTGTGAGCACCGCATAAAAATAGATAAATAAAATGCAGGTATTGTGTCTATCTACAACTAAATATATATGTACACATATATAAAATAAATAAATAAAAAGGATTTTACCACAGGGAAGCTTTTTTATTAAGAGGCTATAGAGTGTACCATCTAGTCTGCAGTTGAGGTAAGATTTGCAGTTTCAGTAAAAGAAGAGGTGCTCTCTGTGTCCAGAGAGTGACATCAGAGGGGTGTGGATGAGGGGATTATGGAGAACTGCTGAAAGTGCCTGCAAGAGTATAGGCAAACTTTCAAAATCCACCAGTTCTTTTGTTTTTCTTTTCTAACCTAACTTGAACCACAGAGGAACTGGGGACTGTAATTATGTAGCTGGTAGAATTATGAAGAGTATAGGTGGTAGAGAGAGGGGTGGGGAGAGGAGAAGGAAAAGGAGGAGGAGGAGGAAGAGGAAAAGGATGAGCAGAGAAGGGAGAGAGGAGAAAATAACTTAATTGCCACATAAAATTGTTTGTGAATTGAAGGTCTCCTGCTTTCAGATATATTTTCCTATATTCACCTTACTGTGTATAGCTAAAATCCATGGACATTGGATAGAAAACAATCATAAGAAGATTCAGAATATTTGAAAAATGGCAGACTCAACTAGGGAACTTGAGGCCTGAGGAATGACATAGGGATGAGTTCCTTGGGTTTTCTTTTAGCTTCATATATCACAGGGCAGGTGGCACTGGAGAAGCCAATAACCCAGAAATGCCAACGGATATAGATTATAGAAACAAAAACACGCATACAACAAATTTTTCTGTCTCTCCCTCCACGCCCCCCTAACCAAAGAACCAGGAGAGGGACATTCTAACAACATAGAATTTTAAAACAGTAACTGTTTTACCCAGGCAGACAACACAGAAATAACTGTTATTTCACCATGACTTGCAAAGGTCATGTAAGTAATTCCAAGGAATCTACAAAAATGCTACAAGAACTAATATGTATTCTACAAGGTTTGCAGCCTACAAAATAAGAATATTAACATACAAAAGCCAATAATATTTATAGGTACTATGAATGAAAATGTGAAAACTGAAATGAAAAATATAGTACCATCTACAAACATTTAAAAAATGAAATACTTTGTTAATCTAACAAAACATATTTAGGAGTTTCGTGTTATAAACCACAAAATATGGATGAAATGAATCAAAGTAAATCTAAATAAATGGACATATATAGTGTATTTATGAGGTGGAAAATTGAATGTAGTAAAGGTTTCAATTATCCTAAAATTAATATAATATAAAGGTTTTGTGAAATTCATGTAAAAGTGCCAGCAGGATATTTTATGTTGGTTAGTTTCTTTTAAAATTTATGTAGAAAGTCAAAGGTTCTATTAAAGTTTAAACATTTTTGAAAAGAAGAATAAAGTGAGAGTAATAATCTGATCCAATAACAAGCATTATTATAGTATACAATATTGAAGATGGTATAATACAGAAGGTATAATACAGATGGTATAATACAGAAGATAGTATAATCCATACAACAAAATAAATAGCTCAGAAATATGTCACATAGATCTGAAGGCCAAGTGATATTTGACAAAGGTGCAAAAACAATATGGTGGAGGAACAGTCTTCTCAATAAATGATGTTGGATCAATTGGTTATGGGGGGGTAGGAAAAAGTGTTTTTGACATAAATCTCACATAGTATACACAGTTAAATAAAAATAAATCATAAATTTAAATGTAAATTATAATACTATAAAATTTAGATAATGAGATAGAAGAAAGTCTTTGGGGCCTTGGGTTTGGGGCAGAGCTCCTAGACATGACTCTAAGAATGTGATCTACAAAGAAAAAAAAATGAACTCATTAAAAGTAAAAACTTTTGTTTTATGTGTCTGTTAATGTAAAGATGAGGTAATAACTGGAGAAAATATTTTCAAATATTGTATATATGCGCATCTGACAAGAATGCATATCTAAGATATGTGAAGAGCTATCAAAACTCAACAGTTAAAAAATATAATTAGAAAGTGGGTAAAAGACACAGATATTTTATTGGAGTAGATAAATGGATTACAAATAAGTACATGAAAAGATATTTAATGTCAATAGCCATTAGGGAAATGCAAATTAAAATCACAATAAGCTATAGTTATACCCCTATTTAAAAAGTGAAAAGACAACACAATGACAATACCAAATGCTCTCTAGGATGAAGAGCAATAGGATTTCTTGCACATTGTTTCTGGCAATGTAAAATAATAGGAGTATTTTAAAAATATATTTTGGAATTTTCTTTAAAAACTGGACATACATTTATTAAAATTTACTGCAATAGGATTTCTTGCACATTGTTTCTGGTGTTGTAAAATGATAGGAGCATTTTAAAAGATAATTTGGGGGGCTGGGGTTGTGGCTCAGTGGTAGAGCGCTCGCCTGGGATGTGCGTGGCCTGGGTTTGATCCTCAGCACCATGTAAACATAAATGCATTGCATTGTATACAACTAAAGCAAATAAATAAATATTTAAAAAATTTAAAAAAAGATAATTTGGAAGTTTCTTTAAAAACTGGATGTACATTTATTAAAATTTACTGCATGATCTGGCCATTCCAGAGAAACGAAAATGTCCATCCACACAAAAACTTATACATGGCTGTTCATAGAAGATTTATTTGCCATGGTAAAAAAAAAAAAACTGGATGCAACCAGAATGGCCCCTCAGTGGGTGAATGATTAAACAAACTGTGGTGCCTTTATGGTAGGGAATACTGATCAGCAACAAAAGAGAATGAACTGTCACACACTATTTCAATGGCTCTCAAAGACATTATATTGAGTGAAAAAAAAAAAGAGGGAAATCTCAAAGGTCACTATAAAAACATTCTTGAAAGTATAAAATTATGGAGAGAGGAAGCAGGTTAGTGGTCCCTGGGAGTCACAGGTAATGGCTGAAGGGCTTGGGCATGACAATAAAAGGTAGTTGATGGGAAATTTTTGTGGTGACAGAACTGTTTGATATCTTGATTGCAGTGGTGATTAAATGGATCTATACATGATAAAATGATGTAGTACTATGCATATGTATCATGCCAATGTCAGTTTCCTGGTTTTGATATTATACTATTATTATGTAAGATATAACCATTGGGGGAAGCTAGGTGAAAGCTACATGGGACCCGTAGACAACTTCCTGGGAATATAAAATTATTTCAACATAAAAACTAAAAACCGTTTGTTATTAAAATGTTTGTGACTTAAAGTGTTTGCTGTAGTTTCTGTTACCAGAAAACAAGTAGGGAATTCTTAGGATTCCTGACTTTTTCCTCTACTTGTACATGACTGTTCATAGCAGGTTTGTTTGCCATAGTAAAAAACTAGACACAACCAGAATTGTCCCTCAGCAGGTGAGCGATTAAACAAACTGGTAAAGGAAGAATTGGTATGCCCAATGGGTGAACTTAAAGGGACAATCAGAGGCAAAATTAAGTTGCTTGTAAGATGGCACTTGATGTTGCTGCTTGCTCAATGTACTCTTTACATATAATACTCTTTTTCTAAAATGCTTTATTCTTTTGGTTTTGATTGAATGACACTCTTCTTTTGCCTGTATTTCTTTTCACAAAATATGTTTTTCATATTCTATCACTTGGTGGAGACTACTAATGAGCCAGTCATTCATGTCATAGCCTCTGACTCACACCTCTTAATTTATTTCCCATCTCTACTTCCCCAATTCCATTTTCTCATGTGATCAACAACCAAGTTCTGTTGTCTTTTATTTTCTAACCTTGTGTCTGCTACCACTTCCCCTGTTTTTGCCTCCATTTTCCTCTCAATTGAAATCATGTAGTATCTCCAACATACACCTTCATATCTGCATGCTTGTTCTTTATCCTCTGGTCACTAGCTGGAGTGATTGATCTGAAATGCATTTAACCCTGCCATTTCTAGCCTAAATTCCTTCAATGGTTACTCATTGTTCACAGGACTAATTGAAATTTCTTGATGTGCCAACCAAGGTTCCCAGTGTTGTGGTCAGTGCCACCCTTTCCACCCTAACCCTTCTGTACAGCCTGACTCACATCTTATAGAGATTGCTATCTCCACACTGTTGTTCATGCTCTGTCCCTCAGATTGAATGTTATCTTTATGTGGAGTATGTATACATACACATATGCACTGCTATATTATTATTAAGATTCAGTTCAAGGCTCAAGGCTTCCAGGAAACCTCTGACCCTTTTAGTATAAGTCAGTTTTCCCTTCCTGTCTTCCTCACATTGCTCTTTTATTTTTTGCCTTTGGTACCAGTGTGGTTTTACCTGATAAGTAATGAACTGGATTGAATTATCTCAAAATCTTGCAAGATTTTATTTTATTTTTTATGAACCAGTAAGACATACCTTGTATCATTTGACATCTCTCATTCCACATTCATTCAAATTGAATAAACACTAGTTAATTGCTGAAGGAGCCCTAATTAGGAAGGGCTGTTGTAGCTAGCTGGAAGCCATAGGTTCCACCTGATATGTATGTGACGCACCTGTAGGCACCCGCAAACCTGAAGGTATATAACCGGGTGAAAGCGGTCCGAGTTAGGAGAACGAATTCATTCGGTCAGCCGGGCAGTCACTCGGTCGGTCAGAAGAATCAGAGCGGCCAGAACGTAGGCAGAGCGGTTACAGAAGAGAAACCAGATAGAAGACAGAAGAGAAACCAGATAGAAGAAGTAATGACTGGTCAGAGTTAGGCCGAGACTCCTGAGGAAGACAGAAGACAGAAGAAAGAAGAAGGAAGAAAGAAGAGAAAGAAGCTCTAATCTTTCTCTAAGCTAAGCTCTATCTTTCTTTCTCTCTAAGAAGAAGCTCTATCTTTCTTTCTCTCTAAGAAGAAGACAAGAAGAAAAGCTCGCTTTAATCTTTCTCTCTAAAAATCTTTCTTTCCCTCTCTAAGCTCTAAGAAAGTAGAAGTAAAAGTAGTAAAAGCTTAACTCTGCCTCCGAGAGTTTTTCCTCCCGGTTTTCGGTACCAGGCAGCTTACAAATTGCTTCTGTGTAGGAATGATGTTAGAAACAGAAGATATAAAAATAAGTGAGGCATAGACTTGCCCTTCTTTATCTGTAAGTATACAGCATGCATTTTTATTTGCTGTTAGATGGAGAAAGTAGGGCAAGACTCTCTCGAGTAAATTAACAACTTTCTTAAGCCATGATAATAGGAAGATGAGCTCCATGAAGCATTCTGCTGCCCAACCATGCTGCAGAGGAGTCACTTGTGCTGGCACAGAAATTTTCTGTGGTCAACACATCCTTACCACTTGCAGCATTAGGACAAGCAGAGCCACAGATGCTATGAGGCAGTTTATGCCAGTTAATTCATCTCGGGCACTTCAGTAGTAATGTCAGCTACCTGGTGAAGGTTTTGGGAATCTGATCTTTCTCTACAGCACTATCCACAAGATAGTAGAAGAGCATTTACAGCAGAAGTAACTTGGTGAGGTCAGAACTTAGATGTTTTCTGTTGTCAGAGAGCCATGCTGCCAGCTTTCCAGCACCACTTCCCCGTCTCCCATGTTGATTCTAAACATTACTCTGTTTTTATTGTTATTTGGGTTGTAAAGGATTAGGAAATGTTAAAGTAAAATGTTGCAGGGCCATGGAAGACTCAAAGCTCTTGGTATGACGCCTGGTCCTTTGTAATATTAAACAATCAGTGTATAGAAACAATGAAAGTGTGTCTGTGCAATTCTGTTAGATATCAAAAGACCCTTTGGAAGACAAATAGGAGAAGCATTGCTGCCTCTCTTTTTATACTATGACAAAGAGCTAATTCAGCTTCTTTAGCAGAAACTCAATAAGCACAACCCTTTCAAAAAGCCTTTATATTCAATGTAAAGGAAAATGTGTCTTCAAATCCTATGAGTCCGGCTTCCACTGGTTTCAATGGGAGCTGTACATTCAGAGCCAAGGGCTAATTTTGGCCTATGTGTTTCCCCAATAAGTTCTCTTGGGTGATCATGTTTTGCTTCAGCAAAGTGTTTCCTCTAGCTATTAGAGCCAGTGTTTAAAAGTTTAAAGGAATGCGAATAGGCCAAAATCTAAATCAATATTGTGTAGAACAAATAAAGAGAAAAGAGATTTAGGCAGCCAGCATATGGTGTGTGCTCCAATTCCCTGTAGGCAGATCAAGGCAGTTTCGATAGGAACTTAAAAATAAAGGAGCCTAAAAAAACCAGATGTTAACAAAACTGTTCTCTACCCCTCAGTGAGAAATGACTGGTTAGGTTTTCAGATCAAGACATTGGGATCATGAAGGGAAATACTGTTGCATGGTGTCAAGTGAGAACGAGGGCATAGAGAATACCAATCAATAGGCAAGGATCTTATTCACCTTCCTCAATGCTAATTATTTTACCCAGTTTTTAGTGACTGTTTAGTTTTTAGGCATATTACTTTTGCTCTTGTAGTTTATATGGAAAGTATGTGGTATGAAGACTACATTCTCCTTTCTAAACCCCTACTTTTTCTTTTCAACTCCCCCTCAGAAGTCCTCTTACGAATAACATTTCTGGGAGCATGCTGGCCTACTGATCTCTAGGGCTCTGAAGATTACTCATTATCTTTTGCCCTTTAAGATCCCAGAGTGATTCTAGTTTCAAACTGATGACGGGAAGGAAATACTATATTCAAAGAACATCCAAAAGCAAGTTCATCACAGGCCCAGTGTATAGTGTGACCTTTTACTTCGCTGTAACAGCAATTTGAGATGTCATGGCACACACACACACACACACACACACACAAACAACAACAACAACAACAACAAAACAACAACAACAAAAAAAAACAACAAAAAAAACAAAGAAAAAAGCTCAAGACCTTCAATTTTTATAAAAGAGTATCTAGTATAAGATGCTTTCATTATTGAAATGCCAAATTTATTTTATTATGAAGAAAATTTACTTTTTAAGAATATCCCATAATAACTGCTGCAGTAATAAAAATAATGGACTTTGTAGAGATTTATGTTCCAGGGTCTGCTTTTACACATATTATCTCATGAACCTCTAAACCAGTTATAAAAGGATTTCCCAGTTTTTTCTCCATGATATAATTCCAACAGTTAAGTCCAAAAGTCCTAGGAAAAGATATATATTTTTAATTATGCCAGGCATGGTGACATTTGTCTGTAATTTCAGCAATTTGGGAAGTTGAAGCAGGAGGATGGCAAGTTTGAAGCCAGCCTCACAACTTAATGAGGCCCTAAGCAACTTAGTGAGATCCTGTCTCAGAAAATAAAATAAAATAAAATAAAATAAAATAAAATAAGCACTGGGCATGTGGCTAAGTGGCTAAGCACCCCTGAGTTCAGTCCCTGGTACCAAAAAACCCCAATAAAACAAAAAACCCAAACCAACCAACCAATCAACCAACCAAAAAAACTAGGGAGGTCTGAATTCCAAAGTAATCACTTAAAATATGTATGTGTAATTATTTTTTTACCACAATAAAATTGGAAAATCTAAAGTGATTTGACCTTAAGTTTTATGCCATGGCAATATCTCAGGAGATGGATTCTCCTTGAATAAGCAAGGGTTCTTGAGTTATACTACAAGGTACGATAGGCACCTGCTTTCCAATTTCTCTGCCTCTTCTATTTTCCTCTCCTGTGGAAAATGCTTCCTGAGTTTTCTGACTCTATGGTGAGATATTTATACTTTACCAAATAAGAAAAAGTGTATGAAAGTGCTTAACAATGTAATTTATTTTTCATTCTAGATATTTCATACCATTCTTGGGGAGCAATTCTAGGTATTTTTGACTCTTTTACTTTTTTCCCTCTTACTTTTGTTCACCTTTCAGATTTGTGTATCTTGCTTGGAGTTATGGAAGCTATACAAAAGTCTAAAATTCCTTCCCTATCCTAGAAGAGTTTGTTGCTATGTCAGGAGAAGGGATATGTATACACAGTACAATTTAAAATTAAAATAGTATATCTTGTATACTATGTATATTACACTATGTCTGGAAGAGTAAAACGTAGGAAGGAAATCAGAAATTCTTCATATGGGGCTTGAATAGCTATCTAGGTCTGAATAGAGGATGCTGGAAGAATTTGATAGAAGGGGAAGAGAAAGCACTGATGAGAGGGTGGGTAAGGATGTAGATGTGACAGAAATAGGGAAAGGAGAGGTAGATACCACTTAAGACATGGAACAGAGATGAATGAGCGTGCACTGATAGACAGAGGTGGGTTAACCTGACTGATCAACTCGACAGGTAGGAAGGTTTGTGTTAAGGAGCTATTGAGAACCATGGTTGCAAAGCTGGTTGGGGCCTTTCTCTGTAAAACAAAACATTAAACTATGGAGTTTGAAAACATTTTGGCAAGGTGAGCAACTAAGGTTTCTGAGAAGGAACATGGCACTGAAAGAAACATTTTAGACAAATAAACCTAACAGTTATGTCCAAAAAAGGGATAAGATTAGTATCAGAGGGAGCAATTAGGAAGTGTCCCCAGGAATCCAGGCAGAAGGTGATAAAGGCCTAGACTTATTCCAACTCCTTACAAAACCCACATATTTCCATGTCTTGGGAACCCCAAATTTCTCAACATTGCTCAGGATTCCATCAATCTCAGAGGCTTTAAACCAAATGGGACAATTAAAAATTTGTCATAGGGATTGTAGATGTATCTCTACAATTAATGAAAGAAATAAAACTGCCGTGGAGCCCAATTTACTTGAAACGGAGAACTGCACAGACCCAGAGTAGCAGATGCTCAATTTATGTAATTCTTTTAGACTTTAAGTAAAAATTACTGCATGGTCTAGGTGAGAACAGATTTTTATTAAACATGGCTTTGGAGACTGACCAGGCTTGCCTTGGTTGGACTCTCTGCACTGTACTTT
This sequence comes from Tamias sibiricus, assembly GCA_025594165.1. Taxonomy (NCBI): domain Eukaryota; kingdom Metazoa; phylum Chordata; class Mammalia; order Rodentia; family Sciuridae; genus Tamias; species Tamias sibiricus. The sequence continues at coordinate 94,696,741 of CM046662.1, forward strand.
CCCTCAGGCCTGCTCTCCATGGGTAGTGCAGAGTTCCTATTGCCCCTCCTGAATCCCTTCGGGGCTGCTTGTCAAGGAGTGAGGACTTCATGCCACCTTTCTTGGGAAAGCCGGGGGGCAGCCAGTCAATGTCTTGGCTTACAACTTGGTTAACTGGCAGCACATTGCTTCTTGTTGACTTATATGGGGCTGAGTTTTCTCAAGGAATTATTACAGAGCAGAGGAGTGTAACCAAATAGGAGCTTTGGCTTTTCTAAATACTGGTGAGGTTAAATTCAGCAAACTTCAGGATTTGTAGTGATCTGCATGTATTATCCTTTTGGTATGTACTATACTCTCCACAGCTCTATTTTCTGTGGTACTTACTGTTCTCTTGAATGTGTCTTTTGAGTTAAGATGCTGTTTAGAGAATGGTAGAGCTGGAAGACCATGACATGAAATGCTGTATTATTCATTGTTTGGTGACTAGACTTTGTATCTGTGGTAAAAATAAACATGATGCTTCTCAGTTTATTTCAATCCATTAATACTTTCCTGTAATTGTGTAACTCCCTTGAAGGAAAGAAAGAAAGAGAAAGATAGGGGAGGAGGAGGAGGAGGAGGAGGAGGAGGAGGAGGAGAAGGAGGAGGAGGAGGAGGAGAAAGAGGAGGAGGAAGAGGAGGCAAGAGGAGAGGAGGAGGAAGGAGTAGAGGAGGAGCATCAGTCTCATCATAGTTTTTTGGAGCAGGCTGAATGACAGAGTTTTCAGAGAAGTGTAATGATTGCCTTAGTACCATTCTAAGCATAAAGAGTTTTCTTTTTCTTCTACAATAACAGTTTTCCTTCCCATTCTTTCATTTGGAAGCAGTCATTTTTATGCTGGTAAAAACCTTGGTTGCAATTTTTCTCATTAAGATGGAAGAATCAATTTCTGGCCATTTGGGCTTCAACTTACTTCACAAATGTGCCAGTAGGTGTTGCTATGCTAGCACTAATGTTGATTCCACAAAATGTAACTGGTCACTTTGTGGTGAGTGGGTCCCTAAACAATCCTAATTTGTGATTTCCTTTTCAAAGATCAAAATACTGCCACCAAATGCTGAAGGCCTGATGGGATTATTTTGACTGCTAAATAAGATTTTAAATAAAGAAGATCTTCTGTTCTGCTGTGTCATATCACAGGACTGGGAAATAATTTCAAGGTCTTCCCAGAAGTTAAGATAGTTTGGTCTTTGGAGGAACAAGCAAAGACAATTTGAACAAATAGAAGATCATTTTTTTTTCATTTTTGCTCTTCCTAATTCCTGCACTTCATTCATAATATATACTAGTATCACCCCAGTGTCCCAAATTCACCTTAAAAAAAAAAAAAGTGAAGATCTCTTTTCCTGGTATAAGCTAGCAGGCATAGAAAATCCTTGAAATGTGTTCTTGTTTGTCAGACAAACAAGTGAATTCACACGGGATCTACAGTTTAACTCTTCATGACAGAGGGTATCAGGTGTGTTTACATTGAAAAGTATTTTCATAATCCCATGTAGGCAGAAGCAAATGTCTACCTGTGTTAACCTCTATAACCCTGAGTACTGTACTAATTATTAGACACGAACAATAGATTCTGCTTCTGTTTTTAACTTAAATTTCCTGAGCAAAACCTGAAAACTTGGAAGACTGAAATATTTGTGTTTGTTATATCAAAAAGTGAAGTCTTAATATTAAAAATCCTATTAATTTATTCTTAGGCAATAGGCCAACCATTTCAATGTATGCTTTGATGAAGAAAAAAAAAAGGTGTATCATATAATGCTTTTACATCTCATTTTCTTACTTGTATTAAGAATGTGAAATTGAACAATGAAAATCCCAAACTGTCAGAGTGTTGTTTTTCTTTTTTAATTGTTAAACATGGCAGAAACGTACATACCTCAGGATGAAAACTGTGCTCTGATCTGAAAACACTGTTTCTGGAATATGGTGCACATTCTGGTACACAGTGAAAGGAAAGGCAGTGGGTGAAGAAACGAAGAAAGAATAAAGCACTAGAAGGAGATGAGAGAGAAGGCCAGGAGAAGTGTGAAGAAGGAATGCAAAGGTGAAGCTGTTATGTTTTTGTTTTCATAGTGGCAACTATTCAATAATACGAAGTAATAACAGTTTATTGAGCCTTTAACAGGTAGGGCTGAATCGCATGAGCCAAAGAGAACATGGATTTTTCTATAAATTGCTCAGTGCACATTTTAAAATAATCTTTAATAAAACAGTGAAGTACTTCTGTTTTAGAAATCTCTTAGCACTTTCTAAATAGCAAAACAATAAAGCATCACGAAGAAAGGGTTCAGAGCAAAGTAAATAAATCTGAACATTTTTGTATTATTTTATAATGAATTTTCATTGATTTTTTTTTTTTTTTAGTTGCATGATTTGCAATCTGTGATCTTTCCCCCTCCTTTCGTCCCTCCTTCCCTCCTTCTCTTTATGCTCCCCTTTCTCTGTATCTCTCGGTGGTGTCATTTAGGGGCAATGTCAGTGTGTATTAGCTAGCTGAGGGAGATCACACAAGGTGAAGGGAAAGGCACCCAGACAGGTTTTCTCCCTGTAGAGTTTCATTATTGAAATGCTCTGAAGTCATGGGTGGTGAGTGTGAAAATGGAGAGATGCAGATTGGTTGGTAATCAACTCAATGTTCATTCATAGTAACCCGAGATGCAGCTTTCTAATCATCCCCTGCACCATCCCATGGAAGCTGGGTTTAATTCAGCTAAATGGCCCATGATAAGGACTTCACTCCCCTTCAATTTGGTTTCTCCCCTCTGGCGAATTCTTAATCAGAATTTCCAACTATTTAGTAACTAAATTAAAATCTGTAAATTGTAGGCAACTGCATCTAATGCAATGATGTATCCATAATCATGGAAATTACATAGAATATTTGGTGTTATGAATGTTCTAACATAATAATAACATAGTTGAACTTTGGTATAGTGAAATAATATTGTTAGATACAGAAATGAAGCATAAAGGATAACTTATCTTTATTTCTGAAGAAAATATTTAAGTAGTAGGTACTTTTTCTCAAAAAAGTGTTGATTTAAAAGGAGTTAGGTGCAATATACCCACTCAAATAATAAATAATTGTGCTTATAAATGGATTGCTTAATATGTGCCAGATGTTTTGCTAAGCATTTTCCCTCCTTTATTTCATTTCATTTTCACAACAATTTAATGAGGCAGATTCTGCTACCATTCATTTCTTATGTACTGAAAAACTGAGACTCAGAAAGGTTAAGTAAGTTTCCAAGGTCACACAACTGGCTGAAGCTGGAGCTAGGATTCAACTTCATATATGCCCAATTCTAGTGTTTTAGCTCTTTTTCTACTATAGAAATATAATCTGCATATATTTATGCATTTCATTTTTATTAGTTTTGTTTTGTATGAAATGCACATCTCAAAATGTGAGCAAATCAAAGAGATAATTGAGTGTGTGACATATTTAGTTTAAGTCAGACTTCCTGCCCCATAGGCATTTGTAATGGAAAGTTAAGCACTGATACTTGAAATTGTGAAATAATGTCAATAAAATAGAAGACTAGAGAAGATTAGAGTAAACAGGGATAATGAGGAAAGGCTTCCTGAAGTAGGAGAGACTAAACTGAATTCTTAAATATAGAGGTGTGTGAACATTATTAAAATAGCTAGGAAAATATTCTTAAGGTGAATAAATTGCTATCAGGAAAAAGTGAGGCCAGTACACTAGCTCAGCATTTCGTAACCATGGGTATGCATTAGAATCCTTTAGAGTGCTTCATAAAATACAGTTTCCCGGGTTTCACCTGTCCAATTATATGTAATCTTTGCTATAGGAACATGTATATGGTATTTCTTTGATGTTCTCTAGGGAATTCCAAGGTACAACAGGATCTAAGAATGACTGATTAAAATTGTATTAAGCATTTGGTTCATTGGGTTTGGGGCAAAGTACAAAATTAGATTGAGTGGACACTATGCAGCCAAAAAATAACAAAATTCTGATGTTAGACTTGATAGAATAGGTACGTGGTCAAAACTGGAGATTTACGAGTGATAGAAATCAAGTCAATTCAATTCAGCTAACAAATCGAGTCAATTCAATTCAGCTGACAAGAAGTGTGAACACATAGGTGTGAGGTACTGTAGAGGGATATGAAAAGATGAAAAAAATCTGGTCTTGCCCTTCTGAGGATCATAGAGATGGTAAGAGGTAGAGTGATAGTTGTGTTAAGGCACACCTGCTAAAGCCTATCATGGAAAATAAAAAACGCTCTGGGTTTACTTAGAAATACACTAGTTTGGACTGGAAAATAACTCATGGGTTTTACACAGGAGATAGCTATCATTCATATTTTGACCAAAAAGTAAAAAGATTTTTTTTGCGCGGGAAAGGAGGAGAAACAGCATTGTGGGTATAAAATGCGATAGAGTTTGGTGGCTCAGAGTTTAATGTGAGTGAGGGTCTAATGGTGAACAGTAGAAAGGAACCAGGTAAGAAGTGGAGAGAGCTCAAAGAGAAAGGAGGCTTGAGGCCAGAGTGCTGTAATATCTACCCGAGGGCCAAGGTATGAGTCCCAGTATTTAGTGTAATGACTCCACACTCATCTTCAAAACAACTGCACATGCTGCTCACCAAGGAGGCAGAGTGTGGCTGAGGATCAGGTGATAGAGAAAGTAGTGAGAGATGAACATGCTTGCCATCACAGGATATTGAGAGTACTACGTAGGGATGAATGAGCAACACGTAGCCATCGCTCCACAGAGAGGTTATATTAAACTTGTCACACATTCTTATGACTCTGTGTTACCCTCTTTCTATGTACTCATACTGAAATTTTCTTCCAATAATGCTTCTGTTCACCTTTTTTCTGAGCATTTTCAAGGAGACTTAATTTGAGCTTTCCTTTTTACCATGATAGCCTTTTATTTAAAACGTGAGTTTCAACATTTTGTTTTTTTAGCATGTGAATTTGTGTGGTTCTCCTTTAGATCATGAGCTTTTTGAGGGAAGAACCATCCAACTGTTAATGTAGACATTGACGTGTGAAATTGTAGGCAGATTGGCCTGTCTGGACCATAGAACTTTTAACTTTTTCAAAAGCTGAAACTATAACATTTTAAAATATTATATTGAGCTTACATGTATCAAAATCATTATTCAAATTAATCCTTTCCATAAACCTGTGAGGTAGACATTATTATCTGTAATCTAAGGCTTAGTGTGGCTAAGTAACTTGTCCTAAGTCATATAATTAGTTGCCTGGCTCCAAGGCCTTAACTCTAACTGGTATTTCCTACAGCAGTAGTTCTCAGTCAGGCAGCAGAATCCCCTGGAAGGCTCAGCCTGATTCAGTATTATAGAGTGGAGCACACAAATTACTTTTCTAGTAAGTTCCTATCCAGGTGACAAGAGTCTGCCAGTCTGAGGACAATCTTTGTGAACCACAGAGTCTGGTTTGAGATGTCCAGATAGAATATATTTTTAAAAAGTATCCTGGCGTGATGCTTAATGAGAAACTAATGTTGACAATCTCCATGGCTGAGGGCCCTCAATGCCACTGTGACTTGATTATGGCACCTGTTCTGAAGCAAAAGGAGTATGACAGTGGGGGTACTTCATGATTTTGAGAGGAAAGAGAGATTGGTAGGTACGCTAGACCAGATGTATTAGAGTAGGGAAGATACTGGAATTTGAGTCTTTCCCTCTTTGGCTGTTTGCAAATTCCGGCCAATCAGATCTTCCTAAACCATTGCTTTCCTCAAAGTGTTACTCAGGAATCTACGGAAGCTCCCCACTAACCGCTGGCCTCAGTAAGCTGCTCTTTGCTGGGACTTGCCCACTCAGATCAGCCTAGGCTTTTCAGCGTCCTAAGTCTCACATGGCACCTTTGCTTTCCAGTTCTCTTTGGTCCACCTCATGGGCATCCCAACATCCTTGGCTTTGCTGAATCCCAGTCACCTTCCTAAGCTCTCTTTATTATAAAAATTAAAATGTGAAATTAGTGCTCACATGGTAATAACAGAAAGAGCACAGAAAGGCTGAGAAAGAAAATTTAACTTTCCCCTGAACCCTAACTCCTTGGTCCCACTTCTCAGAGGAAAGAAATTTTAAGCCTTAAAATTCATTTAACTGTGCTGCTGTTTCGTGATTATCATTGTATAAATCATTTACTTCCTGCCCTGAACATAAAGACATAAGCTTCTTACACTTCTGTATCCCCTCCCTGTTCTCTCTACATAGTAATGTTGTATAGTTGATCAGATTAGTTTCATTACTAAAACTATGGGAATATTATTCTTTCTCAATCTACATAAGGTATCATGCTCATTTTATTGTCTTCTCCAGATTTGTATTTGAATGCCTTGCTTTTCTTCCTGCCATGGCTCCTTCTAATATCATTCTTCTTACTTTTCAAACCTTTACCAAATCAGGCAGTTCAAGTTTAAAAAAATATTTGTTCCTGGTGTTCTTATGACTCAGTCTTCATTTGTAGTTCCCATGTGGGATGGTTATTACCAAGTCTGCTATAAGGTAGCTATCTTAGGACTTCCCTGCTACCTTCCTGGTTTGAGTCAATTGTTTCTTTTTGGTTTACTTTTTGTCTTACCTTTTTCTTTCTTTCTTTCTTTCTTTCTTTTTCATTTATTTATACTGTCCTTTTTTGAAGCACATTCCCCAATTTTTAAAAATTTTTTATTTGTGCATTGCAGTTATACATAACAGTGAGGTTCATTTTGAAATATTCATAGATGAATATGACATAATTTGCTCCATTTCAATTCCCTGGACTTCACCTTCCTCGCCCCTTCTCCCTCTTTCTTATTCCCTTATTATATTATACTTGTCTTCCTTCCCTTTACTTATTTTTAATTGGTGTATTATACTAATACATAAAAGTGGGATTTAGTGTGATATATTCATACACGCACAAAATAAAATAATTTGGCTGATTTATCACATAGTTCCTCCCCTTTTCCAACCCTCCTCCCTCCAGCTTGATTCCCTTCTTCTGTTCCACTTTTTTCCCTTCTATTTTTATAAGATTCCCCCCTTTAAAACTCTATTTTTTTCTAGATTATGCAAATGAAAGAAAACATTTGACCTTTCTGAGTTTGGCTTATTTCACTCAGCATGATGTTCTTTAGTTCAATTAATTTACAACGTATGTCATAATTTCATTCTTCATGACTAAGTAAAACTCCAACATGTATATAACACATTTTCTTTATCCCTTCATCTATTGAGAGACACCTGGGCTGGTTCCATAACTTGGCAATTGTGAATTGGGCTGCTATAAATATCAGTGTGCCTGTATCAGTTCAGTATGCTGATTGTAATTCTTTTGGATAAATACCAAGGAGTGGTATATGTGGGTCATATGGTGGTTCTATTTCTAGTCTTTTGAGGAACCTCCATACTGCTTTCAAAGTGGTTGTACTAATTTACTGTCCCACCACCAATGTATGAGTGTGCCTTTCTCCCCACATCTTCAATGGCACTTAAGATGTGTATGTGTGAGGAATGTTGTATGTGTTCTTGTACATCTGATAGTATCTTTCCATGTAAATATTTTATTTCTAGTTTGGCTAAATTGTACAGAAATTGATATTGACAATCACTTTGCTTCAGAAAGATGAGGTTTTACTCTAGTTTTTACTCCTTAATATTCAGTGTGGTTATTGAGAAACAGGATTCTGAATTATAATTCTGTGTAAGAGAACTGAGTATTTTTCATGCAGGAAAATTTTACAGTCTTTTTTTTTTAAGTGTTCTAAAAATTCACCAGAATTTCCTGTAATGTGACTAGTTTCATTTATTTATTTATTAATATTTCTATTCTTTTGGTGGGATGTTAGAAACTGGAGGCCAATCTCATAAACTGGAAATTTGCTTTCTTTGACAATTACCTTTTCTAAATTGTTTTGTTTTCATTATTGTCAAATGTTGAATCTCGTGGATCAAAACCTTTCATTTTGTAAGTTTTTGTCAGACTTTCCATCTTTTTTCTCTTTCTGTTCACTACTTTGATAAATTTATACTTTTTTTCTGATTCACTGCTTACATTTTTATTTCATAAACGTACTTTAATATGTAGTAACTTTTTCTTGTTATCTATTTTTTTTCATAGCAATTTGCTATCTCTGGGGTTGTATGTTCTGGTGGATTCTTATCTGTCTCACATTTAGAACACCTTCCTCAAGTCTGATGATTGTGTCCATGTTGAAAACTAAGATCTGAAAAAGTAGAGTGGGAAATCTTTGTTTCTGTTTGTGGCTATGAAACGTATGGGGTGGTTTTGCAGTTACTATTTGGAGAGAGGACATTTATGCTAGAGAAGCACTGTGTGTCAAAATGTAGCGATCTCTTCCTGGGCTTTTTCAATATTTTCCCATAGGAAATATATTCATTCTCCTCCCAAGGGTAGAGACCTAGTTGCTAGAGTTTCCTGCAGCACATGGAATATGAGTGTAGAGTTTGTGGGGCTAATTGACTACTTCATTAACTACATTCTTTGGTGAAAACTTTCAAATCTGTGGTTTTGTTTGCATCATTCCTATATCTGCTTAACACTTTCTATAATCTTATTGCAATCTTTGTATGCCATTGGATTCTCCAGATACCATGCTGGGTACCCTGGGTAGTGTGGATACAATCTTTGTAGGCCATTGGCTCAGTGTGATTTGACTATATGGAATTTGCTTTGGGTTTATACTTTCAATTTCTTTCTCTCTTTCTTTCCATCTTTTCTTTTTGTTGTATGGGGGATCCAACCCAGGGCCTTGTGCATGCGAGGCAAACACTATACCAACTGAGCTATATCCCCAGCTCATACTTTTAAATTTCTTTATGTTTATTTTAGTGATGTCTTGGGAAGAGCATGAGTAAACTCATGTATAAAATACCCATCTACATCCTAAGCTTAAAGCCCAATTGAATACTGCATTTTTTTTTCTATAAAATTTTGTTTTCATGATTTTAAAACACATTCTGATAGATTCTAACCTATTATAATAAAATCAATTTTCTCATTATGCCACTGATAATTCTTTATTTCCATGTTACTTTTAAGATTTTTAATCTAATCACTGCTTAGATTTCTTTCAATTCCCTCTATGATCAACATATACTATAACATATGTACAAATATGCCATAATAAATCACATTATTCTGTATAATTAATATGCACTAATAAGAAATAATTATTCTGGGGCTGGGGTTGTAGCTTAGTGATAGAGCACTTGCCTAGCAGGTGTGAGGCACTGAGTTCAATCCTCAGCACCACATAAAAATAAATAAATTAAATGCAGGTATTATGTTCATTAAAAAACATTAAAAAATAAATAATTATGTTGGACAAGTAGTAGGTGATTTGAAAGTATTTTTTCTTTTCTTTCTTTCTTTCTTTTTTTTTTTTTTTTTTTTTTTTTTTTTGGTACTGGGGATTGAACTCAGGGGCACTCAACCACTGAGCCACATCCCCAGCCCTGTTTTGAATCTTTAGAGACAGGGTCTCATTGAGCTTTTTGCGGAGGCTGGCTTTGAACTAGTGATCCTCCCATCTCAGCTTCCCCAGGCACTGGGATTACAGGTGTGCACCACCACGCCTGGCTGAAAGTATTTTTTTGATTGATTATATCCAAGAAATTAAGGAGATAATGGTATACACAACAGATAGTATAAATCTTGTTATTTGGCAAAGTGACAACAATATTGGCAAAGGTAGTGAAGTTGAGAAGGGAAGACAGTGAGAGAATATTATGGATGTTTGTCAGACCTTTTTCTTTGCAGATAGTTCTTGAGTACCCTTTCTAATTTGAGGCTACGTCTTACCTTATTAGTTTCTCTCCAAGGCTGAGGGTAGTAATTCACTTTCCCAGCCTCCCTTACATGAGAATATGACACAGTCATGTAACCAATCAGATGACCCTCAGCAGGACTTCCATTCAGAAGTGAGCAATGGGAAAACATAGCAAATGAGTAATTCCTTCTGGTGTAAGTGGCGTCAGAGACACCTGACTCCCAGGGTGGAAGAGTCCCTATTGCGCTGTGATGTGCAAGGCAGCCCCTCAGTGTGGTCTGGGCATTTTTTTTTTTTTTTACTAAGTAGCCACCAGGCCTAACCCTCAGGTGATCTTGGAGACTCTGTAGACATTCTTTCCTTTTGTGTTGGTTTTCATCTAAGAATCCTGAAGCATAAAGCAAACAAAAAAAAGTATGTGTGTGAGAGATGAAGTAGAAAATAAGATGAAAGTAAAACTCATAACTCTTTTTTGAAACATGGGAGCACATATAAGAAATTACGCAAGAAGCAAAAAGTAGAACCAAAAATAGGAGAACAAGAGACAGTTGGTTTTACAAAAACCATAGGCAAAGAAAGGAAACATGCAGCTTCCCATTTTATAATTACATGGAAATGGAAGGAACCAAGAATACTCATCTAATTTTGTTCTGGAGTGGAGAGTGCTGAAGAGTCACCCGGATGAAAGTCTGTCCAACCTCATGAGTGTACAAAGTGAGAGGGAAATAATGGAGGGATTTTTGTTTTTGCCTGTTATAAGCATATTTATCTAAGCCTCAATATTTGAAAAATTTTTGGAGATTGAGCATTTTACTTCTTCCTCTAATTTTTGCCAAGTTAATTTGTTAGTACATTATGTAATTGCTTATCAATATTCTTCATTTGTTCTCCCAACCACTTGCACTGCAGGGAAGAAATCATGTTCTGTGAGAAAGTGAATAATTGTTTTCCTGCTACCATGAATGAGTTGGACTGCATTAAAGCAGCCAAGGAAATACACTGCCTGGATTGGAACTTCTGGTTCTACTGTTGTCCAAGGAGGTTGGCTAACGCAGCAAAGGAGAGAGAACAAGAGAGTTGACATACATGTAGCCAGAGGACTGTAACAGGGAAATATAGGTGGGGTAGGAGAATGAAAGTATATGTGAGGAAAATGAACTTAGTTTTGGACATGTTAGGATTTCCCTGGTTAATGAGTAAATGAGCTATAATTGGTAATATGAAACTGAAGCTTGGGTGGAAGCTTGTGTCTAGAAACAGATAAGAATCATTCCATAAACGATGATCATTACAGATAGTAGAACTAATGTTGTTTCAAAAGGAAAGAGTGCAGAGACAAGACCTGGTACTGTGCAGAGGAAGAAACCCATATTTAGGAATATTGAAAGGTGAAGAACAGTCAAGAAAGCAAATAGAATAATCAAAACAGTAGGATGAGAAACAGAATGAAGTGTTTCCATGGAAATCACGAAAAAGTGAAGGGAGATTCTATCAAACAGTATAATACCATAAAACTACGGGAAATCTTCAAGCACTGTGCTTTGTATCCTAATCTACATATTAAATAATACAGGGGAGAGTCTCAGTTAATATTAAATCTATGAATAAATAATACAAGAACATAAGATTGGGAAAATAAAGTAGTTATCTTTCAGGTAGAATTTTGGTAGATTTGGAGGAAGCCGGCACAGGTTTTAGGGACTTAAGGAGAGAATGAGAATGTAAGCATAGAGACAGTGTTCTAGACTATTAAAAAATTTGGGCAGAGAAGAATATATAAAATAAATTCTTATTAGAGGGTCATCAGAATTCAATGAAAGAATTGTATAAATTGGAATAGACCTTTGCATGACAAAGGGCAAAAAAAAAAAAAAAAAAAAAAAAAAAAAAGGACCAGGGGATAAGAGGAGTTTAAAAAATTGCCAAGAAAGTACTAGATGAGGGAAATGAATGTATCATGACACTTTATCTGGAAAAATTTAAGAACAGCATTTACAGATGTATCCCTTTTGATATAGTGCAATGAAAAATATTTCAAACCTGACCTACTTTGAGTCACAGTTAAGTGCAGAGTCTTAGACCATAGGATTGTGAAACTTCAACAGCCCTCAACCTCTTCATTTGACAGAACTGATTCTATGGATGATTTGAATCTTACAGTAAAGATAGAACTAATTTGAGGATTGGCAAAAATGAGGATTGGCCTAAAGTTACTTTCTCTTTGGTTTTCTAATTGGCTGAACAACGCAAAAGACATATGGTTATGTGTTGCTTACTGATAGGAATACGTTCTGAAAAATACCCTGTTAGGTGATTTCCTCATTGTTGGACATCCTAGATTGTCCTTGCACAAAAGAGGTGGTCACACACCTAGGCTATATGGAGTAGTTGCCATTATGTATGCACTTTGTTGTTGATCAAAATTTTGCTATGTGGTATATGATGGTACACAAAATCAAGGAATAATGAGTGGATGCAACTCCTTGATGCCCCTTTTATCATTATTAGTTAAGGTTTAGGCTAAACTGCTATATATAACAAGAGAGCCTACCTACAGTATGTTAAGTGATAGAAATTTTTTTTGCCTATGGAACAGCATACAGATGAGTAGTCCACAGCTTTCAAGGCTAAACTTTCAAGGCTAAACTCACGGTCGCTTCAGTATTGTCATTTAACAGCCACCAACAGGAGACAGAAAGACTTCAAGGCACACCATCTATATGAAGGAGACTTGGAAATTGTACAAAGTCCTTCCACTCACTCTTGTGGGTACAACTTAATCATACAACTACAGTGAGCTACAAAAGAGGCTGAGAAATATAGTCCATTGCTGGACCTCCATTGCTGCTACTGCGTTTTTATTTTTCATGGTTCTGCATAAACATTGCTGCTTGTAGCATTAGTTAGGTGTTTCAGATGGGAGAACTGAGGCAACAAAACAGACATGCAAAATGAATACTTAATGAAACATCACAACATATTGAATAAATATGAGAGAGATTAAACACCAGTTTATGAAGGCATCTATTTAAAACGACAATTCTATTTGGGTGCCTGTTTGAATTTCTACCATGCAGCATTTTTCAACCAGTGTGTCTGTTGTCTCTGGGCAATTAAAATTATTCAGCATCAAAATCCTAGCTCTGAGACCAGAAAAAGGAATCTAAGAAGCATTCACTAATAGTCTGATTCAGAACAACTGCTTCTCCCTTTGGTCTATTCATGCATATTTCAATTGGCATTAATGTAAAGTACCAAGTGGGCTCTCTTCTACATGAAATCCTTGTTCTCAACTTGGCAGCAATCCTGGCACTAGGTTCTAAATGGTCATTCTGGGATGGTAAATCAGCAATCCTCAGCTGATGGGTCTAACAATGAGGAGATTGCTGGAGGCAGGTGGTGTTGTGAGGCCTAATTCTGTTGGCATTAAGTGACAATTCATATTTGCTGCAGGAGCAGTAAATTGCACTGTTTTAAAACAGGAAATCTGAGTTAAAAGCTGTGTAAAACCATTATACTGTAGCCAGCACTCCAGGCTCTTCTAATTAGGTCATTTGGAAAAAGATGACCTTTTAGTTTCTGTGCCTCTTGGCTGGGGACACATGTTTCTGATTATCGTTTGTATTTTATTTTACCAAAGCTGTTGACAAGCTGAGCTTTTAGGGTGTGCATGTATGAATGTGTGTGTGTGAACACACGTGCATGCACACCCTTTGTGGAGTTAATGACATTTTTTGTGTTCTAGCATTTTGCAAAAAGAAGATGGAAACAACGAGCACAGTAATTTTAGTGTCAGAGCAACCAAAGTCATAAGGACTTGAATGAAGAACACACTAAAGGGCATTTCTGATGTACTGGTGTTTTAAGAAAACTTGACTTTAACTTTTTTGAAGTCACTATCAATATTTATTCTGTTTTGGGCTGGCAAGTGTGTGTAAGATATAAGGGAGAAATGAACTTCAGTTCACATTCTTACTAGAAAAATAGCTATTGGTCATGCTTGAAATTCTGTCCAGGACCAAAACCAAATATCTCATGATGATCTCTTAAGGCTCACTTGTCCTTCTGCACACTTTCTGGGGAATGTTTACAAATGCAAAAAAAAAATACTGTCATCCAATGACCACATCTTCCAAAGAAATTCAGAAATAAAAGGACAACATCTTTCTATTCCGTATTTTAGGAAACTGCCCCCAAAATGAGGTGCTTCCAAAGGCTGCTTCTCTGCTGACTTCTTTTTTGGTTGTGGGGAAAGTTTCTCAATGTGCTATCAGGTTCTTCATCTGGGATCATAAAATCACAGTGTTGGCAGGCCTTTGAGAAGGCTTCTAGCTCACAGTCTGCCTTGAGGCCTTTCTGAACTTAAACTCTCCTGGAATATAATGGTCTACTTTTAACAATCTCGCACAAGGGAGAGTTGACAAGGAAGGATGGTACTATCTAAATGTTTAATATATAAATTACTCCGGCAGTTTGAAGAAAATGTATGGAAGATGATTTGAAGTTTATTATGAAATTGCTAATAATTTATTCAACTCAATTTTCTCTTAGAAGTTCTATGGTGGGTAATGATGGGTATCTAACGGACTGGCTCTAAGTCTGGAACTAGCAGTCACTGTGTGACAAGAGATTGGCAATAAGCCAGCACATCCTGAGCAGAGGTTCTGAGTGCATAGCTTGGGTCACAGCCCAGTGAGGCCATAACATAGGTGAAGTGTTTCTGGACTTGGGCACTCTCTGAAGTCTGTCAGTTTATCCTGTTGCTATGGTAACCAAGAGGATTTGCCCCCCTCCCCCTTTTTTTTAAATGCTGGGGTGGGAACTCTTTATTATTGATATGTTAGCCAGCATTTAAAGAATCAATTGCAAGTGGGGAAAAGGAGGGCATTTGAATAGACAGCAGGGTTGAGACTTGGGTCCAGAAGACACTTCCTCTTGCCAGTTAAGTAGCTGGTTCTGATCACATTCATGAGGGTCTAGCGGACCTCCAAGTACAGGGGCTGTGATGACCAAGGGTTCCAGATGCTGTGCTCTGAAATTTGTCTGCTTGTTTGCTCTTAGGTCACATTACCCAAGGGCTTAGCCAGTGACTGAGTCAGGCAGGGATGCTAGGGAAGGCTCTTTACTGGAGACATACAGCTCCTCTGATAGCCAACTTTGGCTCTAGAGCACCCCCTACTGCCATGTAGAACTGCACTTAGGCTGCCAGGCATTCTAGGTTGTCTCTACCCAACTTTCTTTCCTTGGGTACCTCACTCAGTGTGTGGTCCCCATAGCGCTCTTGACTCTCTCCCGAGGTTCCCTTCCCACTTTTACCTGTACTTTTTCCTAACAAAATCCCTGCCTAGAGAATCCTTACTTCCTCAAACACAGTGAACCATGTGCTGTAGTGCTTTATAAAACTTTGTTTGAAGGCTTGGGGGTTTTATAGGAGAATGAGAATAACGTGAAAAAGGAAACCTTCAACCTGATCAAATCAAACCATTTAGTACCATCTGGGATGCTTATCAGAAGGAGTATAATTTTGAATGGTTTTACTTAGCCCCTTGCACACTGAGGCACTGCTGAGGATCATTTTATCTCCCACAGAAGGGAGTTCCCTCAAATCAATCCTTCCAGGAAATCTAGGACACTTCTTGCCTCTTTCCTTATTTCTCACCTTAGTCAATAAATTTAAAAGAATTAACGTCATACTGGTCTCTACAAAGATGCTGAAAAGAAGCCATCCTTAGGTCTTATAGTCTGAAATTCTCTATTTCAGAAAACGATTGTCAGCTTTTCTCTTGCATAAACCAAAGGATTATTACAGTGATTTTCCCCAGACATGAAGCATTATTTCTTTAAAATCATATATTGGTTTAACTTTTAGAATAGCATTCCTCAAACTTGACACTACTGACATTGTGGACCTAATAATTCTTTGTTGTGGTAGGTGGTCCTGTTCACTGTAGGTTTCTCAGCATGTCAGTAACAGGAACATCCCAGTCATGCCAAAGTAAAATGTCACCACACCTCACCACACACCCCCTCTGAGGGACAGAATCACCTATGGTGAGAATTGTTGACCCAAAGTAATAGGCACAAGCAATAGGCAACTTTTAAATAGCATTTTGCATCTATATGGCTGAGCATCTGCACTGTACATTAAATGCAATATTAATCAAAAAAGTAAAGTCCAAGGAAGATTTTTGTGTGTTCGTGTGTGAAACAATCTACCTCTACTATGCTAGGAAAAGTGAACTGATTTGTCATCTGAGCAATGTTGTTTATTAATGCAGAAAAAACACTAATGCCACCATTGTGCTAAAATGTTAAATGTATATAGAACTGTATATTATATTCCAAAGGTAACAGAAATCTCCTTCTAGTCTTACTTTTATTTATGGTGAGTGCTTTGCTTATATGATATAGATATGTGCCTTTTAAAGATCCCATCCCCTGGGATGTGTCAAGGATGCCTGTGCTCTGTGGCCATCTTTGTAAAGCTAGCTATTGACCTTCAGGTTATCCTACACCCAGAGGGGCTAAGGTTCTGCAGCTGAAAGCAGCTATATGTTGAATTCCTTTAGTTATGCATGACAGACACATCACTGCTATCTGCTGCTTTGTGTAATTCCTACCTTCTGGCCCTGCCTAATGTTTCAGCCTTGAGGGTGAAAGAGCACATTTGCTAGAGTGACTTATTGGGGTCATCTGAGTTTTGGCCTTCATTTTAGTATGACTCCAAAAGGCAAGCAGTTTTGGGGGTGAATCCTATGGTAGTTTGGTAGGAATAAAGCTCTGTGTACTTCATACGCTCATGGTAGATTTAACCTGAAACATTTCTGAAAGCTGATGGTCTAGGAATTGGGAAAGATACAAAAGTTTTACTTATTATGTAGGTCTCTCCTTAAGTATTTTATTATTTGGTTTGCACATATTTTCTTCTCTCTGTAAACTTTTGATCAAATTAAAGATTCAAGATATATACAATGAAAGAATTATATGATGACCCAAAGCAGAATAAGGCTACACATCAGAATGGCAAATACAGAAATTGCTATCAGAATTCACGGAAGTGGGTTTCTGTTTAGGGCAAATTGAATTTGGAAAGTGCTCCAGGAGGCGTTGGGGCTTGAGTTAGGCTTTGAAGATTGGTCAGGATTTATGGGTAAAGAGAAGGGTTCCTGCATCACAGACAAGGGATGCATGTGTGTTAAAAGAGTGGGAGCAAAATTTGGAGACAGAATCAGGTTGTGATGCTGCTGGGAAGGTTGATTTTACTTTTGTCAGGAGCTGTGAGGGACAAATATGGACAGGTAGTGATGGGGACCGATGCAGGGCATTTAGTTTAGGAGCTTTTAAAAATGTCTTACAAATGTTCCTTCTGCAGCTTCAATGATAATAGCAGAATTGCCAAAATCTGACTCAAGGTGGAACCCACTGTTCCCCAAACAAGTTTCATCAAAAGGGCTTTATGAGAAAAATCTGTTTACTGAGAGGACAACAAGGAAACAAAAATGTACTTGTGAGAGGTTTTCCTTCTTCAAGTAAGCAGGGACTTGAAGAAGAAGCAATTCTCTTTTTTTTCCTAAGTGATGTGCATAAAAAATGAGCTAAAAAGAACCTGAGTTAATGCTTGTGGGTAGTGCATGACATGGACGGTACCTGGTTCAGAGCACCTCTCAGTGTTGTGCATTTGGTAATGACGATCAGAAACTGGCTGCACTTTTAAGAGGTAGAAGCTGAGTATTGACTTTTATAAGTTATTGATCTTAAAATATCATAGGCTGCTTTTATACATACAAAGAATGTTGGCAAGGGTACATCTAGAGTTTCAGATTATCTTAAATATGTATAATTGGCTCAGAAAGACTGAGAGTGAGGGTGGGTTATGATTTTTAAGTTATTTTCTTAAAAAATCTGGTTGGTTTTCATCTGCTTTGAATTCTCCTACTTTAAGATTTGGGTTCATAAGATTTCAAAGAAGTCTGAAGAAAACTAAATTTCAATTTAAAAATTTAAACATAAATGTTACCTCCAAACTTTACCTAAATAATTGCTTTTAGGAATGATAAACCCAATTGTAGAAGTTATTTATTAAAACGCTGACTTCTTCCAGAAAATGGTTATTAAGAGGTTGTTTAGGGGCTTGGGTTGTGGCTCAGTGGTAGAGCACTCACCTGGCACATGTGAGGCACTGGGTTGGATCCTCAACACCACATAAATTTAAATAAATAAAATAAAGGTATTGTGTCCATCTACAAAGTTAAAAAAGAGATTGTTTAGCACTAGGGAAACTTCTTTGAAATGTGTTATACATAGTGTGTGTGTGTGTGTGTGTGTGTGTATGTGTGTGTATTCAATAGCTTTTTATATTTAATAACCCCAACATGGAAACAATTGATTAGATCCTAATCAACTGAGCATTACTGAGTAGACTAGATTATAAAGATCAAAAGCTAGAAAATCTTGAGGTGTATAGAGGGAGAAAGGCAAATCTTTTTTCTGTTTTCCACCTTTTCACCTGTGTATTTTGAGGAGTTGGGAAGAAAAGAAAGTAGCATATTTACCAAGTCTCTCTTTATGAGCAAGTGATCTATCATGTGGTAGTGGGTCAGCCTCTTCACTGCCACCAGCCTGAGGAGCCACCTGTAAGTGCATCGTGAAGGCAAGATGATGGGCTCTTGCATGAGGATGTCTCTTTCTCCTGTGGTTGAGAGCAGTAAGAGAATCATTTCCTACATGCTCAAGTGTGGCAGAGTGCTAGAATTACAGCATAGTTCACACCAGCAAGTTAGGGAACCAGCTTAGGCGTCTGTCAACAGACATTCCTAATGAATGGATTAACTATATACATCCAAAACAGAGTTTTACTCTGTCATAAAGAAGAAATAAATTGTGTCCTTTGCAGGAAAATGGATGCATCTGGAGAACATTATGTTAAATGAAATAATGTAGTCTCAGTTGAGGGTTGTATGTTCTTTCATATGTGAAAGCTAGAGAGAAAAAAGTAAAAAATGGAATCCCATAAAAATAGACAAGCAGAGAAGAGGAAGGGATGAGGGGAGGAAGGAGAGAAGGTAAAGCGAAGGTAATGGGGAATGAAATTGACAAAATTATATTATGTGTAGGTATGAAAAACCACAATGAATCTCACTATAATGTACAATTATAATGCACCAATAATTTTATTTTTTCAAGAGTTCTAAAATTGGAACCATCAAACTTCAACGGCAATATGTGGCTGGGTGATATTGGAAAGGTAGCTCAACTTTTCTATGCCTAAATTTCCTCTTCTCTTCATTGAGGTTGCTCCCTTTAGAAATCCATTTTCTACTTGAATTACTCATTTCATCCTCTAATTCCTTGAACTCTCCTATTTTATTATAAAATTTATGAATTTTTACACTCACTTGTGTATGTTTATCTGAATGTAAAAATAACATTACATTCAATCAATGTTGAGTTCAGTGGATGCTCTGGTAATCTGTGCTTCCCTTATCCTATAGCTCCTAAAATGCCCTGGCACATCAAAGTGTATGTCCAAAGGAGCTTCGGTTGGAGGAGCAGTGGATTAAACATTGTAAACTAATCCTTGCTCATGTATATCTGGATAGGGTGGACTATATTGTGGTAAGAAGTAATTCCAAGTTTCCAGTGGATTAAAAAAGCAAAGGTTTATTATTTTTTCCTCATGGTAAGAGCCCTTGCAAGTCATCTGGGGAGCTCTACGTGTTTTTACTCTGGTTCCTGGTAGAGGGGGAGACTACATCTCTATGCTTTCACCATCTGTGATGGGCAAGGCAGGACCATGGAGATGTGATGAATTGTTCATGGACTTTTACATCACTCACATTTCACTGGTCAGAACAAATCATGCCCAGCTGCCATTCTAGAATGTCTGGAAGGAAGACAGCCAGAAGTTCTGGCAAATAGGACTAATGATTCCTACATCAACAAAAATAAAAAAATAGGGCAGAAAGAGATGCCCAAGAGACAGGACTGTGCTGGAGGTAACACCTGACAATGACCAGTGGCCCTGGAGCCTCTTCACAAAACGAACTCGCACAATAAAGTCATGCCTAATTTGTGTTTCCCTTTACTATTTGCACACTTTGAGCCATTGTATCATTTACCAAAGAGTGTTTGGGATCCTGAGGACTGCATTACACTCACATGCTATTCCTGCTTCGCTGACATTACTTCCAGAGAGTGCCTTGATTAGAACTCTGGGTGTTTTGGACCTTTTTGGCTGTACACGACAGGTAGTTTCTGCTCGACTTTTTCTGCAGTTGGGTAAATACATCTACTGCTTCTAAACTGCAGGAGCTTAAGTTTCAAGGGTTACCTTCTCCCCAGCTTCTCAGAAGGCAACTTATTTCCAGAAGAACAGAGCACCCCTCTTTTTCAATACTAATGTTGTTGCCATAAAAGAGAAAGAGAGCTCTAGAGAAGGAGGGAAGACCCTGAAGACACAATGGTTTTGGAGGCTGGATTTAGCTTGTCTACCTGGGCTCCTACTCAGTTTGCCCAGGTCTCTGACTTGTGGCTGTGTCATAGCCAAGTGCTGGGCCTGCTTTGTGCTTCTTCCTTTCATGTGGAAAATGTCTGTGGACCGTCAGGGAGCATTTTATGAGCATATCTGTTGTAACATAGTACCAGGCACTAATGAAAATTTGAGGTAAACTGAGCTACTTCTATATAGTTTTTGAGGCTTCTGGGGTATTAGAATAAAGTATGCCAAAAGAGGATCACAGAAACTGATGAATTTAAAGCTGTTAGATAAAATGCTTCTGTTTAAAACTCTTGCCAGCATGCTTATGAAAGTCTAGGTGTAAACTTACTTGGTTATATCATCAAAAATCTAAATTTGAGTCCTATTTTGAATATGAGGCTTATGCTAAATGATACTCTTGGACTCCCTCTCTCTACCCTCACTGTGATAGGCCCTGGGAGTAAACATAAGACATTCTGTCTGTCCTTGAGACACTCAAAATCAATTTGGGGAGTCAGGATTAAAAATATAATACTGTGAATAGTACAGGTAGGCATCTAATGAAGTGCTAAGCTGGCAGAAGATACTATATGTGTTTCTTAGAACTTGGAAAATTAGCGGGATTATTGTGGCTAGTGGAGTCCAGAGTGGTTTCGTAGAAGGGATGGGAGAGGTGATCTAGGAACAATAAGGATCTTAGGAACAATAATATCAGCAACAAAATATATTGACTTCCTTCTAAATTTACACTCAAGTAAAACTGTTTCTACTTTACCAGTTTTTACTCGTTGGTCCAGTCTCCATCATTACCCTGGATCAGAGCTCTTCTTAAATTCTATGTAATTTTTTAAAATTATTTATGTACTAATTCATAATGTACAAGTATAGTATCTTTTTACATACAACTGCTTGTATAAAAAGTATATAAGTACCATTCAGATCTTCAATCATGCATTTAGGATAATGATATCCATTTCATTCAATCACCAATTTTTTTTCCTTTCCCCCAACCCCCCTTGCTCCCTCCCTTCTCCTCCCTTTCTGTTGATCATTCTAGTGTTCCTCTGATCCTATGTACCCCCTTCCAACAACACTGTGAACTAGCCTTCTTATATCAGAGAAAACATTCGGTATCTGGATTTTTGAGATTGACTAATTTCACTTAGCATTGTATTCTCCAACTTCATCCATTTACCTGCAAATGCCATTATTTTTATTCTCTCTTATTGCTGAGTAAAATTCCATTTTGTATATATACCACATTTTCTTTATCCACTCATCTACTGAGGGACATCTAGGTTGGTTCCACAACCTACCTATTGTGAATTGTGCTGCTATAAACATTGAAGTGGCTGTGTCACTGTAATATGCTATTTTTAAGTCTTTTGGGAATAGACCCAGGAGTGGGATGGCTGGGTCATAGGGTGGTTCCATTCCCATTTTCCCAAGAAATCTCCATACTGCTTTCCATAGCGGTTGCACCATTTTGCAGTCCCACCAGCAATGTATGAGTGTGCCTTTTTCCCCACATCCTCTCCAACATTTATTGTTGTTTATGTTCTTGATAGCTGCCATTCTGACTGGAGTGAAATGAAATCTTAGAGTAGTTTTGATTTGCATTTCTCTAATTGCCAGCGATGTTGAGCATTTTTTCATGTATTTGTTGATTAAATGTGTATCTTCTTCTGAGAAGTGTCTTTTCAATTCCTTAGCCCATTTATTGATTGGGTTATTTGCTTTTTTTTGGTGTCTTATATTAGACAAAGGTGCCAAAAATGTACAGTGGAGAAAGGATAGCCTCTTCAACAAATGGTGCTGGTAAAACTGGAAATCCATATGCAACAAAATGAAATTAAACCCTTGTCTCTCACCATGCACAAAATTCAATTCAAAGTGGATCAAGGACCTAGGAATTAGACCAGAGACAATACGCCTAATAGAAGAAAAAGTAAGCTCCAATTTCCAACATGTTGGATTAGGCCCCAAGTTCCTTAATAAGAATCCTGTAGCGCAAGAATTATTACCAAGAATTAATGAATGGGATAGATTTAAACTAAAAAGCTTCTTCTCAGCAAAAGAAACAATCAGTGAGGTGAATAGAGAGCCAACTAATTGGGAACAAATATTTAATACATGCACATCAGATAGAGCACTAATTTCTAGAATATATAAAGAACTAAAAAAAATTCTACGTAATTTAAACCCTGTGTTGTTCCTTTGAAGTATGTTAATATGTGTGCCGACAGCCACCAGGGATGCAGATTCAAGAGTAAACAAGGAACTCTGCTCATGCTTCCCTTTGAGGCCAGGAGGGAGCTAATAACTTTCTTTCCAGGGCTTGTGAAACCTGGCAGGGGATGAGCAGTATGGATGGCTTGAGTTGATGCAGGCAAGCCCTTGGGAGAGCTTCTGAAGCTCTCCAGTCTTTGGAGTGAGTGAGAATGCCTCATATGGAGCAGTCCCTGGAGTTGATGGGACCAGATCCACAAAACTGTTTAGCTGTTGTGGGGCTGTGAACATCCCCTATGGCCTCTCCTTGGATGGCAGGATCCTGGGGAGCACACCCTGCCGAGTCACCGAGTCTGCAAGAGCAGGGGAGAGCGTTACCACCCATCGAATCCTGCTCCCTCTGTGGTGCTGAGTGGAGGGGGTTTTGATCAGACTGAACTTTCTTCCCTTCTCAGAGGATATGTATTTTTTCCCTCTTAAAACCAAAGTTAGAATATTTGTTTGAAAATGAATTCTTAGACTCTAGTTTTTAGTTAGAAATTTCCATAGGGAACAATAGAACTGTAGTACATTTCTAATTTAAAACTTTGCATTGTTGATGAAGTTTTGAAAATAACAGGACTAGGCAACCCAAACATCTGTTACTTTAATTCTTTTCTCCCTTAACTTGCAGCAAACTTGTGGCACTAGTCTTGGAATGTGGGCACTGTCTCTGATCAGTATTTGGGGGAATTTTGGAATGCACAAAAAATAGAGATAAGATTCTGTGCTTAAAATTTATAATGCATTGCAGATTGCACTGCGGGTTTCTGAAACAACGAAATGTCATGGTGGGTTTTAATGCAGTTTAGAGGAACAGCCCAGCTCTTTGATGTAGGATATTTAAATTACTGTTAGTCACAACATAAAGCTCAAGTTCAAAATTTGAGTCCCCCTTCCTATTACTACACATCAAACTACTTGAAATGGAGATGAAATTGCATTACTCTGGGGGGAAATGCAATGCTATTTTGATGATCAAATGTACTAAGAACAAAAGTTCCTTGTAGCCACGTTGGGTGTGGTGTGGGGAAGTTTCAGCCAACTTGGCCCTGGACAAGTGGGTGGTAGTTGAGGAAGGTAGCTGTTGCTATAAGCAGCCCTTGATGAAGAAGCTAGGGACTGGATTTGTTAAGGGAAAGAGCCAAACTGGGTCCAAGGGATGCCCTAGCTGCTGAGCCATCGCTTCTGAGTCACAGCAAACTGAGAACTTACTCTGTAGGTCCAGGAGAGCTATAAAGCCACAAATTTATCCTTGTATAGAGGAAGTATTGGAAAAGGATTCACTCCTTAGAAGAAATCTTTGTATGTTGCCCTTATCATCATCATTATTATTTTCTGGCAAAGACTTCTTAAAATAAATGTGACATTGAAATGCTTGCTAATTACAATATAACCTACCAAGACATTATTATTTGCTGGGAACATTAAAGACTATTATCTTCTTTTAAAATTTCATCCCAACCCACCTATGTTGGGCCAGGCAAGGATGGGGCTGGAGTTGGGACTGAATGGAGACCATGTCTAGATGGTTGTGTTATTGGATCATCCTCACAGAGGTCCTGTGGGATCTCCATGGGAATGAAGGATGACCAGGTGAGCAGGCTTAGTCTGGTACCATCTCTATATAGATAAAGTTATAGTGTTTGTAGTCAGATGGCTCCAGAGAAGCTCAGGATTCAGGCTGGTGAGGCAAGTGCTTCTGAGCCCATGTGCTTCTGCCAAATGCTATTCTATGCTGACCGGGTTCCACTTTTCAGTGATCTGTTCTTTGGAAAAACCTTTGGGTCTTAAGTAGTCAAGTCTTCTTGGCTCCTTCAGTTTCACAGTGGGCCCCTTTCTTTCACAATAAGCCATTTCCTTTTAAGGCAAGTGTTGTTTTCTCTGGAAGCAGCAGTAGGAGGTCTGATGGGTTCTTTTTTTTTTTTCTTTTTTGATTTTACAAAGTAATATTCTTTTCAGTTCAAAAATGAATTTTTTTCCCCTTAATTTCCAATGACCAGAGTTTTCTCCCTATTCACTTTTTAAAATGAAGTAATTGGCTTCTGATGTGTGCAGCATATATGTAGGCCAGAATTAAAAACTGATATTTGTTGGTTTGGAAATCTAGGGCCTGGCTTTTTATAACAACCAAGTCATTTCCATCTCTACAGAGATGACTGTTTAATATTCTACTACATTGAATTTTCCTCAGTGAAATCTTATAGTGACAGTAGTCACCTGCTCACTTGAACACACATGCTGGCCTGGAGACTAGAGGATGGCTGTGTCCACAACAGAAGAGTATTCTTATTCTCTAGAATCAAATGATTTGTTTCCCACGTGAGCAGCATCTCATATCTACATTATTAATTTGGTATGGTTTTTTCATGAAGTAAATAACAGTTGAAATGTAGGTTTGCCAGAGATTAAGGGGAAAAGTTAATGACTATCCCCTACTTTTTCTTACTTTAGAAGTGAAAATAGTGTTTTTCATCATTGTTAATTATAGCCCAAATATCAAAAATTTAGGAAAACTTTCAGGCAACTTCAGAAATATTTTAAAACAATCAATTTTACTTTCAATGTTGGATTGAAATGTGTAGAGGGAAATTCTGAATTTCCATAATTGCTTTCAGTTAGTGATGTAACATAGCTTATCTTTTCTAACCTGCCCTTTTGACTTCTCCCAAGAGCATGTGCCTCTTCCCCATTGTCTACCAGTGACATTCCCAACATTGGAGAAGAAGTCAGCCTGTTCTCCCCTCCTATTCCCATAATTATCTTGAATATTTAAATATTTATAACCCTTATGTACATATAACCTGCTCCAGAGGATAATTTCTCATGCCCTCAGGTAGTTGAGTGTCTTCTCACATGAATGATTCTTTTGTTCTTGGACCTTCTTCTTGACTTTGCTTCTACAAATGTATTCACATGCATGGTTCTATTCCATGATACACACATATAGTCATACTCAAATTAATGTACAATGCCCTAGAAAAAATTCTGTTAGAGTAGTTGATAAGCATACACACTATAAAGTGTGTGTGCGTGTGTTTAGGAGTAGTTTGTTTTGTCTGTGCCCTCTGAATTCAGAAACTGAGTGTTTTTTTTTTTTTTTTTTTTTTTTTTTCCTTCTGTACCTGAAGTTTTTATTATGAAGTTCAGAGATTTTCCTTTCTGGATAATTCTTTTTCAAAAAGTTTGAAGACAATTTGCACAGCAATTTTGACTTACCTGTAGGTGGAAAGAAGGGTAATTTTTGTACTTTATGGCAATTTCAGATTTTCCACATGTGGATAATCTTATGAGCTTTCAAAGCAAACACATCAAAATTTCTATTTAAATTGAAATGGTTGAAAATAATACTGTAATATTTGTATTTTTATAATTATTACTATCTATGTTTTTAATATATTTATATAATCAACATTACTGCAAATTTCTAATTGTTATTTATTTATTTAGGAAGTACTAGGCATGGAACCCAGGAGTGCTTTACTATTGAGTACATACCCAGTCTTTTGAATTTTTTTATTTTGAGACAGGGTTTCACCAAGTTACTGAGGTTGGCCTTGAACTTGAACATCCTGCCTCAGTCTTCCAAGTAGCTGGAATAACAGTCATGTGCCACCATGCCTGACCTAATTGATTATTTTATCTGTGCATTTTAAAACTCTCTATATATCTTAGGCACAAAGAAAATATTCTTTTTATTTTCAAGTCTCTGGAATATCCATTTATTTATTTTTAGTACAGGAAAATTTTTAAATTTTTTGTTGAAGAAGGTATTTATTTTGAGTTAAGAAATAAAACATTTTTTAAACTTTCCAAAAGTCTACTTTGAAATCATGCTTAATTATGGGCTTATAATAGAGACTGGGTCACTATCTCCCTTACCATTTCCACTTTGCTTCAGAATCACTAGCATTTAGGAGGCATGGTTCCTTTATGTAGGTGAGAGCATAATATGTCCACGAAGTTTACAATAGCTATGAAGCCCTATAGAAGGAATTAGAAACTCTTCTTTTGAAAGTGGAATATATTCTGCCAACCAACTTCCTTCCTTCCTTCCTTCCTTCCTTCACTCCCTCCCTCCCTCTCTCCTTCCCTCCCTCCCTCTTTCCCTCCCTCCCTCCCTCCCTCCCTCCCTCCCTTCCTTCCTTTGAAGAACTTCAAGTGCTGTGAAAACTAGAAGGAAAACATATCACACAGTCTGAGAATATTGAGTTGATGAAGGTGTGACAATAGAGGGAAAAGATTGTTTTAGGCTGAGGAGGTAGCTGGTTTGTTGAGGCTATTGAACTAGAATGGCCTCTTTTTGATTTCTTGAAGGACTAAATCAACCATAAAAAGGTAATAACAGTTCTAATAATAAAGACTGACTTTTAACTTAAGAGGTCTTTCAGTAATACTACCTCTATTAATTCAATATTATTCCCAAAATGGATATTAATTATTACTTTATAGTGTGGTGAATAAACCATATAAATAGGCAAAGAATTATTATGACATATACCTTGTGTTGGACATTCCTCTGATTTGCAACTGCAAACTTACTGTAAGCACCAGTATTATGATTGCTATTACATCACACTTGTGCACATGTCCCCAGACTATTTAAGACAGGGTTTTCCAACTGGGACTATGGACTATCTCTGTCCTGCCATTGGTTTTTGTAAATAAAATCTTACTGGACACAGCCATGACTAGTTATTCAAACCTTGAATGTGTCTCCTTTTCTTGTTAGGCAGCAGGGTCGAGGTGTGGTGACATACTGGGTATGGTTTGCAAGGCCAAAAATATTTAGCCCTTAGTGAAAAAGTGTGCTGACCTAAGACATGGATTTTCTTTCTGATGGTGTCAGAAAAGACTACATAAAAAGTCGGTTTTTTTCTCCCGTGATTAATTCTTCCCTTTTTCATAGCAAAACTAAAAGCAAAAACAAAACAAAGAACAAAACCCAACAAACAAATTAAAAAGTCCTTATAAATTTAAGAAGTATTGGTAGGAATAATGAGATAGATTCATTTATATATGCTGATGTTAATGAAAAAAATGTATTCTTGCCATGCAACATAGTAAGAAAATAATACTTAAAAGATATTTTTCTGTTCCATTTTTGTCATTATTTAACTAAGGGGACTGTAAACTGTTTTGGTTTTCAGCAAGACAGTAAATACTTTAGGCTTTGTGGTGAATATTTATTTTCTTATATAGAACAGGTGGTGGGCTGGATTTAGTCTGCGGGTCCATAGTTTGACCACCTCTGCTCTAGGTCAGTGTCTTGATAAGCCACGACCTACATGGGTTGTTTCTTTAGGACACTAAAATTAACAGTGGCTTCCAATTTTAATATTTTTCTATCTTGTTATGTAAACCAAAGCCAATGTTTATAAAAGTCACTGCATGAATTTCCTTAGCATGTGGAAAATAGAGTCAGAACAATACAGGAAAAGTGGCATGTGATGAAAAACTCAACTTTTACATTTCTGCTGTATTGATTTCTATTGTCACATAATAAATTACTTCCAAATGTAGAAGTGTAAAAAAACAACTTTTTAATTTTACTCTCAGTTTTGTGGGTTGGAAATTCAGGGAAGGTTTAGTGGTATAGTTTTCACTTGGAGTTTCTCATTTGGTTGTACTGATGGCAGCCAGGGCTGTGGCTGACTGCCTGCAGGCATGGGCTGCACATCAAGATGGCTAGCAGTTGATGCTGGCTGTCCAGTGGGATTATAGCTGGTCCTGTTGACTGTTATGTTTACACTTGGCTTGTTCATTGTGGAGGTCTCAGGGTAGGCAGACTCCATGCAGAGGATACAGCCTACATGGTAGGTATGTAAGTCTGCCTACCCTGCCTACCCCAGAGTGAGAATCCCTGTGGAATGAGGAATAAGTTGCATGGCCTATTCTGACCTACCTACAAAATCTGTACTCTGTTAGTCTATCAGTAATAGGATTGCCCAGATTCCAGTGAAGATGAGGTCAACTCCATTTTTCAGTGAGAACAATGCCAAAGAATTTGGGGCCATATTTTAAAATCACCATACTTTGCTTTTTATAATTCTAACATAAAATTAATATATTAATTTTTTAAAATATTTATTTATTTACTTTAGTTGTACACAATGCATTGCATTTATGTTTACGTGGTGCTGAGGATCGAACCCGGGCTGCGCATGCACGAGGCGAGCGCTCTGCCGCTGTGCCAGAACCCCAGCCCTAATATATTAATTTTAAAATTCAATTTTTTTTTTTTTTTGTGGTTACCGGGGATTGAACTCAGGGGCACTCGACCACTGGGTCACATCCCCAGCCCTTTTTTGTATTTTATTTAGAGACAGGGTCTCACTGAGTTGCTAAGTGCCTCGCCATTGCTGAGGCTGGCTTTGAACTTGCGATCCTCCTACCTCAGCCTCCCAATCAATATTGTTTAGTAGTGCCAGTTATTGTATAATTAACCAACATTAGTAAGGGCACGCCATCATCATTAGGATCTTCCTAGATCTCAAATGAAACTGACAGAATAAATTCGATTGGCTTTCTAATAAAGCACTTGCAAGATTTCAAAAATATATGCTACAATGTTTTTGTCTTTATAGAGTTGCTTATTATCCCACATGACAGAGTTGCATTTGTTCCGACTTGAGTATAAATCAGATCTGAGTTAGTGAGCAACTTGAATTGTGGAGTATTTTAAGAAAAATGAGGTTGTTATTTTTATGTAACTAAGATGGGCTATGAAAGGCATTGCTAAGCAGAATAAATCACTCATTTAATATGTACTTACTGAGAATTTACTATATGGCAGGCACTGTTCTCCATGCAAAGGATACAGCCGTGAAAAAAGATAAAAATCCTTCCTCTCATAGAGATTAATCCATGGCAGGAAACAGATGCTAAACAAAAGATACATTCTAAATCACATTCTGACAAGTACTATGAGGAAGAATGAAGTAGGGGAAGAAGGATATGGAGTAGCTAGGTAATTAAGGATGGGGTGTTGTTTTAAATAACTCAGTCAGAAAAGGCGATATTTGGATTCAGAATGGGCAGGCGAGCCACATGGTGTTCTGGGGAAGTGCTGTTCAGGGAGGTACAGAGCTTGCATGGACTCTGTGAGGGACTGGAGGCCAATGTGATCCAGTGAAGGACCAAATGGGAACATGGTAAGAGGCAGGTTAGAGAAGCAGTGGTCCTGGTGGAGTGGTGGGCATGGAGAGCTTACATGAACCTTGTCAGCCACATGAAAGAGTTTGAATTTTATTGAGTAAAGTAAGAAGTCAGTAGAGAGTTTCCAGCAAAGCAGTAACATACTATTATTTAGGTTAAATAATAACCTGTATTTGGGTGTGGGGTAGGATGGTCAAGAATTTTAGGCAGAGGGCCCAGTTAGTAGGCTTTTGTATTATTTTAGGCTAAGATATTTGTGGATTGAAATAGCTAGCAGCAGAGGTGATTGGAAACGCTAAATATGGATAAGAGACTGTCTCCATTCTACAGATGTGTAAATAGAAGATGAGATAGTGTGATCAGTTCATCCAAAAGTGGTAAACTAGTATTCAAACCTAAATGTAATATCAAAGATCAACTTCAACATGTGGATTGTAACACATTAATATTAACGCCCAGATACATGAGATTTTACTGTGATTTCATTGGATTGGGCTAAATTAAAAGCAGTTAACTATAGCCTTGCTTTTTAGACATTTCCTCTGACCATGCTTCTTCATTGCTTTCATGTACAAAACATGTAAATCAACTAAACTGGACAAATTTTAATTACATTACCACTTAATTATATGGTTTCTGTGGAAGGTGAGGATATGATTGCAAAAACCCACAGCTGCAAACTTTCTACTCTGTCCTGGTCAAGCTGAGATAGTCTGCTGTTGGCAGTATAAGAACTGATACATTTTCAAAGATATATAAGAGACATTTTTTTTCAGACTCAGTAAAGATGGAAGAGAGTACTGACATTTATGCTGGGAGTAATTTGGAAGCAAATCTAAGGAGTTGAAATTTTCCATGAAAGGTAGGTATTACTAGCACTCTTCACTGTGGTCCCTTAGGCAGCCTGGAGAGTCTCTTCCGATTAGGTCTTTCTTCCTCTGGGCAGAGTGTGGGAGGGAGACTCCAGTTTTGTTCTTGCTGGAGTACTTAAAAATATGCTTATCAAGAAGAAACTGACTTCTCTGTCATTAAGTTCATGGAATCTTTTTGTGTTTTCTCCACCATGTATGCCTTCTTTGTGAGCTCTTGAGTTATTGACAAGGTTATTTACTTGTGGTTCTAAAACTTCTGTTCCTTGACTTGTAGGTTATATCATGCTTTTTTCCATTCCATAGGATTGAAGTCTTCAAAGTTAAGCATAGTTCAAAGTAGTGACAAGCAAAATATAGCTGAAGGATCAGTAACTCTCTGATAAGTAGCTTTGCTTGATGTCATTGTTGACTTCCAGGGGCTGGTGATCCCTGTCAGTCACTAAAATGACATTTGGCAAGGCTGTAGTCTGCTACTGGAGTTTTTTGTATGAGAACACATTTTCAAGGTAACAAGATTTTCATATATTCCCAGAACCTCACACAGTTCCAGGAACATAGTAGGTACTCAGTAAATATTATTAATATTAATTATATAACCATATTTTGAAAGTTGTGCTAACATGTGGTAGGTAGATTCATTGTAGATTGGAACAATGAGGTAATTTCTTGTCAATCCTGGATAAAATTTATTAATACTAGAATAAATAACCTTCCAAGCAGGCAGAGACTTTTAGTGTGACTCAATGAATTAATATAAACTTATATTTTTAAGCCATCAAAGTAAGAAGAGGTTAAGACTAACGTTTACTTATTAAGATAATTTCCTAATCATTCTTATAAGAACTTAATGAGTGACAAACTGACGCTGGATATAAATTTATGATTTCCCAAAAATAACATTTGATTGGTTTGAGTGATGTCTTACATCAAGTAATCATAGTTAATTTTTGCTTCTGGAGAGATTTGACTTTACCAGTCTATCATGTCATCAGATGTATTTCAGGAATGATTTCTTTGTCTGTTGATTTAGAGTTAAAGAATTCCTATGGATATTCTCTAATGTGTAACTTGTATTTTTATCAGGGTGGGTGGGACAAGTTCAGAATAGTGGCAAAAAACTCGCTTTCCATTTGAAATACACAGCAAATACCTAAATAATTATTTCATATTTTAAAATATTTTAATTATATAAATCAGGCAAAGTTGGGATTTTCCCCAGGTGTGAAAGTTGACAACAGTGCAAAAACAAGTGGGTCATTTATTTTAAGTTCAAATGAAGGTCTGCAACCTCAATTCTATTGTAAGTATTAGCAGCTACAATGAAAGAACAGAGATTAGAAATGAACTATATTGCTAAAACAAATGTGAAAAATCAGTGTTTATACTTATTTTCTAAACATTCAATATATATACTTAAAATTGAGGTTTTATTTTAATTCAAAAAGTAATCCAGGCCTTAAGAAAGTTTCAGAGAGTGACAAAGGAGTATATATGATGGAAAGGATAAAATTTGTTAGGTCTTACATTTCCAGATTTTTTTTTTCTGGAGGATAAACTTAGAGTGATTAAATTTTTGGGTTTTCTTTGGGGTGGTGGTAGTAATAAACCAATTGCCCTAACAAATGAAAGAAGCCCAATGGCATTAATAACACACCGTGGGAGACAGGGTGAAAACTGAGGTTGTCCTTTCCAGCTACAAACAGCAGGAACTGGGAGCATGTAGCCTTGGAAATCTTTGCTGGGGTAAAGTGGAGCGTGCCCCCTCTACCTTTGTAGCTCTTGCTGCCAGGATTGACTCCAGGAATCTCTTGACCCAGATTCCTGCTTTCCCCTTCTTGATCAGGCACAGCCCAGTCCTTTCAGGGGTCTCCGCCTTCTCTACAGCAGCAGTGGGCACTTCTTCTATGAGGAACTGCAGTTTCCCAACTTATCCTGCCCTTGAGATCTGGTGGTTAGGCCAGCACACTGGTTCTCAAACTCCAACTGCAAGTGGGAAGCCCCTGGAGCTTCTATAACTATCCATGTTCTTATCTCTAAGGAGCTGTATTGAATTGGCCTGGGGTAGGACTTATTTTTTGGTATTTTTGGAAAGCTCCCAGGTTTTTTTTTTTTTTTGACACAATACCTTTATTTTACTTATTTGTTTTCAATTTTTTATGTGGTGCTGAGGATTGAACCCAGTGCCTCACATGTGCTAGGCAAGTGCTCTACCACTAAGCCACACCCCCAGCCCTCCCTGGTGTTTTTAAGATGCTGCTGGAGTTGAGAGCAACTAGTTTAAAGAGTACAGCCTTTGCAGTTATGACTTAGTTTTCATCCCTGAGTTTGTTTTCCCACTGGTTCCTCAAGGAATTACTGAAAATTTATTGAACCTAGTGATTGTGACTCATTGTTCCTTACTCTTATAAACTACTTTCCTGTATTTTCTTCACTCATAATCTTTCTCAGATAGGAATCGCAAAAAGGTTAGAGAAGGACAAGGAATCCTGATGCTACTTGGCATTGTGATGTGAGATGGTGGAATGTGTTCAGTAAGTGAATGGGCAGAATCCCAGAGTAGTGGATTGGCTAATCAAAATGCATATACAACAACAGTTATCAAAGCAAACACTTAATTTTAATCAACGGTTTCATAGTAAATAAGCATTGGTATTGGATTTTGTAAGTCTTAGATTGAAGTCCTGGCTTCTCCATTTCTAGCTATGTGACTTGTATAGTTTACCTACCCTCTCTAAGCTTTAGTTTCCTTATTCATAACACGGAAGCAATATCTACTATGCTTGCTTTATGTGGTTCCTGTATGTTGGGATTGAATTAAATTACAAAATTGAAACAGCATTTTATACTATATGAGATATACAAGTAATATCACTACTATGGGTTGAACTGCTGTAATACGGATTTATGTAAACACATTTCATGGTTCACTTTTCAATAAGGGAACAATTCTGGGGGAACAATGGTTATAAAACTATAATTAAATCAATATGTCATAGTCTTCAACTAATCTGCTTGTGTGGCAACTTTGTAGAAAATGAAGAATGTGTCTTTTGTAAACCTGATGTTTTAACTTTAAATAGTATGTAATTGTTTACTGGTTTTGAAGAACAAAATTCTATATCACTTTCTCATCAGTTAACCTTATATTTAAGGCTTTTATTCTAATAGCTGCTGTGTATAGTAGTCATTAAAAGAAACAAAAAGTAAACTATAGGAATAGAAATATTTGTGATACTATTGCAGAAGAAGTCTTAGCTTTATCTCAAGTTGTGGTGTTTCAGTGAGCACGGGTTGCTAGAATAAATTACCATCCACTGGCTTGAATGATGACTTGCTCCCCGTGGCTTAGGGGCCAAGGAGTCTAAGAAGTGCAAGTGCTAGCATGCCGGTTTCATGCTGACAACCACCTTCTACTTGTTTTCTCAGATGGTAGACAGAGGGCATGCCTTTCCCCGTCTTCTTCTTAACAGTGCACTAATCTCATTCATAAGGGCAGCGCCCTCATGATCTAACTACCTCCCAAGGACCTAACCTCCAAACACTATGCCTTTGGGGATTAGAGTTCAACATATAAAATTTGGGGGAACATGAACATTTAGTCCATAACAAGTGACTACCAGAAATGAAGTGGCGGCTAACGACCATAACCACCACTGACTGTGCTAATGCTATGTGCCAGGCCCCATGCCATATGTTTCAGATACTTTGTTTCATTTAAATTTCCCCAAATTTCTGTGCAAATCCCCCGAATTATACATGTGTGTGTGTATATATATATATAATATATATATACATATATATATAAATGTTATATTTATATATGTGTGTATACATGTGTGTGTGTGTGCACATATTTATTTTTCTGGAAAAATATTAAAAAGCTGAGGCAGAGAGGGACTGGTACTTCCCTCTTTGATTTTAACTACTGAGCAACATGGTCTTCTAGTAATCACTGTGAAAAGTTTTGCCAGCATGCTGATTTCAGGGCAATTGCTGGGAGGGGCTTGGAAGGTGGGTTGGGATAAGGGACAGCTGAAGGTTTCTTTTAGCAACCTTGGCTGTGTGCATGTGGCCCTGGTGAAACTGTATGGAGAGGGGGCTTCACATACTAGATGAAGAAAGTGTACTCACAAGGAACTGTGGATTGCTGGTCCTTAGCCACCTTGCTCCAGATGATGAAGCACGCAGTGGGTTAGTGGGTCTTTGAAAGAGCTGATGGAGTGTGGCATCATTAGCAACATCCTGAGCAGGGACATGTACATTCTCACTGGCAGTAGTGACAATGGTGTGATCACTTCAGGGCATAGACAGTGGACTCTTACATCAGGCAATGGCAGGGAAATAACACAATGGATGTCACACTGTAGTGGATTGTACTTGATCATTTCTTCTGGAGTTTCCAGAAGAAATCTTTTGGGCAATTTGCAATAATCAAGGGAGACACATCCCAGTAAAACACAGGTGATTACTGTGATGTACCTGTAGACTGGAGTGGCTTGAATAACAATAGCAACAAAAAATAATAACAATTAACTTACTATGTGCTCTTCCAAAAACTTTACTTACATAGAAATATCTCAATCTCAAAGCAGTTTGGTGAGCTGGAGAGCTAAGTAATATTAATATCTCCACTTTAACAGATAAGGATTTTGGAGATAAATAACTTGCCCAAGTTCACACACATTAATCAATGCAAGGTGAGACTGAAATTAGAACTGCTTCTAGAGCCCATATCATATAGTATACTTTATTTTTCTACAAAAGTTCTATAAATTTACCTTTTGATTAAAACTACCATGAGTTGGAAGCAGATAAACGATTGGAAGCAGATAAATGTCCAAGAGCATGGACACCTGGTTGGATTAATTAATGTAACAGAACACAGCTGGGGCTTTTCGTTTCTATTTCTCATACCTTTTTTGAATTGATCCTATGACCAGCAGAAACTGCTAGTTGTCTAGGAACAACAAATGAAATTAATTACATTCTAAATATGGTTAATTCAGAAAACAGCTTTGAATAAAGAGGATTATTTGCTTTGCAGTAAATAGGCCAATATCGTTCAGTGATTCTCAATTACAAACACAAATTGTGCAATCTCAAATATAAAAAAAGTAGACTTAAGTATCATATAATCATCTCAAAAGATGCAGAAAAAGAATTCGACAAAATACAGTACTCTTTCATGTTCAAACACTAGAAAAACTAGGGATAACAGGAACATATCTCAACATTGTAAAATCAATCTATGCTAAACCCCAGGCCAACATCATTCTAAATGGAGAAAAATTGATAGCATTCCCTCTAAAAGCTGTAACAAGACAGGAATGCCCTCTTTCACCACTTCTATTTAACATAGTTCTTGAGACTCTAGCCAGAGCAATTAGACAGATAAAAGAATTAAAAGGATATGGACAGGAAAAGAAGAATTCAAACTATCACTACTTGCTGATGACATGATTCTATACCTAGAGGATCCAAAAAGTTCCACCATAAAACTTCTAGAACTAATAAATGAATTCAGCAAAGTAGCAGGATATAAAATCAACACCCATAAATCAAAGGCATTTCTGTATATTAGTGACAAATCATTTTAAAGGGAAATGAGAATGAGGAAAACTATCCCATTTACAATAGCCTCAAATCAACTTAATGAAAGAGGCAAAAGACCTCTACAACAAAAACTACAGAATACTAAAGAAAGAAATTACAAATGACCTTAGAAGATGGAATGATCTCCCTTGTTCTTGGATAAGTAGAATTAATATTGTCAAAATGACCATACTACCAAAAGCACTATACAGATTTAATGCAATTCCAATAAAAATCCCAATGACATTCCTCATAGAAATAGAAAAAGTAGTCATGAAATTCATCTGGAAAAATAAGAGACCCAGGATAGCCAAAGCAATCCTTAGTAAGTAGAGCAAAGCAAGTGACATCACTATAACAGAACTTAAACTATACTACAAAGCAATAGTAATAGAAATGACATGGTATTGGCGCCAAAATAGACTCATAGACCAATGGTACAGAATAGAGGACACAGAGACAAACCCACATAAATACAGTCATCTCATATTAGACAAAGACATCAAAAACATATATTGGAGAAAAGACAGCCTCTTGAACAAATGGTGCTGGAAAAACTGGAAATCCATGTGTAGCAAAATGAAATTAAGCCCCTATCTCTCACCATGCACAAAACTCAACTCAAAGTGGATCAAGGACCTAGTAATTAAACCAGAGACCGTGTGCCTAATAAAAGAAAAAGTAGGCCCAAATCTTCATCATGTCAGATTAGGCCCCCAACTTCCCTAGTAAGACTCCTATAGCCCAAGAATTAAAATCAAGAAACAATAAATGAGATGGATTCAAACTAAAAAAGCTCCTTCTCAGCAAAAGAAACAATCAGTGAGGTGAATAGAGAGCCTACAGAATGGGTGCAAATTTTTATCACACACACATCAGATAGAGCTCTAATCTCTAGGATATATAAAGAACTAAAAAATCTTAACATTAAAAACAACAACAACAACAACAAATATCCCAATCAATAGATGGGCCAATGAACTGAACAGACACTTCTCAGAAGATGATATACAATCAATCAACAAATATATGAAGAAATGTTCAACATCTGTAGCAATGAGAGAAATGTAAATCAAAACTACACTAAAATTTCATCTCACTCCAGTCAGAATGGCAGCTACTAAGAATACAAACAACAATAAGTATTGGCGAGGATGTGGGTAAAAGGGCACACTTATACATTGCTGGTGGGACTGCAATTTGGGCAACCAATATGGAAAGCAGTATGGAGATTTTTTGGAAAACTTGGAATGGAACCACCATTTGACCCAGCCATTCCACTCCTTGGTTTATATCCAAAGGACTTAAAAACAGCATACTACAGTGACTCAGCCACATCAATGTCTATAGCAGCA
Source organism: Tamias sibiricus (assembly GCA_025594165.1). Lineage (NCBI taxonomy): Eukaryota > Metazoa > Chordata > Mammalia > Rodentia > Sciuridae > Tamias > Tamias sibiricus. The sequence continues at coordinate 94,734,274 of CM046662.1, forward strand.
CAATTCACAATAGCTAAATTGTGGAACCAACCTAGATACCCTTCAGTAGATGAATAGATAAAAAAACTGTGATATGTATACACAATGAAATATTACTCAGCATTAAAAGAGAATAAAATCATGGCATTTGCAGGTAAATGGATGGAGTTGGAGAGAATATAATGCTAAGTGAAGTTAGCCAATCCCCAAAACCAAATGCCAAATGTTTTCTCTGATATGTGGATGGTGATCCATAATGGGAAATGGTGGGGGGTGGATCATGGGAGGAATGGAGAAATTTTAGGTAGAGCAAAGGGGAAGGGAGAGGAAGGAAGAGGACATGAGGGTAGGAAAGATGGTGGGATGAGATGGACATCATTACCCTAAGTATATGTATGAAGACACAAATGGTGTGACTCTGGTTGTATACAACCAGAAACATGAAAAATTGTGCTCTATATGTGTACTATGAATTTAAATGCATTCTGCTCTTATGTATAACAAATTAGAATAAATAAATAAATTTTTTAAAAAGTAGCCCTTCTAGAGGACATCTTGATTTGAAAATCAAGATTGGCTAGGATTAAAGTCCTTCCATCTGTTTATAGAGGAGATAAATGTTGAAGTACTGAGAGCTATATATAAGAACTAAGAACCATAATAGGGAAAAGGGGATTTCATGGTTGTAACATACCCAACACATAACACCATGTCATCTATTCCTAGTATGTGTGGGGCCTTCTTGATCTATCAGTCTCAGAAACTGAATTCTTTAAAGTCAGAGTCCAGTTGATTTCCAGTTGTAGGCCTGGCCTAACATTTTGACACTCAGTATGTTGCCAGTTTATCTCTGACTTTAAGAACTAGTGGTGATCTAGGCCAGGTCTGGTGGTGCACGCCTATAATCCCAGTTATTCAGGAGGCTGAGGCAGGAGGATCCCATGCTTGAGGCCAGCCTGGAAAACTTTGGGAGACCCTGTCTCAAAATAAAAAGTAGAAAGGGTTGAGGACATAGCTTAGTGGTAGAGTGTCCCTGGGTTCAAAATCCAGTACTGAAAGAAAAAAAAAAAAAAAAAGAATAGTTATGATATATACTATTTCCTCATTTTTGTAACTTGGTCCTGTTCTGACTTTCAGTTCTGGACCCTGAATGTTGACATCTTCTCATCTTTCTCTGTGGCAGAATCCTGTTTTTGTAACATACCTGGGACTTCATTTTCTTTTTCTTGCGTAACTCTGTTCCAAAACTCCAGTGCTATCATTTAGATATGTAATGTCTCCCAAAGGCCCACATGTTGAAGACTTGATCCCCAACTTGTGGCACTATTGGGAGGGCGTAAAACCTTTGGAGTGTGGGCCTAGTGGAAGGAAGTTAGGTCATTGGGGCTATGCCTTTGAGGGGGATATTGGGACCCCAGCCTCTTCTTTCTTTCTTTATTCCTGGCTGCCATGAGGTAACACCTCTACCATGCACTACCACCATGACATGCTGACTTGTATGTCTATAGACCCAAAGCAACAAGGCTAAGCAATCATAGACTGAAATCCTCAAAACTAATCCAAAATAAATCTTTCCCCTTTTTAAGTTATCTCTGGTATTTTGTTATAGTAATGGAAGACTGATAAACAGATCCAGCTTGCTGACTGGGAATCCATTCCAGGTTCTCTTTCTATGCAGAATGATGACCATCTTCAGTTCTTAGCTATTGGCAGCTACCTGTATGTTTTAGTCAGCTTTTTCACTGCTATGACTAAAAGACCTGACCAGAACAACTGTAGAGGAGGAAAAGTTTATTTGAGGGCTCATGGTTTCAGAGGTATTGGTCCATAGAAGGCTGGATCTATTCCTTGGGTGAGGTGGAACATCATGGTGGAAGACTGTGGCAGAGGGAAGCAGCTCACATGGTGATGAGGAAGGAGAGAGAGAGGTCTCAACTTGCCAGATACAAATATATACCCCAAAGCCACACCCTCAATTTTGCCCTCCTCCATCCACACCCTACCATTTTAGTTACCATTCAATTAATCCATTTCAGGGAATTAATTTGCTATTTGGGTTAAGACTCTCACAACCCAATCATTTCTCTTCTGAAACTTCTTTCAGTGTCTCACACATGAGCTTTTGGGGGACACCTTAAAGGCACTGCCTGCCATTGCAGTGGTTCTTCATGTCCAACTTTCATTAAATCACTAGATGGACTTTTACAGTGCAGAATCTCTGGGCTCTACCCAAAGAGATTCTGATGCATTCAGACTGGGCTGGAGCTTAGAAATCTGTGCATCTTATAGTTATCCAAGGTGGGTGGAACAGCACACCCAAGCAGAGAAAAACTACTACATTGCCTGTGGTCACATCAATGCTCATCTAATGTTGGACCTCCTGTTCTAGCAGGAGAATCACTCTTTCCCAAGGTCTACTTTGTTCTACTTCAGTGGTCATTCACATCTGATCGTCAGGATGCCTACTCTGGCCTCTCAAGACTGCTAGATGCCTCTTCTTTTTGCTACTCTACCCTTCTGTCCACCTAGCATTCATGTCTCTGTATTTCTCTGTTCACTTCTTTATATACATACTAGACCATGATCTCTGAGAAGGTTATGTGTTGTCCTCCTCTGAATCCTCACTGCCTAGCTTTGTAACAGGCAGTACTGTACTTAGTACAGAGGAATAGGTCAGTAAGTACTTATTGAATGGTCAAGCATAATTGTTTCTAGATGGTGGCCTGGTCTTGGTCAACCTTGTTCAACTGAGTCAACTGGGCTACTTTAAGTTTCCAATTTTAGTTTTTGTATATCTCCAGTTCCCATACTTAGGGATGCCTGTGTAGCTGTCTCTAGAATGTGAAAGAGCTGAGTTAGTTAAGGACACAGACTGGCCCAATCTGGCCTGTTGATTGCTAATCTGTGGTGGGACTTTCAACACTGATTCTCAGGCATCTGCCTCAGATAAAGACAAGATGCCAAGCCCATGTGATTTCTTAGAATTCAGAATATTCTAATTTTCACTGTGAGATAACACATTCTGGACATAAGGCATTTCAACATTAGAGAAAATGAGAAGCCCTCATTTTGATTCTGGGGTGGAGCCAGTGTTTTGAGATGCTCTGTGATAAATTTCAGAAAGCACCAGTGTCCTCATTTATGTAAAAATGTTCCTCTGTCAATAGAAACCCTAAATTTTAGAATCACTAAATTCTAGACCTAGGAAGGATGTTTGAGATGATTATTTTATAGATGAGGAAAGCTACATCAAATATTTATTCAGTGTCTGTAGTGTGCAAGTAAACAAAAATCACCCTGAGCCTAGAGGTTGTCACATACTTAGGCTTACCTTGCTGCTTCATTTACATTTTGACTGGATCTCAGATCTCCTGATTTCCATAAGAATCTCTGCTGAGAAATGGAGTGGGATCATGGAGACATTGGTTTGTGCTTGTCTCATTCAGTCCTGCCCTGCAGCCAGATTGTTTCCTCTCTTCACTGTGTTTTCATGATTTCTTTTTCTAATGCACTGTTTTTTTCTCAAGGTCTTGTATTATTTTAATAGTTGGCCTGTTGAGTGTGTATACTTCAGGGCTAATTATCTTATTACTTATTTAAGACACATATCTGAAATTGGCAATAGGGGAACATTTAAGTGGCGCTTAAGAAGGAAATGGAGGGCAGTGGAAAATGGCCATACTTAGGCAGTTAGATGTTTTTTGGCTTATGTTTTATGAGCATAGATTTTATGTTTTTGTATATCTCCTAAAATATAATTAAACTATTGCCAAGTACTGATGACTTTCTCTAATGGAAGAGAGCCGAGGTTTGGGTAATAAAATGGAGGACAGCCCAAAAAATTACTAATATTTGATGTTTTGAGTGTTTTCCTATTCTCTCTCTCTCTCTCTTTTTCCCCTCAGCAAATTGTTCAGAGCATCTGTTATTTATCAGGCACTGTGTTGGGTATTGGAGACATTGGTATTATTGGAATGTAAACATGGAGGCCAATATAGAATTTCATCTTTAATAAAATATTTGAGGTATAATTTTACGGTAAACTATTAAGTTTTGACATTCTATATTTCAACCCTCCCAGAAGTCAACTTTTGTTAGGTACTTGATTTTTTTTTTTCCAGTTAAAGTAAGATTTGCTCTCTCACACTGTTCTTGGAGGAATCCTCCTGAATCCCTTATAGGTAAATTGCTGGGAGGGGTTTGGGATGTCAACAGAGATGTCATCACATAGATTAAATATCAGTTGTGAATGTAATTTCTTAGATATAACCTAAGAAGTATTTAGAAAGAACCAGTGTTTGTTATATCCCTTTGGTGAGACATATTGTCTGGTCAGGTGATTAAAATTGAGTTGTACCATCAAGGAGAAATCTTAAAAACTATCAAAAAGATTAAATGATGCTGAATTAGTGTACAATTAAATTAATAAAGAACTCACAATCAATAAATGGTAGCATGCAACTTTCTTTTCCCTCTTGAAGCTGATATTTCTAAATGGTTAAATATTTATTTATAAGAAATGTCTTTAATTTTTTTTGAGAGCTGATGTGATTCTGGATTAGCCAGTTTTCTTAAAATGTGTCAAATATTCATCCACAAAATGATACAAAGGCTATCCAAAATATAAAACTGATATTAAAATCCGTAAAAGTAAAAGCAAATGCAAAGGATTTATGTGTTGATGAAGGCTAGAACACAAGTAAGAAAACTAGCAAATATTAATCTTGAAGGGATATACATACACAATTTTTTATTATGTAATAAAGAAGGTGAGAGATGGTCAAGCCTCCTTCCAATCTATCCTGTTTGCCTTCTCCACTGGCTGGACCTAATGATTAGTTAAACCAACAGTGGTCTACAGTCATTTAAGAGACACACCCTAGATCTTCCTGATTATGGTATTATTCCTACCATTATATTTACATTAAGACATCATCTTCATATGATATTTTTATCAAAATATAAATAGAATGGTGATATATGGGACCCAGTAACTGTGTAACACAAAGCCATTTCTCTGATTAACTTGGTGTTGCTCAGCTTATAGGTAGACATTGGAGAAAGTTGGGCAAGTTTGGGTGTAGGCTGAGGGATGATCATGATGCAGCTCTAGGGGGAGATAAGGGAGGACACTGGGAAGAAGGGAATGGACAGGAAGACTTGGGAGATGGACCTCAAGGAGACTCCTGCACTCTAGATGGTGGCCACTCCGTAGGGAGGATGCTTCCATCCAGGGACCACGGGCTCAGCCTGGGCAGTGCTGTCACTGCACTCTCTCCCACCCTTATTAAGCAGGGCATTTGAAATTGCAGAGCAAATAGTTCTACCTGCCTTATGTGGCTGCTTTGAAGATTAATGTGGTAATGCTTTAAAAAGTGCTGGGGATGAAATTTTCAATATAAATGTGTACTCTGCCAAGAAGAGCTCTCTTTCAAAGCTGGTATATTTTAAATAAATGTAAACACCTAGTGTTGCTGGTGTCTTAATCCTGTTATTAGGCAGCTGGGCAGAACATTGGTATTTGACCCTCTTTGATGTTTTTTCTCATCTCTGTTTCAGTGGGACATTTTCCACAGACATGGGCCATGTCAGGTTGGGTCAGTCATTTCATACTGAAGTAAAGTCAGAGGACGAGTATTTTGGTCTAGGGCCACAGACAGGGCAAGGTTGCACATTGATGCCCCAGCAAAATAAATATAGACACAACTCACCAAACTAGAAAGAACCTAATAAAAATTTTCCATTCATATAAATTTGGTGTAGTTTTGAAAAGCATAAAGCAATGTTTCCTGGTGGGAAATTGCTTTTATGAATGATAAAGTGAGGCTGGGAGTGGGGTTTGAAGTGTGTTTAGGGAATCTGAAGGTCATAACCCTCCCCTGATCAAGAGAAATAGTAGGGAGAACCTCTGAGCAGCCTTCTTGTGGCTATAGGAAGATGTCAGTGATTATAAGGGGGGTGTGGACTTTCCAAGTATAACTGAAATTTTGTTCGTTCTTTCTTTCATCCATGCTTGATAGATACTTGGGTATGTACTTAAAAGCAGAGATTTGAATGGTGTCACCAGTTTTACACTTTATTCTGCAGCATGACTTGATGGACCAGCAAAAAATGTGGGAGCATGAACCTGCTGGGAGGAAGGGCCTAGGCCATCACTTTATTTTATTGTGCTATATTGAGCAGAGAAGAGGAGAGTGAAGGGAGGAACAGGGTCTCTATTTCTACAAAGCTAGGAAATAAAGGTAAATTATTTTAAGAGGAAAGAAACAGCACTTCTATACAGATTTGTTAAAACTTAGCAATTTGATTTCTTCTTTATTCAAGATGGGACATATTTTCTGTACACCTTGTACTTCTCCTCCAAAATATTGGGCTTTGCATTTGAAAACAGAATATCTGGCTAGAATATCTGGCACACACTTATAAACCCAGCAGCTTGGGAGATCCCAGTGGCTTGGGAGGCTGAGGCAGGATGATTATGAGTTCAAAGCCAGCCTCAGCAAAAGTGAGGCCCTAAGCAACTCAATGAGACCCTGTCTCTAAATAAAATACAAAATAGGGCTGGGGATGTGGCTCAGTGGTCATTCGAGTGCTCCTGAGTTCAATCCCTGGTACCCAAAACAAACAAACAAAAAACATACAAATGAAAACCAGAAAACCTTAAAGTAATACATTAGAAATTTTTTTCCAGAAAGAAATGTGTATCCCTTTCTTGCCTTTGCAGCATCCTAGACAATGAACAGGCTTAAATATATTAGTAATGATATACTATAATTCCAGGTTCTTGGGGGTCAGAATGGAAGAAGGGATTTTTCAGAGAATTAAGAAAGATAGAGGGGGCAGTTTGACATGGTAGATGTTTTCTAATACCCGGGCACTTTTTGAGGAGGTACTGTGGGACTGTAAGTGTTCCAGGAAATAAACCCAAAAGACCAGAACTACTTTCCTATTATTCTTGCCAGTCTACAGAAACCTCAGCTTGCCCACAGAAAGAAACTCAACAACGCCGGGTCCTATAAGCACTGGCATACCAACTGTACTAAATCTCTGCTTAGCTATTTTGGGTAAGCTAGAGGAAAAATAGCAGACTGCCTAGGAGGAAGCGTGGGGGGCCTGCCAGGGCCATGACGTACAGGTTTCCAAGTAAAGGTTAAGGCTGAATCAGAAGAAGCATGTCTGAGTCAGGCTTGGCTACAAGGCCTCCTCTTCTCCAATTCTTCAGCTTTGCTCAGGGGAAGATGGGGCAGGGATTCACAGAGATCCCCCACTTCTCAAAAGCCATCCAACAGATCACCAAGCCAGATTGTGTTGAAGTCTCATGAAACCTAGAAACGGTTGCTGGTGGACGTGTTCTCTGTATCATTTTCTTTTTATTTTGCCATTTGGCCATCAAATAACTCATATAGCCTTTTTAATGAAGCCAAGGATTCCCAATGGAGAAATAATTAGAACCACTTGTATTTTTCTAGCACTGTTTGATGTTTCAATAGCTCCAGTGAGTATTATTCACAGCGGTATTATTCACACTACTGTTAGCATGGAAAAAGAAGGAACTTTGAAAAAGAATATTTTTCTTGTGTTGACTTCTTCTAGTCTCTGGATGAGTGGTTTATTTTTCTTTTATCAGATGTGGATGGAATTGGTAGCAGGGTCATCTACTGGATATTGAATAAAATAACTCAGAAAAAAAAAGTCACCACATTTCAAGCCCACATGTAAATAAACCAAGGGGCCTCTCCTTTTTTCTTGTTTTTCAGAGGAAGAATCCGGGTCACATCTGTCAAAATCTCTTAGTTTTTCAGAGAAATCACTTTTTATCTTCAATGTTCGGGTAAATCTTGATAATAAGTGGATTTAAATAAGAGATCAGTTTTTTGTTTTTTGGTTTTTTTTTTTGGTGCTGGATATTGAACTCAGGGGCACTCGACCACTGGGCCACATCCCCAGCCCTTTTTTTTTTTTTTTTTTTTTTTTTGTATTTTATTAGAGACAGGGTCTCACTGAGTTGCTAAGTGCCTCGCCATTGCTGAGGCTGGCTTTGAACTCACAATCCTCCTGCCTCAGCCTCCCAAGTGCTGGGATTACAGGCATGGGCCACCACACCCAGCTAAGAGATCAGTTTTAAATGTAAGTATTTTAGGAACACCTTCCTTCTTCGTCCAGTAAACATTTTAATTAAGGCTCAATAAGTTCAAAACTGTTCAGTCACAAAGTGAATGCTCAACTGGAAATCATACTAAATATGGAATTTTCACACATAGCAGAATCATATTTTTAAATACTGATTGCATTAGTTAGCTTGAGCTACCATAGCAAATGCCATAGACCTAGTGGCTTAAACAACAGGAATGTATTTCACACAGTTCTGGAGGCCAAGTTCTTGGTGCAGGCTTTCTCACTGGCTTGCAGACAGCTGCCTGCCTTCTGTGTCCTCAGGTGGTGCAGGTGGTAGAGGACAATACTGGTTCTGTCAAATCAGGGCCACCGCCCCGTGACCTCATTCAATCTGAATGACCTCCATAAAGGACCTGTCTCTGCCACAATTGCACAGGGGTGAGGCTTTCAACATATACGTTTTGATGGGACACAATTCAGTCCACAGCACCAATTGTGACTAGTATGAAACCTTTTGTCCTGCCAGTAAGCCCTATCTCAAGAATCAGATCACCGAAGGGGCACACAGTTTTGACATTTTTATTGTTTTTGTTTGGGGGAGACAGAAGTAGCTGTAAAAAAAAAAAAAAAAAGGTGGGGATACCACCTTCTTCTATACTGCTGATCCACTTTAAGAATAGGGGATATAGCATAGTCACTATTTTTTCAATATTTGACTTTTCTCCCTCTCCCCCTTCCTCCCTTTTCTTTATAAATCAAACTAAATGTGGAGTTCAAGTAAGTTTTTAAAATTAGTGAGGAAGGGGGAGAGGGAGAAAAGTCAAATATTGAAAAGGAGGAAAATTGAGACAAAAATAGTCTTAGAAAAGACAGACACACAGGAGAGAGAAGGAGAAATCTACCAAGAAGAGTGGATGACGAGGTGCACAGAAGGAATGATAAGTGAGGGGTGAGATTGAAACACATGCTTTTGGCTGTCTAGCACAGGGGTTGGTAGAGACTGGGGGTTCAAGTACCTAGGTCGGAAACCTGCCTAGTCTGACCAGTTATTCACTGTGTAACCTTGAAATTTCCTCATATCTCTGGGCTCAATTTCCTTTTTAAATGTATGGATACATTATAATTATACATGAGAGTAGGGTTCATTTCGACATAATTATAAATGCACATAACACAGTTTTCTTCATTTCAATCCCCAGTACTTCCTCTTTCCTCCCTCGTCCCTCCCCCAATTCCCTTCCTCTACTTTATTTATAATCCTTATCTCATGGTGTCATGGTAAGGATTCAATGATGCAATCCTTGATTCCTGACACATAGGAAAAACTCAATAACTGTAAGCACTATAATGACCATTTGTCCCCCTTTTGCACACTCTGTAGCTGTTGTTGATAGCTCTTCACAAGGGACTCACACTCCTGTTATTTTGACCTGGACTTTGTTCCCATGCTTGGTAAGGACTTTGAGTAATCTTGCATGCGCTATTAAGCAAAATCTCATGATTTAATGTAAGTCGTCCTCCTTCTCTGCCCCTACACTATAGTTATTAAAGATAGTATTCTTGATGGCAAAATAATGGCTTATCAAGATTTATTGCAGTTTGAGGTTCAATAGAGACTTCTTATTGGATTCCTATCACTTGATATATCCATTCAAGAGGATGTATATTTGGTTGTTAGGTTTGAAGTGCTTTGAATTTACTTCTTTTAAATATGACTTGTGTAAATTATAAATTTTCTTGAACCTAGTTGCTATGGTTTGGCTCTGGAATGTCCCTGGAAGTCTCCTGTGTTCAGAGGTGAGGGTTTTGGTAAGCGATTAGAGCATAAGGTCTCTGGCTTCATCAGTGGATTAATCCATTGATGGCTAAATAGAATACTGGGAGGTGGGAACTAGGAAGAAGTGGGTTACTGGGGTTGCGCCCTGGAAGGGTACATTAGTTAGCTTTTCATTACGATGACTGAAATACCCACAAGAACAGCTTAGAGGAGGAAAAGTTTATTTTGGCTCACAGTTTTAAAGGTTTAGTCCTTAGTAGGCTGACTTCATTGCTCTGGGACCCAGGCAAGTCAGAAAATCATAGCAGAAGGGTATGGTGGAGGAAAGCTAGTTAGTCTGTGGGGGCTGGGAAGCAGAGAGAGGATGAGGCAATGGGGACAAAATATAAACCCCAAAGACATGTCCCCAGTGACCTACTTCCTATGGCCACAGCCCACCCACCTATAGTTACCACCTAGCTAGTCCAATTAAATTTATTAATCCAGCAAGTGGATAAATCCACTGTTTATGTGGAATCTCTCATAACTTAATCATTTTACCTCCTGAATTAACACAGGAGGTTTTGGGGGACATCTCACACCCAAATCATAACAAAGGATTCATCTTCTCTCTGGCCTCTTCCTCTCTTTCCCTCTGCTTCTAGGCTGCCATGAGCTACACAGCTTTCCTTGTCATGCCCTACCACCATGATTTTTCTCCCTTGGAGCCAGCTGAATCCTCTGAACTGAATCCTCTGCAATTTTGAGCTAAAAGAAATCTTTTTCCCCCTCTAGGCTGTTCTTGTCAGGTATTTTGGTCAAAGTGGTAAAAAACTGACTAACATACTATATTTTCCCCCTTCATTAAAGAAGGAAAAGTATTAAAATGTATTAACATTCAAGATATTCAAGATATTGAATGTTTGTGAAACGTAATTCCCAAGTCAGTGGAAGCCCTGAAAGTGTTCTTGTTTATTTTCCTTCCTATTTTGCCTTTCTATCTGGTTGCTATTCCTGAGAGAGGCAGTTGCCTTTGGAATTTCATCTTGTGGCCAGAGCAGGAAGTATGAGAAATCTTGTGAAATGATCAGCTTTTGAGATCTTTGCAGTTTGGCTTAATAGATGATGCTTGGAAAAGGGCCAGCTCAGACAGACCTGAGAGATGCCTGTAACAGGCATCCTTGGGATCACAGGCCTGGTCCTGCAGAGCCTGATCCTGAAAGGTGTACAGGCACCCAGAGGCACACCACCAAAACCCTGGTCCTTTACTCACTCCCTTTTCTGTCCTGTTTTTTCTTACTTTCTGTCCTCATCCTTATTTTCTTGTGTTTTTTCTTTCTCTTGGCCTTCTCTTTCCCCACTTACTGCCACTTTTCAATGAACATGGTCTGTTTGGGTCGTAAGATGAGTTCTGTGAAGAGACTCAAAACAAGCAGTGGAGAGAAGGTATGCAGATGAACAGAGCAATAAAAAGGCTATTTGAGTGTATGTGAAACTAAAACTAGGCTTTCTGGTTACTGTTTGCCTCCACTGAGAGTTCTTTTAGCAGATACTTTGTAGTTTTATTTTACATAGTGATTTTTTTTTCTCATTAACTTTAAATTTTTCTTCCCCTTTCTGCTATTGGCCATACTCAACATTGCATATGTATTATATATATTACCATATCTGCATGCATAAACAGATTCAAAACCTCTGGTATATTCTGCCAGGCATTTCATCATCTGTATCTTACCTGGGGGGGGGGTGGCTGGTGGTGGTGAGATGGGGATTTTCAAGGATGCACTTTGCAAATGTTATGGGGTAGGCATACATGCACGGGTGGGCGGGGGGGTGGTGGTGGAGGAGTTTGGGTTGCAGAGCACTGCTTTTCCCCTTGAGCACTGTTTATCCCCATTATGGCTGTTTGTATTCCCTGCAAACCTTCCATTTCTGCCTTTCTTATTTTCTCAGCCTCTGCTGCTAGGATTGATTGGGTGCAGATTGCTGAGTTACAGTTCTGGACCTGTGTGCTTTTTTCGTGAAATGCCTTCTTAGACTGACTTTGTGGCTCTTCACTCAGGAATGTGGCTGACACCCTTTCTTTCCTATTAGTATCCTGTTCAATTAGTGTTGTATGACAGGCCGAGGTAGTATCTACAGCCTCAACGGGGAGTGACAGCAGAAACCTGCTTTATGTCTGGTGACCCCACAGGGACGTCTCCATCAGGGTTTGAATCTCTGGTGCACAACTTGCTGCATCTCATTCTTGGCTAATTTGCATCTTAAGCGAAGCATCTTACTTTCCAGTCATCCATATTTATGATCTATCAGAGTACATGGGTGACTCCTTTCAGTGCAATTTTCCAATGCCATTAGTCTCTGTATTACAAATTAGGGCCATGGTGATAAACAGGCAAATAGTTTAGGAGATTTCAAACATGGGATAGATAAACAAGGGTAAATAAGAATAAAATAACACTTGTATGTACCCCAATTTGGAGAAAATAGTGCACATTTTATGTGATCACCTTACATATATTAGTAGTACTGATAAAAAGTGCCTTCATATTTATATAGTAAAGCATGTTAAAGAGTTTCACATGCATTTTTAAAATATGTTCCCATTGAAAAATCCATGAAACTGGCATAATGTGGATGAAGGTGAGAAGATTACCAGAGAGATAAAAAAATTGCACAGAATTGAAACTCTAAGGTTCTCTGCCCTAGACTTGTACTCTTGTCATTTTAATATTGTTTTATAGAGTAATTTTAGGCTATTTTGGACTGTTTACAACATTCAGTCCATTTAAACATAACAGAGGCCTCATGGTAGGTATCTGTTAGATTCCAGATGAATATAAAATCAACCTTTATGTTTCTCCTGTGTACTAGTTTCTTCCACCAACATACCTGCTCAGAGATAAGCCTGGGTTTGCATGGTATGGGCATATGACTTAGTATTCCCTCTCTTCAATTTCATTCCAGAATGAAATTAGCTCCCATATTGGAAGAAGCATTTGTGGTATCTGCTAAACCAAGAAGATCTTGTATCATAGGCTGCACTACCTATTCTTAGATTAAGTAGGACAATACTCCCTATGTTCACAAAGGTGAATCCTAAGAATATTTGGAAAGTGGTTTGGCCAGCTTGCTGCCCTGTGTCAGGTGTACCTAACCTGTTAAACTTTGTCTTGCCTTCACTGAAAAGCGTGGCTCTGGGAGAGGAATGAGTGCATGTGAGGGAGAGAATGTTTGGATGGGATGCAGGTGGGGAGAGATTGAGGTGATCTAGTGTTTAGTTTCACCTTAAGCAATACTATATGATTTTTCAATCATCCCTTATTGAAGGGTTCTCTTCTATCTGGAAAATATATTTCTTACCTTATTATAGTGACCAGTTAATTTGTCTTATTTCCTATTTAGATGATTGACCTTAATTTTCAACCTTCAGTTCCATCTTGCCAGCCTCTATCTCTATCCCTATCTACCTCCCAACAACTCCTGTTATGGTTTGAAAATGACATGTTCCCGAAACATTCATGAGACAATGTTCAGGGGTGAAGTGATTTGATTATGAAAGCTGTAACCTAACCACTGGATTAATCCATTTGATGAATTAATAATTTGAATGCATTACTGGGTAACTGTAGATGGTGGAGCATGGCTGGAACAAGTGGGTCGTTCTTGCATTTATCTTTGGGGTTATATATTTTGTCCCTGACCCCTTGTGCTTACTCTGCTTCCCATCTGTCATTAGCTGAGCAGCTTTCTTTCACCACCCTCTTCTGCCATGGTACTCTGCCTCACCTTGGGCCTACAGCATTGCAGTCAGCTGAACATGAAATGAGACCTCTAAAACCATGAGCCCAGAGTAAACATTTCCACCTCTAAGTTCTTGCCAGGTCACAGCAAGACTAACAGACCTTCTCAGAGATGAAAATGACCTAATTGCTCAAAGCGGTATGAATATTTTTTTCTGTTCTCAACTTCTTTGACCTCGACATACTAGTAGAGAGGAATACATACCCCTCATTCTTGAACTATTCTTTTCTTTTGACTCATAAATCCTCTATCCCACATATTTTTCTTTTCTCCACCTCACCCTTCTTATTTCTCCTGTAGACTCCTGAAAATGGATACTACTAGGTCAATTCACTCTATATATAGTGTGTTTTCTCACTACGTGAGTTTTCCTCAAAATAATTATATTTATGTCCACTGATTCAATAACAATATGTAAGGCAAAGTCTCATAGGTGAATAAATGTTCACTCACTTTAGAATGATGATTGACAACTTTATCCAAAACACCATGCACAGCTGGCCTTCTGCACCTCTACACTCATGGGCTTCATATACCTTGTCTCTGCATCCATGGGTTCAGCCACCTGTGAATAGAACATATTTGAAAAAAAATTCAGACTTTTTTCTTGTCATTATTCTATTAATGACACGATACAATAATTTTCATTGTTTTAGTATCATAAGTAAGCCAGAGATGATTTAAAAGTATGCAGGAGGATGTGTCTAGGCTATGTGCAAATAACCTGCCCTTTTATGTAGGGGACTTGACTGTCCTTGGATTTCTGTATCCAGAAAGTTCCTGGAACCAATCCTCCAAAATTACTGAGGGGTAGGTGACCATATTTCAAAAGTCCATGAAATACCCATAGTAAAACCCCAAAATTATCAAAGTAAAAAAGGGTTCTTTTCTAGCCTAAACCTTTTCTTTTGTTTTAATATTTATTTTTTAGTTGTAGTTGGATACAATACCTTTTTTTATTTTATCTATTTATTTTTATGTGGTGCTGATGATCAAACCCAGGGCCACGCACATGCTAGGTGAGCGCTTTACCACTGAGCCACAACCCCAGTCCCCCTAAACCTTTTCTTATTCCTGCATTCCATATCTTAATGTCATCCATCCTATTAGAACTGAGTGAGATGTGACTTCTCTCTCATGCTCCAAATGCAGTTAATTATGGAGACTAAGTTCTTAAGTGTCTCTCAACCTTATTCTGGACTTTCATTATTTTTCCTTTATAGAGTATTTCAACATCTTCTAAGTACTTAGAATTTATTTGTTACTTTTCATGTGGACATGGTTTAATGGTCATCTACTTAGTTGGAATGCTTTTTAGTTAGAATAGATTCTTGTGAAAATATCTTATGTTTCCTTATATTTTCTGTATCAACTAGGAAAGTCCCTTATACATAGCAGAGATTTTAAATAATTTGTTAGTTGATTTTTTTAATCCTAGTTAGGTTTCTATTCCCTCTAAGTTAAGAATGGTCTAGAGGCAAGCTGAGGCTCTGAAGGCAGAGTTCTGGTTGAATTCTTTGTCTTCTGTTCTAGAGAACCTTCTGGCAAAGAATGCTATTCAGGCTATACCTGCCCTGGCCTCTTCTGTAGGGCAGGAAAAGGCTCCTTTAGTGGGCATCTCCAATGGATAATCAGCACTAACTTTTTGGGTTGTGCTGTAATATTAGGCAAACATCAAGTTGCATTATAGATGTGTTCTATATGAAATCTGCTTAGAGATTTAAAGATACATATTTATAGAGATTTGCATATTCAAATCAATTTGCATTATGAATATGTGATGCATTATGGGTATGTGATGATTCCATGTGAGATGTAAATATTCAGATATATTCTACTTTGCATTGAGTAAAAGCATTTCTTGGCATTACTGAGAAAACTAGGGTATCCTTGTGATAATAGTTGACTGCAGAGAGTTTAGATAGTGGAAAATTCTTTTACATGTGGATCCATTTCTTATGAATGAGTGGGGCAAAAATCACATAGATTCAAAATGACAATAAAGTTCCCTGAAGAGGATATGACATGGGAGATGGACCTAGATTCTTATGGAGTCCAAAATATCCATATTTTACTTCCAGTATTCAAAATAATTGCTCTTTTCTCAGTTGAGAAACAGATGACTAGCTAGCTTTTGCTTATGGGACCTGTTAAAAACAAACAAAAAAAATGCATACTATGAAGCACCAGAACCATATTTAGCATGATGGGATGCTGACTTATGGAAGATATACATGGACTGTGATGACTGGGGCCCACATCTCTTGTTTCTGGTACATTGTTCTACTGAATGTACTCATAGAATGGACAAGTGAGGAAAATCACCTGACTTAATTACTTTTTAAATTATTGTCAATTTTTCATGAAGCATATGAACTTAGGACAGAAGTCATTGAGTATCCACTAATTTATGCATAGGATATATTTGGGGGCTGGGCATGGTGACACAAACCTATAATCCCAGTGACTCTAGAGACTGAGGCAGGAGGTTGCAAGTTTCAGCAACTTAGTGAGACCCTGTCTCAAAAGTAAAATAAAAAGGGATAGGGATGTGGCTTAATGGTTAAGCACCACTGGGTTCAGTCCCTGGCATGATATTCATTGCTTAATTTGTGTTCAGAATACTTCCAACACCTGAAGTAACTCTTAACTTCTTATCTTTATCAGTAAGACTTGAAAACCAAACATAAAATATATAATTTAAGTACTTCTAGAACTGAAAGATGACAGTGTTTTATGCTATACCCCATCAGGGCCTTGGTCATATTAAAACAAGCTGATGTCCTACTCTCTAAAGTATTTCAACCTCATCATCTTTGAGAAGGTAGAACTATTTAATTTACTTTCATTGTTCAGCCCCAAATTTTCTGGAATATTGAAATTTACTCTTAAATCATGGGTATATTTTACCTCAAATTTCTGAATATGTTTACATAAATTGTGGGACTCCTACACAGGCAACATTCCATACTAAAGAATTGCTTATACAAATTGTGTTTGAATTATCTAAGTAACTTAAACCTGGCCAAATTTTCTTAAAATAAATGTGTGTGAAATTCCACAGATCAAAGGTAATTAATGTTTTCCAGCAGTAAGTGTGATAAATACTTGCTTGTTAAGTCAATTACATCCAGACAAAACTTGAATGTGAAGTAAGGGTGTACTATAAGTAAATTGCAAATAGCATTCATGTAACAGATCCACTAATTTGCCACTTGCTATTCCAGCAAGATTCGAAAAATTAGATAGCTGAAGTTACTGTAAGGAACACAATTTGCTGCATAGATGCCCCAAGAGAAAACTTCAGGCTTCAGCTTTGCCTGTTGATTTTTATCAAGTAGTCACCTGGGGTCTGTTTTCAAGCAATCTATGATCATTCACACAAAAGCAATAATTGTATAGAAAAATTAGAAACAAACACAGTCCTTCTTGATAATGTAAACCTCTTTGGTTAAGATCTGCCAAGTACTTGTAGCAGAGTAACAGTGGTATTGGCCTAAAATACAAGTATAATAGGAAAATTGGAGGAAGAAATGACAGCATTCCCCGTTGAACTGAAATTTAATGAGGGTGCTGAAGAGATGTAATTGTGTGTTCCACCTGACTCAACTTTTAATTTAACTGGAATCTGTAATATGTTCTCTAAAGTTATTGGTACTTAGTAAAGTAAGTTATGATTCTTGCTTCTCCACATTTACTTGCAGTTAAAAAAAATGCTTGAACCAAAATAGGAAAAATAACTATACCACCTGGTCCATCCTCATCTTCGCAGAGCCAGAAAGCTTTAAGATGAGGGATTTAATTTATTTAAAAGTTGGTTATGGTTTCTTTTTAATAATATCCAAAGATAAATATTCACATGATTTATTATTTTGCCAACAGCGAGCCCTCTTAACAGTGAGCATCCAGATTCCTAGGTTTTCGAGTCCACATATTTCTTCAGCATTTCTTGGCAAAATTGAAAATGTCTGTGGAAGATGAGAAAGTATGTCATGAGAATTAATAATTGAACTTTCTTTAGTTTTATTTTCTGTCTCAAATGCTTTAATATTTCTGTATATCTGTATGTGTGTATGCATTTCATTATCTTGCTAATTTACATATTTTCTTGCCTGTTTTTTGGTGACTAGGCTTAATTTTTCAAAGTTGATCTAATCATACTTTTCACCTAGAAACTGTGTAGAGTAGGTGTTGGGAAACTTTGTAGTAGATTCCCAGTATGATTCTCAGATAACCTTCTAAAATGCTGTGCAGTTTTAAATGAGAAGAAGCAAGCCATATCTGTAGGAATGGGTCTGTCTAAAATGGGAGGATGTGTACAGAGCTCTCATTTTTAAGTTAAAAGTACTGCCTCCTGGGCACCTTTACTCTTCTGCTTCCTGTGTTTCTAGGACTTTCAATATTCCCAACATCCATCATAGGTAAGAGCCTGATCTCACAGCAGGCTGACCTGGCTTTGGGCCCTGAGTGTCCCCTCATTGTCTGAAACTCTGGGCACATGCTCCTCCCATCCCATAACAACGTAGGGTGTTAGTTCAGGTTGATGGGAAGAGTCCCTTTCCCCAGGATTGGTGTGGGGAAAACAAGAGCCAGGGCTGGTAGAGCATTTAGCACAAGCAATGCCTAGAAGTATAGCCATAATTCCTTCAGGATCCAGGCTCCTGCTTGTCTCAGTGTCATCACTGACCCAGCCTTCATCTATATCCTAGAAAGAATCAATTCCACATGCCCAGCTTTCATAATGCGGGCAGAGAAAAATGCACACTCCACACGTTTTTGTTTTATTTCCCACCTCAGTATCACCTTTCTCTGAGTCCTGGGTTTTCCTTACATGGTTGATAATGTTAAACAGTAGAGATGATGATGAGGAAGATGATGGCAAGAGCAACTCAGTTTTTAGCACTTACTATCATGTAAGTGCCAGGAATTATCTTAAGTGTTTTACTTATATGATATTACTCAATCCTTAAAAATGTCATGATATAAAAAGTGTCAGCACAGTTATTTTACAAAAGAATCTTATAATTTGGCAGGTTAGTAAGTGGTCTTTTCCTACTTTTTATGAAAAAATTTCATGGTTTGCAATGTTAGGTATTACATGTAATTAGAATTTATAATTTTCCAAACCAATCCCAGAAATCCATTTCTAAATAACAATAATATGAGCATTTAATTGTATTCAGTATTTAGGTCAAACATTATAGTAAAAACTTCACATGTTAATTCTATGACAGCCTCATGAAGTAGAGGTTTAAAACTGTCCACATTCTATGTTGGAAGAAACTGAGGGTAAATTGTTACCTTGCAAAAGGTTATGAAAGTGGTATGAGGGGACAGCAAATTTTTGATCTAGGGCATTCTGATTCTATCTTTAGTCACTATGCTGTCCTATCTCCAAGTGTGTGTGATGAGATAGAAATACAATAGATTGCATATGTGTTGCATATCTTCTATTTAGCACTATGTGAAATTTCAACAACTGTCAGAAAAATCTTTTTTCCATTTCTTCCCTTGAGCTTTTGTAATTGCTGTCTTCTATGATCAGTATAATTTCACACTCTTCTTTGCCAAACCACACCTCTTTCATTCTTCCTTACACAATTTGAATCTTGTTGACTGTTTATAGTCTTTCTGGATAAGCTAGAAAGAGAATAACATGGCCCATAACTCTCATAACCAATCCCTGTGCCCAAATTTATAAACTGAAGTCTGCTTGTTTGTGATTTATTTATTTTTTTATGTTTGTGCTTTTCCTTTGTATCTTTTGTACAAGATCAGGTGCATAGGTACTTCTTCAAATGCCTTAGGACTGTTGTGAATTCTATGTTCATTAAGAGATGGGGGAACAGGTTACTTCTTGGTGTCCGTCTGAAGTGCAGTACATGCAGTAGGTGCTCAGTATACAGTTTCTTTTTCTCAGTATACAGTTTCTTTTTCTGATAAACCTAAGAGGAGTATAGACATTAGTAGACACTGCCTTAATGATTTAAACCTGTGTGGGCTTTCTGCATTTTGTCTGTGTACAATTCTGCATATTAAGTGTTAATTTTTAGATTTCATCTTACTCTGGAGGCATAGTAGAAATTATTAGGTTAAGAATCACAACCCTGATAATTAGCTTAGAGATTCTGAATCAGGATGTGTGCTGCAAAAAAGTGATTTTTTGGAGCATTTGGCCCTAAGGGGTTAGATAACCAGCTGTCTCAGATTTTATACCTGCCAACATGTGGTTCGGTCAATAGGTATGAGGAAATGTAACAGAGCAGGAGGGAGTTCTTCTCCTAACTCTGTCTTAACTTCTGGAGAGTAGGACAAGGTCCTAATTCTCTTTTGGGGGCAGTTGGGAAAATATAGATATATATTTATATTGTATAATATTTGCAAAGTGAGTCAAAAGCACTTTTTTTTGTTTTAAATCTCTTGCTCTCAATTTGTATGCTCTTCGCATTTTATAGAGTGGTATGGTGAAAAAAGATGTAAATGCTTTGCTTTGGTGTCCAAATGAATTAATTGCAAACCAGAATAAATACTTAAATACTTTTAAGGGCCATTCTGTTTGTTTGTTTTTTTTCCAGTTTCAATGTCACTTAATTCAAAGGCAAATAATAACAAGAGGGGAGGACAGTAGAAAAATGTAGTACAGGGGGCAAGGAAGGAAAAAAGGATTATTTATGTATTTTTATCTTTTTGAATATTAACTGTGCATTGGATGTGTACTGGATTAAAAATTTATTCATACTCAGATGTCTAAAGAAAACATTACTTCTTTTTATTATAACTAGTATAACTTTGCTGTCTAGCATCTCCCAAATCCTATTTTAACCATGCTAGTTAGTGGAAAAAAGAAATCATTACACTTACTTGGTGTGTGGACTTGAGACTCTGCCAGTTTAACTGGTCTCCTGATTACTCCACAGACTCCTTACTTTTCTCCTCCTTCATTTTCTCAAGGTAGCACCTGAGTTGAGGAGAACTACTAAGATCTCAGGACACTTGTGTCAGAGAGTGAGCCCTGATTTTGTGTTGGTCTAGGCTGTGGGAGATTTTTGTTGTTTTGGGGTGAGTACTGGCAAGTCTGTGCTGAGGTGTAGGTAGGTGGTGGACAGTATACTAGGTGTCCTGGTCTCCTGCTGCTATAATTCAGTCTGGTTTCGTGATTTTGTTCTTTTGAAGAGCTTACCTACCCTACTTTATAATGGGCGCCATTTCAGCTCCTCCTGGTTCTAGAGTATTCCCAGAATAGGGATGGGACTTCCATTTGCTATCTGTCTTTCCTCTGATATTAGCACACTCCACAGGCTAACTGGGCTGGCTTCTACCTCTGCCCCAGGCACAAGGAACTTCCATGTCCCTTCTATACCTCACAGGAGAGGGGGAAGGTTTGGGAGAGATAACTCATATTTTTTCTCTGTCCATCACCACTGTTCTGCTTTGTTAACTTCTAAGTTGATGATGGTGGTGGAATTGCTGCAAAGCCATGTCTTCCAAGAGTTCCAATGCCACCAATGAGAACAGTTTTTGATGTTCCCTTCAAGATATTTAACACATGTTCCTTCTTTGTAACTTATGCCAATAATGTTGAAGTCAGGACAGAGTTTTTTTTTTTTTTTTTTTTTTTTTTCTGTATTTCTGTCTACTTCTTCACACTATTCAACAAACGAAGTGGTCCGTTTCTTTTCATTCTCTTCTTTGGAAGAAATATTCCCCATTTTATAGTTTCTGTTCTACTCCAGCATTCTAATAATTGAAAACAAAAAACTTAAGTCATGATGGATTATGATATTGCAAAAAACTTAAGTCTTTATGTATTACAAAAATGTTTACCATTGACTAAAAAGATAGCAGCAACAGAGGTTGAAAGATATTTAAATACTGAGCACTGAATGACTACAACTTGAAAATAAAAGGTGAGAATCATTGGATTCATTTTCAGTTTATTTATTTGTTATTTGTGTTGTATTCAAAATTATAAAAACTTAATTGAGGTATCCACACATTTTTGAAGCATTTGTGCTTAGCATATGCACAGAAATAATAGAACCTTGTCATTTAACCTGTTGATTCTTCTTCACTTTATAACTTTAAGCAACTTACTTAAACTATATCATCTTGTTTCCCTTATTTCTGAAATGGAATAATAATTTATCTTTGTTAACTATACAGTTGATGTAAAAACTATAACATGACTATAGATGAAACTTCTCTGGAAGAAAACAAAAACAAACAAAAAACCAACAAAGTACTTATTCTGAGCACTTGGGCAAGTTCAGTAAGTAGAACGAAAGGTCCTAACATCAATGACAAGAACACATATCAGCATCATAAATGAGTTAGGGGGAATATGCTTTAAAAACTTTGATGGATTCCAATGCATGCCTAATAATGGAATATATATCCATAAAATATGTTTGCTTGTACTTATTAATGCTATAACTATATGTGCATATGCAATTGATACATGTGCATAAAATATGTATGGAATATACACACACATATAGATAATTTGCAAAAATTGATACAATATGAAAATCCAAGTTCATAAATGCCCTAAGTTGTCAGGCTGTTTTTCTAAATAAATGAAGTTGATAAGATAGGTATAGATTTCCCTTTGGTGGGGACTTTTTTTTCCCCCTCTATGTTATTGAAAGGTCTTCTCTATACTTTCTTGAAATCAGTGCTGATTTGAATGTTTGCCAAAACAAAGTTCCACTAGTCATAAGAAATATTACATTTAGCTGAACTATGTAATGCCAGTTTTGGAGGTTCTGAATTTCTAAACCAAAAGATTATGCCTAACTTTTTGCAGATAGACTCACTTAGGTTGTGTGTGGAGAAGGAGGAAATCAAAGAGAAAGGCAGTTAGATTGCTATGATGATTTTTATGATATGGTACATAAACTTTTTTTTCTTTTTTTAAAATATATTCTTCCATAAATCTCTGAAGATTATACCTTGGTTAAAAGTAAGTATAGGAGATTTAAAAAAAAATTAAATATTGGTTACAATACAGAATCTACAGTGTACTTCTGAGTTGTTCTAATTTTCAATGAATAAAAATGGTCTTAAAAATGAAAATTCTCTAAGATACATATATTCTCAGAGGGTAGGAATTGAAATGAAGATTTTAATCTAGTCATTAAGTTTAGTATTATATCTAATAAACTTTCATAATTTCTCTCATGTTTTGGTATTTTTTTAAAAGATGGAATATTGTAACCCAAGGCCAAAGTGATATTGCTAACAAATAGGAGAAAAACAATAAAAAACAATCAAGCTGCATATTGTAAATATTAAACAAATTGTACAAACATTATGTCATTAACAAAAAGAGAGGTCATAACCATATGAGTATCAGACTCGGGAGTTCTGACATAGATTCTTCTGAGTTTACAACAATTTGCCATTATTTGGTAATGTAAGGGATTTGGCTTCAAATGACACAAGAACCTCTTTTAACCAAAGGTGGATATTTCTGAGAAGGAAAGAGCTTTAATTACTTTTGGAAACGTCACAGAAGACACAACATAAGACCCTATATAAATCATTGGAATTCAAACTCAAAAGTTTCCTTTTGAAATGGAATCTGAAAGGAAGTTGTATGTTGGCTGCATAATTTTAACCTGGGGGACTCCTTTAAGATTTGATGGATCTTTGAACAAGCATAATTCCAAGATTTATTGCAATTAATAGAAAAAATAAATATTTACTGAGTGTCAGCAATGAGAGAGATGTTGAAATCTAGTATGTCTTAATATTTAGTTAAAGAGATTTCTTTTTCATGGGGGTATGTTAGGCCTATTTCCTATTACTGAGTGAGAAATGGAGCAGCCTCATGGGTAGAACTGGGAAAAATGCCAGTTACACACATATGTGCAGCTACCTTCAGGGCATCTTACATATTTTTCAATCTTTCTTGGTTTCTTTTGGCCAGTTTCTTTTTTTCTTTTTTTGATTACCCACCTTCTTTGGTATTTTATAACCCAAAGATAGGAATTTTTTATTTCTGCTCTTATCAAACATTGGTCTTTTTAAAGCTATGTAAAGTACTCATAGAAAAAAATTAGTCAGCCATAGTTTCTTTGGCATATATTCTCTTTTTCTTTCTTCTTCTTTCATCTGAATCTACTGCTTTTATCCTCCCTTCTGGAATTCCCCATATACCCTGGCCTTCACTGAGGGCAGTAAAATCTATATTATTTAAAGACCATGAGTTGTGCAATTCAAAATTTGTCAAAACATATAAGAGAATTTTCTGTTAATAAGGGGGAAATCATATATTAAAAGCATATTGTCTTCCTATAAAGAAGTAAAACATGTTAAGAAACTAACTTTCAACCTTCTTTTGAATACTTTTTGGAGCACCATCAAATCATGTCTAAATATTGTTCTGCTCTGGGGCCTGGGTTAGTACTCTTTTCATCAGATTCCTGAGACTTGTCAGCTTGGAAAGCACTTAGATCAAATTGACACACTGTGCTGTCCATAGTTTATTCATGGTGAAAATCCGAGATCTTTACCTTGATCATTTTTGAAAGAATTATTCAGAAAAACTACACTTAATATAAAAATTCACTATGACATAAAAAAAAATTTGTAGCTCAATATAATTGCATAAATGGTTTATACGTTGGTGATCCAAGTCATTTTTCTCTACATCCACCCAGCCCCATTGCCTTTAACTTTAGTGATAGATTATTCTATTAGATAATTTCTGGTCAGAAAAGCCATGAAAACAATAAAGAGTCCCCTTTCTTCCACCTTATATAAAATGTCTTCTCATGAAATGTTAATTCCCAAGGAAATTTATTTTTTTAAGCAATGATGAAAACTTCAAAACAAAAGTACAGCAGGATGTGGGACATTTTGGAACTAGCTATAAATGTGTTTTAACTAGAACATAGGGCACAGAAGACAGAGAGCAAGTTAGAGAGTCTGCAAACAATATTATCTCACACACACACACACACACACACACACACACACATACACACTCGCACAAATAAACCACATTTTGTGCTGGGTGAAAGTGTTTGGACTTTCTTCTGAAAGTCAAGGAGACTTGTTGGAGGTTTTGGGTAAATGGGTCAAAACTCAATTGGAATTGTATTTCAGAAGGGACTTCTGGCTTCAGTCACAAATGTGGCAGGGAGGAGATCTCTTAGGAATCTATGGTCATGATCTAGGTTAGAGGAATTGATGTTCTTCTGATCCAAGAAGTGGAGGGAGAGAAGAAGGAAGCTACAATAAAGAGGTCAAATCTCCAGAATTTTGAGTTTGTGTTCCATACCTGGAGATTGACACTGAAGTCACTTTTGCTATTTGCTTAAGTGTGGATGCATTCTTTAGTTCTAACTTTTGGGCTTTTAATTTATTTCAGCATCCTTATATCCATCTTGCATTCCCATTTACATATTCTAGTATTATTTCACATTGATTTCTGGGAGACATCTGGCTCAGAGTATAATAGTAAAGCAACAAAGGGGAGAATTCACTCTTTCCAAGAACAAGCTTGTTTTAAATGGTTCTGAACAGTTTTGTTGCCATAGACCTGGCTTCTATCTCTTAGAGGCCGTCTCACAAAAACAACTCACATTCTGTGGTCCATAGACTAAGCTGGGCATCAGATTTGCTGAGAGTTCAGTGCAAACATAACACCATCATAGGTATAAATAAACCAAAGTAAACTAAACTCTTCCCTAGGTTCTGAGGACTGATTAGAAGTGAGTAGCATCAATGTTATTGCTCAGAACAGAACTTTGATGTACTCTCTGCATTTATATACTTGAACTAGAAATCTAGCCACAGAATTCTATCTCCAGACAGATTTCTGTGTGAACTAAGTTCAATTATAAAAGCACAGATGGTCAAAGTAACTTATATTCTCTAGACTTTTCATAGTTTCTTGAGTTATTTGGCAGTCTAGAACTGTTCAGGGCATGAAGTCAGAGACAGTTTGGGAACTGAAGACAATAGTCAGACTTCATTGTGAAAGAAATTTTTGTTCTGCCCTGCTTAGTAGTAGAGTGGGCTGCCAAGGAACACTCCTGTACCGTGCTCAGACTGATTTGGTTCCCTGATTGTGCCGACAGTATCCCTTGGACAGCACTTCACCTTATTCAGTTAGACATGTCAGAGGCATTGTATCAGATTTCTACTAGGGAATTAAAAAGATCACATCTTGCTTGCCTAGTTGCTAAAGCAAGTGGTGAAAACACTAGTGGCAGAAATGGTATCAAAATTAATTGGCCAAGGTAAGGGGTGGTGTTGGTGTGGTTTCTGCATATGAAGCATTGATAAAGAGTGTGTCAAGGGAAATAGAATTAACAATGAGAAAATGGCTATGTTGGCAGAAAGAAGAAAATAGCTTGAGGGGAGACTGAGTTCAAGAAAGCTGTTTATGGTGTTGGAAGCAGCAGCTGTAATGGTGATGGTGAGGGGGAATCAGGGTGCTTGTAGGTGACTGGAGTGCCTTCAATTGGTACATTAGGGGCTGGTCTTCCTTGAGCAATTGCAGGCAGTGAGCATCATTAGAGACCGCGAGAGCAGGAAAGGGACATAACCACATGAGTATATTAGCTCTAATTGCTCTAAGATTTCCTTTTGCTATTATAATTTACCCTTAAATCTAAATGTAAACATTGGGACAGTGCTCATTTTTATGGTTTTGCTAGATATATGAAATGTCCATAAATTGCTTATATCTGGGCTGGTTTTACATGCCTTGAGTAGTAGGTAGAAGCAGGTTTTAGGCAAATCACTGGAAATTGCAGAAAAATATTGCAATATGTCAAGTGATTTAAGTTGTCAGTAAAGATCAGGGATTAGTTCAGTTACTGAATTTCATGCTTAGTTTCTTTTTTTTTTTTGCCAAATAATAGTAGAAAACAGAGGTTAGCTATTACTTTTACTTTAATATTTCTCTTCTTGATTGAAATTGACATTTTTATGTGGACCGCAAAGAATACAAAATGTAGCCATATTCTTGTTTCTCTAAAAAAACATTACATCAAATAAAATTGAGATCATACACCTGTTTCCATTTCTTTTACATTCTGATGCTGGCAATGAAGGGTCGTACTGATTTCTTATAGAAAATAGTTTTAGTAATGCTTCTTCATCCTGTGGGAATACATTCAATTCCTAATTATTTTTAAAAGGTCTACTACATGCCAGGCACTGCCTTGGTGGTTGAAATACATTATTGAATAAAAAAAGACAAGAATACCTGCTCTAGAATTTACATTTTTAGTAGGGGAAGGAAGACACTGAAAAGTCAAATAATAAATAAGTAAATTATAGTATGTTAGAGGTTGATAAGTGCTATGCATAAAAGGAATAGTAGAGCAGACTTGGAGGTGGGACACATTTTAAGTTCATATTTGGCCTTGCTGAGATGACATTTGAACAAAAACTTATAAAAGGTAATGGATATAACTTTGAGGATATCTGGAGTAGGACTGTCCCAGAAAGAGAGAGCAACCCAGGCAAATATATATTGGAGAAACAGCAGGGATCCAAGTGTCTCACCATGTCCAGCATGCCTTGTCAGGCATCTGACAGTGTGGAAAGTCAGGTTCTTTCCTTCACTCAATAAAGGCAGAGTAAACACCTGCTCATCCCCAAATACTCTGCTAGGCTTTGGAGAAGATTAGCATGTTTCCTGACCTCTCATAGCTTGCAATATATTAGGGAAAGTATACCTTAAACACAAACCATCTTAACAATAACTATGAGAAGCTGTTTAAAAAACAAGAATGGCACAGAGGAATATGACAGGGGAATTTGATTTAATCTGCACAAACAATGATTTTATAGAGGAAGTGACTCTGGTAACATGTAAAGAATGAAGGGTGAGCTGAGCTGAGGAGTATCATTTTCTAGGAGGGACTGAAGTTGTAAGATCAAGAGATTTATAGAATTAGAAAAAAGGTCAGTGTTACATGGGCATGGACAATAGGAACAGTGACTGGAGTTGAGGCTAGGGCTAGACAATGCAGGCCCTTAGCCATATTGAAGACTGTGGGTAATATCCAGCCATGGATAAATTGTGCAGAATGCCAGCAACATAGGAAGAGTTCTCAGCTGGCTGTGACACCCACTTGCTGTGTTACTTGGATAAGTGAACAAGACCTCTGGGCCTCAGTTACTTTACATATATCCACATTTATGTTTATATCTATATCCCTCTCCATATTCATTTTCATGTCTATAAGTATCTGCTAGACTGCTTTGTCTCTAAGGTATTGTAATAGGTTGAGTCATGTCCCTCAGAAAAATATGGTGGAGTTCTAACCCCAAGTTAGAACCATTGCAGATATCATTGGTAAAGTTAAGGTTAGATCTTATAGATTTGGAGACCATAAAAAGAAGACAGCAACATGAAGACAGAGACAGAAATTGGAATGATAAAGTTACAGGCCAAGGATTAACTAATTACATCTGCAAAGACCTTGTTTCCAAATAAGGTCACATTCATAGGTACTAGGGACTAGGATGTGAATACATCTTTTGGGGGGACATATTTCAATCCAATATATGGATGATTACTCCTATTCTCTAAAAGGATTGTCTCTACTCATGCTTTTTATTTCCTTGAGTTCCTATTTAATTCTGGACAATCTGTTTTCCATTTCCAACACTGTAAACTTAATAGCTATAACAAAAATCCACAATGATAGCTCAACTGCCAAATGCTTTAAAAAATTTTCAATTCTCACCATTCTGAATTTCTAAGGGATATTTAAAAATCTGTCAACTACTTTTTCTTAAAGCTTCTTTCTCTCTCAGTTTCAAGTTCAGATTAATACTTTTCTTACACTTCTTTAAATTAAAAAAACATTTTTGTTATATTTTTCTTCTGTTTTTTAAGCACTGGTTTCTGAAGTTCCTTTGAACTTTTTCTGTTTCATTCATCAATTGTTATATCTTTTTTATCTGCATGCAGGTTTATGATGCTCAAGTTTGAGTCGTTAGCCAAGCTCAAATTGAGCTTCAGATTGTAATATCAACATTGCCTATTGGATATCTTTGATCAGCATACTCAAAAGTGAACTCATTTTTTTTTTTTTTTTGGTACTGGGGATTGAACTGAGTTGCATTCGACCACTGAGTCACCATCCCCAGCTCTATTTTGTATTTTATTTAGAGATAGGGTCTTACTGAGTTGCTTAGCACCTTGCCATTGCTGAGGCTGACTTTGAACTCACCATCCTCCTGTCTCAGCCTCCCCAAGCCTCTGGGATCACAGGTGTGTGCCACTGTGCCCGGCTGAACTCATTGTTGTTATGTCCTAACTTATCCTTTTCCTGGTGAGTAGCATCACCTACTAATTTACCCAAATTGGGTATCTGGAGGTTTAATTAAATCCCTCTGCCCCTGTCACTGCTCACAATCATTTTCTTTTCAATCTCTTGCAGTGGCCATGGTTCTGGGAGCATAGCTAGTTTCCCCATTCCCAGTTATGTGCTTCTTTAGTCCAGTCTGTTGCATCATTGAAGGGACCTTCCTTAACCAAAACCTACAGATGTGAAATCTTCTGCCTAACCCTAACCCCTTGAAGAGTGTGAACTTTAATTTTTAATCTGGGGAAGAGAATGCAAGGGGTGCCCATGATCTGCTATCTGACTAGAGCCTAGCCTGTATCTTACCTTCCAGCCTCTAAACTATGCTTCATTCACACCTACATGGTGGTTGTTCCTCAAACAAGCCAGGTGGTTTTCACAGTTCTCTGCCTTTACTCAGCCCCATGCTTATTAATAAAATTCTCCTCCCCTAGTATGTCTTGATAAATGTCCTTCATCTTTCTTCATATCTAACCTCTAGCCTTATATTTTCCACAAGTTTTCTCTGGTTGTTTCCATTTCCCACTCAAATAAAATAAAATAGCCCCCACTCTTCTTTGGGATGTTCTGTTATATCATCTGTGACACATTTATAGATTTAATGTTTATGCATCTGTTTCTCCTTCTACACGGCCAAAACCTTGAGGGAAGGGATTATACTTTTTAAAAACTGATCTTTATTTTTCTAGGACCTAGAACAGTGCCTTCCTGTAACTAGTTCTTAATGAATTCTTTTTGAAAGTATAGGCATCTACACTTTCCAGATAAATTACTTTAAAAAGGAGATTAGCAATTTTAGGATTTTGACAACAGAATATAAAAACGCTTCATAGAGTAATAGTTAATGAAATACTCTACATTGCAATTTTGCCACGGTCTACATTTCATATGCTTTATGCTTAATCACTTTTGCTTTAAAAGTTCTAGATTGATCTAAAGGCCATCACTCAACTCTTGGTAGATATCTTAGAAGGGTAAGAATTTCTTTAAGTCGGTAGAGACTGGTGAATTAATATCTCTTGTCTCTGATGGAAAGGACTTAGTCAACTTTGCCTTGTTATCCTAGAGGAAGATAGAAGGAGGTAGTGACCTGAAGCAGTCAGACCTGCTTGGAGTTGAAGGTTTCCCTACAGTGAGGGCAGGGCTCTCAACTCGTTTTGAATCTTAGTGCCTTATTATGTTGTTTCTGGATGGCTTTTCTCTTTTCTTTTCTCACTCATTGGGCCCCTCCTCTAAGGCTCAGTAACACGGGAGAGATGCTTTTTGACAGACAAGAGATAATCTTACACTTGACTTCCAATATCAAGGCATTTTAACTGGCACACTTTATATTGAATAATTCATGGGTATTCAAGCTTTACTTCACTCCACAAAGAAAGTGCTTTCTCTTAGCAGCCACAGTAGATATGAGCAGCTAATTCATTATTTAAAGAGATTAAGTATTAGCAACTGGTACTGGCTCTTCAGAGCTCTCTTTATTCCCTTCGCTCGTGTTATCCCCAGCCTCTCAGCTGCCTAGAACAGTTTTTAGATTGATTTTACCATATTTAAGTCTTTTTAAAAAACGGATCTACCCCAAAACCTCACTATTTTCAGAACTGCTTTGTCCTATTTTAAAAACGTAAAGCAATGTCTGTTAGAACTCTGAATCACTGCAAGCTCACGGGAATACATACAATTGCAACACTTTTTTGCTTTCAGTTAAGAAAATGTGGCAGGTGGGAGGAATGTAAGAAATCCGAGTTTGCTCAAATTTACAGACCACTTGCTACAATAGGCCAAGGAAGGCTTGGGCGTTTAAAACATGTGGTTAAAGTGGATGAAGCCTCAACTTTCAAGTATTGTTACTCTGAAAGGAAAAGTCCCCATGGAGAACTGTCCTCTTTATGTTTTCAGAGAAAAAGAGGGGAGGAAGTGTTTGAAATGTCTGTTTCTCTTTTGTAGACATTTCCTCAGGTTGGATCTCATTCAACACAAATTTTCACTCTTTCATTTCCAGTTAAGAAGAAAGAGGAAAGTTTGTCAAGAGGTTATGAGGTTTCACTTTCCATAGACCTTACCCAAGGGTAACATAACAACGTAATCGGGTCTGGAATGGTGAAATAGTGAGAAAGATATATAAAGTGACTGATTCTAAAAAAATTATGTATTTCTAGTATGTAAGATGAAAGAAAATGTTGGACATTAATATATTGCTTAAAGCAGCAATAAATGCTTTTTTGAATTTATGGTTTAGATTAGGGCTAGACTTTTCTAGAAGTGTTTTTAAGCAAATATTCTACTCGAGTGATAAAATAAGTTGATGGTCTTATTTCTACCCTATATGGCCTGAAAAACAGAATGCCACTAAGACTAAGGATCTGTTAACTTGCTTAGCTTTCTTTTTCAGTCTGTTTAAATTATTACAGTGCATGGGCTGTAAATAAACTCCTTATATCTCTAGAATGATCTTGAATTTTGGGGTACTCTTTACTTACATCATGGGGAGAATATGGAGAATATGTAGAAACTTCATTCATTAAAATTTTTTTTGATAGTGAGAATCAGAAAAGGATATTATAAATGATCCTTAAAAATGTATTTCTTGACTGATGAGTGCATAGACTCAGGGCTGGGGTATATAGCTCAGTGGTAGACGATTTGCGCAGCATGCTTAAGACTCTGGGTCCAGTTTCTAGTACTACAAAAAATAAGAACAAACAAAACCGAACTCCACCCACACAAACAAACAAACAAACAAAAAAAGCCAGCCAACCAACCAACCAACCAACCAAACAAACAAAAAAACAGACTCAACCTTAAATAAGCCTAGATTTCTATCAGACTATAAAAGCTCTTGTTTTGAAAAGTAGAAAAATCGTTATGAAGTACATTTCATTTCATATTACATATAAACAGCACAATTTTCAAGTTGCTGGTTTTATATAAAATATTTTTACAACAATTGTGTCTTCATACATGAATTTAGGAAACATGTATAACAAATTAGAATAAAAATAAATAAAAAAATCATTGTGACTCAAACATCCATTGTCCTTTTACTGAATAATAAGTAAGATCCTGTGTGATAAGAAATAGCTGGGAGTAAGATAACATCCTTGCCCTCATAAAACTTTGCTTCTACCCTTGCCTTAGATACATCAGAGGAGAGAGAGAAAAGCCACAAGAGATTAGAGGATCACCAAAGTTATTTCTAATCCTGATATTTTACAAGCTTTTTCTCTGGTAGGTAAAAAAGAGCCCAACATAAAGATTTTTCATGCAGAGGAATGTAAGAAGGTTAGTAGCTTGGGTTTTGAAGTTAGAATGATCTGTTTTTAAAACATAGTTCTGCCATGTAATGGCTATGCTACCTTGGACAAATGGCTTTATCTCCCCATGCTTCCTTTTCTCATCTGTAAAATGAGGATTTTAATGGTACCATAGGTGTGAGAATTACATGAGATAATGTATGAAAATTGCTTAGCATAATGCAGAACACATAAGAAACATTCAATAAGCCTCTTTTCTAAAGAGTGTTTTTAGAAAATTAACCTGGCACTGACATTGAAATTTAATTTGCAATTGAGATTATAGAAGTTTAGGAAATGCTGCTTTGTACAAAATTGGGAATTTTATGGAATGTTACTGTATTTTATCATAATGTAAATAGGCCCTCCAGATCAGATGTGCTAGAAAGGGATTTTTTTTGTTTTTTCATATTACTCTTGGACATCCCATCTAAAGGTGTCAACAGAAACCTGTTCAGCGACCTCCTTTGGGGTACTGACATATCTTCAAGGATGTAAAATACATTTTAAAAGAAAAGTAGAATTTTATTCATTTTGCAAAAAATTTTAAAGTTTTTGTAAATTTTGGTGGATTATTGACAGGTATTGGCAATTTTAGGTATTTGACTGAGAAAACAATTGAAAAAAATGTTTTTTTGAATGGGAAAAAAGATGACTCCCCCAAAACAGGATTTACATTGTGAATTCCAGATTTGAAAATTTACCTATCACATCTGTAATTATATTAAATCAATATCTTTCTTTTATTGGATTTCTTCCAGAAACATTTTTGGACAATGTTGCCTTTTTCTAATACACACAAACATACAACTTTCAAGGGTAACCAGGTGACCCCCGCTTCCTCTGCATTGATGAAATCTCAATAAAGATGAGACAAAATGCAGAAGACCAAAATATCACATATTTATAAAAAATTTATAAACCATTCTAAAACTTTATGAAAGTAAGCTATTTTTCTTCCTTTGTAAGCATGCTTACTTTACATGGATTAAAAGTGCTGACAGACAGTCTGGAGGAACAAATTGTTTTTGGCAGGTCTCATTTACAATTAGCGAAGGGAGAGCATTTCTGTATGGTAGGGTCACTTAACGGAGGAAGAGCTGAGTTCCACCTGCAATTTTTGAATGCTTACAGTGTGTCCTCCTTGCGCTATATGCTGGGGACATGAACAGGAACTAATGCTAGGAACTCAAAGAGCTAAGAGTTGCAGTATGATACTCTCGATTGAGGGCAAACACCAGAATGAATATCTGTATTACTTTGAGGCATGAAAGAAGTTCTCTATTACTGATAATAGTCAAAGACATAAAGTTTGGGAATTATGTTAAGTTTTCATCCAAGAGGACTCAAGCTTATTTCTATGATAAAGTTTCTTGAACACATGTATTCTGATGCATTTTAGGGAGGGACCAGGGAAGTAACAGGTAAAGCCTGAAATGCACAGGTTAAGCAGCTCCTAGTGAGCCACTATCACTGTCACAAGATTAGTGATGTGTGCTTAAGGATGTTTTGTAGAATTTGTAAATTATGACATTACAGTTACTTCCATGGTCTTTTACATTTTACCTATCAATAAATCTTTAATGAAAAGAAGACAAGACTAAGTACAGTAAGAGGGCTCAGAATTTTACACAGATGTCATACTGAGAAGAAACCATACTCTTTATATAAAAATGTTACAGCCTGCACATTCTATCTATTGTAATAAAAGTAAATCATACTTGTTTATGAAGATCTCTTAATATTAAAGTTGTTCAACTCATTAGTAACTGAATGAATAAATTCTAGAAAGTTCAAAACTCATATTTAAGAATTGAAGGTTAATATGAAAGAAAATATTACTCATATTTATTGTTCTTTATAACAACCACTTTTGAGACCTTTAAATTCTTAAAAGTACAATTTAATTCTTATGCTTTAAAAATAATCTTTTCAGGCAGGGTTGTAACTCAGTGGTAGAGTGCTTGTCTGGCATATATGAAGCCCTGGGTTCAATCCCCTGAACTGCAAAGATGAACACAAATGCATGTTTGCACACACACATGCACACACACTGCTATGCTAACTAAAAGTAGTAAGAGAGTACTATCTAACTTTTTCCAAAATATGTAATGGTCATACAAACAGTATTGTAACAATGTTTGAGATTCATTCATCTTTCAGTACCTGCCTAGCTACAGATCTTGCCTCTGATATTTGCTGTCAACCTGTCCATTTCATTAACCTGAATTTCCTGAGTTTTGTCATATTTATTTTTGGGTTAAGATTATCTGCTTCTCGGAGGTACTAATGTTAGGGATGAGAAACTTTCCAATTATTGACCAGTTCTTTAGACAGAATAATAAAACCCCTTCTGAGATGCTCTTTTTGGAAGAAAGAGGAATATTTGAGAACAAAGATTTGATTTATAGTCGTCTCATTTCAGGTAACTGCATTATTGTGTAAACGCCACATTTACAAAAAACTGAATTATCATATAGGAGGTAACTAAAGAGTAGTGCAATATTCCAAAATTTCTACAATGCACAGGTGTGTTTTGAAGTAATGTGAGCCTCACAAGGCTGAGAAAGCTCAGTGTATGTAGTACCAAACAGATCCATGAGAAAATAAAGATATATTCCTAGCCAACTTTGGTACCAAGATTGTGAATTTTAAAAGTAACAAGATGTAATGATAAAATCTTACATATTATGTGTCTGAAGAAGAAAAGTAAGAGACATGAATGAATCAATTAAATTATTTTGGTCATTAAAATATATGAGACCACTCCCCTCCCAACAGACGAAAATAATGAACTAATTCAACAAAGAACAACCAATTGGTTACAGGCTTCTAATGGTTTTAGGACAACCTTGATGATTATTGTATTCTAGCACTGGCCCACCAGTATTAGGATTAGAGTTTGAAAAGTATCTTGTTCCCCTTAATAACTTATATAAATTTTTTGTCAGCTCAACTTGCCAATTTTCAGAACAAAACTCAGTTTTGTTTACCATTCCATGGTTATTGTCTTTTAAATATAAGTTTAAACCACGGATTCCAAGCCCTTTGATCAAAATAGGACAGAGAGTGATGTGTTCAACTTTTATCTACGGAGGTTCTGCTCTTTTTCAGATGATTTTTGCATTGATGTAGCTAAATTTTGGGCATTTTGTCCTTAATGTATATTGTTAAACACAGTTAAAACATCTGAGAAAGCTGAATAAGAATCATTTTAGTTTCATAATTTTCCTTACCACATAGGAAATATTACAGGTCGAGATTGAAATGTGGCCATGTACCATCCATAAGAAGAATAATTCCACACATAGAAAATACAAAATGACTTCTTAGGTGAGTTTGATGTACAACACAAGGAGGGAATTATGTCAGAATGTCGACAGTCATGCTACCAGAATCAGGTTAGTAGACATACGTAGAGTTCAGATGATAAAAGAAGGAACACTAAGACTTCTAGAAATATTTGTATATAAGGAACTTGGCAAATGAAGATGTATGGAAGATAACAAAGTCAAGGTTTTAATGCTTGCATTTTTTAGTTTGCTATGGTTCCTGAGAATGAATAAATCTTAAAATTTGCATACTCACAAAAGTCAATTTATCTATATCATCTATTTAGTAATCCATGAAAGAAAATTTAAATCTATAAAAATATGAATTAACTGTTATCAGATTATGCACTATTTCATACAAATATATAAGTAACTATCCACATAAGTGAACTCTAAGATGACGAATGTTTTGACTCTTAATGGAATGAAGTTTGCAAAGCCCCAGAGGTATTTTGCTTCTGCTTGGAGTAGTTCATTTGCTCTGGACACTGGTGTGTCTGTTTCTGTAATTTATTCCCTTTCAGCCATACTCTTGCGTTCATTGCTATCAATGAACGGGCCTGCCTTTCAATCAGTTTTCCTACTGATTTCTCTTTTCTCACCTTATTTGCATATTCCATATTACCCTTAAGATGAGAGTCTTAGCTTAATAGAATTGTCTCTAAATATTGGTTTAAATAGACTCCAAAGAAACTCCTGGGGAGTGATTTCATGACTATAGTGTAGGGAATTGTACTGAGGGAATTGTTGAAGCAAGCTGGTTTTATGCTTTCTACTTCTTGTTTATATCCTATGGGAGAAGAAGTTGATAATTTAATTGATTAAAGCATAGGCATTTTATTGAGCGACACTTTTAAGCAGGAAGTGTTACTATACCTCTAATGCATGACCCATCTATGGCCACATCCAGACCCTGGAACTTCTGACTTCCTTGTGTTAAACAGGTCCAACAGGGTCTACTTTCTAGAAACAGACGGGGCTTACCCCTGCTGACTCCTCCTGCACGCTCTCGTTTCAGGCTTTTTCCATCTATGACTTGGTAGGCCAATCTTCTTTGGACTATTTGGAGGTCCCTAAATCCCAGTTTCTTGGGCAAAAGAGTAGGAATCCTTACTTCGACTTTATGTCTAAATTTTGCAGAGAAGTTATGCAGGAGGTGGGAGGGGTAGTGAGGGCAGGGTAGGGGACCTTTCCTAACTAAAGCAGTACTAATTTCCCACTCAGTTGTTGTTCCTTTCATGCCTACGTGGTTCCTTGGCCAGAAAAATGGAAGGGAAAGGTTACACATCCCTTCCTTATGCCTGACATGCTAGACTTATGCTTTGTGGCATCTGTTCTGCCTACTTGGCAATCTTTGAGTTCTTGGTTATGTGATAGCTAAGGCTTCTGTATACTTGAGTTCTGGATGTCTGAAGTATTATTCCAATTATTATAAGAGCATACATAATTCTTTAACTCTGGAGACTTTAACTTTTTTAATATGGAAAATCTTGTGGATGGAGTGAGTGTTAAGTAGAATTCATTTTATTACATGGCTTTACCTACTTGAGTAAAATTTTGAGTTAGAGAATCAGTTGCAGGCTTTCCAGGAATGCTTAAACCAAATAATTTTCAATGAAATTTTAGTCAAATAAACTATTAGTTCTTATGCCTTCTATAAAAAGGAAAAAATACCTGCGGTCAAAACTAAAACCTAACTCAGATCACTTATATTAAGCTCCATTTAAGAGGTTCATAATTTTTTCATTAAAGGAAAAAGCTATTTTTTTTCCATTCCATTCTGCAAAATACTCCCCTTGTTATGGAGATTTTGGTCTAATTTGTATAGCTGGAGCCAAACTGAATTGCCATGTTTGAGCCCAATTTGTGATAGACTGAATTGGACCATTATTACTGGAAAGGAGCAAAGAAGGTTTTGCTGAAACCCTGGAGGTGTTGAAGACATATGGCTGCAGGCAGGAAAATAAAACAACAACAACAACAACAACAACAAAAAAAAAAACAAAACTGAACTGTTTTTTTTATGTGTAATGATATGAGTGGACACTTATCTCAGACACTGTTTTGATCACACTCCAAAGACACAAGCACATACAAGTGAGGTTTGAGGCCTTCCATGGTCAAATGGGCAATTAGTTCACATTTGGCTTTATCTGTTTGTTAATGCTGTTGAGAAGACATGTAAGACTAGAGCAAGTAGGGCAGGGTTTGGGCTGCTAAAACTATGGAGATCTTTTACTTAATCTAACATGCAGTCATGAAAGACACAGCCTGTTTTTTGAATTACTAAGCTATTACTTTCAAATTTCATGTAGTCAGATATCCCAGGGTTTCCATTTAGCATTTACTAAATCACTTATTGGATTTCCTTCTGGAACTAGCAGAACTCAGTGCTGGCAGAGACCTGATAAAGTTCTAGCCCTGGATGAGAGTAAGAAATAAAATCTCATTGCAATCCGTATTCCAGAGAGGATAGATAAACAAGTCCCATAAAAAAAAATGTATGTTTATTGTATTAACATTATTTAGGTGATGCCCCCCAATCCCCAACACTATAGTGCAGTTTAGGGTCCTAATACCAGCTAATAGTTATGCCATACTAAAAATAGAAAGCATCTTAAAAAAACTCAGTTAGTAGCTACTATTTTATGTTAGATTAATTTGAAATTAATCTTTATACACATAAATATCTATGGGATTCATTTGAACAAGTAAATCACATTATTTTCAGTGGAAAAATTACATGGCACACACATGGCCATATTCAGTTATCTCCCTAAAATATCTTTGGCTTGAAAATATTAGCCTATGTGACCATTGCAAATAGCTGGCTGGGAAATGCAAGATGGCAATAAATTTCTCCTTTTATAGCATTTATCTTGTTTGACCCTCATAAAATACAACTATTAACAATGTAAATATTCAGGAATGTCTTATATGAGAAGTTTATATCATGCAATTAATAAATAAATGATATTATAGAGCTATAGCATTTTACATTTGCAAAGAATTTCAAAATTTTACCTACTGAAGTTCCCTTTTTGCTTTAAATAAAACAGCATTTCAATCATTTGAGAGAACTATGCATCTTTTCTTAAAATTCTTCTGAAAAATGTACTTTATTTTGGTAGCCTCCAACAACCCATTGAGTTGTGCTGGAAGTCTTGTGCCTTTAAATTGTAGGTAAGGGGTTGGGAAGGGACCTGGGTTATCTTGCTTTTAATCTATCTTTTTTTTTTTTTTTTTTTAAAGCAACACGTTCCCTTATCTAACCTGATAAAACTTGAGGAAAACAAGAAGTGTTCCTTGATTTGAAAAACAAAAATTGGGTGGCCTGTACTTTATGGTACCACTGGGCAATTTCATTTCCCTACAATTTGTGTACTCTGCATACTCATCAATCTATCCTAAACTTTTTGCGCTCCAACCTAGTCCTTGATGAGTTCCCAGAAGAAACAGGGAAAAGATGCTCACAATCCCGATACCACAGCTCTCCATGTACTTGACAACTTCTGGCTCATTGCTGATTTGCTGTGACAGAAGCAATGTGTGACTCATCAGGGGCTGCTCATGAGTCAGCGAGTGATAAGACAACTGGCTGTTTCTCTCCTCAAGTCTGACACACTCACTGGCTTAAGAGCACAAGAATGAACAACCCAGAATGGTTTCTGGAGAGGATTTCTTCCCCATCTGAATGTTCAGTTTGCACTTGTTTCAATTAGACACTCAAAACTCATGTTCCTAAAACTTTGATTCACCTGCTTCCTGATACATAAGCAAGGTGATTCAAGGTAGTACTGCCTTTGTTCCCAGAGGGAGAGGCAGTGCCACTTGATGAGTGATGTGAGGGATGCCAGGTCTTTCATCAAGAGCAAGTCATTAAAATCAGAAATTCCCTGCAAAGGGTCAGAGATTAGTGAAAAGAGCATTAGAGAGAAATGGCCCTGGGCTTGAATTTCTGCCATTTTACTTAATAGATGATGGTAAGATGGGAAGGAAAAATTGGGAGATAACAGAGCTGAAGTGTTGAGGATTAGCTGGGAGACACCATGTACCAGATAAAAAGGCCTCTGGGCATATGTGTACCTCTGCAGAGGAAAGTTGGGGTAACATGAGATGATCATGGGGAAGGTGAGATAGTGCCAAAGACAAACTAAACACTGTGAACACTTTCATAATAATACAATGGAAAGTGACAAAGGATCACTGTCTGTCCATCAATACTCAAGTGCAATAACTAAGTTTAATAATTTTTTTGTGTGTATATGTGTGTGTGTTGGCGGGTATACAGTAGGTTCATAGTAGATTACTTATCTATCTACTATGAATCTCCTTTCATGTCAGGTAATATTATTAGTCATTGGGAACACAATGATAAATAAGCCCTATTTTCCCTTAAGTTTGCATGTAGCTTTTGCAAAGTTTGAAGGAATCTTCACATAGATTACCTCATTCTATATGCTTAGCAAGTTATTAGGCTTTCCTAGGATATGCCAGGTCATGTGTCTGCCCTTCTTACATCATTCCAGATCCCACATCCAGTGCTATCTGGATCTGGCACTCTCCCCACTTGACTTTGCAGAATGTAGTAATATAAAGTCTAGGGAAATCAAAACTCCCACAGGTGAAATTTTTCAGGTACTAGAATGCTATAAATTATGCAGCTTGATGGACTATTCTGAAATGTCCTCTGCCTTGGGAAAGGATCCTCCTCTCTGAGGAAGGGCCAGGATATTTGTGAGCCCACAAGCAGAATCACACTGTCTGCATGTGTTCCCACTTGGGGGTTATGCAGAAAACTCTTTTGAACAATTGTGTGAGGTCTGCTCTCTTTTTAGGTGGTAAAGTAAGCATTTTTCAAAGCATTTCTGTGGACAAATTGTAATATGGGAGTTATGGGTGACCAGCGTTTACATTCTTAAAACAACCTATACAGGCAGACACTCAGGAAGGCATTTTTCCAAATGAAGGGGAAATGGGGAAACAAATTTTGAAAAACAATCATCGGAGATATTATCCATTAACATTAAATATAGATACATAATACAGAATGCAATTAATGTTATTTTTGATTCCTGGCAGAGCTTGAGATGGTGGTTTGTCTGACTGCTACAGGACATCAGTGAGAGGGACTGAGCCTCATTAAAAAGGTGAGGGAAGAACAAAAACTGCCAACACAACAAATGGAGCCCCTTGGTGCTGACGGTTAATGCACTTTGTCATATTATGGCAGGAATGTATATCTCCAAGGTCATGAACAGGACAGAAGGAAAACAAGGCTCCAAGCTAGGTTGTAGGATGATGCAAGGGCTTGTGAGTTTCGTGAGAGTTCAGTAAGGAGTGATCTTTGGAAGGCAGCCATTAAAATTCAGTTCCACTTTAGCATAAACAGATTCAAACAATAAAGGTTGCTGAAACCTTTATTTCAAATGCATTATGGAAAATTTCAGAGCAAGTCAAATTTAAATTAGCAGTGTTTATTTAATTTAGGAACTAAGAAAAGATGTATCCTACATAAGTAGGCCATGTAGAGATAGAATGTAAATCTCTTCTTTAATGCCATTCAGTGGCTTCGCAGTGCTTTAAAGAAGAAAGCCCCACTCTTTGCCTTAGTCCTTTTTAAAACTCCTTAACATGGCAAATTCTTCCTCCCCAATGAATGCCTTTCCCAATCTCTTTTCAAATCTATGCTTTGCATTGTTCCTCAAATTTTAGCTTAAAATCAGGGAATTTTTGTAGATGTAAGTCTGAATCTGCTTTATTTCCCTATCTCATCTGTTATTTTTGCTCTAGTCTCAGGTTTTTCTTCCAGTTCTTTTTATTATTTTTCTTATTTCCTAATTTCATTTGTTTGCCTGCTTTCTATACCAGAGTGTAAGATCCAAGAAAGAAAATTCTGTTTGTTTTTCTCACCACTGTATTTCCACTCTGGAGCAGAGTGACTCAAAAAATTAATAATACATTTTGATAAAGAATGAAGCACACCAGTTATTCATCTTTCAATTTGCAACATTATAAGACTATGGAAGACCTAGTCAATTTCTTTCATTGAATATGTTCAAAATAAATATAAGTTTCAAGGAAGCAAGCTAGGTCAAAAATAATGCTCTGTGTGCTCCACAATTACTCTGATGCAGACACACTTGTTAACATGTCTAATAAAGCTACTCTGGGTACGTCTTTTGAACTGATTTAAAATCAATAATTCTGCTTTGGATCAACAGTTATGTTACAATAATATACTAAAATCCCAGAAAGGAAAGGTGTTGGCTTCTTGTGTCATATCTCCTTAGTTGTCTGGAACACTGAGAAAGTGAGGCAAGTTAGTAAAATCACGTGGTCCAGGTCCTAATTTTACCTCATGCACTTTTTGCTACATATGATAGCAGCACAGTGAACAAGAGAGAGGTCTTACCTGACACAGCGATGTCTCACTTTCATGGGTATTTTCCTTTGAAGTCTTTATTATTTGTACCAAGACATCTACCTGAGATGTGACATTCTCTGTGGTGCCAGTGTTCATTTCCTAATGTATGTCTATGAGCATTTCCTGTCTGTTATCCCTTCAAATTTTTCTTAAATGTTTACCTTCCTATCTTATTCTAATGCTACAGGTCTGATAAAATGTTAATTGAAAGTCAGTATTTAGGGAAAAGCAGATTTTGAAATAATAGAATTTTCATTATTGGCTTTTTAAAAAGTTTTTACATTGGGGAACAAGAATGACTAGGTTGTGACATTACACTCTGAGAAAAAAATGATTCTGGTATAATCTCCTTACTTAAGTCTGTCCTTAAATATTGGTATGAAAATCCAGATTTCAAGCAGCAGAGCAAAAATAAGACAAAATCCACTACACACACACACACACACACACACACACACACACACACACATTAAATGAAAAGCCTTCTAAAATGCAGTATAGAGCTTATAAATTAAACCTATCAATACCAGAACATAGACATAACTTGTGAATTCTTTCCATTCCTTATATTTTTAAAAACTAAGCATAGTGAACATATCATTAAAAGCACCAATTATAACATTTTAAAATTCCTAATACAGAGAATATTTTTATTTCTTAACAACACACATTTTTCTATTTATTTATAATAATATTGTATCTGATTTTTATGGCTTTCCTGTTTCTTTCTGCAATGTGAATTCCTATTTCAATATGTGCCAATA
Organism: Tamias sibiricus; assembly: GCA_025594165.1. NCBI lineage: Eukaryota > Metazoa > Chordata > Mammalia > Rodentia > Sciuridae > Tamias > Tamias sibiricus. The sequence continues at coordinate 94,777,082 of CM046662.1, forward strand.
TTACCTATAAGAGTCACTTGTTTTACTTCATATTTGCTCTTTCTAGTGTGTGGTGATTTTGAATCCCCACCCCACCCTCTCTGTGGCACTAGGGTTGAACCCAGGGGCACTATACCATTGAGCTGCATCTCCAGACCTTTTTTCCATTTTATTTATTTTTTAAATTTTGGGACTGGGTCTTGCTAAGTTTCCCAGGCTAGCCTTGAACTTGTGATCTTTTTACCTCAACCTCCCTAGTAGCTGGGATTATAAGCATGCATATTCATACCTAGCAAGAGTAAACTCCTGAATAAAGGCAGGAGATTCTTTTGTACTTGAAGTATATGAACTTCAAGATCTGGATTTTTTTAAACACTAATTTTGTTCCCTTAGAGACCTGTTATTTAAAAACTAGTTCTGGTAAAACTGCTTTCTGGACAGTTAAATTCATTAGATAGACAAGTTCTGTATAGTATATCTTTATGTTTGATTTTTGTCCCTAATGGTTTTAGCTCAAAATAAGTTCTAATACTTTTATTACTTTTATTCATATCCTACGTGAATTACTCCAAAGAATGTCTAAAAAACGATTCATGAAATAGGAATAAGTAAACTGTAGTGGTACGGTAGAACCAAGCAGATTACCTTTGCTTTATTTTTCTTATTTGTAGGTGTGTGAATAATAGTAAAACAGAACAAGGAACAAATTTCAAGAGCCTTTTCAACAATGCTATGATACTTAATTGTACTGAACTGTACAGTAAAAAAATAGTTAAGATAATGAATTTTGTCATATATTTTACCAGCATTAAAAAATGCAAAAAAGAAAACAAAGAGAAAAAGACGAAAGGAAAGGAAGAAGACAAAAATCACTTGAAAGTTGAAAAGATTCCACTCTAGGAAATGGTACAAATACAAAACAAAATCCCCCAAACTTAAGAGCAACAACAAAACCTCAGCACATTCCAGAGATATGTCAGCATTGCCTTAGGAAGAATAAAAACTAAGGAAAAACAGCTAATAATAAAAATAGCAAGCAAGCAAGTCAACTCTCATTATTTAATTATAGAATTTAGAATAATGATTTAACTACATTATTCTGAGTAGCTATCAAGACAGTAGCAATTATTTAACCACAGTGTCCAGAATCATATTATTATAGTGTTTTAGTGATGTTGGAAGTCTATAAGATTATGTACAATCCATAAAATTTTAGAAAATAAATGAAAACTCTCCCCTACAAGTATGATAGAAGAATAACATAATTCAGATTTTGAAAAAGAGGAGAAAGTTATTGGAAGGAAAAAATGATATTTTGTTATGTAACATTAAATTCTTGTTTCATTTTGCTTATAATAGGGGCATTAATATTATAGCAAGGAAAGTCTTTAAACATGATAAAATGACAATTAAGTAGAAAATTAGGAACAATTTTTGGAAGACAGTTTGGGTCACCTCAAAATAAAAATATTTCCTCTTCTACATTAAATCTACTTTAAAATTTTGAAATGTTTTAAGACTTCACAAAACTCTTGCAAAAATGAAAAGTTCCTCTACCCATCTTCTATATGTGTTAACAATTCATATAACCATAACACAATTATCAAAACTAGGAAATTAACATTGATATTTTCCTATTAACAATCTACAGGTCTTATTAAAATTTTTCAAATTTCTGCCCTAGTGTTCTTTATCTGGTCCAAGTCCCATTCAGGATTCCAAAATTGCATTTAGCCTGTAATCCCAGCACTTTGGGAGGCTGAGGCAGGAGGATCGCGAGTTCAAAGCCAGCCTCAGCAATGGCGAGGCACTTAGCAACTCAGTGAGACCCTGTCTCTAAATAAAATACAAAAAAGGGCTGGGGATGTGACCCAGAGGACGAGTGCCCCTGAGTTCAATCCCTGGTACCACAAAAAAAAACCAAAAAAAACCAAAAAAAAAAAAAAACAAAATTGCATTTAGTTTTTATGTCTAATCTCTTTTAATTGGGGTAGCTCCTCAGTCTTAATTTTTCATTCTTGATCTTGACACCATTGAAATATACTGGTTAGTATGTTGTAGAATTAATATACTTCAACTTGAGTTTGTCTGAGGTTCAGATTTATATTTTGCATTTTAAAGTAAGAATAACAGAGAAGTCATTTTGTATCCATCTGAGTGAATCTTATCTGAGGGTGCTCTTTTTAAAAAATATATATATATATTTTAGTTGTAGATGGACAAAATACCTTTATTTTATTTGTTTATTTTTTTGAGGTGCTGGAGATCGAACCCAGTGCCTCATGTGTGCTAGGCAAGCTCTCTACCACTGAGTCACAACCCCAGCTCTCTGAAGGCACTCTTTTATCTTCTGACTTCCACAATGTTCCAGGCTTATATAATGTCTTTTTATTTCAGACTTGGTTACTTTTCTTGGAGATGGTATTTAGAAAACAAAATCTAGGTGTTGTGTGTATTCATGAATATCAGGCAGTCTTGTTTCTAGGCACTCTTAGTGCACAGAATGAAGAAATACATATATCTTTGCACATGTAAATACATACACATTTGCATCTATTTTATATCTAGCTGTATTAAATAGAAACATGAATTTATAGTGATGAATGCAATTCTAATGTGAAATCACTAGGTCCTTTCTGGCTGCTTCCTTACCTTATTAGTAAGTCCTTACTGAATACAGCAGATCTATGTCTCATGACTCACAATTTACTTTTTATTTGCTAAGGTATAGAGTATACATAAAATAGTGCCATAGTTGTTAACCCATTTCCCTATGAAAGTAGGTTTTCCCTTTGACAAAAACAAATTTATTATTGAGTTCAATATTTATGCCTTTGTTCTAATAGCATATACTAAATATAACATATTTCACAGGTTCTTAGGTTAGTTATTCCAATTACAATAAATTTTGAATCATCATTTCATAGCAAACAGAAAAATCTTGGGGGAAATAAAAAACAGTGTAACTGAAGATTATTTACATTTAAAAACAAAGTGCATGTACCTGAATATTTGGGGCTGTAGCAGCCATCAATACATTGTTTTTATTTGGTTTCTAATTTTTCACCTACTATAATATCCATATTAGATACTATTTTGACAAAAGTTCCCTAACGTATATTCAATTTAAGCTGTAATATTTTATTACTATTTAAAAATAATAATTCATGAAATTTACAAAAGAGATTTTAAAGTTCAATTTGGAGAATCATGGGAGAAAGCAAGACTGAAATTTGTGTATTCATTTTTAACATTCTTTTTTTCTCATTATGAAAATAATGGCTGTTTATAAAGAACATCATAGAAATCAGTAGAAATCATTTAATAAGTATGTCATTATCTAGAAATAACCACTGTTAAAATCTCCATGTATGTCCTTCACTTCATTCCAGATTCAAACCATAATGATTTCATATTAAATTATGAGCATTATAAACTATAAACATTATAAGCATTTCCCTTGTCACTAAATATTCTTCAAAAGACAAGAATATTATTTTATTCAATTCCATAATTATCTAGCTGTTCTTTTAGTGATTTAGGAAATTCCCAATTTCTGGGCTCTCATATAAAAGACTTCACTGAATGTCTTGACCTTGCTATATAACTTTGTATGTAGTTGATGGTATAATAGCTACATGCAACTCAAATAGTATACAAAAATAAAAAGATGGTTTGGACCCCTTCAGAAGGAAACAACTGACGAGACTTTTGCAAATGAATAGAAGTAAAATGAGGAAGATGGATAGGATAAATTTTCACCAGATGCCAAGGATATACGGTAATGTTGTTCTGCAGAGAGCAGATGGGCGGTAGAACATGTTGACCTTTAAAGTTTCTGCAAAAGGAATCTTCCTGGGTTTATCAGTTAATTTTTGTTATGAAACAAACCAACCCCAAATTTAGTGGCTTAAAACATCATCCTTAAACAAATTTCCTTTCACACTTTTATGTTTTGGAAGGGCAGTTCTTCTCACGTTGCTGGATCCAGCTTGGCTCAGATGGTCCAGGATGGCCTCAGTTATGTATTTCAGGCTGGAATGGTTGGTGTCTCTCCCCATGTGATCTCTCATCCCTCAATGAGGCCATCGTGGGCTTATTTACATGGTGTCAGAAAGTTCCCTGAAGCAAGAGCAGACAAACCCTAAAGAACCCAAACTTTCCAAACCTCTACTTTAATTATATTTGCTGATGTACCACTGGCCAAAGCAAATCACATGTCTATGCCCCTAGCTGAGGGGGACAGAAATAGACTCCACTTGACTTGCTAATGAGAGCAGTAGAGGAGTCTCACTGCAAAGGAACATGCATACTAGCACAGAATTATTGCTGCTTTCTTTTCAGGTAATCTATTATACTTAGTGAGCTACAGAGGCAAAATAAAAGATATACATTGTATGAGGAGACAATGGAATCTAGGGGAATACAGGCAATTTCAGAAAATATAAAGATAACTTTCAAGAGTTCATCAACTTTTCAGAAGGCTATTACTTCTTTCATTTTGTTTCATTTCCTTTCAACAGTAGTAATACTAGTTTGGGTAGTCAGTTATTACTGTTAGTTAGATCCTTCCCTTAGATGAGTATTTCTATTCTATGCTTTCTCTGAGACCTAAAAGGGCTAATGTTTCTTGGTACAGAGCAGTGTAAGTCATCACCCACCTCAAACTCATTTTGACTCAGTAACATTCAATAAACACACTGAGCTTTTCTGTTCCTACTGTGTATTTTAAAAATGAAGATAAAATGGTATATGCTTCTTGCTCTCAAGAAGCTCATTGTTTTGTATGGTGTGCTAAGCTAAACAATGACTGCTGAAATAATCCTTGGAATTTGTGAATATGTTTCTTTCTTTACGTGGCAAAAATGGCTGTGCAAGTGTGATTAAGGTTGAGGAGTTTGAAATTAGAAAGTTATTCTGGATTATCTGGGTGAGCTTAAGGTATGGTTCATTAATAGCAGAGAACTTTTCCCAGCTGAGTTCAGAAAATGAAGCAACATTCCTGGCTTAGAAATCAGAGGGAGGACCATGAGCTAAGGAAAAGAGGCAACCTCTGAACACTGGAGAAGGAACCAAAATGGATTTTCCACTAGATCCTCTGAGAAGGAATTTAGTCCTGCCATCAGCTTGATTTTAGCCCTGTGAGGCCTAGGTCAGATATGGCAAGAAAAATAAAGTTGTGTTTAGAGTGTGGTAATTTGTTATAACAGTATTAGAAAGCTAATGCATATGGAGACAAATACACAAAGAGATAAAGGTTGCAAAAATGTTTTGATAATAAATTGTCACTAACAAACCATCCAAGTTCACAGTAGGAGCTAGTAGGATCCTTTGAGTCAGACTTGGAGAAACAAGAATGAAGAATCATCTGTTGACAATTGTGGCCAGTCTCTCCATTTGCCAAAATTTCCAGGCTTCTGAGAATTTTTGTGCGTTTAGTCAGCAAACAGTCACACCTACCATGGAAAATGTTGGTTAGCATTTTTTTTTTTTTTAATTAACTTACTTGGTTTTCCTGGAGCTAGGTATGAGATAGTCATCAACAATTTTAAAATCTGGGTATTTTAAAGAATTGAGAACAGGGAAACAAATGGTAGAAATATTGAAAGTTGTTTTGTTCAGTTTCACAGAGCCTTTAATAATTTATATGTTTCTTGATTCATTTGGACTCTCATGTCCATATAGCTGATGTGAATTTCTTCCTGCCCAACGCTGTACCCATAATCTTCCCTACTCAACCTCTTGGGCTCTCCATTCAAGCAATTCAGTTTCTGACAATGACTTTGAATTTCTCCCATGATGACTATCAAAGAGGAGGCAAAAGTAAACACTTAAATTGGTTAGTGGTCAGTCTATTCATGGAACTGTTCTATTTAAATTGTTTTTAACTGGAGTATATAAAATTTATTTTTGGAGCTTGTTAAGAAAAATTCTAATATATACATTTCTTACTCAGAGGTTCTGACTCAGTGGGTTATAGTGGAATCTAGGAATCTGATTTTAAACAAGTACCCTCAGGATATTCTGAGGCATGACTAGAAAAGTATTCCATGTTGTAACCCAGTATATTGCCAAAACAAAAGGGAAATTAATAAAATACATGTGAATCACCAAAGCAAAGGTTTAAAAATGGTTATTCTGATTTGGGTCCATTGCATGCTTTTATTTGTTAAAAATTTATTTTCTCTTTCTCCTCTTGTTGCTGGGACTTCTACAACTTCAAGACAGGCTGGCCTGGGAAAGCCCAGGATCAAGACAGTGGAAGTGGTTCAGAGTTGAGTGAAAACCAGGAGCAGGGCCAGAGATCTGCTTATTTTGGAAAATGGCATGTGGGCTATAAAACCAGGAAGATTAGCTGAAATATCATTGCAAAATCAAAATACATATGAATGCCAAGAATAAACAAATGAATGAGTATGCTATCCACCAACAACTAGTAGAGCTCAAGATGTGGCATACAGAAACAAGAGTGAGAAACAGATGATGGATGGTGATATGAGCATTAAAGTTGTTAGATTAAGAAGGCCTACACGGTAGGCATCAGGAACATAGTGGGATAATTGGATTTGGGGTCAGAAAATCCAGTGATTTGTGGATTGTGGTACAAGGTTGGGAAGAGTCACCCCATTCTGGAATACCAAGGTCACAGTAGAATTAGCAGATGAGAATGGTTCTCAGTTCTGATGCAGCAAATTCTTCCATAAGGATTTTTATAACCTCCTCTCTTTGGACCAAGTCTGACTTATGTGATTGGAAAGATATGGGAAAGAAAATCACCAGGACTGATATTCCTCTGTCATATTATGTCTAAGTTTAGTTTCAGGTGTATAATGCTAATCACACAAAATACTAAATTAGTCAAGTACTGCCTTTTCTATTTTAATGTTTACTTTTTCTCACCCTTTCCCCCATATCAAGTAGGAAAAGTTAAGCATTTTATCCCATTGTGGCCAGTATTGCTATTTGCACTGCATTAGGGCCATTTTCGCATATGACTTATTTCAACTAGTGGTTTCTTCCTTCCTTGAGGACAAGTGCTTTGTTCATCATGCTTCCTTGTTGCATTTACATGTACCTTGAACATAGGAGATGTTCAGCAAATGTTTTGTGAATACTTGAAAGAAGAGATTGGTTCATTTGAATGAGTGAATCTTAAGCTTTTGAGACTAGGACCTACATTCTTATCATAATCAAGATGGTTTTGTTATAAATGAAGTATAAGAAAAATCAAGTTCAGATAACAGAAACTTTAGACACAAATTATATAAATGAAGGAAGGAAAAACAAAGTAAGTAAGCAAGTGAAGGAAGGAAGGAAGGAGGGAGGAAGACAGGTCAAGAAGAGAAAATTATTTCTTATCCTTTAAAAGCTCTTATCTTTTTGTTAATTAACCACACCTTCAACTTCTTCCTACTTTGTCAAATATGTATTTTACTTATATTTTACATATACTGTAAGTTTGACAATGTCTTCTTGCAACTTTATATTTATGATTTTTGGTTCCCTTTGAGGAAATGTGCAAAAATTTCTTTCCCATCACTAACTTTCTTAAGATTTGATTTTAGTCAGTTAAAAAAAAAAGTTAAATTTCAAAATATTTGGGTAGTAGAAGTTTTAAGGTTAATATAACTTCTGGTTTAATAGAATATTTTAAACTTTCAGGCCAAACCCTGACCTTCACAACTTTTGGTACATGTATGCTTACAATAGCCAAGCTCCTTCTTCCTCACATAAAAGCTACAATTGCTTTAAGCCTAATGTCTCTATAGCAGATTGTTTTGCACATCTTGAATAACTCAGCAGTATTTTTTTAAAAAAATCAGGACTTAAAAGAAAGATATTTAAAGTGCATGGAATGCCATTTTACTATTCTCTTTAGAAGTGCACCTGTCTTTTTTTTTTTTTTTCTATCTTTAAAGTGGATTATCTATGTTTTTATGGACTTTTATTTATTTAATCTGGATATAAGTCATACATATGTATGTGGCATTTTTTTTTCTTCTTGAAAAGGAATAGGTTGTATGATTCTATTTCATGAAGTTCAAAAAGCCAGCAAAACTCACCTAGAAGTCACAATGGTGCTGAATGTAGTGGAGCAAGTGGGGGTTGACAGTGGCTGGGAGAGAGCAAGCAGAGGTGTCTGTGCTGTCAGTAATACTGCAAAGCTTTATCTGGAGGGAGATTCATAGGCATGTGTATTTCAAAAGTTCTTCAAGGTATATATTTAAGATTTGTGCAATTTATATATGTTATATCTCAATAAAGGGCAAAAGAAAAAAGAAATTAAATATATAAAGAAGACTTTTCAAATAACATTTGCTTCTGTAAAGAAGGTGTGTTTATGTCATTATAATGAGGAAAAAAGTAAGTCTCCCTTTGTCAAGGTGATGGGACCAACCCAGGCACATGTGGGTATTTCACAGGGACTCCAGGCAAGTGGCATAATTGTGACCCTAGGTTAATCAGTCATTTTGGATAATTTAGTTGTGTGAACATAGATATCTCTCAGCCATTCATATTTAACATTTCAGCACAGCATCAGCCAAAGGGATTGTGCCTGTTGGATATGGTTGATTTGGTCCATGCAGGCATTTCATAAAACATGTGTTATAAGCAAACTTTCAGCCATTAAGCTACTTCCAGTTAGCACTTTGCAGGGAAATCTATTTATTTTTTCTCTTTCATTTAAAATTGGGCTTAAAGCACTCTGGTCTTTGTTATATTCAACTTGTGGTTGCAAATGGAAATGTTATTTAGCCTTTGCTGCAGCAATCTGAAGAAATCTTGGCCTAAATGGAGAATCTGGTTAGATTTCTTCTCTAGGTGACTGCCCTTCTGTTTATTCAAAAGGTGGAAGATGAAGAAAGTTTTAAAATGATGATCATTTTTTTTTTTTTCTTGTGTGGGCTGTATCTACAGCCTTCCACAACATTATGCTGCTATCTAAAAATTTTTCTTCTAGTTGTAAAGGATATAATTTCCAATTTATTACAAATATTGCCAATGTAAACTAAAAGTATAGCATCACTTCTACAAGCATTCAATGGAATCTCAATACTACAGTGTTATAAAATCCATCATTACCCAGTTTTTAAAAAGTGAACAAAATACATAAACAATTGATAATTTTTCTCCTTGGACTCTTATTACCATCTCATTTTCCCCTCAGGATTTAGCCTAATATGAAACATTTTAATACTTAAAAATATCTTATTGTATACCTTGTTTTAATCCTTTGCATCAAAAATATACTAAATCAAAATGTCCATTGCCTATGGCCATAAAACTATAGTGCTAACATTTTTGTTAGAATTGAGTTACCATGACAATTATTAATAGTGCCTAATTGATCAAACCAACATATAAAATTTAAAAACTATTAAATATTTAAAGGTATTTTTGATTTTTTATTTTGAAAGGTATATATTCTTGGTTATATTTGTATTATTTATTACTAGAATAAGACAAATTTTACATTAGCTTTATTCCTACTTTTTGATTTTATAGCTAAAAACATTGATAAATATTCTTCATGTAAATGAGTAAATAGAAATAAAAGTTTATTTTTATAGGAATGTCATTATTTTTAATTATTTCTCAGTCATAGGTAAAATACATATATTGATATGTTATTAAAATTGTATTTAAACTATTAACTTGATTATGGCCTCTTTCAATTTAATTGAAAGCAAAGAATTAGATGTCAACTAACTTGCACCAGACTTCACCAAGTCACTAGTGATTAACTTTTCCAGCACCATGAAGGCTTTCCAAGTGATAGGTATTCCTATTGCTTTTTCATGTAAAGCCACCAAAAGAATTGAAGTAATTGTAAAACAATATAATTTATTTTAGTAAATTTATGCTAATACATACTTTTGATAAAGCATTTTTATCTGTTTAAAAATGTTTTCTTTAGTGCATTATAATTGTACATGATATTGGGGTTCATTTCAACATAAACATAAGTGCATAGAATATAAATTTTCTCCATTTTAAACCTTAGTATTTTCTCTTTCTCTCCTCTCTTCCCTGTTTCCCTTCCTCTACTCAGCTGATCTTTCCTTATTTACTTAGCTTTTTTTTTTTAAGTTGATGCTTTATAGATATATATGAAGGTGAAATTCACCATAGTATGTTCATATGTGTACATAATTTGGTGCATTTCATCTTGCAGTTCCTTTTCCTGTCCCTCCTCCCTACCCTTTTATTCCCTTTTTCTACTTCACTGATCTCCCTTCTATTTTCAAGAGATCTCCTTAATCCCCTTATTTCGCTTTAGCAAATGCCATAATTTCCTGCTTCTTTATGACTGAGTAACACTCCATTATGTATGTATACATGCCACATTTTCTTTATCCATTTATCTGTTGCCAGACACCTGCGATGTTTCTATAACTTGGCTATTTTGAATAGAGCTGCCATAAACATTGATGTGGCTGTAGCACTGTAGTATACTGACTTGAATTCTTTGGGATAAATACCAAGGAGTGGGATAGCTGGGTCAGTGTTTTGTATGTAATGCCATCAAAACTTTGAACTGTAAACTTGACTCTTTCAATTCATGGAAAATATTTGCTTTCATAACTTAATAGGCAAGGTCATGTTTTCTTTGCCAACCAAATCAGCCAAACCCTATTTATTTTGTCACAAAATGTCTGATTTTTCAATTTAAATTCAAAAACATTGGAGGAAATACTGACATTTTCTCATGAAAACCACATCATTTCTGATTTTAAGGAGTGTTTCTGATGGGTACATCAGGGCTTGAGTCTTCACATACACTTGTCACATGAATTAAGACAGCTGCAGTTTCAGTATCCTGAGCTCTCACAGGACTCTGCTTAGGAGCACTGTCAATTTCCAGGGGAGGAACAGGGTAGAGTGATGAACAGAGATTGTCTTCATCCCTCTTACTCTCCTTCACAGTATATTTAAATTTATAACATTCAAAGTAGGCCAGATTATCCTGTGTTTAATTCTACTCTCAGTCCTTGATGGAAATATATATAATAAAAGTATAGATAGACCCAAAGTCATATCATGCATTATGGTGCCTTGATTTAAGAAGCCCTCATAGATGACAGTATTTCAGACTGTCTCTTTGATAAGCATCATGGAAATTTAAACTTCAGGACAATGCACTATGATGAAGTTTTGTAAGCAAGTCTTTTCTTTATAAAGTGGGAAATAAATGATTATCAAAAGGCATGTGGGAATGGAGAAAATATTTGACTCCTGGGCTGGTTCTCTGATGATAGACAAAGTTTATTTCCTGTTTGGAAATCACAAATATACCTAAGTATAATCTGGTTGAAAAACAAAAAAAACTAAAATGATTTTAAATGTTGACTTTAAAAAAAAAATTTTAGCATTTAAACTTGGCAGAGGAAAGACAAAACTATTATGATTTTTATAACAGACAGATACTAATTTATTCACTTTTCTTATTTTTCTTTTATCTATTCTTTCAATTGCATATATGCCAGGAAATCACAGGATAGTATAATATTTCAACAGATCTGAAAGTTAAGAGAATGATTTGTAGAATTAAAATGAAAAATCCTGTCTTTCTTGAAAAGGTTATCTATCGTCTAGTTAGAGAATAGGGTAGGGGGAATTTGTGGAAAATAGAATGCTTGAAACTTACATAAGGAACTCAAAATGGCATTGGATTACATAATATTTTGAAAAATTTAGGTTATGAATTAAAAGAGAAAAAAAGCATAGATATAAATTTTGCCTGTTCAAATATATTTTTAAGAATTAAAAACAAAGTCTTACTACAATTAGTTATACCATGTTTAATGGGTGGGAGGGGCAGGGAGAAGAAAATATAAGAATGAAATAATATTTGTATAAAAACATGTTTTAATTTAAATTCATGGTATTATTTCTAAAAAGCATACATTTCTGGAAGTGAAAGCTATACATGTTTACTTAAAATCCAGAAAAAGAGGATAGGAAGAAATAGATATTAATTACAATTAACACTTAAAGAAACTATCATATTTTTTGGTAGTCCTTTTTTGATGTATATGCATTTTCACGTAGTTTAAATCATAGTGTATATATAATTAATCTTTCACTTATCATACTCTTTAATCATATAACTAAGTTTTTAAACCTAATTTTAACGATCATATAGTATTCCATTATATGGATGTATCATAATCTAAGTCATTTCCAACTTTTGCTTGTATGTGTCTCCTGTGATAAATATCATTTTCCTACACTTCTGTTTTTTACTTAGGATAGATTTTTAGAAATAGAATTTTTAGAGCAAAAAATTGTGGAGATTTTAAATGTTTATATTGTTGAATTGTTCTATAGAAATGATCACTAGTGTTAAGACAAGAATCATTGGTATCCTCTCCAGCAAAGAGAATTAGCTTTAAAAACTTTTTGCACCTGGGTAGGTGAATGAACCATTTCATATTTAAATGCATATTATTCCTAACTTATTCACTAATTTGTCTGTTTCTGCTTGTGTGTGTGTGTGTGTGTGTGCATGTGTGTGTTTGTGTATGTGTGTGTGTGTGTGTGTGTGTGTTTAGAATGTTTTCTAGAGTAAAAGTAATTCACAAATATCATTATTGAAAATTTGGTTAGGTTTCATAAGTGTCAATGGATATTATCTATAAGGATATGAAGACTGAATAAACAGAAAAGCATACATAATTTTAGAACACCTAGATTTTATTTTGTACAGATATAGTGTAGACTTAATGCAATTCTCTTTTGAAGTAGTAATTTCAATGAAGTTTGATGTTGAAATTTCATCATAATTCCTTTCTTTTTATTTGTAACGTGTGTTCAATGAATGACACAAGTTTCTCTAACTATCTTTTCAATGATATTCTTGTATTACACTGTGAAGGCAGAATAGTGCACCTCAAATACGTCCATGCCCCAATTCCTGCAGTATGTAAATATGCTACTTTACATGGCAAAAGGAAATCCCATTGCTTTGGGATTAAGGCTACTAATAAACCGACCTTAAATTAGGAAAATTGTCCTGGATTTTTGTGGTGGGCCTAATATAAGCACAAGGTCCTTAAAAGTTGAGAAGGTCAGAGTAAGTCAATGTTAGAAAAATTCCACCTGCTCTTTCTATCTTTGAAGTTGAAAAAGGGGGCTGTGAAGCCAGAAATACAACTGCCTCTAGAAGCTGGAAAGGAAAAATTTTGTCTTCTGATGCCTCTAGGGAAATATGCAGCCCTGCTGACACTTCGATTTGGCACATTGAGACCTGTATCAGATTTCAGACCTACAGAGATATGATAATAAATTTGTTCTGTTTTGATCCTTAAGTTTGTAATGATTTGTTATAGCAGCAATAGTTAACTAATACACACATAAACATTGTTTTGTGATTCAGTTAGGGTTTAGAATATTGAAACCTTCTGTAAATCATTAAAATTTCCTAATTTCATTATTATCCAAGTTTTAAATGCTTTTTACCCAAACACTAATTGATGTATTTATTACAACTAGAGTTTTTCCTCAACTGACCATAATAATATAAAGCAGATGTTTACCCATAATGTCACTTTACATTATTCATGCATATTATTTATGATTTTCCTGTTTTTTCACTAATCAAAATCTATTATCTTTATTACTTCAATTGCTATTGTGGTATTGGCTCACAGTCCCAGTCTTATTCCTTTACATTTTTACTAGATAGAAATGGGAACCAATATCTCAAAAAATATAGGATAATACTCATTCTTCTCTCCCCCAGTAAATCAGTCTAAATTACTTTTTACATGAACATTTTTGTTAAAATTCTCATGATATTTGGAACTCTTCAGGGTCTGAACTTCTTTAAAAGTCTGTTAGCAGATTTATTCATTCAGTAAATATTTATTGAGAACCATAGTATGGTATTTTTTTGTGAGCTATGGATGATAAGAATGATACAAGGTCAATCTCCTCTGAAGGAAGTCACAGTTTTCTTTCTTTCTTTTGGTGGTACTGGGGATCTAACCCAGGGCTTCTTGCATGCTAGGCAAGCACTCTACCACTGAGCCACATCCCCAGCAGGAGGTCATAATTTTCTTAAGATAAATGTCCATGAGTAGAATCCTGGCAAAAGGAGGACATAGAGAGCTCCCAGTGACTTTTCTCTGAATTATTGTAATTTTCTTAACTGATCTGTCAGTCTTCCTTGGACAGAAACAATAGTAATTAATTTAAATGAAAGTCCGATGATGGTGATTTCCTAGGTGCACCCCTCCTCACCATGCCCAGTAAATGCCATACTCAATCAGGCCCACAAGGTAAAAGGCCTAGCACCTGTGCCCCACCTCCCCTCACCTCTCTGCCCCTGAGCACACTGCTCTGGGGACATTGAGCATCCTTTGTAGTTTCTAAAACACTCAGTGTGTTCCCACCTTAGGCTTTTTGTATAGCTGTTCCCTCAGTATGGAGCCCTCTTCCTCTGGACAGTCACCTGGTTTGTTCCCTCATTTCCTTGAGAGTGCTGCTTTAATGTCATTGTGTCATTAAGGCTTTCTCTGCCCTGCTCTCTGACCCTGACCAGTGAGCAGTTTCTATTTCCACCTGCTTTATTTTTCTGCTTTACTCTGCATTTTTCTTTGGCTCATGTGTTTTATGTATGTGTTTATTCTTCCTCACTCCCCACTAAGAGCTAAACTTCAGGAGGGATTTTAGTTGATATACTCACTGCTGATTTCCTGCAGTATACAGGAAGCTTGGCACCCAGTAGGTGCTGAAATATTTGCTGAGTTAATGATTGAATGAAGAGAATATGCTTTATGCTTGAAATGTCAAAAAGATTTTCCTGTGGAGGATATACTTGGAATTGGTTTTGAAAGATGATGTAGAGTGACTCTGAAGGAAGAAGAAAGGGTACCAAACAGAGGGAAAACAGTGTGAAGGCGAGAGACCAAAACCTGGTGCAACCTGGTGGGGCCTGCACCAGATACCATATTGACCATGGCTTAGGTGTGGAGGGGCAGTGTCTTGAGTCTGAATTACATGGGACAGGCTGACCCATAATGACTTGGGTGTTTGTCTAAAGATTTAGATTTAATTTTCTAATAGGATATCCATGAAAACTCTTAAACAGGCAGATGACAATAAAAATTTTTAAAGATCACTCTGTTGACTAAATTAAGAATGGGTTGGAGTTGATGAAGGTAGGGAGATAAGTGAGGAGAAGGCTATAAACCAGGCTGAGAGTCAGAGCCCTTGTCACTGTGGTTATAAATCTAGAACTTCTGCTTTCACAGTTCAATTACCTTCCAAAGTGGTTAGACTCTAAGTGGATTAAAGTTATATCAAGAATATTTAGCTTCACTTACAAGGGAACTTGTAAAACAGTTTTTTTTTTTTTTTTTTTTTTTTTTTAATGTTCATGTCCTAACTTCTCAACTCAGAAGGGCAAATTCTTTAAAATTCTTTCTGTTTTCAGTGGAAAGAAGATTAACATAGGTGGATAGACAACAACCTGCCTAAGAAAGTGGAAGCACAGTAGCATTTTATAAGATGAATACAAGCATTAAACCTCATCATGTGTGTTTCTAGTATTATGATTTTGGTATGTAAGTGCTTTGGAAGAATGTGTTCACTAACTTGGGAAAATTTTCTTATTATCTGGACAAAATATTTGTTTTGCTTCTGGTTCTGCTTCTGTTCTCAAATTTCATAAGTAAACTTTGGTGATATTTCTACTTTGGGCTGAATTTCTTCATCAGTCTTGTAGATATTTAAATCTAGGTCATGATTGGATATGTTGGTAACTAATTGTATAAGTCAGAGAATCTTTGAAAAGCAGTTACTCAAGCTGGAAGTGATATGTGCTATATTAAATGGCATATAAAATTATGAAAATGTAGTATAGCATAATCATTGTCTTAAAGATATTTATAATTTAATGAGTAGAGTAAAATAAATTATATAGTTACTATTATCAAAGCCAGCATTTATTAAGGGCATACCATAAGGCAAGGAAAATGAGAAGTGATTTTATAGCATAATCATTTAGTATTCATAATTGCAATTATTGTCTTTATTTTACAGATGAGAAAAGTGAGGCGTGGTGACACTGAGTAACTTAGTCAAAGTCATCAAAGTAGAAAGTCCCCAGATCTGTATAGGCTAAACTCATACTCTAGTATACAGACTGCTTTTACCTGGAAACAAAACATGACATATTTAAAAGAATCTTATAGTTTCACATACATATGTAAAATGCATCCATTTGCTCGAATTATTGGAGCAGTTAGAAACAAGTTGGGCTTTGCTCTGTTGTACTTATGCACTCAGCTAAACTCAAATGCCAAAAATGCAGAAATTATTGCCACTCCTCTGTATTTTTAATTATACTTTCAGGGGTAAATCAAAGATTTTTAATGGATTGTCAGATTTTTTATCATGAGAAGTCAGAAAATCAAAACATTTTTTTAAAGTGCATTTGTTTTTCTTCATTCATATTATTATATATATTATTAAATAATATCTGTTATTAAAAAAATCCAAAGAA
Source organism: Tamias sibiricus (assembly GCA_025594165.1). Classification (NCBI taxonomy): domain Eukaryota; kingdom Metazoa; phylum Chordata; class Mammalia; order Rodentia; family Sciuridae; genus Tamias; species Tamias sibiricus. Next base: position 94,793,574 of record CM046662.1, read on the forward strand.
TATAGTATGCTGGGCTGACATATATCATTTTAAATAGCCACTTTGTAAAATTAGGCATTTGGGGAGGAGTATTAACTTTTTCAAGCTCCCAGTTAGTGCTCTGCTGATAACTCATTGGTCTGCTATACCTCCTGGAGAATATACATCCAGAGAATATGCTACCTTATGTATAAGCACAATGATATATTAAAATAAAAACCAACAAACAAAAGAACCCCTTCCAAGGATAAAACAAACAAACAAAAACAAAAGACAGAACAACTCTGTAGAATCTACTGGAGACTTTGAAAATAGTCTTCAGTGCATGTGTACAGGTCTCATGTTTCTAAGATTCTTAAAAATTTAGTAAAATCTCACTAACTTGATGTTGGTATTTTACAACTAGTTCTAAGGCAGGTTTGTTGGTGCATGTTTATATTCCCAGCAAACTTGGAGGCTGAGGCAGGAGGATGGCAAATTTGAGGCCAGCCTGGGAAATTTAGTGAGACGCTGACTGAAAAAGAAAGAGTGAAAAGGACTGGGGATATAGTTCAGTGGTAGAGTACCCTAGGTTTTAATCCCTACACTAAAGATAAATAAATATACAGAAAAATAAATCCAGTTCTAATTTGAAGAGTAATTCCGAAGTCAGTTAAATTACATTACCTGTGCAAATGTACAACTTGGTAATTTGGCCTCAGAGCAATATGCCTCTAGAAACAGTTAATATCAAGCAACTGTTTTAAAAACTGAAAAATGGTCAGCATTAACTCAAAATTTGTAAAACCTAGCAAAAAAGCAGAAAGGAAAAGGATTGAAACACTGTTTACATTTTACTTTTTCCTTCTGCTGCTTCTTTTCTTTTAATTCCCTGTCAAATAGTAATTTGTGTCAATGGCAAGTGCTTTGCCTGAAGGGACAATCTCATTATGTGCTTACTTGGCTCACTTAAAATCCAATGATGTTGAATTTACATATCTTTAATTCAAAGGTGCCTCTTCTTGGTCTCTTATTTTAAATCATTAGGATTGCTTATGGACTGTTTTTCTAAGGTGGAAATGTATTTATATGGATGGAAAACAAACAAGTATTTCATAATACTCAAATTTTTGTTGCTATTGTTGGGGATTAGACCAGAGCCTCATACATGTTAGCTGTTTGGCAAGCACTCTACTACTGGGCTATTCCACAGCCCTTTTTATTTTTTATGTTGAGGCAGGGAATCATTAACTTGCTCAGTCTGGCCTTGAACATCCTCCTTTGGCCTTAGTAGTTTGGGATTAATAGTCTGAACCACTGCAATGGACAATTTTTTTTTTTTTTTTTTTTTTTTTTTAACTAGGATCTTTGCCTTTCTCTCATTAGACTTTGAATGAAATGAGGAATTCAAACTCAGGGAGCCTTAGTTCTGAAAAGCAGAGACTCCTTTAAAATCATTATAATAGATAATTAATATAAAAATCATTGATCAATACTATTGGCCATTTACTACAGTATTAAATATTTTATTTTAATTAAGCCTTACAGCAACCTAATGAAGTTGACAACATTATAATATCCATTTTTTAGAATAGAAAACCGAGAGGCATTTGCCAGTAAATGGTTGGAGTTGGAGAATATCATGCCAAGTGAAATAAGCCAATCCCACAAAACCAAAGGCCGAATGTTTTCTCTAAAATTTGGATGCCAATTCATGATAAGGTGGGGGGTGGCACTAGGGAAAAATAGTGTTAGATTAGGTAGAGGGAGGTGAAGGGAGGGGAGGGCGGAGATGTGGGGATGGGAAAGATAGTGGAATGAAACAGACATTATTATTGTATGTACATATGTGACTACATGACCACTATGATTCTGCAACATGTACACTGAGAAAAATGAGAAATAATATCCCATCTATGTATGATATATCACAGTGCATAAATGCATTCTACTTTCATATATAACTAATTAAAACAAATAAATAAATTAAAAAAAAAAAGAAAACCGAGATACAAAGAGAATTAGTAATTTGGTTAAAGTTATACAACCAGAAAGAAATACAGGCAGAATTCAAATACAAATCAGTCAAATTCAAAGTGATCCACTTTAACCAGGAATCCACTACTTTAACCAGGAACCACATTGTTCCTTTACAGCGAGTATAAGTGCTAACCTCTTATCTTGATTTGTTAGGGCTGCCATACATTCCACAAGCTGTGTGGCTAACACAACAGAATTTTGTTTTCCCACAGTTCTGGAGGGTATAAGTCCAAGATTGAAGTGACACAGACAGGTTTTCTCTCCTTGGCTTGCAGATGGTGGCCCTATCTGTGAGTCCTCATGTTGTCTTTCTTCCATTCAGGCTCATCCCTAGTGTCTTTCTGTCTAAATATCCTCTTTTCATGAGGACATGGGTCAGATTGGATTAGGGCCTGCCCTAATGCTCTCATTTTATTTTAATCATCTCTTCAGAGACCTTAAATCTAAATACAGTCACATTCTGCAGTAGTGGGAGTTAGGACTGCAACATATGAATTTTTAGGGACATGTTTTAGCCTATAATACCTCTGTATTCTGTGACCCTAGAGTCCCATTCCAGGAATGTAATAGCATTAAAAAAAAAAAAAAAAAAATTCAAAGAAATGCTTCAAGGCAAACATTTCAATCCTCATTCAAATTACTCTCAGTTAATGAACATCCAGTGACTTGTGTCAACAACAACACATTAAATCTCCTGTCCCTTCCAGTTTTCTTGACTTTTAAAGCTCTGGGGAATTTCTCATTCTCTTACACCGTTGTAGCATCCTTACATGTGACCACCTGTCCCTGCTGTTTGTCTCCCTCCATTTCTCCTTCTGCTCTCAAAGAGCAGAGATAAATTCTTAAATTTTGTCATTTTCTTTTGAGAATTCTTATACACTAACTTAGTCCTATTTCCACACATATTTCCCAACATGGCAAAGAGGGAGAATCAGGGGTGTGGACCTTCTGGATTTATAGCCTCTGTCCCACCTTATTAATTTTCATTGAACACTTAGGATGAACAAGTACTGTGGAAAAATATTTTATATCCATCATGCTCTTTTCATATTCACTTTAGTTCCGTAAGTTAGCTTAAGTTTTTGATACTATTCAGACATTAGGAAACTGGTGTTTAAAGAAATTATGTTATTTACTAAGTGTCGAAGAGTTAGTAAATGGTGTAGCTGAAATTTACACTTCAGAGCTCAGGTTCTTAACCCTGGTTATATATAGTGGCCTGGTTTTGACTGTTTCATAAAACTCTTTTCTTGTGTATCACATTGCTGAGCAATTTCTCCCTATTTAGGTTGGTGAAATTTGTAGAAACTCATTTTAAAAGGGAGTTATTACAGTTGTGTAAGTGTAACACTTTGATCCTCATGATTGCTAGACACTAAAAAGTATGAAGATTATCAAAATGGATACACTTAAGTTGCAAAATAGCTATATTGTTAAGCAATTCACATCCATATATAAAATGTCTTTCTAAAGCCCTTGGGCTGCATGCAGGTGCTAAACATAAATGGAACCCTGATAGGATCTGAGAAAAAGAATCCCATGTTCCAAGCGTAAGTAGGAAAGCCAAATATTGCACTGATTCTGGCTCTGGGAAAAGTACATACTGTTATATTCCAGCACATCAGATTTTCCAGGGATGTGCTTGGTGTCTTGGAATAAAGCCAATGTGATTTTTCTGCCATCTAAGTCTTGTTTCTTTATAGGTCTCTTTGCCATGTTCATTATGTAAATCATAGCTTCCTGTCCCTGAATTGAAAGACTTTCCTTTCTCTGTACAAATGGAAACACCCTCACCATTTCTCACAGTTTTTCAGATATAACCATTACTTTATTCATTTAAGGTTGCAGGGCTGACTTCATACAAGTGTAGGAAAGACAAATGGAAGAAGAGAAATTGGTCACATGAATCCATACCATTTATTAATGATGATTACTTTTATTCATCAACACAAATACTCCAATATCAACATCTAGGTTGTTTATTTTTGAGTGAAGGAGAAAGATTTTTCTTTAATGTTGTTATGCTTATATTTGGAATAGTGTATATAATATTTTGCAAAATTATGATGTATGATGTCCAATTTCAAATGCAGTTTACTGGTTCCTTTTTTCAGTTCTAGGACTTGAACTCATGGCCTTGCACATGGTAGGTTCTATCACTGAACTACATACCCGACCTGATTTTACTGATTCATAATCTCAGTTTGGCCTGGAAGATCCTTTAAGGATCTTTAGAGAGATACTGTGATTTCTCAGTCCATTTAGAAAAATCAACAAATCCAACATTAGCCATTCAAGAGAAATAATAACTGATAACCAATTAGGATCACTGAAGGGGGTATATACCTATGATTTTTAAATTGTCATTTAATTAGAATAAATGATCAGTATGAATTTATTTTCAATAAGTTGCAACAGATTTTAGAATTCTATTAAATTCTGTTAAATTTTATTTTCAATAAAATGCAAGAAATTGTGAGATTCACATAACCAAGTCTAAATAGGTAATGAATGCCTAACATTTATAAGTACCATATGAGCAAATATAGGCTATGCAAGTAAAGAAGCATGTGTCCAGTTGAAAAAAAAAGTAATTCAGAAAAACCCCAACTTGCCAAAAGAGCATAGTGAAATGATGGCATACTCTCAAGATTTCAAAGAACTTTGTTTTTGATAAAGTTAATGATTAGGGAGAAATTCTTAAATTGTAGCCTTAGTGAAGTTTTGGGTAGGATTTATACATCTTGAAATTCTAAATCTCATTCTCTGTAAATGTATACTACCTTATTTATAATTACTCTTGAATAGCTTCTGAAGACACACGGACTTATTCCCATTATTTTTGATCATATACCAATTCTTAGACCATCAAATTTAAGAATACAACTATACCACAAAGTGTAGGATATGACAAAGAGGGGAATGGGACCATGTCAGTAGTCTTGGTGAGCAACCAGAGGTGCCTGCAAAGTGGCTGCCGGGTTTCCCAATCCTGACTAAGAATGCGCTTTAGATTAATGCAAAACTGACTAAAATGACACATTTTATTTCTTTTGAAAACTGGCATCAAGTTTTGTGTTCAGAGTCCCTAAGACCACCTTCAGTCTTTAGGAATGAAACAGTCATAGGACTCAAAAGAGCTGTGATGTTTATAGAATCTTGTTTATTACAGCAAAAGGATATTGATTAAAATAAGTAAGTAGAAGGCCTATGCGGCTAAGTCCAGGGGAAACCAGTTACTGGTTTCTAGGTTTCCCCTTTCAGTGGAGCTGCGTGGGGTCATACTTAATTCTCCTGCAATAATGTGTGACAAAATGTGCCAAGTGTGACCAACCAGGGAAGCTCTTACCAGCCTTGCTTCCCAGGATGTTTACTGGGGGCCAGTAACATATTCATGTAGTTCCTGTCTAGCCCAGCTACTTAGGCAGCCCCTGCACTGATATAGTGGGCCCAAGGCTTCCAGCCCACAGAAACACTCTTAACCAGGCCAAGGACACTGTGGGATCAGAGTGCTTCACCAAGGAGCCAGGCCAAATGCTATTCCTGAAGGGAGACCTTTCTCTAAAACATGCAGCCTGGTTATTTAACCCTCTCTGCATAGGTTTTTAGCTACAGAAAGGGAAATGAATAGGGTATTTAACTACAATTTTATTCAAATTACATTCTTGATGTGAACGAGGAAGTTTTAGTACTCATGTCAGTGAGTTCTACCTGTGGGACAAACAATTGTTCTGGGCCGTTTATTAGTGGAGAATCTGGTAAACAATCCAGAGTTCTAGAAGGAACCCTACATAAAATTCAATATCATTTAATAAAAGAAAGAGTACATTTTGCCCTAAATCAAGTATTTGTATCTTTTCCTTTTCTGATAATTCACATTTCTTTGGAAAAATTGGAAAAACAAGATATGGAACCCCAATAATTTCAAATAGGAGTGTAGTATTTTTTTTTTTTTGAAGGAAGCACTGATTTATAATTCCAACCTCCAGAGGTACAGACAGGTTTATCATCCAGCTATAAATGTCTAAATGCATAATGGAATGCAAGGTCTAATTTCTCAAATGTGTTTGGATGATGCATTACTCATTGAGAAACTCTGCTGAAGCCAGTGAAAAAAGTTTAGCTAGTTTTTTAAAGGCTGGTCATACAATGCAGTATTAAGTTTTCAGATAGAAGGCAAAAATGTTACCTAGTCTTATCAAGTAAAAATAGAGATACATCTGGCTATTTTATTTGTGTTTTTCTTCCTTGGTTTTTAAGATTCTAATATTCCCTTCATTTTTGGAGTAAACACATATCTAGAGGTAACATAGGATGAGTGATTAATATTCCCATCAGTTTATCATAAAAATATATATTACATTCAAGGTAATATTACAGTTAGTGGTTGTTCATACTGCCACTAATTAGCTATAATGTAAAAATAATAGAAGCTGTGAATTACCTCTTAATTTTATTCACACTTTTGAGGTTCTATTCCCCGCTGACGATGATTTGTTCAGTTAAATCTCAACGACAGCATACTTAATATCCTCCGTTGTGAAATCAGAGAGAGAAATATGTATATATTTTCTAAATTGTAAAATTACTAAAACTATTTCAAAAATAGTATATCTTGAGCAGATACTAAGGAATATGACTGGTTTTAATTAAGTCATCACTAGAAGAGGAAATGTGATATGGATTTCTGAGAGTGCAGAGTGGTGCTACATTCTACTTCATCGCAGGCTAGAATGGTTAACTATTGGATTGCCACAACTGTCACATTTCTTCAAATAAAAGACCAAGACTTGAGCCCCAAAAGTCCTGCACTCAGAATTTAAGATTGTAAAGAAAGATTGTTGAGTCTTAGTTTCAGGTAAGGAAATTAAGATGGGCATTCAAAGTGCCAGATGGAACATTTTTTAAGGATTCCACTTTCAAAAGGCCAATTTAGTAGTTGCCCCCAGGGTTCTTATTTCTTCTCCTTCTTTCTTTTAGCAGTTGTTTTTCTTATCAGACTTGACAGTTCTAGATAGATGAATGACAACTTGATTGGCAGTTTGACATTGCTAGATAAACTACTTCATATTTGGAATGAATTCAATGTCCAGTGGCTCAGAGGACTACAGATTGACTCTGTCAGAAATTTGTTCTTAGTTCCAATAAATGCTTCCATTTGTTCCAGTTACAATGGTCTAGAGAGCTAGAATTGGTGAGAAGTTTTACCATAAATATTTGTTTGGAACTGTTTCTTAAATTTGAGTATTTTCTAAGTCAAGGATCAGAGGAAACCACTTTTTCTTAGGTCATGTCTTCCAAAGGGAAGATATCTTGCTCTGCTTTTTAAGGAATTCAGACTTTCAAAAATATAAATGGATCTTTTTTAAAAAAATATCTGAATGTAATATCCAAGTTATTTACATACCAATGAATGTTGCTGTCTGAAGCGATTGCCGCTTGGAGCAATGAAGCCGTGGGAAGAAGTTCAGAGGCAAACTGGAAACAAACAGGCTTTTTATTCTGATAACTTCTCTCTCCAGCTCCAACGACGACTCTAACACGCACCACACACCACCAAAAAACCCACAAACAAAACCCGATCCGATCTCTGCTCAAGTCTCGCAAGATCCCGGGCCAAGTCCTGTGAGACCATGGAAAGCGGCAATGTCCGAATATCTCTATGGCCCGCAGCCAACCGCAATCTCAGCCATCTCCCCAATCAGGGCTCCTGCAAATGAAGATGTGCCTTGTCATTGAAAAAAGCAGATTAATAAGTAAAAATTATTACATCTTTATTAGCATTCTTCAAAGTAAAGTATGACTCAAGTACAAGAGAAAAGATTTTGCTAAAATAACATGATTATAAAAATTGCAATAGATACCTTCTTCTTTTTTTCTTTTCCTTTTTCATTTTCTTTTTTGGCAATATTGGAGATGGAACCCAGGGCCTCATGTAGGCTCAACAGGCACTCTACCACTGAGCTATATCTCCAGCCCCAGAATAGCTACCTTCTAATATTCCTACATACAGAAGATTAGCAAAGAGAAAAAAAATAAATTCAAGATATAGTTATTGATAAAACACAGTACATATCCTTTGCTGAATATCAGAAAAGCTAAAGTTAGTGTTCCAGTATTAAAGAGTTATTGATTTTATCATAGCAGATAAACATAACAGCAATGGTTATAAGTAGAATCAACAAAGTGTTCAAGGATTTCTTATGAAGAAATTAGCACAAGCACAAAAATCTGGAGACAACTGCACTAAAGGAGGTGGAAAACACTGAATGTGGTTACAGCTTGGACATATGGGAAGCAGGAAATGGGAAGGCTTTGGAGGAAACTACAAACAAAACAAAAACATTGGGATAAGCAAATGAGGAATATCAGGATGTCTGCTGTAGCTTCAAAACTTTGCTGGCATGGACTTGTATTAATAATGTGCTTACTCATGCCCAGTGGCTTCATACTTATGATTTCCAAAGAAAATCCTAGTAATGTAGGTATGTTCCTTCAATAGCTACACTCTTGTTTCACCTTTTCAATATTCTTTTTGACCTAAATATTTGGATTCCTAACCATCATTCTTTTCTCTTACTCTCTTTTCTTATCAGAAAGATTTTAGGGGAGCCAAATGTGGACGGATATTTGAGGACGTTTCAAACATCTATTTATAATGTTGATATACTAAATTCTTTAAGAATATTACTAACCTGAGGAATATTGAGTTGATATGTGACAACAGTGGTTTTTGATCCCTTTTTCAGTGCTTTTCTGAAGGCTGTCAGCTGATTCAAGCTTTCCTTCCCAATGCCCCAACACAGCTGTTTCCATTATCTCTGCATTGATCTATATTTATGTCCATGTGACATTTATGATTGAGAACCATAAGGTATTGATTCATTCCCAAATGTTCACAAATAATGTGAGTCTATCTCTGCTGGCATGTAGTTTCCAGAGTAGTATTAACTGGGATTTGAGATTGGGATCTGGAAGCGCATTGCAGGGTTGGGAAGAGTGCTTTAGGTAAATGACTTGATTCTTTTGATGTTTCTTCAACTTCAAAGGCCTCCTAATAGCCCCAGCAAGATGTGATGGATGGAGTGGAAAAGCAGATTGTTCATGAGTTCACTAAGCCAGGTTGGATAGGATTTGAGAGAATAACCGGAGGTACATCAAACCACAGATAGTACTCCAAGTCCTTTCCATGGATGGAAAACTTCTTCTTTAACTGTATAAACTGTCTCTGGAATAAACCGCTTAGATCTGAGTTGACCATTACCTAATGGTATCTTTAAGTTAGATAACCTCTTTGTTTGTAGAATTGGGAAAATACTAGTAACTTCCTCAGAGTTAGGAGGATTAACAACTCTGAGGTAGATACTATTACTAGGTATTGGCAAGTATTTAAAACAGTGTATTTAAGAGGTATTGATAAGTATTTAAAACAGCACCTGTATTTTAGTAGGTGCTTGATAAATTAAAGGCATTATTGCCGAATGGAGATAAGTTATTTATAATGTAGCTCGGTGAACTTTATACTTATAAAATATATTCAGAATTGGAGTCATTACCTCTATTGATTGGTAAGGTGCCATATTGGCAGTATCTGAACTATGCTTACCTACCTAAATAATTTTCAGTTCACAACACAATATAGAAATTGTTCATGGAACATCGATAATCAAGGTGTATTGTAACAGATTTTTACAGAAGACAGAAAAGACAATATTGTCAGGCAGAACTATAAAAAAGCAAGTTGCAATTGCTTTTGGCATAGGTCACCATATGGTATATAAGATTAATAAATGATATAAATATATTTAGTATGAAAAGCTAAAGTTTAAAAAAATAGTCATAGGTTAATATGAATTAAACTGAAAGGTAAGATAAAAGATGACAGAGCTTGACCCATATTGCAATCTGTGGCTGCAGTTTAGCATTCCACCAATAGTCATATATATACAAGTGGCAGATAAAGAGAATGTGCTTGCTATGAAAATTCAGCTTTAAAATCTAGTGGATAAAGAAAATGTGGTATATATACACAATGGAATATTACTTGGCAATTAAAAAGAATAAAATCATGGCATTTGCAGGTAAATGGATGAAGTTGGAGAACATAATGCTAAGTGAAGTTAGCATTCATAAAAATCCAAATGCCGATTGTTTTCTCTGATATAAGTAGGCTGATTCACAGTGGGGTTGGTTTGGGGAACATAGGAGGATTAGAGGAACACTCGAAAGGTCAATGGGGAGGGAGGAAATGGGAGGGAACAAGGGGGTATGAAGAAAAAAAAAGAAGATGGTAGAATGAGATGGATATCAGTATCCTAAATGCATGATTGAAGACATGAATAGTATGAATATACTTTGTATGTAAAAAGGTGCTGTATATATGTAATATGAATTGTAATGCATGCTGTTGTTATATATACAATTTGAATAAAAACATATATATTCTATAGCCCCCTCTTCTAATGACATTGCTGTTTTTAAAGTATTGTTACCCAGAAATTCTAGAGACATCACAAATTATAAACACCATGTTTTCTGTGGATAAAACAAATTATAATAGCCTATATTCATGCTTTGCTTTTTTGGTCTATTTAGAGGAGACATCTAGAGCACTCAGTATTGTAAGGTGGATTAAAGGAAAGTTCAGACCATTAAGTTTTCAAAATGTGTCTGAAAAAGAGATCCATGAATCCACCTAAGTGTTTCCTCTTCCATTTGAATTAGAAACTGAAGTAAGTTGTGGATGAGCTCGCTACAACTCACTGGTGTCTAGTTCTTCTTTTCTTCAAGAGGAAAGGGTGCATACTTCTCAGTCAACTTGCAGGGAGGAAAAGCTAGTTTCTAACTCTAATCAATGAAATGTGAATGAAAGTCATGTGTGTTACTCCTAGTGTGAGTCAGTGAAAGGTCCAACTGGATTCTCCAGAGGCTTGCTTTTGCCTGAGAGATTGTGGAGGCCTTGTGCTCTGATGGTAAGCCACACCATCAAGGCAGCCAGGATCTCCAGATGGAGGACAGCTGTAGCAAGAGTAACTTGGGTCTGCAGCTGGCTTAGTGTAACAGAAAAATAAAATTTTGGTTGTGTTAAGTTACTGAGATTTCGAGATAAGTTTGTTAGCATAGCTTTTGATCTCCTAGCGAATGCAGGGGGGATAAATTGTACTGATATTTGTAAAAAATATCTTCTGTTAAAATATACATTCAGTTTATACAAGATTTGAATTCAGAGAAATAAAGTAAAAATATAGAATCATAGCATAGAATGATGTATGCATACATCTGTCTATATCTATCCATCATCTTCATTCTCCCATTGATTTCAAGTTATTATCCTATATTATTAGTGAAGCACATTTTCAGGGAAGCATAATTCAGGCTGGTAGAGGAAGTTGAGACTCCCTTTATTGATTCCATTATGCTTTTGGGTGGGGGCAGTGCTAATATGTCCTTTATAATCCATATATCAGCCATCCTTTCCACTTTGCCAAAGAATACTTTGTGTTTCCATAGTTTGCATAAGAATATTCTGTTCCAAAACCTAACATACTGAAACACAGTGACCTAAATTAAAGAGGAAACATGAAACTGAAGCCAGGAATAACTAAATACTTGTTCTCTCATCAAAGAACTTCAGAAAGTAGTGCAAAGTGAGTGGTAGGGGTATAGACATAGAGTGGAATGTTCACAGGGAAGAAGGAAGTATTTGTTGACATTGTCCAAAGTCAGTTTATAGTAGCCAATATGCATTAGCTCTTTTCTGCCTAATTGATGACTTTGTTACTTCTATGTTATAATGGGGTCTCTCCAGAAGATGAACAAATCTTAATACAGCTGATTCAGATTTCTTAAAATAACTAGTAAGTATGATGCAGCAGGTCTCATTTTCAAAGAACATTATTGAACATTGAACATTATTTTCTTACAATTTGACAGAGATGCTCTTCTGTTGAAAGGTAGGTATTGTTCTGACCCCTTGAAGCTGGGCCAATTGGTATAGCAATTGCTTCTACTAAAAGAATGTGATAAAAGTCATGCAGTGTGGTTTTGTAGGATAAGTCTTGGAAGGCCTATGTCTCCTATCTGTCTCTCTCTTGAGGCATGTGCAAGTGCGAACCAGAGTTGCCAAGAAGAAGTATAGCTTTCTTAAAGTCACCCTAGAGACAGAGGAACCCTGGTGGTTCCAGCCCCAGCAACATGTTTCAGCCCAGTCAGCAGACATGAGAATGGGTGAGCCACTAGATCCCACTAGCCAGTCTCAAGTTCACAGAAAGTCCTGACAAGACTCTGGTTTCATGAAGAAAAGGAATGTTACTGTTTTAAGTCAATTTTAAGAAAAAATGATCCTATCATATTTTTATTTGATCATACTGATTATATTAAGATTTAATTTATGTGCCATATGATTTCACCATTTTAAGGTATACAAATCGGTGGTTTGTAGTGTATTTGTAAGGTTGTGCAACTGTCACTATCATCTTATTCCAGAATATCTTCATCATCTGAGAAACAAAAACAAAAACAAAAAAACAGCAGTCACTTCCTGTAAGCTTCCCCCACCTCATTTCCTAGCAATCACTGATCTACTTGATCTTTCTGTGAATTTGCCTATTTTAGACATTTTATATAAATTGAGTCCTATAATATGTGGTCTTCTGTATTTGACTAACTTCACTCAGGATGTTTTCAAAGTTCATGTTGTAGCAGGTATCCATATTTCACTAGTCTGTATGGGACTGAGTAACATTCCAATCTATGAATACACTACATTCTCTTTATACAATTATTGGTTGATGGACATTTGGGTTGTTTTCATTTTCTAGCTATTATGCACAATGCTGCCATGGAACATCCATGTCCAAGTTTTTATATGAACATATGTTTTCAATTCCTTTGTATATATACCTAGAAGTAGAATTGTTAGGTGAATTGCCAAGCTTTTCTCCAAAGCAAATGCAGCATTTCACATTACCACCAGCAATGTAGGAGGATTCGTTTCTCCTCATCTTAATCAATGCTTGTTATTCATTATATTTTCATATCCTATCTATTTTTGATAAAAGATATTGCAGGATGTGAAGTCACTATAGTTGAGGTATATTTCTTATGTGGCCATACTAATGGGAATGTTTGATTTGTTGGGGAAAAAAAACTAAATCAAATCAAGATAGAGATAAACTTTGCTGTGGATATTTATCTATATCATTAAGATGAACACAGGTTAATTTTTTTTTTTATGATGAGTTGAACAGATGTTAGTCATACAATCAATGACAAACTGCATGATGATAGAAAAGACTAGGGTCATGATAATCTGCCATATTTAAACCAAGCTGAGTGACAGTCTTTGTGTGGGGTGTTTGAACTTATTGGTTATTTGAATTACTTAAGCAGTATACACTAATAAAACATACAAAAGATAAATTGATTATAGAAAAACAACCTCCACTAGCTTACACTGTCGATTTTGATACTGTAACCCTTAGAAAGAAATTTATGAGACCATTCTGTGCTCCATGGAAAATACACATAAGACTGAATTGGCAAAAGTGGGTTTCCTTTGTAACTTTTGAATGATGTCAATGGTTTTAAGTTACATTACAGAAATCATTTGCTGTCTATATTTACTATTTAAAATGTAAGTAAATTTTAAGTGAATTTCATTCAAGTCAACTCACTTCAAATCTTTAAACATCATGGTAGCATACTATCTTCTTTTATTTCTTCCCCATAGTCTGATACTTGAAAAGGAAGGTAGATCCAAGAGATAACACTACTTTAGAAATTAATCTATTCACTCAACTCTTTGACTTTGCATACACAATTCCTTAGTTGGACTGAATACACTTTTTAAAAAAAATGATGTCAGATAACAGCATCTTTTGGCTTATGTTATATCAAAATTTTAATTTTCCTTTTTTTTAGTTTATAAAATGTATATGTTATCTATAGAGTAATTCACTAGTAAAAGCTGACGAAACAGATAAAATTGTGTATGCAATATTCTTTAAGAGTTTTGATGTGAGCTTCAGGAATGATGGCTTCATTCTATCTGCTGTTTTGTAGCACTTTGAACAGTACTAAGAATAACTTTAACAGTTTGTTAAATAATAAGTATGCTCACCTAAATATACAAAATATTTGCCTATACTGCCTTGGTTAGGATACAAAATATTTAGTTGCACATTCAGAATTTTGTCAACTTAAGTTGGTAATTGTGCACTTACTATTAGTTATTGTTGACTAAAACTCTCAGTTGCACACATTGCTGAAATGCTTAACAAAAGTGAGATGTATGGTATGTTACAGAAGGATAGCACTGATATGGCCAGTTGTACTCAGATATCAAATTTCTTTCCGAAATGTCTTTCTAGTGACCAGATATCCTGTTAGGTATTCAGAGACCTGAGTAGGTCAATCAGAATGAAATATTAAATATAGATTCATACTTATATTTATTTAAAATAAAAATATAAACAAAAAGAAAACACATGGAGAAGTAGACATTCCAATTAATTAATTCCCTGGGTCCCCTACAGCAGAGTGTGTGTAGAGGTATTCAGTTATGGATTACCTAAATTACCTGTAGTCATTTTTTCTTGTTGTTGGAGGTTGTTCATGTAACATGGTGCTTTATATTAAGTATAAAAGAAGACAAACTTACCATTAAGAATGTATCCTCTTTCAACTTTTCAGAGATCCAAAATAGAATACACCTGCAGGGGAATGTAACTGAATTCCATTAAGCAGTCACCTGCCAATATTTGAATTTTGAGATGCTGATATTAAATGTCTTGTTAATTTAACTATGCTTAGAATGCCAAGTTTTGAAATTCTATCAAAATAATATTAAAATAAATATGAAATAAACCAGCATCAGAGACACATTGAAACTTAGATGAAAAACAGCACATGAATCTATGTAGCCTGTTTATATCACCCCAGAGATTTAGATAAAGAAAAACAAACATAACCTTTTCAGCTGTTTCTCACAAGGGAAAAATAAATGAAACATTTGATTATAATTGTTCTAATGAGCTGTGATTCAAAATGAAGTTGTAATGGTTTGGGTAAAAAAATATTCTGTTAATGAGCTTTTATTTCTATCAAAACCTACAAGATATAAAATTCTCCAAGGATAAAGTTTAGTGGCAAAGCAGTGTTTACCTTCTGAAAATTAAAATCCCTAATATTTATCTGCTTTATTTTCAACAAACATACTTATTAATTATTGGTTTTTCCAGAGAAAAAGATACAATAAAAGAAAAACAACACTATACAGCAGATAGAATATGTTATGTTATTGGTTTTATATTGAATTTTGGCTGCAAAGTAAACTTCTTTGCTTGATTTTTTGGGATTCTTAGGCATTTTTATAATTTATATCCCCTTTTATACTTACAGGCACCAACAGAGTAGTCAAAAAAGTTGTTCCATATGAAATGGTGAAACCACATATGCATTTAAATAGGACACTGTGAACTAATACTTGTTTTAGATATCAACTATCATTTTCTCACAAATGCTTGTTTCCAAAATAAATACTCTGTATAAATGAAAGCTAACTTTTGTGGTAGGTAGATATCTATCATTGATTGCCCTGGCTCTTAAGCAAATCAATGTAGGAATTCACTTTCAATCTTATAAATTACAAAAGATTAAATCTAGCTAATTTAATTTATTGCATATTAGAATT
Source organism: Tamias sibiricus (assembly GCA_025594165.1). NCBI lineage: Eukaryota > Metazoa > Chordata > Mammalia > Rodentia > Sciuridae > Tamias > Tamias sibiricus. Next base: position 94,809,265 of record CM046662.1, read on the forward strand.
CTAAGTAATTGTCAAAGAGAAACAGAAAAGAAAGATAAAATTGAAAAGGGTTAATTGGAGGAATTCTATTTAGGTGACATACCAGGGCTCTCTGGAAAGTTTGGTAAAGACTACCACTGAGGGCTGTTGATTTTTTTTTTTTTTTTTTTTTTTTGTACCAGGTTTTGAACTAGGGGCTTAGGGGCTTAACCAGTGAGGTACAAAAACAGCCCTTTCCATTTTTTATTTTGAGACACGGTCTGGATAAATTGCTTAGGGCCTGGCTAAATTGCTTTGAACTTGAGATCCTTCTGCCTCAGCCACCGGAGCCACTGGGATTATAGGCATGTGCCACCATGCCTGTTTCTTTACTTCTTTCTTTTTTTCTTCCTTCCTTCCTTCCTTCCTTTCTTTCTTTCTTTCTTTTCTGATATTGAGGATTTAATCCAGGTGTGCTTTACTGCTAAGTCATATTTCAGTCCTTTTTATTTTTTATTATGACAGGTTCTCACAAAGTTGCTGGGAGCCTCACTGAGTTCTGAAGCTAGGCTCAAACTTGTGATCCTCCTGTCTCGCCCTCCCAAGTTGCTGGGAGAGGATTACTAATTCTTTAAGGTATCTAATGGTGCAATTTTAAATTAAATTCATTTTCACCAGTGGAGAAAATAACTTTGAATTTTGAACTTATACATAGTTGATTCAATTTAACCTCTAAGTTTAAGATGACTAATGACCATATCTATTTAGTATAAGATGCACATGTACATACACACACACAATCATTTTTAAAATCTAGCTCTATAGTATGAAATATAATGGAGAGACTGAAAGAATAAAAAGAAGACAATGTCTCAAAACTCTTCTCAACCTCTCTCTTTTCCATTTCCTATTCCAGTTTCATAACTTTAGGAATGACAGTGTAATATTAAGTGTTTAGATATTGAAACAGTTTACTTAAAAAAAGGTATATTGAAAAGAAGCTGGCAAATATAAAAGGGCACTTGATTTGTTGATTCATCTAGGTATGTATGTGATGATTCACACACTGAAAAATTAGAAAATCCACTGATCTATTTTCAAAGTTCACAGAAAGAAAAATGCTAGTGATAACAATTGTATTAACAGCTGCTAATAGTTGTTGTTTCCTTTATGCTATACTCTGTTCCGAGCACTGCATATATGTTATTTAATTTTATCCTTAGAAGAATAGTACAAAGTAGGTACTGTTTTCATTTTCATTTTACCAGCTGAAGACACAGTGGCACTGAAGAATGAAGTGACATGTCAACAGTAAATGTCCAATTGGAATAGCCTAATACAGGGAAAGATTAATTTGGGATTGACAAGGCAAATAAATTAATTTTATGATTATTTATTGAGGTGAGAGTGAATTAACAAAATAATGTTCTAGTACACTTACTATGTATATGAATTTATAGATATGGTATAATGTGTATTATGATTTTTAACTTTACAAAATAATAATCACTTATTTAACAAATATTTATTGAGTCATTACCATTATGTGTCAGCTACTGTTCTAAGCACTGAGAATATGTTAGATAATAAAATAATTTTCTGTCTTAATTGAGTTTATATTCTAACATTACCATATTGTATGTATCATATGACAACTTATTTTTCTTAAAAATATGTTTTTAGGATTAATTCATAGATATAAACTAAAAATTATTTTATGATTTAATGTTGAAAACATAAAAATATACCACAATTGATCTCACTGTTCATAAATACTGAGTTATTTTTCAATTTTCTATCACAAGGGATGTCTCTGCATATATCCTTGAATATGCATGTGTGAGAATATCTGTCTGGTGTACATACGTATGTATTAATCAGGACAAATTGGTTTTGCTGGCATGTAAAACACCTTCCAATTCTCAATGGTTAACACAAAATAAGTTTGTCTTTTGCTCACTTTAGTCTGTTTACAGACTCATATGACTCGCCAGGGACCCTCTTCTCTGTATGTTGGTTCAGCATCCCCAGGCCGCTTTAGTTTTATGGTCCCATCACTTTAGTATATGCTTCCAGAATGATCTTGGCAAGGCAAGAAGGAGCTTGAGGGCTTATACAGGCAATTAAATATCCACAGACATGTGACATCCACCATGCAAAAACTCTTAACTATTGTTCAGAACTAGCTAGCTCCGCCCAAGGACACATGGGGATGTATAATCTTTGGGTGGAGCTAGCTAGTGTCTGGGGAGTATAATCCTTGATAGGAAAGAGTAGTTTATTTTCTCAGTCCAGCTGTAGAATTTCCCTACCATGGGGTAAACACATTCTACATTTACAAGTTATTGGCAAACCCCTCCTGGAGTGATAGTTTCAAGTTTATATTGCCATTATATGGATAAGAGAAAGCTGTTACAAACTCACCAGAGCTTACCATTGCCAGACTTTTTATGTACAACCTGATATACGCAAGATGGTATCTTAAGATTTTAATTTTCACTTCCCTGGTTACTGGTAGGGTTACTTAAGGTTTCTGAAGTAGAAAATCCATCTACTGAGTTTGCCTTTAGGAAGGGAAGGAATGAAATGGAAGTGGAGGTTGATATAAGAAATTTATTTATATTGCTTCATTTCTTAAAATATGATTTGAAAAATCATAGAAAAGTGTGGGCAACTGTTACAGTCAAGAAAAAGTAGCCATTTTTCATTCATTATGTGGATAAAAGTTTAAATTTTAAATTGATTTTAGACTCATTGTTTCTTACCTCTATGAATGGTGCTGTGTTTTACCATCACCCTGGTGATGTGGCACACCCACATGTCCCCTACAAGAGCTCTTGAGACTTGGTACCTCTTCTAGCTTCAGTTTAACTAAGTCTCTTGAGATCTGGCCATCAGGAGAAAGAACATGCTTGCTTTAATTTGAGTGAAAACAAAATTGTTCTGGAGAGGCCGTAGATTTAGATTCTATGAAAAAGAGTTTAATGGATCTTTCTGAAATCACAGATAGAGAAGTAACATTTATAGGGGAAGCTCACTGTACTTACTAACTGAAAAATAGTAAAAGCACTTAAAATTTGGAAAGCTCCTTATTTTTTAATGTTCTTTTGATTTACATGTGTGTTTTTAGAAAATGTAACTACTTCAATTTCGATTACAGATTAATTTAACTAAATGGGCTACTTCCCAGGTAAATGTATTTGTTAGTCTTAATATCTTTGTAATTGAGCTGAAAAATGAAATGTATCTGTTTCTTATTTTCCCCAGAAAATTTTTGTTTTACTAACAATTTTTTTTCTGTGACACAGACAGACTAGTTGATTTTGATAGTTATTTTTTAGTAAACACTACATCTTTTGACTTCTAATTTGAAAGATTTGCTTTTGTTTTCCTCTGACTCTTCATTTCTAGGATTTCAGCATGGGATGTCCACATCTGACCTGAAGAATGGATTTGGCCTCGTGTATCAGTATTCTGAATAAACCATGGAATTGTGGAATTAAATTCTTCCTTCTCTTCTTTCTTATCTGTGAACATTCACAGGGTTTAATTCTTGGCCATTTCTTTCCTTTCTGTATGCTTTCCCTGGATCAACTATGACTCATGGTTTTGACTTTCGCTTCCATGTTGATGGGCCTCCTCTTTGTGAAACTTCTATTTATACTTTGGTTAGGTTCCAAAGGGTTGGTTTAAGTCTGTTTGCAAAGTGACACTTAAAATGAGTAACTGCTAAGGACCTCTGATGGTACCAGGCAAACTTGATTGCTTTCTTCCTCTTCCTTTGGCTCAGAGCTCTGTTTGAATCATAAGGGAAACTTTGTTTCATTTATCCCAGCTTCAGAATTCTATATCTCAACTTCTTTTAGGACTTACTCCCTTGATGGACTATCTCCTCAAGCTAAACATACTAAAATGTGAGATCATTTTCTTTCTAAATAAGCTGTGGCTTTCTCCTTAAAAAAAAAAAAAAAAAAATGATACCATGGAAGTCAGTTGAAGTCAGAGTCTCCAAAATGTCTACACTTTTCCCATAATTTTCATATCATACACTTATTTTAATCAAATCCTGCTGATCCTTCCTCTAAACTTTCTCTGGGGTCTGTATATTCCTTGCCATTATCACTATAAATAGTTTCAAAATGAATCCTTGCCTGCTTTGAGCACTCTAACAGAGTGATCCTTTCTTCCAGCCTTCTGTGGCTGCTGTCTCAACTGCATTCTGCCTCTCTATTCATTTTCCTATGGATCTAGTTCAACATGTTGGGCCTTGCCTCAAAAACTTATGTTATTATTATTAACCTGCAATTATTACAGAAAAAAAAGATTAGATTCTGAAATGGTATCTGATTGCTACAGTTACATGGTTTTATATAAGCAGCTAATATTTGTTTCCTAATTTCCAAAGTGAACCCTGAATTCCATTGAATTAGGACATTGGCTTCACATGATATGCATACATTCCCTACTCCAAGCTTCTACTCATTCTGCCCCTAACTTTGAATTGTCCTTCCTATTTTCTCATATAGCTCTCATCAATAGTATAAGATCCAAGTAAAGTCCCTGGCCTCTTGGAATTCTTCTTCAACATTTTCATATTTTAATGGACCCTCATTTTAAGAACAAATGTAACATAAACTTTAAATTTTTGAGAGTACAGAGAAGTTTCAAAATACTGGAAGAAAAACATCAAAAGCATACCAGAAAGTCATATAATGCTATCTGGTTTGCTTTAACTTTCATCCTTATTTTAATGATTTCATCTTTATCTTGATTTTCAGATATGTCTCATCACCCAATTTCATTTTCATACCTTCAACTGCAGACAGAAACTTCCCACCTCTATGGGCATATCAAATAACTCATTTTGGCATATTTTCTTCCAGGGATTTGTAAAAATGCATTTTTATGTGTTAAATGTCTTTAAATCATAATTTAAAATTGAGGCAAAACTTTCAGTAGTTGTATATTTTCTAACATAAATTTCCCTCACCAGTCAATGTAATCAACTATCTTTAATTTTAAATATTTGCTATTTCTTGCCATACACCCATACATGATACTGAAGAGAGCAATTTTTGATGTAATTGTCTAATTTCAGGGGTTTTAGTTTTTGCTAATCTCCTACAAATCAATTGTTAGGCTAAAGTGTGAAAATTTTTGTTAAAAAATTAATATTGCCAAGTTTCTTTCATGGAAGGTCTTATGAATTTATAATCTCAAATCAAGATCCTGTTAAAATTCTTGTCATTATTATAACTAAACAGTCTTTTTAGTTCTCATGAGATTTTTAAATGGTTACAAGTGATAAAACTTTTGAAAAGTTATTTAATCTCCCCAGTCCTCAGAATCCTCAGTACAATAAAATAATCATGGTATCTACCTCTAAGTTTTGTTATAAGGATTTAATGTTTATAAATATCAACATACTGTCCAACACAAAATATTAGTCAACAAATAGTAGTCATTAGGATTATAATTACCTATATGTTATAGAAATTTTGTATTATGTTACCTTAGGCTTTATATATTTGTTAGCAAAGGAGAATTTTCCAGTTTCTTTAAATTAATGCTAAGAACAATCACATTAAAGAAATATAAAGCAATTTTACTTATAAATGCCCAGTGCAATATAACAGACCCCATTAAATCAAGACAGGTTTCACAGTTATGTCTACAGTACTGCCTATTCTTGTATTTTTTTTTCTCTTTTGAGTCTTAAAACTTACTGTCAGTCAGTTCTTCACTGCTCTTCTTGACAGAGTTCCACGTGGAAAAATACACCAAGTCTTAAGAGGCTTCCTCTAAGCTATAGTGTGAGATGATAGAGAAATCTATCTAAAGGAGCCTAAAGTTCATAAAATTTTACAATAACTTTTAAGGGAAAATAATAACAACTATGAATTAGCAGCTCCTAGCTTCTTTGCCAGATTCTTGCAAGAGGATCCTTCATGGTAAATCAACCACAGCCTCTTGGCATGCCCCACCACCCTTTCAGAGCACCTTTCACACAGTAGTGCTCCATACACATTGGGAAGCTTGAATAGGAGTTACAGAATTATCATAGAGGTTTCTGTATTATACATAGATAAAAGTATTAGGCACAGTTCATAGTAGCAGTGTAGAAATATAAATCTGATAGCATGTTAAATATCAAGGACAAAATTCACCCTTGATTTTTCTTCAGACACCCTTTATAGCCCTTGATGTAGAGACTACAAAGAGAATATACCTGGCTCTAACAAAACTTACCTCATTCCTGCCAGCCTCACGACTTGGGATATTCACTTACTAGGTTCTCTTTTTATGTTCTTATTCTCTAAATTATTCTAGTGGAAATGGAGAATCTGACGACCACTTTTGTTGCTAGAATTAAAACTGATCACATGTTCAATCATAACTACCAGTATTTTAATAATTAAAGAAAAGAGACTTGTTCTCTTTGATAAGGGACTACTTTTCAAACACTTTCACCAGTTTGGAAAACTAAAAATTAAGAATCAGTGGGATCATTCCCTGTCAGTTTAAGTCCAGTCACACACACACAAAATTGTTGCTTTTTTTTTTTTTTTTGAAATCTGGAGAGGTAAAGTACTATTGTAGGTTTTGATTGCCAAAGAACAACAGCAAGCATTCAAGATGCATAGTACTTTCTGGTACATGTTAAAATGACTGGGAAAATTAAACACTTTAAAACTGAGGCAGGTCTAGATCAGGCAGCTACTGTTTATTCACTGTAAAAGATTTATAATTTGGAAACTTAGATTTAAGCAAAGTACTCTGCTATAGTCACTGTGGCTTTAATGATTGCCCTTTCTTAAAGTCCATTCTTGTCTATTTCTTAGGAGAAAGAACTGAATCAGTGTATGTATCTGCATCTTTCATGGTGCCTACGACTATTTTTCTCCTGGTCACTTTTTTGAGGACTATTTAAGAACCTGGCTTCATACTTCTGCTATAGTAAAGAACAAAATGTTCCTGGCACGATAATTCTACTTAGGAATGGATAGATTCTCACATACTTAAATTCTGAAAGGTACATGAGATGGCCTGATTTGAACGACAGGTTGCCATGGCTACATTCTTCTGTGGCTCAGATGGGGATAGGGGCCAATTATCAAGTTTTGTTTGGTTGATTTTAAGTAGTTTGTTACCTGGATACTCAACAAATAAGAAAACTGGGGGGAAAGACTTGTTTTCTTCTTCCCTAGAAAGGAAACAGTCATTGTAGAAAAGAAACAAAACAAAACAAAAAAAACACCTCTCAAATTCCAAACAACATGCTAAATTACTGAGTTTAGATAAGGAGTTTCTCAACTGCTCACTTTATTTAGAGACTAGCACAAGGCCTGAGAACTAAGATAGATTTAATGCTACAAATTGAATTTTTTTGTTAACTCTGTTGATCCTGTAATAACAGCTTTAAATAATTCTCCTTCTCCTCTCCAAATTTGTCTGGTGCTTTTTCAAATGCATATGTGTGTGTGTTTTAAATAGTTATTCCTTTTGTCAGTTTTGCTCGGCCTTCCCCCTCCCTCCTATGATGGAGGCGGGATTGTTAATTAATGATATTCCAGAGGCAATTTCTGGAGTGACTATTGGAAAACCCTTCTTAATTAACAAAATGATAAATTCCCCACTGCAGCAGTGCAGCAGCGAAGTTCATCTGTGTCATTCAAAATCCATGATCTTAAAACATTCTCCAACATTTTTGTGAGGATGTCGGGCACTTAAAGTTTGGATCTTTTATCAAAGATTCCACAGCAAGCTGGAGAAGGAGAAATGAGGAGTGAAAAGGGGAAGGAAGAACTGGACAAAATTAAAATGCTCTTCTGTCATTGTAATAGTTCACATGGGCACTGACAGGAGAGCATTTTAATTTTGTCAAGTGTGTCTGCTACTCATTTATTCCATCTCCTGCTTGTTATCGAAATTTCAGATTAAATGTAAAGATATGAATGTATTGCCATAATAAATTTATAAGTGGATATTTAAAGAGCAAAGATTTGAATGACACAAATGAACCTCGGTGTAGCAGTAAAGTGGATAGGATTTGCAGAAAGATGCCACGGAAGTCAGAAATGACTGCTGGAATCGCCTTAATTAAAAAAAAAAAAAAAAAAAAAAAAAAAAAAAAAAAAGCTTGGGCTTCACAAGCCACCACAGAAGGTATCTAATATGAAATTAGGCTTGCTTTACATTATTTATGCCACTTTAAAATAATGTAATAAAAGCTTTAGAAAATCTGATTAAACTGTATTATTCAAATGTAAGCCAAATACTTAAGCACTGGAAGCTAAGCTGCTAAATTTGGGGGCGGGAGGTGATATTCTGAAGTTAAGCAGAGTATTATAAAATATGTATGATTTTCTTTATATTTATAAAATACAGTTCATTTTCTAAAAATCATATTTTTAAGTGACTAGTAATCCCAATGCAATAAACTGGAGAGAACACTCTCTAAGAATGTTTTATTTTACTCCCCACGGGGGGGAATCAGTGTTTGTTTAGATGCCACAGGAAATCCACATAACCTGAGACACTCCTGTGGGGTTTGCATAACATAAGTACTTATAATAAGAATGAAAGTGATGCAGGAGGTACCAGCTCCTGCCACATGCTGTGTGCTGAGGACCCAGAGAGCAGGCTGAGAAGAAGCAGTGGGAGTTAAAATGAGGACATGCGATAAATTATTTGACAGGATCCTGAACAGACCTGACTTTTGTAATGACTCTCAAACAACAGATAACCCTGAAGGCAATCTGGGAAAGAAGAATAAGGTGGTCATACCAGCAGATATAAGAGGAGATGAGCAAGCTTTTCTGAAATGTCTGAACACTATTGAAAAGCATGTCCTGCAATTGTGACCACCTCTTCTTTTTTCTTCTCATGCCTGCTGCCTTCCGGCTAATATAAGAATTCACTTTTGCTTATCTGCTTTAACACTGAAGAACTCCAGTGAGGATATAGTTATAAAGACTGTAAGGAAGAAGCAAAGAAAAATGCATACAAAAATAGCACTGGAAGTTTCAAAATAATAGCACAAGAAGCACCTTGTTCATTTGGTTTCTGATTTTATCCAAACAAATATTAGATTCAAACTAGTTATATCTGCTTTAATCTTCAAGGGAGACAGAGTAAATTAAAAAGTTCCTCATTGAATCTGAGACCCAGTGTTTTATTGTCAGCTGTGTATAGATGATGAAACTTAGGAATGGATCAATCAATTAGTGTGACACTTGAAAACGACCTATAGGGCTAATACAGGGTACACTCTTAGGGGGCCCATTCAGGAAGTTGGTGTGAAAAGGGAACACATGGCACTTTACTAAATTACAACATCAACATATCTTTCCCAGTAAGTTGTTTGTATGTGGTAGATGCCCTACTGGATTTTTGAACAATATATTTGTTTTTCATTATAAAATCAAGCTGATAGTAAGCACATTCAATACTTAAACTAGACCTAATTGATTATATAACAACTCAATCAAAGTGGGAAAACACATTTTAAAGAATACAATAGTTCTTAAATAAATGATATATGAAATTAAATTTCCAAATCATTGGTGTGTAGGAGGCTTACAGTTATTAACTACACCCCAAGTGAGCAGTCTCTACATCCATAATATGGTCTTTCTCTTGACCTCTCACATCACTGAGCAGTGTGGAAGGATGGTCAATAGAATGAAAACTTGAAAGTTAGTGGTCTCCTATCCTCTTTATATTTAAGACAATCTCTTTTGAAAAAGAAAAAAAAAAATGTTAGTCCTTTGATTTCCTCTTCTACCTCAGGTAGTATCCAGTTGGATTGGTGGCAATGAGGACAGTGTGATCTGTCCCATTTGGCCTCTGTGGTCCTTAGGAAAGAGGTCCCCATTGAAGCCAATGGTCTTGGCCATTGCTTGCAAGTACAATAAAACCCACTGAAATCTCTCTATATAGACCCTAGGCTTCTGATGTTTTATTATTTTATGCCATTACTACCTCCAGGACCCCTTGCTGAGACATGCAGCTTTTCAGCCCTCACTCAGCAGCCACAGGTATCAAAGAGCATTAATTCAGGCCCCTATTGCTGGACACCTCCTTGTAACATTGCTGCACAATCCCTTCTCCTTTTCTTCCATCCCTTCCTTCCCTGCTTGTGGAGCAATTCCTAGATGGTTGTTCAGATTTTGAAAAACAACAGCCCTTACTATTATGCTCTCAGATTTCCTCAGAGATATTTAGAGTGTGTTTTTGGACCCCAAGTTTGGCCCCCATATGCTCCACTGCTGATTTTCATCTTGCTCCTTTTTCCACTAGGGGCCACAAAGGAGAGGTGTTTCAACTTCCTATGTGGAAAGAACTTACCCTAAGACCCATACTCCCTTTCAGTGTCAACACATTCTTTTTTTCTATTTTTTAATTAATTATTTTTCTTGGTGCATTATAATTATACATACTAGTGGGATTAATAGAGACATACTTGTACATTCAAATATTTTGATTAATTCCCATTTCTTCTAACTCAAATTTAATCTCCAAATCCTTGCAATTCCATCAAGTCCCTTGTGAACTCTCCCTCACTACCTCTCTGATTTATCTTCTTCTATTTTTCCTCCTTGCCTTTTGCTTCAGATTCATGCATTTCCTTGTTGTTCCTTGAAAGGCCAAGGAAATCCAACCTTAGGAGTTTTCACTTATTTTTCTCTGTCTGGAATTCATACTAGGAGTCAACATTTCTTACTCCCCCATTTATATTTAGGCCTCTTCTCAAGCATCAACTTTTTGTGGGCCATTTTCCTGTCTGCCTTAATAAAATTGGCCATCTCTGTGTTCCCTCATCCCTCATTATTTTTTCATAGTATTAGTCATCTGAATATCAGGTATTCATGCATTTTTGATAAAATATGCATACAAGTATAGTGTAACCTCTATAAAATATGTTTTATTGAATACTGTATATAGTACTAGAATATTATGCAGCACATACTAAGGAACACACAAAAAATTGACATGTAAGCATATGTATATTTGACATATGGATGGATCAATAATGTTGTATGATATGCAGGAAGATAAAATGGCATGCTAAAAGGAAACATGTGTGGGGAAGGGAAATATTTCCAAAAATAGCATTGAAATTGTTCACACTTCTTATGCTAATACCATTTCTACTTTCTATGCTAATGTTAAATTTCTAGAATTTTTTCAAAAGATTTATCTTAAAATTATTTGAAAATTTAGTTGATGTCCTAACACCAGAAAAGTCTTTCGTGTATATAAATATAATTCCTAGTTTATTTTTTTCCTTTTCACTCAGTTATTTGAGAAAATAAGTTCTGAAATAAAATGTAGGTAAAAATATTAGGCCTTAGTAAAAATGCTTTATACTCTAAGCAATAGTTCAATTCAATTTACCCTAATTAGTAAATATCAGTTATATTGTAGGCAGTGTCTTAGTTGGCAATATGACTGTCATATATACTATGAAACGTGATTTGTAAACATAATGGTTTGTATTTATTGTCTTGTATTTTACAAGATCCTTTTGTATATATTTCTCCCTGATTCTCATAGCTATTTTGTGTTACCCCATTTTTTCCAGATATTGTAGAGATTAAGAGACTTGTCCAAAGACTTGCAGCTAGTAAATAATGAAAGCAGAATATAAATTTAGTTTTTTTATGTGAAAAGTAGGATACATTTTTTTTTCTTCTTATGACTTGTATTTTTAGGTAACTCTGTTACTTAAAATATGATTTTATACACATTACCTAAACACAACACTAAAAACATCCCCATGGGCACATTTTGCAGACAAAGAAAGTAAGCTTTATAAAAAAATTCACACTGAGTTAGCCAAAGTTATGAAACTAACTCATTTGTGGTGGAGTCAGTTCCTAGAGTCATGATTTGGTGCTTAAAAATCATTGTCCATTTACCAAAAAGAAATATTACCAAAAGATTAAACTCAAGATTAGAGGATGAAACATTTAATTTTAGAATACAAATTAAGAAATTTATGATAAAATACCCAAATAGTTAATTAATAATGGAGCAGAAATTACTTACAGTCAGCCACCTAAAGTATACTTTTATACCCTTTAGGTTATCATTTATCTATCCACCATTATTTACTTAAGATCTAAGGCAGTTAATAAAGTTACACACAATTAAATGAAATTGCAGAATTTAACAGTGGGCATGAAAGAAGAAAAGTAAACAAAAATGGGGACATAAAGATAAACTACAAATTACCTAAAAATGAAAAAGGCAAGAGGTGGTGCTGCTTGCACTGAGTGAGCATTATTACATTCTAAATTTGAAGTTTTGCCAGGTGGAGGGGTGTTCCCTGTAATCCCAGTGGCAGGGGAGGCTGAGGCAGGAAGATGGCAAGTTCAAGGGCATCCCCATAAATAAATAAAAAGGGCTGGTGATGTAGTTCAGGAGTAAAGAATACCTGAGTTCAATCTCTCTCTCTCTCTCTCTCTCTCTCTCTCTCTCTCTCTCTCTCTCTCTCTCTCTCTTTCTCACACACACACACACACACACAGGAAAAAGAAATTTCTTCTGAGGGTCTTCCTAGAAAGGCATCGCATGTCTGGAAGATTTTTAGCAGCATTATTATAATTTTGTGAGGTTTTTCAGTGTTAGCAATAGAAGATTTTGTTAGTCATCTTTACATTGCTGTGACCAAATACCTGACAAAACAACTCAGAGAATGAAAAGTTTATTTAGGTTCACGATTTCAGAGGTTTAGTCCATAGTGGGCTGGGCTGACTCCATTGCTCTGGGCCCAAGATGAGGCAGAATATCATGGAAGAACGGTGCACAGGAGGAAAAGTGCTGTATTTATGGTGGCCAGGAAGCAGAGAATAAAGGTAGGGAGGGGGTTTCAGGGAGATGAATCCTTTCAGGGCAGCTCCCGTGACTCTTCTCCAGCTACTCCTCACATGCCTACAGTTACCACCCATTTAGTCCATTTAAAGTGATAGAATGATTAGGTTACAGCTCTCATAATTTAATCATTTTACCTCTGAACATTCCTGCATTGTCATGAGAGCTTTGGGAGGACACCTAATATTGAACCTCATATCCAACAAGGATGAATATGTCACACTGCAAAACAATTTCTTAAAAGAAATTCACTGGTGTTTATCAGGATTTCATGTATTCAACAAACATAAATATCATCAAGTTGAAGAAAAGGCTTTGATATCAGAAGAGTTTAAATGTTGAAAAAATCCATAGGGACCTCTTCCCTCCCTTTGGACTCTTCACTCTGGTATAGATTTATGTTTTTAAGGAAATTTGAGGGGGATATGTGGTTTCTCCTAGGGCACTAATTCTCTAATATTTCTACTATAATATTTATAGCTGCAGATATTTACTGTTTGTAGTGAAGGAGTTTCTGGTGAAAAGGTACGATGGAGAAGAGGTATAGAGACAACAAAAAGCAACTCAAACTCTTGCTCATAAAAATCTGTATTTGTTATATTTTCATAATGTTTTTCCTTTTATTCCTTTTGTATGTAACTATGAAAATACAAAGTATTGTTCTTGTATTTAAATACATTTTGTAGATGGAATCATGCAACATGAATCATTCCATATATTCCTTTGTTAATTCAATGATGTGTTTTCAAAAATCAGTCCACTTAAACCTTTATATTTGTTTTGTTAATTTAAAAACTTTATGATGTTCCACTTGGAAATATGCCACATTTATCTTTATCATTATCCTATTAATGGTTATTAGCTTTGTTTTTCTCTTTTATGAAATGAACATTATTAAGTCTACACACACAAACACATCTTTTTAAAATTTACATTTATTTCTAGTATACATGCCTAGCAGTAATATTATTGAACCCAATGTGTGTGTGTGTTTATCTATCTATAACTTTAACTTAATAAGATATTGTCAAATGGTCTTTCAAATGTATATACATATTTATATTGTATGCTAAAACTCTTCACCAAACTCTCACCAACTTTAATATGACAAAAATTTTGGTTAATAATAATTTGGGTTTGAATGCTATGCTATTTTTAACATGTGTGTCTCTAATTCAAGTGGGGAGGTTATATGTTCACATATTCATTTTCCACTAGACTTTCCTCATCTCTGAATATTCATAATTTTTGTCCATCTTTCTGTTGGGTAATTGCTACTATCTTATGTATTGCATTTTATTTGTTCTGGATACTTTCACCTTCCAATAATTTCTAGGATAAAATTAAATTAATGTTTTTTTTTTTCAGCTATGTTTATAGAATGTGTTGGAATAACATAGTTTTAAACATTAATACAATCAATATCATTTGCCCTCTTTGTATTTGTTAGGATACACTATTTATTAAGGCCATGCAACGGCCTCCAAACTGTTCTCCTAAGTTTTAGTTTTATTTTTCATAGAACATATCTATTCATATTTGGAATTTATTTTATGGACTGTAAGTAATCCAATTTTATAATTCTACTTGATTTTTCTATCATTAGACAAATAAGAATTTTTTTTCCATACAGAGAGCAAAGGGGCCCAGCACTTTTGTTAAATAATCTGTTCTTTTCTCAAAAATTGAAAATGTTTATCTGCACGTAAAGTTGTCATTTAATGTTCAGGGATATATCTGTGCTCTTAGTTATGTTCTATTGTTCAGTTTATGCCTTTCCTGAGTCTTCCTTCCTTTCTTTCTTTTTTCTTCAAAATTGTCACTGATATTCTTGGCTCTTTACTCTTATATACACATTTTAGAATCTGTTTTTTTGAGTTTCATGAATAGTCTTGTCTGGTTTTGGAATCATGCTAGCCTTGTGAGATGAGTTAGGTTGCTTTTCCTCTTTTCAAGCCTCTTGAACAGATTTTATAAGATAAGGATTATCTGTTTATTGAAGGCTTTGTAAAATCATTTCTAAAATTGTCTCAGTTTTTATCTTTTTTTGTGGGAACTGATTTTATATTAATTATTTTAAAAATAGGAAATTTTGATAATATATATACTCTTAGAAAATGAATTTTTTGAAATTTGAAAATATTACCATGTTTGTTTATAGTATTTTGATTTTAAAAATTTATACTATTTCAATGCTTCTCTTTTTAAATTTCTAATGCTTCTGCTTTATTCTCTCTCATGTTCAGTCTTCTAAGATTTTTTAACAGTTTCCTAATGTACCAACTTTTGTTGTTAATTTCTATAATTATTTTCTCTTTCATTTACTTTTATTATCTTAATTACTTCTTGCCTGCTTCTTTCTCTGATTTTACTCTGTACTTTTGCTGGTTTTCTGAGTTCTGTGCTTAATTGCTTTGAATCATTCTTATTTTTTAACAAATCTATTTCACATTATAAGCTTAACTGTTAATTTTGCATTAGATTCATTCCACAAGTTTTTAAATGCAATTCTTTCATTGCTATTCAATTATAAATGTTTTATAATTTTCTCTTTACTCTTTATCTAATGTTATTTAATTATTTATTCTTTATCTTAGGAATAGAGATTTATTCTTTGCTTTATGAACTATTGAGAAATGCATTTTCAGTTTCCAAATGTACACATTACTGGATTTTCATTATTCATATCTTATTTAGCAATGGTAAGAGAACATGGTCTGAGTTCTGGTGATTTGTTAATTGTTTGTTAAGGTTTCTTTGTTCCTAAAACTAACACTATGTATGCTGAAGTTTCTATCTGTACTTAAACATGATGTATATTTTATATTTTAGGGGCTATGTTATTCTAATATATTTAATAAAGTCATTTAAATTTGTTCAAGTTGAACATATCCATTTTACTTTTTTGTCTGTCAGTTTCTAAAAGAAATGTTAAAATATCCCATTTGATTTAGGTTTTTGTCAGTTTTTTTTATTGCAATTCTATAAGGTTGTTTAAATCAATTTAAAGTTATCTTTTTTAGGTATGTATAAGTTCAATTAAAATATCCTGTTGATATACTGTTTTAATATTATATAGATTCTCTCCTTTTATCTCTTCATGCTACTTGCCTTTAATTTTAATTTGTTTGGTATTGATTTTGCTACACCAGCTCTTTTTTGTTTGCTCTCTACTATGAATTGGTTAACCATATACTTACTCTCTGAGAAAACGGTACATTTTCACATTAACAGAGCTACTGACTAGGGTTCTAATGCAAAAAACAGTGCCACTGAGTATCACTTCATTGCCAATTGCATGATCCATACCACCTCTTCCTGATATCATGACCCCACTCAGGATGTGATCTGTGGATTATCTCATTTAGAGTCACCTTCTGTGTTAAATTTTTTCCTAGGTTGGTCCTGATTCCTCTTGTTCTCACCGTAGAGGTTGTTGGATGGCCTGTAGTTAAATCAGCTGAGGTTGACACAAAATGCTTCAACACCCTGTCCCAGATGCCCACTTTCTCTTGCTTGGGAAAGATTCCCTATGTTATGGTTTAGATGTGGTGTCCCCCCAAAGTTCATGTGTGACACAATGCAAGAAGGTTTGGAGGAGAAATGATTGGGTTACACTTAATCTAATTCATTGATCCTTGATGGGATTAACTGGTCACTGGAGGCAGGTGGGGTGTGGCTGGAGGAAGTGGTTCATTGGTGGTGTGACTATGGGTGTATATTTGTATCTGGTGAGTGGAGTCTCTTTCTGCTGTCTGATCATCAAGTGAGCTGCTTCTCTGCGGAATAGAGCCGGCCTTCTATGGACTAAGACCTCTAAAATTGTTCTGGTCAAATCTTTTAGTCTCAGCAGCAAAAAAAGCTGACTAACCCCCACCCCCTCCACCCGGCAATTGAAGAATAACTTGTAAAAGAATCTTCAACTGATTGTGTGGGGTTTAAGGTGAAGTTTTCCTGATAATTTTGGAAATTAGAGAAATAAGATGTTGATAGGAAATCTAAAATTTTTATATAGCTGTATCAAAACTGGAAATAGTAAGTTGCTGAAAAGATACCAAACTTGGCTTCTATCTTTAGTAAAGATATTAAAGAATGAATGTGTTTTTCAAATAAGGAGAGTAATCAGTAATGAAGTATAAAGAAAGGAAAATCATAGAGATAGACTTGAAATGGGCCCAACTATTTTACTTGCCCAAGGCAAGGCAAGGACCCTTGTTCAGGCACAAGGGTTTTTGAGCTGTGTGGTCTGTTTGTTAAACCATGTTTTCTGAGGAAAAGGCTACAGAGGACTATAGCAAAAAACCTTCAACTGTTCCAGTTCTTATAAAGAGACCCTCATCATTTCCTACAAGTGGATATGTAAGAATCTTTTATCCTCATAATCCTCATGCGATTATGTGTTGATTTAACTAAGTCCTCTTATTTTCATTCCATGCTCTCTGAGCATGCTTTTGCTTATGATTTGGTTTTCTGTATATTTCTTTCTTTAGGGAGAAAAGTGGCTGGTCATTTGGACATGAGGATTCTGATTGAAAATTTAAATTAAATAACTATAAATTAATAACTTGAAATTAATAATTAACCTCACTGCAAATATAACTTGATATTCTGGTGATGATTTTTCTTCCCATGAGTCCATTTTTTAAAACAATACTGCATATAATTAAAAAATGGAGAGGCTTTTTATTTGGAACATAAGTCATTTCTTAAATAGTAGTATAGTTTTCCATTTTACTATAATTTAAAGAGCAAGTCATTTATCTTGTTTTTTTTTCTGTTTTTCTATATCAACCATTCTATAAGCATCTCTTTTAAATACTTCATGAAACTTTCAATGATATAGGATAAATTAGAAGAAGTTATTTACCATTCTGCTTAATTTTAGGGAAAGAGGCACCTATTTTGTTCACATGAGTTTTCTGTCACATGAGAAATTGTATTGCCTGGATTTATATTATACTGTGTGTGTGTGTGTGTGTGTGTGTGTGTGAGAGAGAGAGAGAGAGAGAGAGAGAGAGAGAGAGAGAGAGAGAGAGAGAGAGAGAGAGAAATGTTTTATTGCTTTGTAGTCTACATAACAACCTCATGATTGATTCAGTGGAGGAGTGGGGTAATTAACATGAGTCTGCCTTGGAGAGCAGGATTTACTTTCAGGTCTTGAAAAAGATCAGACATTTGAGCTTGCAAGTAAGTCTAAGGAGCAAAGCCTTGGTTAAGGACAGTTCTCAAAGAAAATGTATCAGAACCTCAGGCTTCCTCTGAGAACTTTCCCAGGTTTAGACATTACTATATATTTTCAAATGTGTACTATTCCTTCCATATTTACTTTAGTAGGTGACAGAGAAATTCATAAAACTCCCTAATTTCCCCCACCATAATTTTATTCTCAATATCCTGATTTCAGTAAAGTTTGCTGACTCTGCTTAATTCAGAACTAATGAATTTGTCAAAAAAACTCCCTTGCAACAAATTGTGATTTCTCCTTAGTGATACTTCTAATTCACATAGTTTTTTTAAAGTGGCCTGGTACATAAGAACTGTGGGTGAACTCACTGCCTGCCTCCTTTCTGGGTATTGCTGTTTCCCTTTAATGTACCCAGCAACAAGGCATCATTTTTATACAATATAACTCTATTCACCTTGCTATTGTTGACTGGTCCAAAGTTAGATATGTTACCTAAGCTAGGGAACTAGATTGTTTACCTGAGAATGTGGGTTTAAAAGTAATACAACTGAGCTGCTTCATGGTTGTTCTTTTATAAAATCATGAACCTGAAGGAGGTTCTATTTTAAGTGGCTAAAAGAAGCAGAATTGGAATAGACTGAGATATTATCAGAAATACACATGTAGGTAATGAGAGATTAGAAAAGAAGACTTCCCAAGTTATACATGATCCTGGTCCTTGGTTTCAGCATAGTTTTTTTTTTTTTTTTCCCCCTGAAGCTCAGCTTAATCCCTTGCTCTTGAGTTCCTTTATTTTTATATTAAATTTCATTTTTTTGCTAAGCTAGCTCAAAAGGTTTTCTTACAGAACTATACCAAGAATCAACTGTTTCTTTCTATTCTCTTCCTATTGCTTGGTCTTGAATGCAAAGTCGTGACCCTGATTCAAAATGTTCCTTCAAGTTCTTCCAACCCATGTACCAAAGAATCAAATTCAAGATGGTTTATCACATGTGAAATTCCTGCTGCCATTTGTCAAGCACATTCTTTGTATATTTATTTTATCAAAGCAAAGTACAGTTACCTTCACTGAAAATTAATCTCCATGCAAAATGCTTGTGTTTTATGCTTGTGAATTTTTAAAAGTAAAAACAAAACCTTTGTTAAATTACTTGCATCTCTCTCTTTCTTTCTCTCACACATTTTCTACCCGTAGGATAGACTTTTAACCAATTTTGTGTGAATTTTAATGTTCAGAGCAAAACTAAGGCTTTTTTCCACTTAAGGAGTTACATTCTTACCTTTTAAAATTTCCCAATAGAATTTCACAGAATTAAAATGATTCTTTTATAGAAGAAAAAAAGTCTCTCTCTTTCATTTTTATCTGTGCTGAACTATAAATGTCTATTTAGTTCCCATGGAAATGCAAACTCAAGTTTAGAATATCTGTGTGCATGTGTTTGTATATGTGTGTGAGAAAGGCATGGCATAATAAAACTCAGTGTCTCAGGCTAATGTTCTGCTTCTGATGATTAGATCAAATGAGTTTGGCAAGGAGATCCTTTTGTATGCCATGGATCATGCTCAAAAAGCCAGGGATAGTGGCATTGAAGTAGTTAAGGGAAGGAACTCTAGAAAATGTGGTGTGTTTGAATTATTTGAATGCATTTTCTAAAAATTTTTATGAAAAATTATAATTCTATCACTGGAAATATCAATAACAAAACCATAAGCTAGAACAAAGGCAGAGCCAACCTGATAGCTGTCTTCAGTATAAAAATATTCTTAAGCTAAACCATGGACCCTGATCTGATACTCAGATCTGACACCAGACCTCTGGTGTAAGGATCATGTCTCAGCCCTAGGGGACTCATTGACTGATCCTTTGAAAATCCAAAGGATCCCAGACAAGCATTCCTGGCTTGGTTCCTGACCAGAGCTTAAGAGTCTTACTTAACAATCTACCCAGATAAAGCGCTCTCTGCCAGCTCTCTCTGCCATTTCTTCATCTTCTTTCAGAGGTGGGTAGCATAGTTAAATCCAGACATTGAGCTCCAGCCAGGGTCAAAGAGCAGTTCATGTCATCAAGTAAAACACTCTGCACATATTGGCAAGAATGTGATGAATGCAGATTAGGATGTCACCTAGTATCTTGTTTTCAGTCCTGCAGTATGTGCATTCATTAAAATTTTGAGTCATTAAATTGGTAAAATGCTCTAAGCATGAAAACATGTCAAGATTAATGTAATCATTCTTGAAACCTTTGTTTTATTTGGGGGAAAATAAACAGAGTATTGCTGTCTTGAAAATTCTAAAAAAATTATGTATTTTGCATTTATTTATTAAACTGCCTTGAAATATTAATGACTGAAAAGATCATCCTGGTAGAAGCCAAAAAGATGTATTGTGGTTTTACCTAAAACCATAATATTTTATAGAATCACAAAATTCTTAGACATAACAGGTTATGTAATCCAAACAATCTTCTAAAATAGGGATATCTTTCTACTCTCCTACTTAATGTTAGTGAGCTGTGACTTAACTACCTCCAGTTATCAGGGAATTCAGCAAGTTGGAAAGCAATCCATTCCACAGATGACTAATTTTAACAGAGAATTTGCCTGAGCAAGTTATCTTTATTTTCTGCATAATCAGGTATGTATTATTTTCAATCGACTATTATCACAAATTATTGCAACACCATCAATGAACTTAATTGTCCCAGAGTTCAAAATCAGGTACTCTCTTTTCATGCTGAGAAGTGAGGAAAATCCAGTTGCTTTATGTTAATATCCTTGTAACTTTCTACTTTGAAAAGCACTACCCTCCAACAGAGAGCAATAATAGACAAAAATTGATTAGACAAGATTTCAAAGCATTACTTTTCCCAAAGGTAAATACCCTAAGAAACAATGTGGGAAATGATGCTGAAACCATGAGCCTATGGGTTCCACTGCCTCTCCAGAGAGATCAAAACTAACAAGAAAACCGCTGCTATGCAATAGAAGAAGGAGCAGGAGTCAAAACTCCAGGCTGGGACAGAGTCTCCCTTTCCATCCTACTCCACTGTGTGAAATATAAGGAAGACAAATGGCATGAACCCTACTCATTCTTTAAGTCCCATTACAGCCTGACTCTTCTATGGTTTTTCATATGCCTTTACTGCTTCTGCAGAACTTCCCACACCTTTCTGGTGTCCTGCTATATCCTGTAAAAATGTTGAGTACAGCACCTACAACAGGATTGGATCTCCTTTTCTGCAGGTTTAGTACCTAGCCTCCGTCGGGTTGGAATAATTCCTCCATGGCAGGCACTGTGTCTTCTTCAACTCTGGATAGACCATAGTTTAGTTCCTGACACTGAGAAGATAATCAATTTACATTTATTGAAGGAAGGAAGGAAAGGAGAAAGAACATTCTGTCACTGCAGAACAGTTAATAATTCTTTATGAACAGCAACTTTCTCCCAGGTAGTACTTTACCTTGGTTGCTGTGAGCTCTGCAGATCTTTCTGCCCCTCTATTGTTGAAGTATTGTCTCAAAGCCTGACCCATGAGAGTATAAACCATGAATCAGATTCAGTAAGTAGAAGTATCCTAGAACTGAGAAATACTTCAAATAGCTTGCTTTATGACCCTGCTTTGAATGATACAACACATAGTATATAACCGTTGCCACTGAAGCAATTTGAATTGCTGTCTGTGAGTATACTGTCACTGATCTAATTCTTACTAAATGTTAAGCAAGTTTCTGTGCTAAAAATATATTGAGCTGAAACAGTGGATTAAGAAAGATGTTGATCTAAATCCCATCTTGTAATTTTCATTTAATGGGTCTAAATTCCTTGAAGTCTCAGACTTTAAAATTGACTTACAGAGATCTTAAGTTATGGCTCCGAATCCCTTTGGAGGAGGTGCTTATGAATATTAACTGTACCTTAGGATGCACCGTGTTGGTACAAGACTCATTTGAGCACAGAATTAGTGAGAGGTGAATGATGAATAATGGGCTCAGTGTGTGGAGTTTAAATATTCCAAAGAACAGACTCTGTATGGTATTGTAAAATGTCTTGTAGCTTCATTTCTGATTTTGAAATGTTACAGTGCTTGCTTATTGTCACAGCATGATCTTCAGCACAGTTGGGTAGTGCTTTTTTAAAGTAATGCAAATGCATGAATGTCAGAAATACCTTCAAATATCGGGGACTGCATCTTTAAGGAGTGCATTTGGCATTAAACAGCCTTTTCCAGCTAATGAATTTCTCAAGTTACAAGAATAATGGCCTTTTTAATCTTAGCAAGAGTAATTAAACAGACATTTGTTATTAATGATGTTGTTAATGGCAGAAGATATTGAATTCTCACTTTAGATATTATATTGCTTGAGAGTGATTATTTCAAATATCAGACATATGAATATATGATGGTTTTAAGAGTACAATATCTCCTTAAGAGCAGTATAAAGTATTAGTTATTTAAAATACAGAAAAATGTCTTAACTTTTATTAATGCCAACAAAGCTAATTTTTTTCCCAAACTGAAGCAGAAATAACTTTCATGGACAAAGGATATTTGTTTGATTAATTCTACTCATGAATTGAAATGGTGTTTGTTCTATTGAGATAGATATGTGTGTCTTAGGGTTCTCCAAAGAAACAGAACCAATAAGATAATGTCAATATGTAAGAGGAAATTTATTATGGAAATCAGCATATATGATGATGAGGCTAAAAAGTCCTACATAAGGCTGTCTGCACGCTGGAGAACCAGGAAAATCTTTGGTGTAGTTCAGCTTGAGTTTGAGGCCTGAGAATCAGGAAAGTTGCTGGTGTAAATACTGCTCTATGATCTAGGAGGTCCATTGTCTGGTGGCAGAAGATGTATGCCCCAGCTCAGGAAGAGACAGCAGATTCAACTTTTATCTGCCTTTTCGTTGGATTTGGCCCTTGCCAGATTGGATGTTACCCATTCACTTGGGTGGGAGTGCTGTTCTTTATATCTGATAATCAAAGTGCAAATTTCTTTTGTTATTACCTTCATAGATATACCCAGAAATGATGCCTTACCAGCTGTAAAACATCACATCATGATGGGCATGTGTTATGGTTTGGATGTGAGGTGTCCCCCCAAAAGCACACAAGTGAGACAATGGAAGAAGGTTCAGAGAAGAAATGATTGGGTTATAAGAGAGCCTTAACCCAATCAGTAAATCAATCTCCTGATGGGATTAGTTAAGTGGTAACCAAAGGCAGGTGGAGGGTGGCTGGAGGAGGTGGGGCATCAGGGGCGTGGCTTTGGGGCATATATTCATGTCTGACAAGTGGCAATCTCCCTGTCTCTGCTTTCTGATCTTTATGTGAGCTGCTTCACTCCTTCTCACTCTTCTGCCATGATGTTCTGCCTTGCCTCGAGTCCTGAAAAATGGAGCCAGCTGTCTATGGACCAAGATCTCAGAAACTGTGAGCTGAAAAATAAACTTTTCGTTCTCTACAATTGTGCTGGTTGGGGCTTTTAGTCACAGCAGCGAAAAAGCTGACTAAAACAGCATCCCTTAGCCCAGTCAAGTTGACACATAAAACCAACTATCACAGCAAAGCAGTCCATGACCTGAGAGAATTACTTAATATCTGCTTCACAGTGGAAAGGGAGATGTTGCTTAAGTTCATTTCCCCCTTTAACAGTTTCCTCAGTTTTGTTCAGAAATTCACTCTATCCCCAGCTCCAAAAGGGTTACCCTAATTAATCAATTCGTTCAAATATTGATTGAATATTAATTACGGCCAGGCACTGTTCTATACACTGAGGCTAGAGCTATGAAAATAGAATGAAACAAAAACATCACAAATTTTAAAATGATGATTTTAAAAAAGACTAAAATTCCTGCCTAATATGTATGAATATAATAAATGAGTCAAGGTAGAACTAATCAGGCTGCAGCATGCCCCTCTGTCATGGTCCAGTGCCACTGGTGGGCTTGTGGACCATATTGCCTCAATCAATCAGAAGGAATATGCTTTCCCTCTCTCCCCTAATAGACATAAACATAGCAGTAGAAAGGCTAATTGCCACTGGCAGCCATTTTGTTGCTCTGAGGGAAGCTAGATTGAGGGTGAATCATATCCCAAGGACAACGATGGGAGTGTCTACTGTCTGCTCTAAACTATCTCAATATACATAAGTTGTTTTATTAAAATTAACTTCTGCAGTATAAATGAATGTTGATGCTCTTTTTGTTACCATATGAGTGGTGGCATGATTTAATCAAATTGAGTACAAATAAAAGATGCTTTGGGAATATGAGAATCAGAGTAAAGGGCATATTTGCAGCAGTCATTGAGGAAACTGCAAGAATTAGCATGACTGACAGGAGCCATGGGATTGGGCTTTAAGGCCTTGACCAAGAGGGCTGCACATAAAACCGGATAAGCAAGAGTTCATTAACTTATAGGAATTGTATCTGCACATGAAATTTAACATTCTGCAAAAGACCCCAGTGGAAGTGGAAAACCCATTGGTAGAATGGCTCTTTGAAGCCTGGGGATGATGATGGCCCATAATGAGTGAAATAAAATGCTTGAATTGCCATGGCAGATGGTGGAGGAAGGGATTAAAAGACTCAGAAAAGAAGACATTCTTGGAACGCATATATTATATGAGGTTGAAAGACACCAGAGGATTATGTTGCAGCAAGAACCCAGGAGATACACCCTGCCCCAAAGCCATGAGGAATTAATTGGTGATAGGAATCACAACCACTGAGAAGTTGAGTAGTGGCTCTTCTTTGCAGGTCATGAAGGGCTGATGGCAGGAGTGGCAGGCACAGAGATGAGATCTTTAGAAACTTATGGGAATGATGGGGTGCTAAAATAATAGAGCTGATGTAACAATGCTTAATCACTAAAATACATGGGGTTACAATTATGTTAAAAATTGGTAAGGTCAGAGGGACATCCCAGAAGACTGTAGTATGGTGGTTAATACAACATGGCATTTCTAGGTCAAAATAGATAGATACCATGCATTATTACTTAATATGTACAATACAAAGAAGGCAAGGACAGATAGGCAGGTACCTGTGTGTAGCTGTCCCTAAAATAAGTGCCTTTATTTTGTCCAGTTTCAATACTTGAGTCAATTTTCAGTTACAGAAATGGATTACTGATGAGGTAGTTTGATAACCCAGATAACGTTCAAGAATTCAATTTCTGGTATATATTGTAATGACTCCCCTAGTGCTTCCCCAAATTGATTATGTATATTTACTTGGGTGCTCATGTGCTAAGTAAAATAGAATGCCAGACATTTCCAGGACTATTGGACACAGAGCCTGAAATGGCATCAATAAAATCTAAAGCATTATAATGTCCCTGTTAGAGTTGGGGAATACACAAGCCAAATATTCAGTAGAGTCCTGATCAAAGTTCAGCTTAGAGTAGGTCCAATAGGTTTTGTATCCACAAGGTTATCATTTCCATTTACGTGACCCTCAAATGTAAAATTTAGAATTGAATACTGAGTAGTTAGAATAACTTCAAATGGATTCTCAGCTTGTGGAATAAGAGCTTTTAGGGTGAAGAATGTGAGGTAGGAGCTTTAAGGATTAGTCTCTCCCCCAATCAAGATAGGGAATTAAAAATTTAATCAATGGCCTTGATTAAATCAACCTCAAGAACCTTTAGGCTGCAGGAGAAGTGGTTTCTATATTGTAATTCACAAGTCTGGTCCCAAGGTTCTAGAATAAGACTTTGCCATCCTCAGTAGGGAATCAAGCCTGTTGAGAAACAGCTCCTGACATGTTACTAAACTGTAGTAGAGATGCATATGAGCCAGGATCTGTTGAATCCTTGAAGACATTAAGTTGACTGGAATCAGCAGCAGTTCATCACAAGAAATGATAAATTTTCAATCTGCTTTGGAAAACAAGAGAGAATGAGGAAGCTTCATGAGCAGGTGGCTTAGACGTTCCCTGCTTCCCTGTCAACCCCCTTTGCAACAGCACTCTTCCTTAGCTCACATCTATGGTCAGAGAGAGGATGGGGTGTCTTTTGTGACCCCTAAAGGAAGAGAAAAATCCAAAACTTGGTTTATAGATGGGTTGGTTCAGTATGTGGGTCAAACCAAAAGTGGATGTGATTGTGTTGTAAGTTATGCTCAGCAGTGAGAGAAAACCTTTCCAATATTACAGTTTCAAATGTACACCTGGTCATCTACTTCGTGTGGAAGAAGTAGTTTGAAGTGAGAATATATGCAGAGTTATGAGCAATTAAAATGGCCTGGCTGGCTTCTCATGGGTCTGGAAGATTTGAAATAGTAATGCTTGAGGTAGAAGCATGTGGATGAACACATGGGAGTGGGCACAAAGTGTGAAGATCTTTGTATGACTTGTGAATACCCACCAGGAAGCATTACTGTGGAAAATCATGGAAGTACAAAGTAGATGAGAATTGACTTGGTTGCTAGATGTTAGTCTGCCTTTGTCATCAGCCACTGCGGGACTGGTATCATGGACACACTATTAGAAAGGACTCAGTTGCAGAGATGGCGCCTTGCCATGAGCCAATACCATGACTCTTACTTGACAAGGCTAATCTAGCTACCACCAATGCTGAATTTCTGATATGTCACCATTCCTTAAAGAGATCAACCAACCACTGATAGATAAAAAATTGACTACATTGGGCTTCTATTTTTCTGGAAGATACAGTGGTTTGTTTTCACAGAATCAGTTTCCTGTTTTGCATAAGAGTTTGTCTATTTTGCTCTGCAAGGGATCACCATCTAAGGACTTTCAGAGTGCCTTATCCACATGGATGGAATCCTCTAGAATGTAGAATCTCACCAGTAAATCCACTCTGCCATTAAAAAAAGTGCAGGAGCAGAGCCATGACCATGGGATCCCTGAATTGCCTTAAATACCATAATATCCAGAAGCTATCAGATCAATATAGAATGACCTGACAAATGTATAGCTGAATCACCTTCTCAGAGGCAGTGCTCTCGAATTATGTGGTGCTGTGCTCCAAGATATTGTAGACTCTGTGGACCAGACACCTCTGTATGGCATTGCAACTAATAGGGAAAATCAGGGGTCTGAGAACCAAAGTTTGGGAACAGGAGTAATTCCACTTACCATAATTTCCATTGCCTAAATGGAGCACTCTTCCTAGCCACATAGGCTCTTATTGAGATCCAATATTTGGCTGCTACCTCAGCACTTTGGATGTCCTGTGCCCAGGAATCAGAAAGTGAGAAAAGGAATTTATCCCCTTTCAGGAGTGATTGACCCTAGAAGCAAGTGCAGGCAGGACTGCTGTCACTCAGTGGCATGAATATACACAGTCTACTAATTTGGGTTACTCCTGTGCACTTCTCCTAATTGTGGTTGTGAGTCCCCGAGTGTAGTGACCTCAGCCCGAGAAGGGCATGGTCATTAGAAATGAGAATTTGGGTCACAACACCAGTTAATTTACCAATGCCTGAAGAAAGTATATAGATGGGGGCAAGGGGAATTTAGAATGGACAATGAAGGAGGGAAACAATGAGTACCACTTGTAGTCCTGAGGCAACTTTAGTGATGGTGAATATAGTTCTTTCCACAAACCCCCTTTCTGAGTTTCTCCTAAGGAAGAGAAGCCCACTGAGATCCCTGAATAAGTGAATTGGGATAAATGAGAAATTAGATCTTTGTGCCACAAAGGTGGACAGTTGCAGCAATTGACTCATGTTACTGA
Organism: Tamias sibiricus; assembly: GCA_025594165.1. Lineage (NCBI taxonomy): Eukaryota > Metazoa > Chordata > Mammalia > Rodentia > Sciuridae > Tamias > Tamias sibiricus. The sequence continues at coordinate 94,836,995 of CM046662.1, forward strand.
GATTTCCCTTCAAAAGAAAATGGCCAATCAGGTGCACACAGCACAGGTGTAGCCCCTCTGTGATCCTAAGCATTTGGGCCCTGTTACCATACTTAGGCAACCTCCGGCCAATTACCAGGAACAAACATGGCTCTAGGGCCTGAACCCTTCTGCCCAAATCAGGCATTTTCTATGGATAAATATGGCAGCCAAGGCTTTCACAGGACTATGGTGCATTTGAAGCTCTTTGTGGATAATCCACCTTCTTCTCCATCCCCTTTCAGGACTGTTAGAGCTGCATCGCAGTATGATAGCCTGAATTCTCCCTTTGACTCCTTTTGCTCCTTCCCTTCTCAATCTTTCACAGGCCTTCTTCCCAAAAAGTCTCCCTCATGTCAAATTCTATGTTGACATCTCTTTCCTGGAGGTTAACTATTACAAGAAGGAGGTGATAAGAAGTGACCCCTTTCACAAGCATGGAAAGAGGAAAGACACTGGGGTTCCCATTTGCTTGGTCAGTCATTTGGTTATAGCAGCAGCCATGCCTTTTCTTTTAATACTCCCAAAATCTCTTCCATGAATAAATTTTCTGCATTAGAGACTGTGAGGACCAAGTCAGCGGTAAGGAATAGGGGCATGAGGCTGACTCCATCTTCTTTCTCTCTTCCATGTCCCTGGATTATCTCTCTAGTCCCAAAAGGTGACAATCAGGACCCCAAGCATTCAACATCTCTGCTTCTGTGAGGAAGTAACAAAGTTCTTAAGCAGAAGTTTGTGACTTTAACAATTGAAAGAAGATTGCTGGCCACAGAGAAAGTACTAAATGTAAACATGCTGCACTTATTGAACTAGAAGAGGAAATTGCCTTTAACATTTTGGTAAATGACTCTGAGCTGTTTAGTCATTCTTGTCACAGATGTGAATTAAGTCATGGAGTGATTTGGCATTCTCAGTGAGTAGATTTCTTTCAAACCAGACAGTCAGTGGGAAATTGTTTTTTGGTGGAAAGAAGGCACTTTCTTGGTCATGCTTGGGGGCAGTTCTCATAAAGACATGTGATAGTGAGTGTTCCCTTTGGCTTTTAAATCTTTATTTCTCTTGAGGAAAAAAAATATTATATATATATATATATATGAGCAAATCTTAAAAAAAAAAAAAAAATCCACCAAGCTTCAGAGAACCCAGTTTGCAGACAGCTGAATTATGTGCCTCTTGAATGCTAGGTTCAAGCTGCCCTGACTTTGTGGCTTCCAGTTGACACCTTCCAAGCATCATGGATCTGTGGTGCATTTTTTCAGTAGGAAAAACTGCCATCTTGGTTTCAGGGTCATTTGAATCACATGGTTAACTTGATTCTTCCCGTGTTTTCCAAAATATCATAAACAAGGGTGGGATTCTTTTTTCAACTTTTTAGAAGGGGGAAAAAACCTGGCTTCAGTTGTTAATTTCCTCTGTTCTGTCAAGATTAGGCTAGTAGTTCTGAGTAATTCTGGCTCATTTTCTCAAGGGACAAGGCCTGAAATAATCCAGTGTTTATTTTTATACAAATTCTCACAGTACTACAACATTTTAGCGACTTCCTGGGATGTTTCTAGTTTTTCACAGGCCAAGAGGCCGTTCTCAGAGGTAGCTCCTTCATGTAAACCTAAAAATGGCACTTTCCCACATTATAGTTTATCAGGAAGTTTAAAGTTCAATAGTCCTCCTCCTCTCTTTCCTTTCTTGTCACAGGGAAAGGAAAAAATAAGGGGCAGTTCCAACTTTGAGCCCGGTCATTCCATTGCAGGACTTGGAACCTGGGAAAGAGGAGGGATACTATAGTGTGTCTTGGCTAAGAGATGGCTGGACTGGGAAACAGGACTCTCTGTCATTCCCTGTGTCACTCTCTGAGTGACCCTGACCTCTTCCCAGCATTCCTGACCCCACCTCTAAGTTGGGGGGAATGATGTTCCTCATGTAACCCTGACAGCATTCTCCCAAAGTCATGAGACTCTGTGATGAAAAAAAATTGTAATTGTGTCTGGGCCTCTCTCCACAACAGTTTCTAAAGCTGACTTTCTGCATTTGTTCAGCCCTACTCGTTCCCAGGAACCCCTGCTTTCAGTCCAAGTGGTGGACTCATGGTCTCTTCCACATGGCATGCAATTCTCTACCTCTACAGCCTTTCTCAGTGTCTGTGCTGTTTCTTTGCCTATGAAGCTCAGTGCAGACCCAATTCAGTTTAGCCTCACTTTTCCTCCTCAGTGGCTCTGCAGTTGATATCTTACTTGTATGAACTTCTTGCTATTGTTTGTAGACTGCATCATAACTTTTTTTTTTTTTTTTTAAATCCTGTATCTCTTCTAGCACAAAGAGAGTGCATGGAAGCATTAGAATATGTGTTCGACCTAACAATATTTATATCAGCTACCTAGCTCAACTTGATGTAAAATGCAAGTTGAGTTTCAGTGACATCATGACCCTTTGTGGACACACATATATTGTTGAGGTGGCTATATACTAAAATGGGATTATAGTATGTGCATTCAGGGGTATGTACTAAGTGGATGTCAAAAATCTGTTTGAAATATTTAGCCTAGAGTGTTAAATTTAATCCTAGAAGGTAAAAATTACTTAGCTGTGTCAGGTCCAGAGCTATATTTAAGTTTATTGTTTCATAACAAGTCTGATCTATTTCAGTGTATTGTTCTCTGTACAAGGTCTCCCTGTAACCATGCATTATAATAGACTGTTGCCAGCATTCTTAAAGTTTCAGAGATGGATTCTTGATTACTTGCTTCCTGCCTGAGGGATTATTGCTGTTAAGATTGTCATTAAACAAAGCAACGTCCCTTGCATTGTATTCTGACAAACAATTTGCACCTTAGTAAACTGATTAATGGAATAAGTTTATTTTGATAATTGATCCTTGACTTGTGTTTTAAAGGACAGCAAAACTTTAAAGGCTTCTATATTTGTTACACTTGTTTTTCTTGGAATATTAAAAATAATTTAGGAACTCCATAAAAAATAACACCAAATGATATAAATTTTCAATTATAAGACAAATAAGTTTTGGACATCTAACATATAGCATGGTGATTATAGATAATAATAATTTATTGAAACTTGAAATTTTCTAAGAGACCAGATCTTAAGTATTCTCACCATACACACACAAAAATTGTAACTACGTGAGATGATGGATATGTTAATTTGGGCTTATTTGTAGGAATCACTTTATAATGTATAGGTGTATCAAAATACTACATTGTACAATTCAATTATATACAATGATTGTTTGGAACTTATGCCTCAATAGAGCTGGAGAAGAAAAAGTATATTAAAAAATGAATTAAATTAGAAAGCATTGTTTGAATTATTATGCTCATGAATTAATACACAAACTTGTCAGAGCCAGATATTACCAGAACATGCAGTGACTAGTCTAGCTCCAGACTTCAACTTCTCAATGTCATCCCCTCCCCCAACTCAAGGGTAGTGATGGAGTCCTGGGCACAGAAGCAATGACCCATCTATACAATAATGTACAGAACACATTTTACAGTCTAAAGTACTAACTGTGAGCTACTCTGTTTGAACACCAACATATAAATCTTTCGTGATTAACTTGGTAAAAAAATGCTCTATATTGACAACAGTTCTTCATTTCATACTCCAAGCCAATAATTCTATCAGTCATGCAGCCTTTGGCAAGTAGAGGGAAAAGTTTTTCCCAATAAATCTATTATAATCATGGAATAATTTGACAGCCATTCCCTTGTTTTCTGGTGTTTAATTACATTTCCTTAGGTTTCTCTAAGGGCTGAAGAGAATTTCATACAAATATCAACAGATGTCAGAGTGTTCCAAATGAAAAGGGTAGGCTTAAAGCAAGAGGGAAGATTAAGGACAGCCGCTGACACACCTAGCCCAGGTAGAGAATTTGGGTGACTGTCTGTTTGGGTGGTCTAATGAATTTTTGTGCATAATTTTTATTATTGGTACATATAATATTAAAACATATTATCCAGCACATTTCTAAAAAGGAAAGAAGAATTTTAAAATTACTTGAGAGTTAAAAATGTGACACTAATCTTTATGTCTAAAAAGGCTGTTCTTTTCATTCAAAAATGTCTTTAGGATTAGAATCAATTCAATAAACAGTGAGGGAAAATGTGGCCAAACACCATAAATTTAAAATGACAAACACCGGACCAACAAAAATAATAATTTTCAGTATTTCTTGAGGTAATAAAAAAGGAAAAGAGTAGATTTTCACTCTGTACAGTAGAACATTGTTTATAAGGGTTGGAAAATATACAATTCTGACATCTTGCACTCTTAAAAAAAATTGCCCCAGGAAATGGACAGAGATGGATTTGATAGAAACAAATTTCCTTTTTAAACTCTTTATAAGGATTTGTCTTATTATTTAGATAATGGCCCTTTGGGCATTCCTGGGGAAAGCTGAGTGAAAGAGTATATGTTCTTAACTAGTTAATGAAAAATTGAGATAAACAAAAGAGTTGCTTAAATATAGATTTTTCCCCTCACATAATTTGTCTCATTAAAATGCTTTTAATATTCTGTATTCTGATTTTCCTTGAAGGAAATATTGTTCTACAAAATTCCAATGAGACATGCTAAAAATAATGTCTGTGACAGAAATGTTAATTTCCTATCTAAATAATTAAATTTAAAACTATTGCATTTTATATTTCAAAAAAAGATCATTAGATCCTTTCCCTTAAGGGAAAACTGAGACCCAGAGAGTATAAAACACTTGTCCAAAGTAACAAAGATGATGATTATGCAGGTTGGGTTAAACCCACGTTAATTTACCTCTATTCTAGTTTTCTTTCCACTGTATTCATCTATCACTGCTTACTTGAAAACCTGGCTTCCTTCTTTCCATTGCAGGAGGGATGTCATATTGAAGATCCGCACAAGCAGAGCTGTAACTTCATGGAATGTTAGTTGCCAAGTAAGGACACAGTGGGCCAAAGTCTAGATTTACTTTGTGGATCAATTATGATTTTTATTTAGTACATTTTTATGCATGGTCTAGAAAATACATGATTAAATTATTTTAGTGTTTGTTCTAAGGAACCCCAAAACATGACTGGCTTTTTATCAAATTACAAAGTAAAAGTTGTCTTTCAAACCTCCAATTTTTCCCCTTAGTGTCTTTCCTCTATCTACTAAGTGTCTTTCATCTGAGATCTACTACCCTATTATTTCCATTTGATTATGTCACTTTAAAACCTAGATAATATCAATCATTTCTAATTTATTGTGAATTTGGATGAATATGCTACTTCTTTTTGAATATTTGTATTTTGACATTTTCATAGTAGAATAAAAGGCCATATATCCAATTATAAAAATGAGTTTAGATACTAACTATGAAGTTCAAATAAGTTTCATTTATGGGGAGGAATTTATTATGTTCCCTCAAAATCATACAAACGATGTAATTGTCTATTATATTTTCTTTTTAACTTAAGACTGTTTGTTTGGCATTTGCTTCCAAGAATAATAACACTAGCCCTCTGCCTTGTGTCAGAATTTGTGAAAAGAGTATTCACATGATTTAAAAATTATATTCAGTCAAATTCATGAACATTTCTTAATTTACTATAGAGGTGCTGTGTTTGGCACTATGAAGATAAGAAAGATGATTAAGGTATCAAACTATCCTGAAAGAGCTATTGTAATGTTCTATAGTTATATTTTTCGGTAAAATATGGATTGCTTCCTTAATTTTCTCAATTTCTAATTTTGTTGCTCAAAACAAGACTTTCAGGTTCTTCTCTACCAATTCCAGGGAGTCACTACCAATAGATTTAAGATTATATTCTCTTTGAACACATTTGTCATCTTTGAGTATATAATACAAAGGCTCTTAAAACTTAAAAGTTATTTAGGATAAAAAAATACCTTTTGTTTTTGTGAATAATATGTATTGCTACATACTGTATTAGAAATTATAACTAAGAAAGATTTAGATTGTTAAGTAAAATGACATTGAAATCATTATATAGAGTAGCATATTTTATGAAATATACCTTTATTTTCCAATACACACACGTTTGATGAAAATATGGCCTTGTTTAACATATTTATGAATAACTTTAATGTCTGATCTAATAGAAAGTAAATGTATCATCATACCTGATTCTGCATTCAATCTGTTGTTATATGTTGTTTTGTTTAAAGAGTATGAGAACAATCTACTCTTATACACATACATTTTTAGAAAAAGAGGGAATATTTAAAAGAATTTTCAGATCGTTATAGGTATTCTTTGATACCCAAACTCAATAAGTGGTAATGATTTTTTAGAAGTTTATTTGCAATGTACAGTTTGAAACATGCCAAGTATTGTTCATACTTTGCTACATTAACATCTATTGATCTATCTTACATTTTAAACTTATGCATGATTTTGAAACATCATGCATTAATGATTAGAAAGTACTGGTTTACTAAGTTTTTCATATCTACCAAAAGTTGACACATTTTATTGTAAAAAACCATATATCACATTCATTAATATCACCAGCAATTTTTAAGAAGTCTGGGAAGCTGTCATGATGACAGATATGAATTTTCCAAAATTCTAATTTGTGCTTAAAACATTAAATTTACCCCTGGAAAGAAAAATTGTCCAGATATTATTCCTTGAAGTGACAGTGTCATAGTTTTCATTTAAAAAATCTGCCAAATAAGCAAATCTGAATAACAATCTGTTCCTTCAAGTAAAAGTTACATTCCATGAAGGAAAGTGGCTAGTTCAATGGACCCTTGAGCAATCATATCAGGCTTTCCCTCAAGAAACCATTGCTCTTAATTTATAGAAGAGCTTTGGGTATATTTCCCATTCAGTCACACAGGATATTAAAAATATGCATACTCAAGGGTTGAAATGAAATGAAACTGGCTTTTTAATTCATTGATCTCTTATCCTGACAGTATGGCAGTGATGAATATAATGACTACTTTTACAGTTTGGTACCACTGCTTTTTTTTTCAAAGTTGACAAAGTATTGTTTACCATGTTTTTTGAATCATTGTGCAAATGTCGATAATGTTGATAAAAATTTCTTAAGATGATTAGAAAACTGGTTTTGGCTTTGCAAATCCTGAAATGGTCTTAGGCATCCCCAGGGTTGTATGGGATACTTTGACAGCTGTTGCTATTGCTCAAGTAGATAGATAGCTCACTGTGATAGAACAAATCTAGTCTATACTTATTAGCTGTTATAGTTATGCAAAAATAGATTGTTTTTCTGGACTTCACTTATTTATAGAATTATGGGAATTGGAAATCTCCAGCTCTTAGACTGTATTCTTTCCTGATTCTCTTTTGTGTCTGTATGTTGTCAATACATGGCTGGGAAGAGCAATTCTAAATCCTGAAAAGTGTCATTTACCCAGTAATAAAGTCATAACTTGTGTCAAGTATGGACCTAAGATTGCTAAAGCTACATACATTCTTACTGGTGTACTGTTTGCAGACAGTGATGCTATTTCTTTACTGTATATTTAAAATTTGAGATAAATCTCAAAACCTTTTGTTTGTAGTGTTATTTTTGTACTTACATACTTCTATATTATTTTAATTTTTGTATGAGAACATGAGGTCTGCTAAAATAATTATAACTAATGTTTTCTGAGAAAGGTGCTAGGCACTGTGCTAATTTTTTTATGGTCATTATCTTATTTAACTTTCTGAAGCAATCAAAAATACTCAATTCACAAAGGTCTCCCTGAAGCTAATGGAAGTGAATTATTAAGAATAGGTAGAAATAATAACTTTGCAACTGTCAAGTATAATACTAATGCATTAAATGGCATTATGTTGTAAGACTATTTTTCTTATCTTCTATAACTTGAATGTTTAGAAATATTTGTGATACATATGCATATTACATATATCACACATGAACACATGAATGTGCTTCATCTAAGCAAAGTATCATCAAGATTGTTTCCATGTATGAGTAGACATGTAGTTAAGGTAGATAGAACTCAAAACACAGTTCAAAAAAAAAGATCATTATGAACAAATTTGGAAGTAATTTAAACAACAGAATTGTGCTTCATTCCAATGTATGCAGTCATGTTTACTGTAAGGCATGATCCTTTTCTTGATCCCTGAGGAGACTGACATCTGCATTTGATTTAATGAACTTCTGTTTGTTCATAACCCATGAAAAGAAAAGACCCCAATGAATCTGTGAGCATATTCAGATTTTAGCTTCGGTTCCCAGAACTCAGAGCAAACACTCTGGGAAAGGACTCATAAGTTGCACATGTTTTGACAGACAGAGACACTTAAAGCTTTTTCCTCTTTGAATCCACACTTATCTTTAGATTGATGAAAATAAATTCTTTGTTATATTTTGTTTTAATTATTTTAAGCAAAGTTCAGAGTCTTAGCATGATCTTGCATTTAATTATGTCATTCAAACCTAAGTCCTGCTCCCCTGTTTTTGAAGTACACTCTGAAATAAAGACACAGAAAGAACATAATAACTACAGTAGTGTGTCTGGGAATTGAATAAGGTGTGATCATGTAAAAATTAATCTCATGCAAATACCTGCTATTGAATTTTACCCTTCTATCTGTAAGGGATAGCTAATGCACTGTTAAAAACCTCTTTAGTAGGAACATTTAGAAATGTAGTTTTGTGCTGATGCTAAACTTTAATAACTAAGTCTTCTTTCCATGTTTTTAAAAAGCCTGACAATAATGGCTCAGTAATTACTGAACTAATGTTATCAATTCCAACAGATATCACATTTATTAAACAGAAAATGCTATGTTGCTGTTCATCAGTTAGAAATGTGTGTAATTGAAATATGAAAATGAAGTCTGTTGGAGTATGTGATTCATCATGGATTCTGCAAGCCCTACACTAACTCTCCTTTTCCTAATTAAACTGTCAAATTGAAATCTTATAATTAATGCAACCACATCCCTTACATTAGGTTTTCTACCCGCATGTAAAGCTCAATTCAGCAGAAACTTTTTAAGAGTCTCCTCTAGGAAGAATGCAATTCTTTGCTCTCCTGATCTCTTGAGCAGAAATACTGCCCTCTCCTCAGAATACTGTGTGGCATGTGATTTCTGTTCCCTGCAAGATTAGGAGTGGAGTGGGCTGATGGGTTTGTCAGGGGAGCTGGTAATCCCTGCTTTGAGTTTTTCTGGAAGAAGCAATAAAGAGGAAGCTGAGAGCTGGAATAGGGTTTTCTGTATTCCTGCCAGTATTGTATATTTCCACATTATTATGAGGTTTCTTCTTTTGTGCTAAAATTTGAAGACCTACGTGGGTTCTTTCCTAGTTAAAGCTTTGAGGACATAGATTTTTCACCTTTGTTCTGTAACACTTGATGGTAGAAAGTGAATGAGGGGAATTTATTTTATATGGAGATACAATCTATGCACATGCAACTCACACCTTGGCCAGAGTGTAGAAATTGAATTTAGATTTGGTGAAGAGAAAACTTAGGCAGAGTTTGTTTCTGCATTTTTCTCCAATCATTTGAATGGTAAGAAGATTTCATCTTCTGTGTTAACTGATTCATTTGTAGTGACTGCCTGGACTATTGTCTTAAGAAGGATGGTGAATATATATCTCTGACTCAGCTGAGCAAAATAGAGCTGGGATCAATTATTAATGTCTGATGTGTTGAGGCAATGGGTGGTGTCAACAAAGTGCCTCTTCATTCTATCCTTGGATTTACTTGGTCTTTATTCCTGCTTTTGGAAGATGTCTTTTCATCATCCATAATGTCTGTGGTTTCTTGGGTTTTTATCATATTCCATCTCTGACCAAATTTGAGCTTGTCCTAAGTTTTCATAAGAAACAGGAAAGATTCTCGATGTAGTTTTGGAATTTAATACTTCATGTGCTTTGGGACATTTGAATTTCTTTCTCTCAGTTTCTACAAAACTATATTTTACTCATTGAGATCAACTTCCACATAGATGCAATTTCCCTCATTCTCTGATTCAGTTGGATCCATAAGTCTAATTAAAAATTTTAATTCTTAAATGTGGTCAACTAATATGCACAATTACACAAATTTAACCTATATGAATAGAGATAGCTAATATCTCTATGACAAGTGAAGCCATCCAGGCAGAGTGGGCCTGTTTCTGGAAAGCCATAAAGCATCCACAGTTCTAATAACGGTTTGGTTTAGTCTTTCTATAGATCAGTGACCACAGTGTCTGTAGAACTCTGCACTGTGCTGGGTTCATGAGTGTTACTAACTAGCACAGACCCACGAAAAGAGATTTTCTCTCTCCTTGTATTCTATGAATTTTTTAACACTATCATATGTTCCTTTCTCAATTTTTCATAATAAATGCCATACACATTATATTATTATACTTATAAACATATGTAAACTGCAAGTCAACTGGGCATCTCTGCTCTTTATGATCTAAAAAGATATTGAAAGATCAGTGGAGTGGAAGAAAGGGAATGAAAGGAAGGAAGGAAGGATGGGATAAAGAAAGGTAAAGGAATGAATCTGACCTAACTTTCTTATCTACATGTACATGAATACAAATATATCACAGTGAATCTCACCATTATATACATCCACAAGTACTAATTAAAAAATAATATAAGCAAATAGCAGAAAGATCTATAGAGTAGAGGGAAGGGAATGGGATGGGGATGTGGAAAAAAAGAAGGAGGGAAAGGGGTGGTACTGAGGACTAAATTAGAGAAAATTATGTTTCATGCTTTTGTAATTATGTCAAAATGAATTCTAATGTTATGTATAACTAAAAAGAACCATTAAAAAAAAAGATATTGAACTTTTTCATTTGGCCTGTGGCAAGCACGTCACCTCCCAGATTTCTGAGAAATAATGATAGGTTTACATTTTTTATGGCTTTGGCTTTCTTGATTTTGATTTTTTTCCTCATTTCTTTGTGTCTTCTTGCTGTTTCTTCATCTCTGTCCTAGCTCCAACCCAAGCATACAATACTCAGCTTTCCTTACCCTTTCCCTAGTTCTCAATTTTCTCTCTCTGTCCCTGTCTCTGCTCCCACACCGTATGTGTGCGCGCATGTGCATGCGCGCGCGCACACACACACACACACACACACACACACACACACACGGGCTTTAAGTGTAGAACAGATAGTTTTGAAAGGTTGAGAAGACAGCGTTATTTGACACCACAGCAGCATAAGCAATTTAAGATGAGATTACTAGTTATGGTTTCTGGCTAGGAGTTCTTTAGCCATTTCAGAATGTTGCTCTGCTTGTCTGTTTTTCCTTTCCCCAAAGTAAAAATGTTACAATCAGGAGGAAAAGAAAATCATCTGATTTTATTATATAGAGCAAGTTAGTTTTCTCTAGTTTCTCTGAAACACATGACTGAGATTTCTTCACAGAGGAAAGATACAGTAGTGGCATTTGCTGTGCAGCCTTCTGCTGAACAACAGTTTTACCACCTGTTCACCTGTCTTCTTCACTCAGTGCAGGCATGTGCTTACCTAGGCTTAGGCTTCAGTTTGGAGTTCTGTGTTTCTATCAATGTGCATCTAAAACATGTATGAATGTATATAGGGCTTGCTTTGTGTGTGTGTGTGTGTGTGCGATTTGTATTTTCTTCAGAGCTCCCATGTTGATCAGCATGTAGTAGTTCTACTAAGAGTAATAATGCTATCTATATATGTCTGGGGTTTTGGTTTGTATTTGTTTTCTATTTTGTTATTGTTTACTTTTTGCTCTCTTCTTATATGTTTCTCTGGGTTGCTGAGGCTGATCACGTGACTTTCCAGCCTCAGCCTTCCAAGTAACTGAGACTGTAAGTGCTTACCAACACACCCAGTTGTATACATCAGTGAGATTTCCTTAGAGATCAATCGTTAGAAATGCAGTTAAATTTTTGACAAATAATATTCTAACCTTCAGATATTTCAAATTATACAATAATCCAGGCTATAAAAATCCCCATTTTACCCCAACATTGCTAACCCTCAGTATTTTCAAATCAAAACAAGTCATCATGGAAGAAATGGTGTCTTTTTCATGTTTATTTTTTACTCCTTTTATTACTAGTGAAGTTGAGCATCTTTATCATTCATTAGTTAATTATTTGAATTAGGTCTTAAATGGCCTATTCATATTCTTTGCCATTTTATGGGTCCTTTCTAATTTTCTTACTGACTTGTGAGAACATAAGTTATATGCTAAGAACATCAATTGAATTTTCTATATGGGACATAGCAAATACTTTCTCCCAAAATGTCACTTTGCTTTTATATTTGTTTAAAAGTGTGGATTGCATTCCAGAATTTTAGATATTTTATTTTTTAGTTTATCACCAGTTTTCTTGGAGATTTCACATATGGCTTCAAAAGCCCTGTATACTACACTACAAATCAATGAAAAGAAAATAAGAAAAAAGAATACTCTTCACTTCATTCTAATTTTTTAAAGTTTGGTTTCACATATGTGGATTTTAGTGAAAATCAAATTTACTTTTATAAATGGTGTGAGATAGGAATTTGTTCTTTTGTTCTTTTTCTTTTTATTTCCAATGAATGGTTAGTTCTCTGAACACCATTTACTAAAAAGCCCAAAATCTACGGTGGATTTGAAACAACATTTTCCCATATACTAAATAATCATTAATAGGAAGGTTTATTTCTATAGCTTCAAAAATATTTTGATATTCTGCATGGTTGGTCCCTCCCATTATATTTAATTTTTAAATTAATTTCTGGTTCTTTTCTAAGTCACTAACATGTATCCCATATTTTCTTCCAGGGTACCTCACCTATCTTCCTCTGTTCCACTGGGGTTGCTGTGTCTATAAATATTGAATGTCACATTGAAATTTTCTCACCTAATTCCAAGAAAAGATGAAAATAAGAAATTTATGTATTTGAAACTTATGATAAATCTTTCTTTCTACTTCTGAACAAATGGGAGATGTTTTAGCATATACTTTATTAAATTCATATGAATCAAATAGTAATTTTGTTATAAACAGAAATTTATACTCTATGTGGAACACTGTGGTGGCTTGATTGTTTTTATTTCAGTTTCAATATAATGAAAGTAATGCATGTGATTTTCAGGAAACACAAACAGGCAAGAAAAATAAAATTAATATGCAATTTTATCATGTACTGATAACTATTATTAATTTTTATGCATATTTTTGTACTATTCATGGTTGTATGCATTTTAAAGTTGGTTTTCTAAAACAAGTCCATAGTGCATATACAGTTTATTCACTGATTTTTCACTTAATGTATTGTGAAACTTTTAAAATGATACTATCCATTTTTTTTATATCATCTTGTATTGATGTACTATGATTAACTTAACTAATCTATGTGGAGATTTGTAGTTTGCTTTCCTTTATTATTAATTTTACATGCAACACTGAGATGAATAACCTTCACAGTGAACTTTGTGCACATTTATGATTATATTTTTTGTGAAATGCTTGAAAGAATTATTAGGATAATCCTAATACACATTTAAAAATTGTTATGTCCTACTGTATTATATACAAGAAACCCTAACTAGGGTGGCACCTAATGCTTTTGCACAATAATATTATTATTATTTACTTCCTGTGTATTCATGGGAATATCTTCATTTGACTTTAATCCCATTGGGCATCTCTGAGAGAGCACAGTCCTGGGATGCTGAAAACAGAGCTGGTCACTGGGCATTTCTCCAGTTCACACTCTTAGAACCCTTCTGAGTCCCAGCATGGTAGTAGGTCTATTATTTAAATGAAGTAACTTAAAAATATTTGCTGGCTGGTGGCCAGTGTTGAATAATGTTGGATGGGAAGAGATTCTCAAGGGAGACACTATGGGGAGAAGGAAGAAATCATTGTTTACTTGTGGGACCCAGGAAGACACTAATGCTCCCTCATAAATCAAAATGTTACCTGTGGCCAGGCACAGTGATGCATGCCTGTAATCCCAGTGGCTCAGGAGGATCATGAGTTCAAAGCCAGCCTCAGCAAAAGCGAGGTGCTAAGCAACTCAGTAAGACCCTGTCTCTAAATGCAAAATAGGGCTGGGGATGTGGCTCAGTGGTTGAGTGCTCCTGAGTTCAATCTCCAGTACCAATACAAATAAACAAACAAACAAACAAACAAAAAACAACAACAACCAAAAAAAAAACATCTACTAGTATGTAATGGATTATTTTCTGTTTGTAGTCTGTTCCAGTTTATTCCAGGACAATGCTTCAGAACATTGCTGACATAGTCTGAAAGGGTGCGTTCTAGGCTTGGCACTGCCAATTATTCTCTGTATCAACTTGAGCAAGTGAATTGCACCTTTCTGAGTCTCAATTTCCTCAAATGTTGTGAGATTTAAGTGAAGTAATTCATGTAATGCTCTTCAGAAAGTACCTGGCAAATAATAAATGTTCAGTAATATTAAATTGATGTAAGCAGCTATTAAGAGAATAGAAGACAGTATTTCTGCTTTTCTAGAATAGATAGAAGAAATACTTCTTACACCAGTGTTGGTTTTGACTGGACATTTATCTTCTGTTCTTCCTTTGAGATATCCTTAAAGCAAGTGAGAGGACAGAAGGGGAAGGGGGATTGGCCATGACAAATAACAACCCTCTCAGCTTCTGTGTGAGCACTGCCTGTTAAACTCAGCTGCTTATGGGACAGTGAAGCAGACAATGGTAGGTGGGTACAGCTGACTAGAAAATAATAAAACATTTATTTGTATACACTTGCATTTTGTGTACATGTATACCAATTTACGTTAACATTATATTGCTAGACACATTCTTTAGCCAAATAAAGCCATTATAGGCATCCCTCCTAGTTATCTTCCACATATTTAGAGTAGATGTTTTAAACTCTCTCCTGTCAGAATTTTGGCCAAACATATCCTCAAAGCACTTTTAGGAACCCATTCTCTTGTGGCCAAGAGAGTCTTTGGTTCACTCTAATTATCTCCAAGTTGAATTTATGTCTGTTTCCTTTTCTTTCCCCTTCATGAACGGATAAAAGCTTGACATTTTCATGATGTCTTCAAAATGTGAAGACAATAATTAACTAATCTCCTAGGTCTCTATTTGGTAGGCTAAAAATCCCCAATCCCTTTAACCTTTCCTTTCAGTTCATTTTTGAAAGGATTGGTGTAAAGTGCTTTCAGACTTTGTGACTTCCTTTTAGCTTGAACTTTCACTTCTTGAACTTGGCATTTCTTTTGAAAAGGGTGAAATTTTCTTCCTCTAGGCCACAGAATGACTTAATTATAATAATGTTTAGCAGTAGCATAATGATTATACACATCAATATGAATTTAAGGGTATCTCTTTACCATCATTAGCCATTAATTAATTTAATGCACACTTATTGTTTACTGTGTGCCAGGCACTGGGCTAGGCCATGGGCAAGCAGTGTTCACCAAGATGTAAATGGTCCCTACCCTCATGGAGCTTATATGACTGTAATCAGGAGATATGACAATCAGCAAAGACAAGTGATATAAATGTATGGAGTATGGTGATAGAAAGTAAAGGGAAGAAAGTCATGGGCACTTAAATAGAGAGCAGAATAATGTAAGGGAGTTAGCTGTAATGCCATAGACGAAATACTATGGGGAGAGAATTTTAGGCAGAATAAAGGGGTAAATGGTGCTCAGATGTGGAAGACTTGGCATGGTCAGTCAGAACCACTCAAGAGAAGGGAAACAGGTGAGGAGTGGAGCCAGAATATTTGGATAACTGGATGGAGTCATATGTAACCTGAAATAGAATGGACTGAGTTTAGATTTTACTCTATGTGTGATTTGAAGCTACGATGGAGTTGTGATATAGTGTTTACAAAATCCCAGTGGCTTCTGTGGAAACGGACTGCTGCAGGAAGTGCAGAAGTAGGAAAGCTCTCAACAAAGTAGTTTCTCTCATGCTCCATGGAATGTCTTTCAAAACCAGTATGTGTATATTTTTCCCTCCACTGCCAAACTCCAAAAGTCCAGAAGATGATATCTCTGGAATACTTGTTGCAGGTCCTGACCAAGAGTGACGTTGTGTCCCAAGGTAGAACATTCTTATTAGCCAGTTGTGAAAGTCAGTGCAGGATCCAGGAAAGCCTAAATTCAGGGATGTACTTCAAAGCAGTCACAGAACTCAGGCATTGTGTCTGGGAGATCATTTCACTTATCTTGTGTCAAATAAAGGTGGGAAAATATAATAGGTGTAGAGAGTGCAATGAAATTATAGGAAAATTTGGTCAAATTTCTTGATGAAGCAAGAATTCAAAATATAATTGATTCGAGTCTGATACTTTTGTTCTTTCTACTATCAAAATCTAATGCTTAGGTTTTGTATTGTTCTTATCTCTAGAGGCAACAAACACATCCTGACTATGTGCTCAAATTTAGTAGTTTTAAATCATTTTTATTTTCAGCTTTGCACTTTGAGAGACCAAAGCAACAGTTTAAATGTTTTTATCTCTGTGTAATTATTGGTATTTTAAGAATATTGAGTTCTACAGTTTTTATTGCAAACATAAATACCCCTTCTTGTATGTACATTAAAATGAAATTGCCCTTCGATAGCCTAGAAATCTAACTTCCACTTGTAGTATTTTCTCACTAGGTTAAAACACATTCTGAGTTCAAACACTGGCTTACAAATGTAGTTCTGGATTTTGAGCTATTTGCAAAGGTGGAAACTTAGAGTATTTTGAGCACTTCAGAGAGGTTTCTTGAAGTAAACATGAAGAACCCACTGGGGTTGATTAGGTGCAGTGAAATAAATAATGTGTGTTTCTAGTAAGAAATGGTTAATGTTTCCTCTGCTTTCACTTGAACCTTACTCATCTTCTGCTTGATATTTACTGGGACTTGAAGAAGGCTTTTTTTAAAAAAAATATGTATGTATATATATTTTTAACCTTTTAAACAAGTTGCCTCTGTGTGCAATTATGACCTACAATTGAGCCCTTAAGCTGTGTTTTGAGGGGTAAAAATAATCACAGCAGAACAAAAGTGATTCACCTCTCAATTTGGCAGAGTAAAGCGGGTGAAGGGAGCAAGAGAGCGAAAACATATTTTGATAACTGAAAGACAGGCTTGTTGGCGGCAACATTATTCCCAAGATTCATTTTGCCCCTTTACTTCTTCACTAAAACATCAATCTAGTTAGCATGAATCAAGGAACTGCCTTAGCTTTTTCCCATGATGTTTTACTTAATGTGTCATTCTTAAGGAAACAGTTTCCTCTGTCCCTGTCATTAGTGATCAATGGAACCTTATTCTCCCATGGTGATGTATTGCCTAGATTCCACAAGACTTTTACCTCTCAGGACAGAGGGGCTTTTCTGAATAACTAGGTCCTATTGTAAATACTACTACAATCATGCTGGATTAAATGGCATTATAATTACGTGATAAGTTTACTTGGCTGAGGAAGGAATGCAACTTAGAGCTGGGCTTTCCTGAAAGGCCAACATTGCAGAGAACATAATTGGTGGAAGCAGAGGTAAGGATTGTCTTATTCCACAATTATTCTGATAGTTATAACTCCCCAGTAAGTAAGAGTGTTTTGATTTCTACTCTTCACCAAGATTTTGAAGTTTGATTTAGGTTACTCATTCACTTGTCAGTAACTGCTAGCTGACCAACTTCCTATTTATGTAGCTATAAAAATTAAACAGCCTCTTCTAGCCTTCACACAATTTTTCCTTTGTGCAAAGGTTGAAATGCAGGGATATGTTTCCATAAAATGATGTTATGGACTCTTCAAAGATATCAATTATTTCAGAGCTCTATTTGGAGTTATTATTTCAGAAGTCAACAGAGAAACACATTCTTCTCCCAGCCTGATAGAGTGGACAAGTCCAGCTGCTTTTTAGGGAGCAAATGTCTCCCAATGTTAGCTGTTCGCACCTAAACTGTGCACTAAAGCATTGAGTGGTACAGTGTATAATAATGCATATGCTGGATCTTTATTCAATACATGCTTTGTCTAAAAATTCCCCATGCCAAAGAATTTCTGTGAATAATATTTTGAAGTAGGAGCTTTCCTTTTTCATGATCAGGTTGCTAGAGCCAAGAGGTTAGGAAGCTTTGGGAAAAGCCAGAGTTGAATTTTAAATATGAATTTTTGGCCACAATTAATTCTGTGCACATTTCCAATCATGTAGTTTTATAATTATTTTTATCTTTTTTTTGGACTAGGAGAAATGCAAAATTTATTTATTTAATATTAACACTAAAGTACAAATAATATTAACTGCATTAATCAGGTTATAATTATCTGAAATCAATGTCTTTAACAAATATAAAAATCTAATGTTTCATAGAAAAATGTTTCTGCATTAGAAATTATATACTAACTTTAATTATGATCCTATAGAAACTTGAAAAGTCAACTCGATATGGAAAGATTTTTTGATAGATATATTTTGATAAATATTGTCCAAATATCTGTTCTACTGGGAAGAAAGATTCTAAGGAAAATAGTTGATACTTCCCTTCAAAAGTTTTCCATGCTAATAAAAGAACTTTTGCTTTTTTTGAAAATGATTTTACACAATTAGCAGTTTCAGAATTAATCTTTGTTTTTCATTTTCTGCAAGTCAAAACACCATACGAGGTGTGCTTTTGCAAGAAAAGAAAATGAAAAGAAGGAAACAAAAAGACAATAATTTCCTTCTTCAGCACATTCTCTTTTTACTTAAACACTTGTGGAAGTGAGAATGTGTCTGTGTTTGGAGCATCAGGCTTCAGTCATGATGGTTTTGTGCTATAAGAACCTGCTCCAAAACCTGCTCTCTGTGTAACAGCTCAGATGGAAAGAGCAAAAGTGTGCAACTCTGCTGGCTCCACGGGACAGCAGGATAGCCGCACTCAGCCAACCCACTCTTCAGAAGCCTTCAAACTCAGAGTTATGAAGCCAGCCTCAGGACCCCCATTTCCAAAGATCAATTGCCATGATTCCTCTCCCTCTTTCTCTCTCTTACACACACATATACATGAATACCCATATACACTTCACCTTTCTTGTGAAGTGTTATCTTCTGAAAAGAGAAGAAGGAATTAATTGTTCAAGACACATTTTAATGTTCTGTGAGCAATGACTCTGATTTATCTTAAAAGATCTTCAAAAGCAATCCTAGGTAGGTTTTAAAAATACACCCATCCAAGAATGAATATTTGCAAAGCCTTGTTTACCTAAAAAATGTGAAATATTGACTTCACTCTCATGCTGTCTTTTTTCCTTCTTGGTCCATTTCCTCCTCCTCCTCCTCCTCCTTTTCCTCCTCTTCTTCTTCTTTTAAATCATTTCATATTTATTAGTGTATTTATTTGAGCACAAGAGCAAAAGGGACAATTAGTAAAGCTCAAAGATCAAGATGTCATTTATGGTTAATTGTTGGTTGTTTTGTAAGTGACAGGTGGAAGAGAGCAAAACTAGTGTCTAGCATAAGTGTTTGGAGACACTAAATTTCAAGATCCCCTAATGGACAGTCAACTGTACATATTCCCACTTGGAAGAAAAATCACTAAAAAAGTTTCTTTTTACATCTGATACTGATTAGTTTCAACTATTTAGCCATTCTGGGTGCCATCCCCAGAACTACTTTCCATATAAACACCAAATATTTCCCCCTGGATCCTTAATTCATCTGTTCTCTGCCCAAATTTCCCATGTCTCACACCTCACCAGACCTAGCCCAGTAGCAAAGGCATCTCTGGCTATGTGCTTATAGAGAAATCTGAATCAGCCAGAGTTCCCTTTCTTCAACATGCAATAAACAAACTCATTTCCCACAATAGCCTTTTGAAAAAGATCTATCATTAACAAATTTGATATTCTAATTTGGGAGAGTTCAGGAATGAAGGGCTTTTTACCATTAGGTCAGGTCAATATAGGGAATTTTTGCCTAAATTAGAACTCAACTCACTCCTCAGATGACAGTATGACAGCCTTAAGGTCTATGTGAGTTCAACTCTGACTACACCCTCATTTATGTCTGATGGTTCCCATAAACATAGAATGACCTAAAATAACTCCTGATTCTCCTCCCCCACACTTCACTTGAACAATTTTCTTTTCTTTTTTCCCCCATGTCATAAAATGGCACCATCAGTTCCCACCTTTGATTCTTGCCTTTTTCTTAACACTCAAATAGCAGGTCCTTTTCATTCTACATGCACAGGTCATTCTCCATGACCACCTTTCTTCATCTTCATTACCACTTTTCCCATCTCTCTCCTGGACCAGAAAGAGCTTCCCAAAGATTCCTGATTTTCTCCCATTTAAACTACTTTAAAGATAACAGCATTTCTTATCCAATGATCTATCATTATTTGTAAGATAAAATCAACTCCTCTTGCCTTCCACATCCTGTGTTATCTAGTGCTTTCCTGTGTTTTCTACTCATGCTACTCACACCATAATCATTGCATTTTTGACCTCATTGTCTTGTCTTGCTGGAGTGCTCTTTCACAGCTCTTCATGTGGCTCACTCCTTCTGTCATTATGTGTGCTGACTCCTTCTCCTATTATGTATGAATCACTTTAAATGCTACTTCTTAGAAAGTCATTCCCTGACCACCCATCCAAATCTCCATTCAGATACCTCTGCCTGAATCCCTTCCCCAAGTGCCAGTGGCATCTCAGTCAACATGGGGTTGTATTCTCTATCACCCTCATACAGCTGATGTGTGTGTGTGGTCTATCTTATCCCATAATAGGAAGAGGGACTTTTTCTGCCTTTTCATCATTAAATACCCAGTGCCAAGAACAGTGTCTAGCACAAGACAGGTAGTTAATTAACATTCCTTAAATTAATTCTATTATAATGAATAATGTTTCATATTTCAGAATCTAGCAATGAAGCTTGTAAAAACATTTATTTTCTTATGATTTTGAAAATAATCCCTTATAAAACTAATAAAAATAATCCTTCATAAAAAACATATAATAATTCCTCTTTGTTAAATAAAGAAATACCTCTAAGTAAAGTAAAATAAAAATCTCATCATATTTAATCACTCATTTAATAATGTAATTTAAGAATAAGTAAAGTAGTTCATTTTCTAGTTTTGAAGTGCTTAATTAGTATACAAGCTAATTAAACTTCAAATATTCAAAAGGTAAGCCAATAATTAAAAAACTCCAACAAAGACCAGACTGAGTACATGTGACTCCAAAATCCATTAGTCATATTAATAAGAACTAATGCTCATTTAATTTTTCTGTATCAAGTGTTTAACGTACATCACCTGAATTTTACAACAATGCTATGAGTTGTATTATTTCCATTTTGCAGATGAGAAAAACTGAGGGTCAATGAGGTTAAACAATTTACCCAAGGTTTCACTGCTGCTGAATACTAGAAACTTGAAAAGGTTGAAACTCAACTTTCTTAAAATTTGAGTTCTTCATCTGTCCCTTTAATGTCTTTTTTTCCTTTGCCCATTGTTTTGATATGAGAAAGTTTCTGGTCAAATGAAGCCTTAATGTGGCTTTTTGAGAACAATATTAATGTATGCTTGAGTTTGTATATAAGCTGCCTTGAACAAACTGTGTCTGCATGTTGGAAACATACTCCTACCTCATTTCTCAGCTGATTTGTTACTTCTATCTTAGAGACTGGAATTTTGATCAAATTGGATGAGAGGAAAAGCATATATCATTCAATAATTGGTCAGAATAATAAATATTCAGAGCTGGTCTGGGACACTGTGGAGGGAACTCCATAAATTTCATGCAGAATCAGCTTAAGAAGGCAGGCTGAGGCCAAAGCATCACAGCTGTCATTTGGCTGTGGGAAAGAGTTCAGAGGTCCTTTCTACTGTTCATTCCCATGAACTTGAAGTTCTCAGAGGGGCACTCCGGAAGGTGACGCTCCACTTTCAGTAGTAATGTGACCCAGAACATGACAGACTGCTAGCAATTAATCAACAGGTTATGATAAAAGACCAAATCTGATTTATTCCTTTTGCCTGAGATATGGACTGTGTTTTTACATATGTACAAACACAACACACACACACACACACACACACACACACACACACACACAGTGAAAAGATTTCACACAGGTCAGTCCAAATTATCAAACTGGTATTTCCAAATAATATTTCATTGTCTAGAAAATTCATAGAAATTAAAAAATAAATTTGTTTGGTATCTAAACAGAACAAGTCTTTATTCACAAATGTAATATTTACACAGTATAAAATTTATGTAAAGATTGGAAAAATTCAAGAGAAATGTTTCTCATCATGGAAGTATACAGCTTAATTCAAATGTAGACTGTCAAGGATGGTCATGAGAATGGAATTTAGCAATGTGCAGAATCTTACATTAAAGATGATTTTGGACTCATGTTTCTGAAATATTTGAATATTTTAGGAACTGTCATGATTGGCAATTTGTGATAAAATCTTTGTGATATGAAATTTAATGATGAAAGTAATAATGATAGTGATAAAAATAAAAAAAAAAAACAATTCTTGAAATAAAAAGCATGTCAGGTATTTGGTATTTGTTAACTTTCTAAAACATCCTTATGATAAACCTATGGCATAGGAAATTTTCTTGTCTACATTTTATAGGTGGGCAAATTAAAACAGAAGTACGTTAAGTGACTTGCCCAAGGCCAAACAGCTAATATATTTCACAGTCAGGATTCATATCCAACCAGCCTTCCTACTAAGCTGTGTAGTATACTTCTGCTATCTTCTAATATACTTCCACACACACATATGTAAATTTTCATGTATGTATGTAATACAGGTCTAATGCTACAATATTCTTTAAAAGCAGAAACTAGTCAAGCATGGTGCTGAGTGCCTATGGTCCCAGCAGAAGGCTGAAGCAGGAGGATTACTTTATGTGAGTTTGAGGCCACTTGGACAACATAGAAAGATCCCTTCTCAAGACAAATAAACAAAAACTCCAAACAAAAAATAGAAGCTAGCAGTACTCCCATGATTAATTCAAATAGGATCATCAAGAGTTAGTATTGAAGTGAAGTTTCCAGAAATGAAGACAGAACTTTTTTATTTTATTTCAAAAGTGAATTGGTTGTGATATAGGAAAACAGCTCTTGTGATTATTCCATGAAGAAAAGAGCTTGAGAGAAGGCACATTATTAATGGAAGAAGAAAGTTGAGGATGTTAGTTTTGCCTCTAGATTCACAAATAGCTGCTATCCTTTAAGCCAGAGAACATAAGTTGCCAGAAAATAAAGAAAAATGTAACAATTTTTTTTCGTATTTTGATTGCATTTTTGTTCAGTCCTTTAGGTCTTGATACAACACATCAAATATATACTTATACCTCTTGTTTACATTCTATTTTGTGGCATACTTTGGTGTTTGATTCAAAATTTTAATAAAGTCAGTGGAAGAGCTTGATTTGAGAAAGATGAGAAATGCGAAAGGCACCAAGTCCTGGAAGACAATGGTTGAGTTATTTTGCCTTCCTATCTGCAACTTTTCTCAGATGGTTTCCAATTGGGACAGCAGGAAAGGCTGAATTTTTTTAAATCCATTTTTTTTTTTTTTTTGTAGCTATAGTGCAGTTTCTAGCAAATCATTTACAGTGCCAAATGAAAACAAACTTCTTGGTCTTTAAATTAGAATAATAGTGAGAGGGTCAGCGACAGCTGTGGCACTTGTGGATTAAGAAAAACTCATCTGTAGTATGGAGAGCTGATCCTGAAAGATAAAAAATTGTCACTGGGTTTTATTCCATACAAGATAATTAATGATGACGAATCTTGATTTTTTTATTTATACATTTTGAACATATTTCAAGATGAGCAGGTACACTACTTGATATTTGTATCTGTGCTAACCTTGGCATGTAAATCATTCCTCCTCTATTCCATAAAACCCAGGAGTGGAGTGACACTCTTCTCTTTAAGCCAATAACTGAGTTGATTCGTAGGCCTGCTCTTATCATTATTATTTAAATCCTCCATTACATAAAACTTTTCATTTTCCCTCATGATCATCAATAATGCCTGCATTAACTCTCAGGTTCATGGGACCAAAAAATTAAAGTGAAGAAGTTCCTGTACTTTGAGAATGTCTAGATGATTTTTTTTTTCAAATTAAATGTTGACTATACTCATTCAAACCACACAGAGGAAAAACCATTTCTCTCTGTCTTTCCCAAAGCTAAGAAGCTGCTTTCTGTGTTTTATGTGTATGTTTATTTGTATTTTTATATTTATCTCTCTCACTTACTCACTGGCTTGCTAAACAAGTCTTAGTACAGCAAATAGTCAATTGGTATTTTGGGAAAGTATTTATTGAAAATATCGTGGGACTGTTTTCACTGTATTTCTGTGCACACATTGTATATGAGGTTTGGAATATATGTGGCTTTCCAATTTCAAAAACCACTCTAGGAGGCGTGGGTACTGTGGTCAGAGTTTTGGGGTCTAGGTGAGTATGTAGACATCCAACAGCCATTAATTCTGTAGTTTTTCTCTGGTGGCAGAGCTGTACTCATGTTTATGGTAGAGATGACATGGCTACATTTATTAAGTTACAGAAAGCTTTTATTTTGTTGGACTTCTACAGCAAAACCACAATGATACCTTAGACTGAGACAGCCCCCTTGCCCTCACCTCAGCTGCTCTTTGATTCACCACAGCTTCAGGGACACCCTTGATTGCTTCTGCTCATTAAGAAAAAGGTATAATTGTTTTTGTTTACTTATGTCTTGAAAAACATTAAAGAGTTTTGCTAAAATAAACAAACCCAAAAGTTAGTTGACAAAAAAGCCTCAAAAACATTATGGAGACTTTTGGTGAAATGGGTTAAACCAGAATTATATTTAGTCCTTAGACTGGTAACTTGACATAGAAAAAGTAACACTTAAGTATTTTGAGGTTGGTGCATAAGTGTAAGTTAAAGGGGAAAAAGAAAAGAGTTACCAAATTTAGGCAGAACTCAGAGAAAAATGGTTCAGACAGTAATTGTCAAGAGGTTCTTTTTTCCTTTCAACTTTCAGGGACTTTAAAACCTCAAATGGTCCAAAAGACTTTCATATTCCTTCATCCTTTGGTTTCTGAGGTTGAACACTTCTAAATCTTTTAAAGTCTCAGACTGTTTTCAACTCTGTCATGTGTCTCTTAAATGGATTTACATGCATGTACATATATGCATGTATTTTTGCCAATTCTACAGCCTTAAAGATAGAGTTCCCCTAACCTCATAATTGGTGAAGTTTAAAAAATAGAAGCCAAGATTAATCATTTGTGAATGCAGCAAATGGAAGGGAATAACATACATATATAGGTTGGAGATGATTTCTATAACATAATTAGAATGAACAGAATAAAAATTGAAAGTTAAGCTTATTATTTAAAAAAATAGTGATAAATGTAGCAGTATGGTAAAGTGATGGTGTTAGCAAGGTTGGGTAAGAATTTAAACACACTGACCAGTCCCTGCAAGTCAAAAACTTATTATCAGTTAGTATGGTATTAGATTAGTGTGGGGATTAGACAATGTTAACCTTTGCTAAGCAAGAGATGGTCTGAGCTAATAGTATTTTAAAAGTTTAGAGGTGGATATGTGTGCTTAGATGGACTAGAAATAAAGTATTTCAAGCATACTTAAGCATTCAGTAGCATCTGTTTACATAAATAGCATTTGATGATGTTAATTATAGTTTGGTCCTATCCATTTGTTTAAAAATAAAATTCACTAAGGATTCTGAGTAGATATTTATTAAAATAAGAACAGTGCATTCAGCCTTACATTTTACTGCAGCATCATTTAGTTGCTAGGGAAAGATCAGATGTTCATTTAAAAACACTTTTGATAATTCTGTAGAAAAGGTACTTATTAGTTATTCCAGTGCTATGAAGATTAGATGAAAAACCATCTGAAAATGCAAGTCCTACCTACACTTACAATGTTATTATCATCTTTAACAGTGCTTACTTCTGTATTCATACTTAATTCATTTATTTGTTAGTTATATTATAAATTTTTTCCTGATTAAAAGAATGCATCTTCATTTTAAAAAAATTGGAAAAAACAGAGGACAGAGAAGATTCATGTATTACTCCATCACTGTGAAAATTTTAGTGTTCTTACTCTCGTCTATGTGTATGTATGTGTATATACATATACATGCAGATGTATGTATTTTTGTACATAGTCTACCTTATGTTGTATATAATTAAAGCTACTTTTTTCTTCTTCTTTTTTTTTTTTTTTTTTTTTTTTGAGATAGGGTCTTTGTATGAGACCTAGGTGTTCGAAATCCTAGGCTCAAGACAGACTCCTGCCTCAGTCTCTGGGATGACAGATACACATAAGCACACCCAGCTTGAAACTTGTTTTTTCAAATTAAGAAATATATTCTAAGAGGCATCCAACATTTTCTTATTTTAATAAATAAAATGTAGTAAGGAGAGCAATTAAGTGAATAATGCTCTGCACAACTAGAAAACCATACAGGACTCTGGGTGGGGGGGACATTATAGCTGTAGACAAGTCAAGGTGATGCTCTACAACTAAAACCCGCTACAAAGACAAGAAGGAATTCATTAAGATGGAAGAGTTGAAAAGGTGATGTTCTAAGGGGTCAAATAGCCCTTCAATTTATTGTTTTGGATTGTTTTTGTCATCCTTGGGCATCATTAACAGGACTTTTCTTCCTCCTCCATCTTTCTGTGGTATGGTCTCGTTTACATCTTTGGCTTTTCAATCATAGGAGATTCTAGGTTATATAATTGTGGGCTGATGTGGACATAAGAACAAAAAAGTATAAAACTGATGTTTTACAAAGTAATAAAGTCCATGCTGTGACTCAGGATCAGAGGTTGATTCCACCTAGTGGCTTCAGCCTCTTCACCTGTGGCTCCAACATTGCCACTAGAAAAGGAGAGGTAGAGGAAGTACATCTCTTTGTCTTGTAGCTATCTCAGTCCGAGAGTCATGTGTCAGACTTGGCTTGACCCTAATCAAGGGAGGGTGGAAAACAGAATATGAGGTGTATCAATCAGTCAGTGTTCAACCAGAGAAGCAGTACCAGCAGAAAACACAGGTATTAATTAATTACTACAAAAATGCATTATACAGTTGTGGGGTTGGGTAGGCAAGGCTGAAATCCACAGTGGAAGTCACCATCAAGAGAAGGTTACAAGCAGGCTGAAACTGACCAGTAGACCCAAAGCTGCTATCCATAGGCTTGCTTTTCTCTCTCAGGTAAGCTTTGACTCTGTTGTTAAGGTCTTTTAAATGGTTCAAAATTATCCAGGATGATTTCCCTTACTTAAACTGGTTATGGACCTTTTATTACATTCACAAACTCCCTTCATATAACACCTAGAAGTTAGTATTTGACTGAACACTAACCTAAATTGCTAAGTTAACACATCACAGAAAAGGAATTACAAGGGAGCATGTGGAATAACAGGTAAGCTTTAATGGTCCTTGAATATGAGATGCTTATATTAGGTCCCACGAGTCATTAGTCATTAATGACTAAAACAACAGCAAAAAAAAGTTGTGAAAAAAAATATAGATCAATGGCCCTGTGAGTGATGTGTGCAGACGTAAGAAGACAATCTTTTAACCATACAATATGTACATTTCATCTAGCCTGAATTAATTGAGAATTAAGGATATTTAACCTAGAAAAAATTTATCTGATTTTTAGAAACCCATCAAGAACTCACAATATCTCATCATACCAAATTATTCTAGCAGAAGTTGTTTTGCAATTTTGTTTAATTGTAATTAAATTTCTGTGCATATTTTTCTTTTCTTTTCTTTCTTTTTTTTTTTTTTTTTTTTGTGGTACCGGGGATTGAACTCAGGGGCACTCGTCCACTGGGTCACATCCCCAGCCCTTTTTTGTATTTTTATTTAGAGACAGGGTCTCACTGAGTTGCTAAGTGCCTTGCCACTGCTGAGGCTGGCTTTGAACTCGCGATCCTCCTGCCTCAGCCTCCCAAAGTGCTGGGATTACAGGCGTGAGCCACCGCGCCCGGCTTTTCTTGTTTTTCATTCTACATATTCTACTATGGTACAGTTATCCCTAAGCATCTCAGCACATTTTTTAGGCTCATATTATTAGTCTGAACTGCTCTATATCCTTATTCTTAATACTCAACATTTGGGATTTTAGTTGAAGTTAAATTTACCTCTTAGTTATCTTCCTTTCTTTTCTTATACCTCTTGGCATCACCTTTATACTCCTCTTCTGCTTCTCATTAGCAATCCACTAAGCTGAATCTCTTTGGTTTGGCTACAAGCAAGATGACTTTAGTTCAGTAACTCCATTTTACTATAAGAGAGTTGGTCCTCCCCATTGTCCAAGTCACGACTGTCATCAGAGTCACCTGTGATGGCTGATCTGTTTCATATGCCTCCCTGTGATTAAAATAATATTTACCAGGATTTGGCCAGACACTAATGTGGATGGAACATGCAGTTTTCTGTCTGTATTTACTTTCTGTATATACCCTGTGTATTACCTGAGCAGAGAAAAAGAAAAACATAAAAAGACTTTTCCAGCAGACATCAGTTCTACCAGGTGAGGAGACAAAAGTAAGCCCTTTATGGCCAAGTTTTACTAAGCCTTTCTCTCTTGGAAGTTGCTCTTTGCCAATCAGGCAATAAGTCAGAACTAAAAGCTATAAGAGACAGACAAAGTGATGCAGAATTAATGAACTTCTTTGTGCCAAGGTACAGAAATAATATTGGGGCAGTAAACATTTTAGCTTTAAGGTCAAACTTATTCCACCTTGGGACCACTATTAGATTAGTAAGTGATTTTTCAGTCATAGAAAGCCATTTTAGGTGATCTTTAGAGATTATGCTCACTAAGCCAAAGTATATACTTTTCCTTCATTATCTACTGGGTCAAGATCTTACCTTATTATAACATACCTGAATATAGATTTTCATTGCAGAATATAATTAGTGCATGGTCTATTGAGTAAGCAATATACATTTTTAAAATTATCTAAACACCTCTTTACATGCCAACTCTGGTGATAATTACCAAATGTCTATATCTAGAAAAACAGGCAATTCAGAAATATCAATTTGTGCTATTATTTATGATACACATGTGCTAGTTTTCCCTAAATATAGACATTTGGTAATTATCACTGGGACTATTTGTTACAATTCCAAAGTAGATACCAATGAAATAGAAATATAATTTATTTGGTAAAAATGTAAATGCTGAAAAATTCTCATTATCTTTTTGTAGAGTACAGTTCTTAGTTTCCTATTCATATTTCATGTAATAATTTTGGATTAGCCATCTGGTTTGTTGAGGGTTGAAAATCTGTTTAACACCAACGCAGAATTTTTGTTAAAAAATAAAACAAGTTACACAGAAATTACAAATGTTTTTCAGGTATTTCACAATGCTAATAATGAATGACTTTTAGGAGATAGCATACAATTCACACCTTTATCTTTAACACCCCCTCCCCCTTTGGTGTAATTTAGGTTCACCTGCAGCATTGTTTTGAAACCTATTTTTCAGAGATGTGTCAATCTAAATGGTTCATATATAACAAGTCTTACCAAAAATCTGTGTTGGCCCACCCACATATTTTTTCAGTACCTTTATTTCTCTTGTCCAAATGTTTAGCTGGGTGGATTGGATAGAGCATTTTCTCAATGA
Organism: Tamias sibiricus; assembly: GCA_025594165.1. Lineage (NCBI taxonomy): Eukaryota > Metazoa > Chordata > Mammalia > Rodentia > Sciuridae > Tamias > Tamias sibiricus. The sequence continues at coordinate 94,866,631 of CM046662.1, forward strand.
TGCCAAATCTATATCCCTGAGATTGAATTACCTCCTCTGTACCCCATGTCTGCAAATAGATTGCAATCTTCTGTTACTCATCCTGGATGGATAGTTGGCCCACACTTGGGAGAGGAGGAAGCAGAGAGTAGATTTATTGGTAGAAATCCATCACTTCATCCATATAAAAACCTTGAAATATGTACCTCATAAAAAGTTTGAGGATTGATACTTTTTGACTTCAAGAATTAAAAAATATAATAATCAAAACAATGTGGTATTAGTCAAAAATAAACAAATACATCAGTGGAAAAGAACAGAGAGCCTAGAATAGACTCATCTAGGTATTTTCAGCTGATCTTTGACAAAGAGCAAAGACAATACTTAGAGAAAAGATAATCTTTTTCAAAAATAGTGCTGAGACAACTGGTCATCCACATGCAAACAATTAATCTAGACACAAACCTTAAAACTCTTCAGAAAAATTAACTATAAATATATCACAGAAGTAAAACCCCTAGAGGATAACATAGTAGGAAATATAGATGATCTTGAGTTTGACAATCACTTTTAAGATACGATGCCAAATGAATGAAACATGAAATAAAGGATTGGTACATAAAAGTTCATGAATTGTTTCTGCTCTGAACAGACACTGTCAAGAAAATATAAAGGTAAGTGACAAATCATGTGAAAATATTTGCAAAAGATTTATCTGATAAAGAATTACTATCTGACACATACAAAAAACTCTTTAAAATTCAGTGATAAAAACAAACAACAACTTGATCAGAAAATGGGCTGAAGACCTTAGCAGTCTCCTTATCAAAGAAGATACGCGGATGGCAAGTGAGCATTTGAGTGGCATCCTAGGCCATTACATAAATGCAAATTAAAATGAGATATCACTGCCGCGCGCGGTGGCACACGCCTGTAATCCCAGCACTTTGGGAGGCTGAGGCAGGAGGATCGCGAGTTCAAAGCCAGCCTCAGCAATGGCGAGGCACTTAGCAACTCAGTGAGACCCTGTCTCTAATAAAATACAAAAAAGGGCTGGGGATGTGGCCCAGTGGTCGAGTGCCCCTGAGTTCAATCCCGGTACCAAAAAAAAAAAAAAAAAAAAAAAAAAAAAGAGATATCACTGTATGCCTATCAGAATGGGTAAAAATCTAGAACAAGTACAATACCAAACACTGGTGCAAATGCGGAACATTAGGAACTCTCATGCATTGCAGAAACGCAGTATAGTACAACCATTTCGGAAGACAGTTTGGCAGTTTCTTAAAAACTAAACATATGATCCAGCAATTACACTCCTTGGTTTTTGCTCAGAGTTGAAAACTCACATCCACACAAAAACCTGTACATGGATGTTTATAACAGCTTTATTCCTAACTGCCAAAACTTGGAAGCAACCAAAATATCCTCCTGTAGGTAAATGGATAAATGAGCTGTGGTCTATTCAGGCAATGGAATATTATTCAGCACTCAAGAAATAAGCACTTAATTCATGAAACGACATGGAAAAAATTAAATGCATGTTACTAAATGAAAGAAACCAATCTGAGGGGCCTATACATGGTACAATTTCAACTATATGAAATTCTGGAAAAGGCAAAACTATAGAGATAGTGCAAAGATCAATGTTTTCCAAGAGTTACAGAGGGAGAGGAATAAATAGGTGGAAAACAGAGGATTTCTAAGACTGAAAATACTCAAGTGATACCATAATGGTGGAAACATGTCATTATACATTTATCTAAACCCACAGAATATGCAACACCAAGAGGGAAGCCCTAGTACAACCTATGACCTTTGGGTAATAAAGATATGCCAGGATAGGTTAATCATATGTAATTAAAGTACCTCAAAAGTACCACTCTGCAGGAGAATATGGATTGTCTTGGCCCAAAGATGATTACCACACTCACAATAAGCTTGCTTTCAGACAGCCATGGAAGCTCTGTGAGGAGTGGTAGGTTAACTTGTTACAAGAGTTTGAAATAATGACCGATTTCACTTTGATAGGAGAAGAATGGACAGTTTTAACCCACTATCTCTCATTTAATCTTCTAACCCCTGAGAAGAATAAGACCAGAGGGTTGCTTCTTCCCTTCTAAGAGTATGATTTTTGAGGAAATGTATGCATAGATGCATATTACATTTAGAAAAGATTTAGAATACAGCCTTACGTACCTTCCATCTTCGGAGTTTCTTTTCCTTGTCTCCTCCTTAATCTTTTCAATCTGGCAAGAAATGAAGATTTATCCATGTATTACTTGTAGGCCAGCAGTTGCAGTGCTCTTAGTAAGAGTTGGTTTTTGTGGTGGATGTTAAATTGGCTATTGTGGAAAATAAGAAAGAATTCAAATGAGTTAGAAGGTTACTAAGTGGCTATGTGTGCAGACTAAGTGTTCTTACCCAAGCTACAGGCAGGTAGTGAGTGTTGCAGACAACACCAGCTGCTTGATGAAAATACTAAGCATTTAGCACTGTATTAGCTTATCTCTGCAGATAAAGGTACACTGGGCCCTACAGGCTCATCAGAATGCCCACAATGTATGAAATGTGGTAAAATACACATGGTCCATTCAGAGAGGAATGTTCTAATCAGAGTCATGTAGGACTACATGTCATATTCTAATCCCTTTACACAAGAAAAGTGATTCTTATCTCCACCATTTTACTGGGGGCAATTTTTGTCACTGATTGTTTAGGGATATGAACATAAAAGTACCTCTGAATAAAATGATCAAAGCTTATGAGATCTCAGGCGATGTTCAAATGCACTTGGCAATGGATTATGTCCTACATTCTTGTCTATTTTCCAAGGGTGATATAGTTAACATAAGTTTCTGTGTTTCCTTCTGAAAGATGATGTCATTTCTACCTAAATGATGGAGGAACTTCAATAGAAGGGCCTGTAAATGGCTGGGTGGGAAGCAGACACCACCAGCACTACCAGACAGGGTTAACTGTGGTTTGGCTCAATAGAAGATATTCTTCATAGGGCTTATATTGTCTGAATATTTTTAAATTTTTTTATTTGTTCTAATTATTTATACATGACAGTAGAATGAACTTTGATACATCATATATAATGGAGTGTAATTTCTCATTCTTCTGGTTGTACATAATGTACAATCACACCTGTTGTATAGCTATACATATACACAGGGTAATAATATCTGATTCATTCTACTAACTTTCCTACCTCTATACCACCTTCCTTCCCTTCACTCCCCTCTACTTAATCTAAAGTAACTCTATTCTTCCCTAGCCACCCCATTGTAAATTAGCATCTGCATATCAGAGAAAACATTCAGCTTTTGGTTTGTGGGAATTGGCTTATTTGGCTTAGCATGATATTATCCATCTCCATCCATTTACTGGGAAATGCCATAATTTCATTCTTCTTTAAGGCTGAGCAATATTCCAGTGTGTGTGTGTGTGTGTGTGTGTGTGTGTGTGTGTGTGTACACACACCACATTTAAAAAATTCATCTCTTGAATGGCACCTAGGTTGGCTTTGTAGTTTAGCAATTGTGAATTGATCTACTATAAACATTGATGTGGCTGCATGACTGTCATATGCTGATTTTAAGTCCTTTGGATATAAACCAAGAAGTGGGATAGCTGGGTCAAATGGTGATTCCATTCCAATTTTTCTGCGGAATCTCCATACTGCTTTCCATAATGGTTGCACCAATTTGCATTTCCACCAGCCATGTATGAGTGTACCCCTTCCCCACATCCTCGTCAACATTTATTGTTGTTTGTATTCTTGATAATTGCCATTCTGACTGTGGTGAGATGAAATCTTAGAGTGGTTTTGATTTGTATTTATCTAATTGTTAAAGATGTTTAACATTTTTTTTCATATATTTATTGATTGATTGTATTTCTTCTTCTGTGTCTGTCCAGTTCCTTAGCCCATTTATTGATTGAGTATTAAATTCTACACTGGGCAGAAGAATCTGGATTTAAAGGAAGTGAATCAGTACTTCTGTTTCCTGGAAGTTCTATGGCTTCAGTTTTGTGTTTCTTCTTTGCTAATTGTAAAATGAAAGTGCAAAGTTTTATACATAGCATAAACTCTGTACCTATTGGTCCATATTGATGCAAAAGGCAGTTAAGGGCATTGCTTTCAGAATTAATGTCTGAATCACTCTGTTGCCAAATATAAAGAACTTAATTTTGTGTAGCTTTTCCATTCTGACTCCAGGTTGTATCATTTTATTTTTGGTCTATAACATCCATGTTTTAGTCAGCTTTTTTTCTCTACTGTGACTAAAAGATCTGACAAGAACAATTGTAGAGAAGGAAAAGTTTATTTGGGGGCTCACGGTTTCAGAGCTCTCAATCCATTGAAGGCCAGTTCCATTCTGTGGGGTTTGAGGTGAGGTAGAATAACATGGCAGCTCACATGATGACCAGGGAGCAGACAGACTCTATTCCTCCACTTACCAGGTACAAAATATATATGTCAAAGGCATATCCCCAGTGACACACCTCCTCCACCCATACCCTACTCACCTCAATTATCACTCAGTTAATTCCATCAGGGGATTAATTCACTGATTGGCTCTCATAACACAATCATTTTTCCTCTAGACACTCTTGCATTGTCTCACACATGAGATTTTATTGGACACCTAATATTTAAACCATAACAGTCCACATTGAATTATTTCTCCAGGTGCAGGAATCTTGAGTCCCAGACTGTAGGTGAAGTAGCCTTCCCTACATGTTCTGTCAGGTTAAGTACAGGCAGTCAGCTTTTGAGAGTCCAGCAGGGTAAAATCCTTAGAAGTTTCTGTATGCCAAAATGTATTTTTAAAGCTTCCTCTATTTATAATCTCTAATCCTTCATTTCAAGGCTGTTAGACACTGCCCTTTTATGAAAGCTGTCCTTTTGAATGCTGATGTTAGAACCAAAGTCTCAAAGCATCATAGAAGCCACTCTTCTTCCCTAGCTCTAAGCTTTAGGGTTAGTTTTAATAGCATGTCAATAGTGAAACTGCACTAGTTACTGCAGGCTAAGACTAATTCAAAACTAAATAGGATTGGGAATGCCAAATTGGTGTGATTATATCATTAAACTACAATTGTCTGCCTTCACGCACTCCTGTGCTTAATATTGGTGCTGACAATAATAAAAATCATAATTCCCTTTCACAGGAAATGCACAGCTCTTCAAATGATCTCATTACAGCATCCCTGAGAAGCATCCTCAGAAAATATCTCAATCTCTGTTTCCCTAATCGAAACACTGATCTTCACTGAATCAAAACATGAAACAAATTTTCAGAAGTCAGAGTGTTTTAACTCTGGGATAAGTGTTCACTCCAGTTAGAGCAACTCAAGGGAAACTGCACAAAAATAACACAATTTTGTCACCTTATTCTAATGTTATTAACATTTACATAAATGACAGATTCCTTTTCTAAAAAATAAAACACTATCTCTTTATCCTAAATCTATTTGAGCGTTAAAGCTAAAACCTAGACAATATTCTTGAAGTAATAGCAAAGGCTAACAGCCTTGAATAATACTAATGTATTGTTTTAATCAGATATAAATCTCTTAAATTTTATCTCGCTTGTCTCCATTTTATAGAAAAAGTTCTGCATACTTAGCACAGACTCATCAGTTCTTAGAGCTGCTTGGACTGTGAGGAGTGGCCACATTCAGACCACATTATCAGAGGGTTCTTTATCCTCTATTACATCTGCAAATTGAATGCCATTAATGCCTAGATTTAGTAACCTCGAGAGACAGCCTGCACTAGATAGGGATTTTGCTCCCAAGGTACTGCATGATTATGTTGTGAGATATTTGCAGAGAGGTTTATTTTGGGCTGGGTGAAATTAGCATCTTTGTTTACAAGAATACCAGCTCACTGATCAAGTTAAAGTACATGCCTAATAACCAGCATTTCTTAGGCTTTTATGTTGCCCTTAATTAGACTCTTCAAAGTTAATTAGGGGAACAAATGGTACTTTTTGTTCTTTTAAGTCCCCTTTAACAGCTTCTCACACATAAAATGTTCCCACATTTATAGGTAGTTTGGCTTCTGCTTTAAAACTACTGGTTAACTGCTCATTGGTTAACTCTTCCCTCATTCACAGAATGAAATCCACTCTACTTTTCTTGAGTGCCTTTGATTCCCTCCCCCCCCCATTTTTTCTTCCAATTTTCAACCATAACATGGTTTATTTTTAGGTATAAAAATTATTCATTAAATTTTTTGTGATTGTTTGGGAACAGCGTTTTGGTCAAGGCTTAGAAACTGGCAAAGCTAAATTTGTGGAACATGTAGAGAGACTAGGACAGCATTTGCCTTTGAAATTGCCCAGAAAGATAGAGTTTCCACACCCCCCATCCCTAAGCACCATGTGATGATGAGGGATATGATACTGTTTTCATTTGAATTAAGATGAAAATGATTGGCTTTATTTTGATACCTATTATACTTTTGAATATTTTTCTTTAATAAAGAGCTTATTACATGCAGAAAGCTGGCACTCAAGATAACAATCCTAAGGATGTGAGGTTTTTTTCAGCCATGATGTCTGTCTCCTTTGTGCCACTAATGGTAATATGAGACTATTAGAAGTGAACCGAGTAAATGAGAAATAGTCTTTGCTTTAGAGCAGGAGTCTGTCACTCTTCTGGCAACCCTGCCGAGAGCTACACATCAAAGCTACCACACTGTGCTAATAGTGTCACTTATCCCACAGCCTTTACACTGTCCCATATGCAGTTACTATGCAGGGGGTGTGCACATGAGGGTGAGAGGGGAGTTGACAATGTGCTAGAAGAAACCGTAGGAGATAAACCGAATGTGATTTATCACCTCTAATCCTTGCGATGGAAAACATTTAGGAAGAACAAATAATTGAGATCTCTGAGAAATATATTTTTATTGAAAATAAAGCCCTTGATTTAATTAGGAACCTAAAAATGTAGGAATAAAATATTTTTTAAAAAGTCACAAGAAAAATCCTTCATGTTTATATAATTGGAAGAAAGAAATCACACTTTAAAAGAACCTCCTTAAAACTACTTAGTTTTGATTATATGCCTGGAAGAATGTAAAAGAAAAAAAAGAGCCTTCATTATTGTTTTTTATATGGCAATCACAATCACAGATATCTACATAACTCAAGTTGTTGAAACAAAAATATTTCTATTAAACTGAAAGCAATTGGCAATAATGTTATCTATATTCCACTTACTGCTGTCTTCCTTTCCTGGTTAATATTGTTTTTGTTGCATTTGAAATGTTTTGTCATCATTGTTTTTATATTTAGTAATCACTGAACAGCAGCAGATTGACAGGTTGGGAGAGTGAGAACCATGCCTGCACTGGAAGCGAAGTCAGGCACAGCCCCTCCAGCCAGGGGAGGCGAAAGGATACCTCCCATACCTGTACGACTGCTACCTACTTGAGGATCTTTCCAAGGCCTTAGCTAAATACAACAGCCTTATTTCTAGGTCAGTCTATTCAATTTTTCTCTTACAAACTGTGCTGGCTGTAAATACTTCTGGAGTCTTTAAAACTGTCTAAAGAGTTTGGGAAAAATGGGAGGGAGAAATTTAAATGGCTGAGTGGAAGCTTGCCTTTATGTTTCAGATGGACAGTTAGTACCAAACAATCTTTATGAGACCGAGGAGAATAAAATATAAGCATGTTAGAGAAAATATTTGCTAAAGGCAGATAAAGAATAGAAAATGAACAAATCAACCCCCTTTACTCTTTCAAATTACCTGAGGGCTGCTTTTGCGGAGTTTTGACAGACCATTTTCCCTCTTATTTGGAGGTCAAGTCTCACAATTTCATGTCATTGGGACAAAACTTTTAAGCAATGAAGGAAGAAATCATAGCAGGGATGTGCTGAAGTTTCCACATTTTAAATCCAGAGGACTCTCTGAGCCCATCCTTTGGTTCATTTTTAATTTTACAGTTTTAGTTTAGAGAGTGATTTTATTTACAGACAATAATGAGCCTTTGATTACAAAGAGGTCTGACAGGTGACACTCTCTTAACAAAGATTGAGAAAGGGATGCTTTAAAAATCATTTTAACAAAAAAGGAAAAACAGAAGAATTTTGTAGCTTTTCAGTAGAGTCAGGGAACCCTGTGGTCTGATACTTTACTTCCATATAGGAAAATACCGTCTCAAAATGAGGTGAATTGTGTCAAATCCAGAAATCTCTTTCTCTTCTCTTGGTCTCATCTCAGTTGTCAGCATCATAGCTTATTGTGGTCACAATCTTCCTCAGGCTTCCCAATCCTTCCCTCCTTTCTTATCCAATCAGCCACCAAGTCTGACCAATTCTTCCTCTTAAGGGTCTTCTCATTAGAGGTCCTTGTCCTGGCTGCCACTGTTTTGTTTTGAGTGACTACCGAGTTAAGGCCTTATTCTTCCTTCATATTTCTCCTTCAATCCCATAAGTTAAGAGAGTATTTATACATAGGCTCAAAGTGCTTGACAGCAGGGGCCGTATACTTAATTATTTTTCTGGAGGCAATCAATTGGTGTCTCTGTTCTAATCTGTCTATCCTGTCAGGAATTGCTTCTGAAATCAAAAGCTGGTGCTAGCTACCTTGTGCCATTCCACTCTTATATCATCTCCAAAGCCTTCTGGGAGGGAGAGATGCATCATGATCAAAGCCTGCCCAATCTTTTCCTCTGCAAACCTTGCCACCTTCATCTCTTCTCATCTCCCACATGCCCCCTACGCGTCAGCCACAAGAACGTCTCACTATTTTCTAAATATGTCACTCTTTCAAACTCTGTTTTATCCCAGATGCTGTTGCTTTTCCTGGGGTGCCCTTCCTTCCTTTCTCCACACAGTGAAACGCCAACTCATACTGCAAGACCCAGCTCAAATGCCATCTCTTTTCTGAAAACTTCCCTTCTCCCGTGCAGAGCTGCATGCTCCCTTTCAGGGTTTCACTGGCCTTTAGTGTACATCTCTGTTGGGATAGAGCAACAGACCTCAGCACAAAGGGCCCTGACTTAAATGTCTCTGGTCCTCCTCTTGCTGCGGAGAGACCCATAAGGCCAATACATATGCCACATAGAATCTTACCCACTCCTTTCATAAACCATATCTAGATACCTGAAACCATAGAATTCTCTACTGAAACAGTCCCAATCCCTTTCCAGTATCTGCCTGAGTTCTTCTTCCTGAGTCTTTATATCTGATAGCTAGTTGTCCTTGAAGTTGGTATGAACACCACAAGATCTGAGCAATGGAAGGAATGTTGATGAAACTTGGACTTGTTGTCTAGGATGTCCACACACCTGTGACCAAGACCTCCCATGATAAAACCCAGTTGTGTAGGATGGCTACAGTCCTGGAGCTACAGATCAGCTTTTTAGATGACATTATTTTCCAGCCTACACCTCTGAGGAATCCAGGAATTCTTAACTTGAACCTGATAGTTCATCTTGTTAAGAAGGTATATTAGTCAATGTAGAAGAATAAAATGCATTTTACTCAACTGTTAGCTTAATTTGTAACTTTTAAATATTTAGACATCTGGTATGTGGGACTCCATTTGTCTTCTTGTTTGGGTCTAGCAAGTGCTAGGAGTAGGTTTGCTTTTATCATAATTATTCCTTCACATCCTTATCTCCCTTACTAGGTTGAGTTTTGGAAGGGCTGAGACTCTTTATTTTTCTTTTAAATCAATAGTAAACATCTTGCACAGCATATAATAATCCCCTAAAGTACATTTTTTATATAATAAATTATATTCCTAACACCTGATTTATAAAAACAGGAATGTGCATAACACATTTTAAAGAATGGTTTCTAAATTGGTTAAATTAAAAAACAAATCAACTGTATGATAACTTCAGAAAACAACTAGTTGTACAATTATTCTCAGACAACAAAGGATCAGTACATGATTTTAGGAGTGAGAATATAAAAGGTGGAGTTTATTAGCACCAAAACAGATCCTATGCCCCCAAGTGCTATTATACATTAAATTCACAATAATATATTGAGAATAAAAGCCATGGTGCCTCTAAATGTGTGTTTAGCCATGTATGTGAATGGAAAAACAGGATAAAAGGGTTAATAAGAATTAACTCTTCAGGATAGACACCCTTCCAGGGGTTTTACTGTCATTGTCTTCCTCAATTCTCATGACATTATGAAACACATATTATATTGTTAGTCCTTTTCGATAAATAGGAAATTAATAATTCAGCAAATTTTAGTCATTTTCTCCAGGTCACGAAATTTATAGTCAGAAGAGTTGAAATTAGATCCCAGGTCTAAAGGTCAAGTTTCTTTTGCCCAGAGCTGGTAACCATAAATATTATTAGGGTGAATTTACTTTGGACGTTGTCATTTATCAAAACTTGATGTTTTTGGTGCCACTGGGACAAGTATGAGGCCTGCACCTATGAAATAGCATCATTCTTTCAGAAAATAGCAATTTGTACTAAATACAGAACATCAGAATAGGCAGTGTGAATAGCTATAAAAGAAGTACATTCATACACGCATGGGTATGTACCAATGAATATATGGGTGTAGGGGTCCAACTTGATTTTACTTCTGCCATCCTGAGTCAGAAGTACCATGATAGCCTCTGAGTAACCCTGGTCTATTTTTTTCTGCATATTTCCAAGCATACTTAAAAACAAAATAACAAAACAAAAAAACTCACAGAACCATCAGAATATTACATGGAGCTTTGTGACTATCACTAGCACCATCAGTGCCAGGAATGTGCTTGATGTCCGTGATGTTAGCTTGAGATAAACCAGATACATTCCAATGTGGATGAAAATCACTTTTGTCCTGGCCACTCTACAAGTCCCCTCCCTCTGCCCCAAGTTATGAAGATTCACTGGTCTCACTGTTACTTGACCATGCTTCTGTCAGTATGTCCTCAGTAAATGGCAGTCTATGCAATTTTGGATCTGTCTGCTACTTCCTTCAGTATCAAAGGTCAGATCTCCTCAGCCAGGACAGGATTTTTCTTGAACAATGGGTGTATGTGTATCTATTTCTCGGTTTTTGACTACTACTTATTACCCAAAATACATTAACTAAGAATTCTACTTTTATAAGAGATGGTTAATGAAAAAACAAACAAACAAATCAAATGAAAGTGTATAACTCCCAGGGTATAATCTAGTATACATAATCTATGGGCTCAACCTTAGTCCTAATGCACGGATTGCTTCCCTACTGGATGAGGATAACTTCATATACTCCATGGTCATCTTTGGTGTTGTCGTTGCCTTGGGTCTTTGCCAGATTCAGTCACGGGGGTAAGCAGCGTGGAGGTCAAACACAGATTCCAGGAGCTGGGTGGAAGCAGGCACTTGGTGACAGGCCTGCAAGCTCCTTTATTGTGGAAGCCTCTTAATTTTTTAAAAGCCCCCTGCCCAATCATATTACGCCACGGTGGGTAAGACCACCAAGTTCTCCCCTAGGTTTCCTTGGCAATACTTGCATAATTTGTGGGGAAGGGGTTTCCTCCATCGGCTGGCCAGAGCAAACATTCCTTCCTGCAGGTTTCTAACTGTGGGGGAGGGGGTTTTTACTCCATCCAGCCAGAGCCGAATGCTCCTTCCTACAGATTTTTCCTGTTAGGCCTGTATGTGTATAGGTTTTCCTTATACACTTGAGACATTCACAGCTGCCAGCCAGGAACTGGGAGTTTCTCCTACACTTTGGCACCATGATATCCTCAATAATCAATGTCTGAATCATATTGATCTTAAACCTGACAGAGATAGGAAAAATACATCCATAAATATATTTGAGGAAAAGGGGTTATGACAAATGAAAATTAGCTTCTTCTTTTAATCTCATCCCACTATAACATGTTTTTATTTCTTTTCTGCATTTTGTCTAGTAAAATAGTTCTTTCAAAAATGCTAGAGGGGGCATGGGGTCGTGGCTTAGTGGTAGAACACTTGCATTGCATGTGTGAGGCACTGGGTTTGATCCTCAGCACTGCATATGAATAAATGAATAAAATAAAGGTCCATCAACAACTAAAAAAAAAAAAAAAAATCCATGCTAGAGGACATGGATTCATAGAAAAGGTAATTTGAGGATTTTTAACAAACAGTTGGTCAATTATTCAAATTTTCAAAAGACTTAACCTAATTAACCATTTCCATTCCATCCATAGTTATAGATTGTACACTAATTTGGACAAACACATCATTTGTTACAGGGGAGAATAGTGGTCTTCTGAACAGAGCGTGACATGTCAGCCCATTAGTTTAGGACACTTATCCTGCTCTGCTAAGCCTAATGTCTCCCTAATTTCTATTCCTCCTTCACTAGAGGATACAAAAGTCTTTCAGTGTTTCTCTCTTGGAACCAGGAGGGAGTATGTGGAATAGGAAGAGTACAAAGTGCAGGAGCCCTTGTAGTATGATGTTTTTGAAGTCTCTTCTTAACTTCCTCTTGCTACTTTCCCCCTATATATTTTTTAATATTGGATTAGTCAGCTTTCTGTTCCTCTAGGAAACACCTGAGACAATCAACTTAATAGGAAAAAAAATGTTTGTCTTATAGCTTTCAATGTTCTGGTCTATGATTGGGTGGACCCATTCCTTTTAGGCCTCTAGTGGGAAGGCAGCCCATTATGATAGGAGCATATGGTATAGCAAACTGCTCATGTCCAGGAAGTGGAAAAGAAAATGAGAGAAAGAGACTACACTGCCATAATCCCCTTTGAGAGCATGACCATAACTAACAATCCAAAGAACTCCAACTAGGCCCCAACTTTTAAAGTCTCCTTCACCTCCCAACAGTGCCCATCTTGTGCCTTTAACACACAGGTTTTTGGAGGACATTCTAGACACAGACTATAATAAGCATGGACTTCTTTTTTTTTTTTTTTTTTTTTTTTTACAAAAGTAGTTTCTCATTCTAAGGAAAAAGAGAAAAAAGAAAGAAAGATTGGTTGCTGGACTTATATTAATTTTATGAATGACCTCTGTGACACAATGGCTCACTGAACAATATGGCAATGACTAGGTCTTAGTCAGCTCAGGCTACTAGAATAAAATACCATGGACTTGGTGACCTAAATAGAAATATATGTTTCTCACAGTCTGGATGTTGGAATGCCCAAGATCAAGGTGCTGGTGGATTTGATTCTTGGTGAGGGCTCTCTTCTTGGCTTATAGACTGCTACATTCTTGTTGTATCCTCCAATAGAAGATTAAGGAATTTCTGATATTTTTTTTTCTTCTTCTTGTAAGGCGCTAGTCCCAGTATAGGTATTCTTTTCTTTTCTTTTTCTTTTTTTTTTTCTTTTTTTTTTTTTTTGTGGTACCTGGTATTGAACTCAGGGGCACTCGACCACTGGGCCACATCCCCAGCCCTTTTTTTGTATTTTATTTAGAGACAGGGTCTCACTGAGTTGCTAAGTGCCTCGCCATTGCTGAGGCTGGCTTTGAACTCGCGATCCTCCTGCCTCAGCCTCCCAAAGTGCTGGGATTACAGGCGTGCGCCACCGCGCCGGCCCAGTATAGATATTCTATACTCATGACTTAATCTAAACCTAATTATACCTCAAAGGCCTTGTCTCTAATACTATCACACTGGGGACTTCAACATATGAATTTGGGGAGGACACACTCATTCAGTCCATAAGAAACCATAAGTCCTGAATTTTCTTGACCATAGAAATTAGTGATTTTCCGAGAAATGCATCTCACTTCACATTGCTTGTGCTATTATGAGTAGGACTTCTTAGTTTTCCAAGTGTTGACTTCCACATTTCTTATTCTGTTTTCAGAATTCAATAAGTAATTTGGATACCTAAAGAATTTATTGAGCAACAGATTATGTTTTAACCGCATTTTCTCTAGCCCTCACTAGTTCTCTTTTTTCCCCAAAAAATCTCTCCCCATTTTGCTCTTTCTTTTCTATTTGTTCTTAAATTAAATGTGTTTTTCATATTAAATAATTGCCAGTCTTGACCAGCACTCTGTCTAATACAGTATCACCAATGGAGAATAAGTATAGCTAAGCCTTTATTATCCAAGAATCCATGGCAAATGTTTGAATCTACTTAGTGTTTAATGATGATATTTCAAAGTTTAACCAGTCCTCGGGAATCATGAGTCCAACATGTTTTCATTATACAGATGGGGACTATTGGGATCCACCAATAAATAACTTCCATGACATTATACCCAAACTGGGATTCATTTCTGGCTCCATGGACTTATACTTTGGCTAATTATTATGGCAGTGTTTTCTTTCCCCAAAACCATTTTTTTTTTTTAAATTTTCTCTTCTTCTTCCAAGTTTGGCTCATACTTCCATTAAGAAGCGTTAAATTAAGTTTGAGGTTCAGGTGTAATTCTGCCTTGGTAGATCAGATTGGACCACACTAGTGATGAAATTAGCACAGTGTGTGCCTTGGGCTTAAAATAAGTCAAGACTAATGGAAATCATCCAGTGGACCTAAAAGCAATTTAGTACTCCTTTCTTTGATTTTCTGTTTTTTTTTTTTCCTTTCTTTCTTCTGTGATTTGGAAGAAATCTCTATATCTGGGGAGTTCTAAGTGGATCTAAAACAGGTAGGTGCTTATATTTTCTAAAGCATCACTTAAAATATTGAAAATGGTTGATGCAATAGTCAGTCATCTTTTTAATGGGTTTGGGGTAGGCGATACACACACCATGCACACACATTTCCATTTGAATAAACGTGTGTGTGTGTGTGTGTGTGTGTGTGTGTGTGTGTATGTGTGTTTAAGGTATCATGGATCATGTTTAAATCAACTTGATTCCAACTATATAGACATAGCAGAAATAAAAGGTGAAAGAGATAGGTAGGTAGTCCATGCAAATTCACTTAACTAAGTTAAACTTGGAACTGCCAAATATTGGTCATAGGAATAAAGTACCTTGACTAGGTATAGGTTTCAGTCCTATCTTTCTTTTGACTTTAAACCTCAAATAGCACCTCATTTTTGAATTAAGTCTGTATAACAAATTAACTACACTTCTGTGATGATGAGGCTATGTACTTTGGAACAGGGAATTAAAAAGCATTGCATCTCAGAATTAAATGCTCAGAAAATTTCAAACAACAGTTTAGAACCTAATTTCATGACTATTACAGAATACTCATACATAAAGATAAATTTCCACTGGTAGGGGGTGAATGTAAAACTTATTCAATTAATGAATTTTTCTTTTATTTATTTTTATTCTCATTTCTTGCCACACTCCTCTTGTTTTCTCTCCTCCTGAAATAATGGCTTTTTTTTTTTTTTTTTTTTTCCCCAGGACTTGCTGTTCTCTTGTCTGGAGTGTTGCTCCTCAAGAAAGTCGTATGGCTTATATTCTCACATTCTTTTGGTACCTGCTCAAGAATTACATCTCTTGAAAAAGACTTTGTTGACCATATTCTCTAATTTGCACAGCATTCTTAATTCCTTCCCATGCTTGTATTTTTCCATAACATTTATTGCTAACAATTTTTAATATAAGTGTTTGTTCATTTATTTTTGTTTGTCTTTTTGGTAACTACAAGCTCCATGAGAATAGAGACTTTGTTTCCTTCTTGTCTCTGGGGCCTAGAACAGTGCATCTACTAGATACGTGTTTTATAAATGGTTTTCAAGTGAATGAAAGATTTTGTACATGAATACTGTCCCTTCTACCGTCCTAGAGCACCTGCCACATGGTAGGACATGTGCCTTTGAAGGAGTCCTGGTTATAAACTGGGATGTCTATTCTTTTTCTAAAACTTCTTTTGCTTCCAAAGAAGTTGAATCTGAAGAAATTTTGTAACTTTGGATTCAGCTTTTTACTATCAAATTAAAGCTAAAAATGCTGCCAGGAAGGAGGGAAAGCCAGATTGGAGGGGGAGGAGGCGAGAGGTAGAAGAAGGGGAAGCAGAGAGTTGGGGGAGGAGATGGCTGAAAGATCCAGGAAACCTGAGGAGAGGCAACAAAAACCAATTAAAGTTAATGAACTACAGCTAAGCTTTTTATTTTAGTTTTTTTTTTTCCCCCTCACAGTATACCAGCCTCAACTTGGAATTATTTTTCTTGGAGAGGCACTTTCAAAAAGTAGATTATTTTTTCCCTACCCCCATGCTCAGAAAAAATAATGTAACACTTTAATCAACAAAAGCATGAGGGTATGTTTTGTGCAGCTATCTAGTGGATTTGTCACTTGGCCTTCAGCCTTGGTCCTACCACCCACTGAAATCTGGCAAAATCCCAGAATGTCACAAATCCTGTTCTCCTCCATCTTCACATAAGCTGGGAGTCGGCCCTACTGAGTAGTTATCTGGAGGCAGGAGGCGGAGGTCCAATTGTAGTATCTAATATTAGAAATAGAGACGCCTCCAATGGTTTTTGGCAGACTGAGCCTAGAAAGTGGCTCTGGCTCTCCCACTCAAACGTCTTAAATAGTTTATATATCTGTTTGATTAATTTGGCTGGAAACATGATTGCAGTTAATGTATTAGGTATAAAAGTTTAGGGGAAGATTCTTATATCAATTATACCCATTCTCTAGAATAGCTCATTCTCTGGCCAGCTATGTTAAATGGTGAATGCTAATGATAATGAAACGCTGTATTATATTTATTGAGCACATTTTCATTGCCCACAGAGACCCCACAAATTTGAATATGAATGAAATGTACTTCACTAACATGTTCTATTCATTCAACATTTTGGCGAAGTATCACATTCAAATTTGTGATTCTGTTCTAAAATGCAAAAAGTGGTATAAACCAATCTAAATTATTTCAAGACATCTGAAATCTGAGCTTCTGACACTCAGGTTTCCCATTTGAAATATATCTTTGAATACTCTGCTTTCACAACAATCCCTTCCTCAACTTCTCCTTGTTTCACTCCATCCATTCCTTTTTGATTGCTAAATGATAGATAAAAGTTGTCTCTTTTCATAGAATTTAAGAATCGTAAAAATAACTGTGGTCTTCCTGAGCGTTTGGCTGAATGCTGTCTCTCCATCTTCCTTTATATTTGACAGATGATGCAAAATCCCGGGTGATCACTGTAGCTTGAGGTACCCCATCCTTTGTTGGGAAAAATCTTCTGATTATAAAGATGACTAAAAACATACACTGCAACTCTTACTCGTTGATCTTGGCTCATTTTGTGATCCATTCATTCACTCATTCATTCATCTAAACACGCACTCAGTGATCATTTGTTAAAATTTTATCATGGGTAGAAGCTATGCTTGCTCAGTGCTCTAGAGCATCACAAAATTAGTTTATTCTGGTAAGCACTTCTTCCTTTTAATAGGTGGAAAGAGAGAAAGCTGCATTTGCAAATACAAATGCCCGCACTTCTCCTTTTCCTGACAGAATATAATTTTAAACTCTATTCTGTTTCTACTCACTCTCCTCCAGAAAAGCCTTTTGTGCCCTTGTCACTCTTAAATTGTATATCCAAATATGAAAGGGCCTTGTCACATTTAAAGAATGGTAAAACTGTTACCTCCCACATTTGAACACATGCCTTTTCTTAATATAAGTACTTTAAAATAAAAAAAGGGCTTTTCCCTTCCTATTGTTCAGAGTTTGTCATTATTTATTTTACATTACCTGAAAACTTTGGATTTTGAAATCAAGATGAAGCACAATTAAGTCAGAAATTCTCCATCCTATGTTTGTGTAGTGTGCATGTGTGCGCACTCACAGGACAGAGAAAGAGAGATTCAACTTTGGTTTTTATATTTTTTACCTGACCATATTAAAGTTTCTCTTATGAAAAGGATTATTCTTCTTACCTATATAAAGAGTGTTCACAAATAATGTAAATATGATGTATATTTCACTTACCCATAGAGAAAGGATATGAACTCACATTCACAACAATTAAGTGGAAATGTGTAATAAACATATACCAATTCAATCCTAAATTGCAACAAAAATGTAAAATGAAACCCTCCTAAATTATAATTTTTTTTGTCCACCAAATTGCCAAATGTTGGTTAGTTCATCTGATTCAACGCTCAAGGACACAAAATTCCTTAATTTGTTACTTATTCAAGTGTAAATTGTTACAATCTGTGCAGGAGTCAAATGGAAAAATATGAAGGAAGAGTTGACCATTAATAACATTACCAAGATCATGTCTTCGGGAAATAAATGAGAGATGGGATCAGTTGTGTATGCACAAAAATGTTTAGCTTTACTTATGATAATAAAAGTTGAAAGTGGTTAGACATCCAGCAATAGGGAAATGGCTAAATGAATCATACATACAACCAATGAAACATTAGACAGTTATTTACTACCATTTAAAAATATTAAATGACACAAAAGTAATCTTCAGAGAGAATAAAATAAAATATTAAATAATATCTAAACTGAGATTTTGATGAATTCAAGGGATCTTGTCTGGTTTGTTTGTAGCTGACTGTCCTCTGTGCCTAAAATAGTGCCAGGCGCTCACACAAAAGTTGTGCTTATATGCTAACAGAAGTAATGAGTGAATATGCAGGACCTTTCCACCTAAAAACACATGTCTACAGCAAAAGAAGAAACAGTATCAAAATGTCAGTCATGTTCACCTCTACATTTTGTTCATTATAAGATAATTTGTATTTTATATCATCAGTAGTTTTGAAATATTTTATATAGACTAGAAATATAGATACTATATATATATATTTTTTTTTCTGTATTAGAATTTTCTATATTTTGTGTAAGCTAATCAAAGTTTATGGAACCAATAGTCTTGTTCTCTTAGATAAATAATTCCAACTTGTGGAAATATTTTTCATTTGTGTTTGTACAGTTCAATTCTGAAGTCATTCTTCATAAATCTGGTTTATCTACATTTTAACTACACTTTCTGTATAGGATGGAATCCCTCATAGTACTATATAGCATTCCCTAGAGTTTGAACATGTTTTGGAACAATGATCTGAATGATTTCAAGCCCACTTTTGTCAACTGTAGAAATCAGGAATCAGTCCATATCCTTTTGTCTTATACATGAAGATTTGTTGTAAAATAATGCCAATGGCTGCTTGGTAGCAAAATGCAGCTTATGTGTAGATTTCATACTGACTTTCATGTCTAAAAAGCTTCTCAGAAAAAGAAACAAGGTTAGTTTGGTTTGGTTAGATTTTACTGATCTTTGCAACAATTGTCTCTTATTTACATTTTCAAGATCCACGTGTTTGAAAATTTTAATAAGTTCCAGAATTGTGTGTATATGACGTCCAGCTCAACATTCTCTTCCTCTCCAATTCTACATTTTTGGAGATGAGTAAACACCTGCTTGTCTCCTGAGTATCATCTAGACATCTTTCTCTCTCTCTGATGCTGTGGTCTTTCTGAATTCATATCTGCAATTGTTGAGTACATTGCTTTCCCCACATAACTTTAGAGATGTACTTCAGGTTGCTGGGATAGTGTTCATTTAGGCTTAAAAGTTTAAGTACATTTTAAATGGCAAGCTGCTTTCTTACTGTGCCTTTACTTTTTTTTTAAATTTTCAAATTCAATGCTTATTTTGCATTTCCCAGTAGGAGCTCATTTTATGGATTATGAATATAATCCATAGAGAGGATTAAGACTCTTTTGTTCTTACTTCCCTATGAAAACTGACAATCACACTATTACCTCCTGAGATTATTCTTTAAAACCTCATCTGAATTTTCTGTGCCCTCTTCTACATTTTCATGATATTGAAAAAAATGTTTTTGTCTAACTTTTTATTTTGAAATAATTTTAGTATTATAGAAATGTTGAAAAATGCACAAGTAATTAACCTTCCTCTGGATTCCCTAAATGTTAATCTTTCTCCTGACCCCCATTTTCCTTTCTTAAACTGTTTGAGAGCAAGTGTAGGTTGTCTCTCTATATCTAAGTGTTTCTCTGTATTTCCTTCAAAAATTATTTTATACAGCCAGAGTTTAATCATATAAATCGGAGAATTGTCTTTGATACAATGGTGTATTCTATTATTGTAATAAAACATGTAGTAAATAAAAGTAAAAACACACATTCAGAATTTGCCAGTTATTCTAATAATGCCCTTTATAGCAAAAATATAAAATAAAAAAAATTTTTTTCTTTTCTGGTCTAGGATCACAGTTGCATTTAGTCACCATATGTCTTTAGATTTCTTTGTTCTAGAATAGCCCTTCAGTCTTTATTTATTTCTGTCTTTCACGACCTTGACATTTTAGAAGAGTACAGACTGGTTACATTTTAGCCTGTCCCTCAATTTTTGGTTTGTCTGATATTTCTTCATGAGCAGACTCTGGTGAGCCATTTTCAGCAGGAATACCACAGAAGAGGTGTATGTCCTGCCCAGGAGGCACATGATGTTCATTTGTCCCATTACTGGTGAATTTACTTTGATCATTTGGTTAAGGTGGTGTCTGCCAGATTTCTTCCATAAAGTTACTATTTCCCCCTTCATAATTAATAAGTACCTTGTGGGGAGATACTTTAAGACTTTGTAAATATCCTGTCTCATCAAATATTCACCCCTCTAGTTTTAGTATCCATTGATGATTTGTGTCTGAATCAAATACTACTATGATTACATCTACATGGTGAATTTATAATTCCATATTTTCTCTATATCCATTAGTTGACATTTTTCTACTTAATTGATTTGAGAATGGCCTCACTGATTCTCATATTTATTTAATTCAGTAAGTTAAGTGGTTTTTTTATCATTATTATTTTGATATACAATTTGTCCCAGATTTGGCCAATATGAGCTACCTTCAAACTCTGTCTTGTGTATTTTAGCAACTCCTTATTTGGGGGTGGTGGCATTGAGGGTGCATTTTCTTTCTGGATTCAAAGATATCCAAGCTCATGTTGTATTTTAGAAATGAAGGTGTGAATGCTAGGCATAATCATTTCTACAAGAGCATCATTATTTCTAGGCTATTTTAGAACACACACACACACACACACACACACACACACACACACACACAGCTGTATCTATTTTATTATCTATCAATCCATGCAAGTTAACATGGGTAACTCAAGTTGAAATTCAACATCAGAGTTTCTTGTAGTCTTTATCCTTTCCATAGTTGTTACTCTCTTCTCTGAGAGTGAGAAATCTAGCCAGCTTAACACAGATTTTAAATTACAAATAAAATAATTGAGACTAGGACAAAACAATGAAATAGTACATTGGAGACAATTCTGGAGAATACTGAATTTTGTGCTTATTTTTCCTCTCTTTCAGTATATTGCTCCCCCCCCTTCTTTTACCCCTAGAATTTAAAAATATCCACACACTTAGATTATCCTAAAGATTATCTTCATATGGTATTGTTTTGCCACTGAGGGTCTTTGTCTACCAAACAGCTAGTGTAAGTCTTTGCCTGCCTCAGTTATCCTCTGAGGTCGGCAGCAATGCATCAAGAGTGGGCCAGTGACAACAGTCCAGACTCAAGTAGTAGGGGATCCATGTCCCTAGAGAAACTAAAAACAATGATAAAGCCAAGCACAATGAATCTGATTTGTATTATAACTATGCTTTCAGCAACTTAAAACACTTATTGCTAAAATACTCATCCCTGCTAAGGTGGAATAGTCCTACAATATCCCACTGGTACATCATTCAAGATGAGTCAAAGTGATTCAACTGACACTACATGATAATATAGCTAGCCTGTGTCATTATCACCGTGTTCTGTGTTCAAAATATTTCATGGGGCTGGGGTTGTGGCTCAGCAGTAGAGCGCTCGCCTAGCACATGATAGGCCCTGGGTTCAGTCCTCAGCACCACATAAAAATAAATAAATAAAATAAAGGTATTATGTCCAACTACAACTAAAAAAATAAATATAAAAAATTTTCACATTTATTTAAACTTCCTACTGGATAGTTCTTTTGTGGTTATGATCTCTTGTTATCAGTTTGAGACAGTGAATAAATTGCTAAAATTATTGTTTCTCCCTTTAAAAAGAACAATAAATTCTTGTACTTCATTAAGATATATATCCTTGACCCCTACTTTGAGAAGAAATGACTTTAGGAACACGTATTTAACCTGTAAAAGTACAATACTCAATTGTGAATGATCACTTCAAAGAAGTTTCTTTATACTAAGTAGCTATCTTTAAAAATTACTACCTATATGATGGATAATATGCAAAAAAATTATTCTTATGGACCTTTACAATTTACAAGAACACATTCCGAAATTCTAATTTGAGTGATCCTGGGCTAGAATGTCAAATTGTCCTCCTGTGTCATTCAAAGAAACATCTCACACATTTTTTTTTCTAGAAATGCTATTGGATCTGAGAACATCTGCACCACTCTGAAACATGTTTTGCTAGCATTTTGCTTTAATCTTTCTATAGATATCATTCTCACAGATTCTGTGATATATTAGTTTTACAGAACAAACAACATTTATGCCTATGTCTTGAGTAGTGTCAATCTGAGTTGAAAATGTGTCAACTTTGTTAACATCCTTAAATTCCTCTCTCAAAATTTTGAAGTGTCCCTAAAAAAATAAAAGGTTGGGTCATGTTAGAAATCATTTTAGAATGAGTAATAAGGAAATCTAGGAAGAAACTCACTTAGCTAATGGTGAGATGCCTCCCTAATGACTTTAGAAAAGGACCATGTGAGGAATACCTTGAATCTGTCTTCCACATAGGAAAAAAAAAAAATCCAGGTGGAAGAGTAGTTACTTCCTGAACTGTAAATTGGAGAATTAATATTTAAAAATAATTGAACTTTCCTAAATTTAAGCTTCTTGTCCTATCATGTTTTTATGAAAATAGAATTCTCAGAGGCCATCTGGGGACTTTAACTCTTTTTTTTTTTTTTAAACAGTAGCAGAAATGCACAATTGTTCCTATTTATTGGTAAAAACTAACTAGTTGAGACTTTGTTAGTTTCAGAATTTACCTAATTTGATTTTGATTAGAGATAGGGCTTAATTTTAACATTTCTTTATAATGGAGGTGTACCATATAGACTCTCCAAAAGATTTTTAACACTTTTGAATGGTCCTCAAATAAAAAAAAAAATGAAAGACTTTATAACATTGGATGCCAAAAGTTGTCCTTAAACAAGTTCATATTAAAATCAGGATGCATTTTATTCAAAATATTAAGCTTTTCAGAAATTCTATTCATTCTTCTTAACTCTGTCTTTACTCAATTGCAGTGTACATGCATTACTGTCTGAACATGGGATTCTAATCCAATTCTCCCATTAACTATGTGTGTGAGGAATTTACTAAATCTCTCTCAAAGTCAACTTGATCTTGTAAAATAAAACCACTAGTTGTTCCTCAGTGCATCTCACAATATTATTGAAAATTCAAATGAGATGAATGCATTTGAATGTTTATTTTTTGTAATTTGCAAAGCAATACAATATAAATAGCATTTTTATTTTTTCATACATAAAATATTTTTGGGGAACTGTTTGTACTTGAACTCACTGCTCCCTAAAAATGATGAACTGGAATAGTGTTTTTAAAACTTGAATGTACATCAGAATCAACAGGAGGACATCAATAAGAGGAGAAGTTTGCAAGACCCACTTTGATTCAGCAGATCTAGGGTGGGGCCTGAAAATTGGCATTCCTAACAGGTTCCCAGGAGATGCTGCTACTGCTGGTCAGAGAAATAAATGCTTTAAGCATCACTGACATAGAATTCAGGGATGCATCTTCCTATATGCAATATATAATAGTAAACAATAACATTCAGAATATAGAAAATAAGCCCAGCCTGGTGGCTCACCCTGTAATCCCAGTGACTTGGGAGGCTGAGGAAGGGGAATCAAAAGTTCAAGTCCAGTCTGGGCTACTTAGCAAAACCCTATCTTAAAAAAAGAAATTAAATTAAATGTGCTGGGGGATGTTGTTCAGTGGTAGAATGGCTCTGGGTTCAATCCCCCAGTATCAAAAAAGAAAAAGAAAAGAGAAGAAACTACATCTCTTTCACTAAGTACATTCATTATGCTTTTGTCCTCAAGTTTTATCTCCATTTCCAGTAAAATAGTAACCCCATTGAATCAGACTCAGGAGCATTAATATTTTATGATGATCTGCAGCACATTTTATGCTATAGCTTCCTAGTTCTGATGATGAGACCATTCTTAGCTGAGCAGATTACATGCTTGAGGAGGTGTACCGACAGTGTTGGCCATTGAACCCAGTGAAGCTGTGAATATGTACTGCACTTTGTGTGTTTTTGTGGTTTTTTTTTTAATTAAAAAGGAAAATTATGAACACTCAATCTTTCTCGAAATTCAAATGCTCTCCAAAAGGGATGATTTAAATCAAAGGAGAGGAGAATGACAACTCTGTTTCTTAGTTTCCTATCTATGCACCAGAAATATATACACTGTGAATTAATTATTTTCAGAATATGTTGGCTTTCACATTTTGAAGAGTCCATATACATATTAGTGACTTTCTCTGAAAATAAATTTACCACCAGAATAGAAATCTTTAATAAAGGAAAATATTAATGACAAAAGAAAATGATACATACCTGACATTATGCAAGAGGGACTAGGTACATTTAGAAGAGACCTACTCAGAATGTGTATGTTTTCTGGGTGCTGTGGTATATGCCTATAATCTCAGTGGCTGGGGAGGCTGAGGGAGGAGGATAGGAGTTCAAGGCCACTCAACAATTTATTGAGGCCCTAAGCAACTTAACAAGACCCCATCTCAAAATAAAAAATAAAAATAGGTTGGGGATGTGGTTCAGTGGTTAAGTGCCCTTGGATTCAATCCCCAGTATCTGCCCCTAAATATGTAAGCTTCCTTTATCTTGAAATTAAGTATATTGTTTATATTTTCCATAAAATGTCCCTAAATGTAGTGAGAGCAAGATGACTTGGATAGTAATTTTTGTTTAAGTTTTCTACGTAAAAGCCAGACTCTAGGATTAAGACTTTAAAGCAGTTGGTAAATTGGATGATTTCTTTGCTTCCTTCAATTCTTTCTTCCTGACTTCCTTTCTTTTTTTTTTTTTTTAAATGTATTGTTTTACCAAGGACAGATTCCTTCTTAAATTAAACTTGTTCTTTTCATACAGTGTCTTCAGGAAGTAGAGTTGGACCAAATGGTAAGAAATATCATCCAGTGAGTTTATGCATGTTGAAATGCATGGCAAAAGAAAGATATATTTTGGCTATTTTTATGAATCTGTAGGAAAACATATCTTCCGGTTCTCTACACTTAGTATGAATCATCAAAGGGAGCTGAAAAAGTAATAGTCTGAAATTACAAATTTTCACAATGTATGTGATGGTTTCTCGAAGAAGGTTCTGTCGAGGTTGTCCTGCTTTTCAGAGCACATGGCCACCCCAAGCAGGCATTACATAAACACCAGGAACAGAAAAAAGCACACTTAAAAACAAAAAGGCAATGATATTTTAGTGAATTTGACTTCATTCCAGGAATCATATCTTACACAAGAGTTGTAGGTTATTATAATTAGGCCAACACAGAAAGCTAGCATCGTTTTTAAGAAATCTCACACTACAAAGATAAGAATCTGGTAATTTATCTCTGTTAAGTCATTTTAGAATTGATATCACCTTGCATGTAGGTGAGGAGTCACCACATGAGCAGTTTAAATTTCAAAATGATAAAATTTATCCTCAAAGAAGATCTCACACAATTTAGGAAATAGAAACCTTGTTATTATAGCTACAAACCAAAAATATCCCTAGATTTCTCCTGCTGATAAAATGATACCTTAATTTAAAGGCCTCAGTGTAGGTAAAGCCTGTATGTAGTTCAAAGACAGGAATATATTGAAACCCAGGACAATGAGCCATATTTAAAATGCCAAACACAATTACACAAAAGGTACAAACCAAAGAATCCCTGCAGAGTTACAGAGGAGGAGAATCTGGCCCATGGCTCAGGTTAGAAAGCAAAGATTGAAACAAAACAAGGAAATAGCACCTGCTGTGCAATAATGAATAAAGAAGTTATGCAATGGCAGGGGAGGACTCCTCATTGTTCTCACAGAGACACTGAGTCCAAGATGCCCAATCTGTTCTTGAACATTTTCCAAAATCAGGTGTTGAGTAGGACTTGTGAACCCATTGTCATTGTGGCAGGATCCAACAGATATCATTCTTTCCTGGAAGATTTCTGTTTAAATAAAAAAAAAAAAAATTGACTCAAAACGAATTTATGTTCCATCACTTAATTTCTTTACATAGCTGTCTAAGATCTTTGTAGTATTTCTCAGTACTAACCTGGTGCCTAAATATAATCCCCCCATAAAGAGATGGTTCCTTTCTATATATGTGATTAGATATTACATCTTATGATGTATCATTTGAAATCTAACAGTTGGAGCATATGTGTGCTATTCCTCTTCTTGGAGTCTCTTTTCTTTTCCAAGTAATTTCTTTTTTAGTTTGGATTACATGTACTCTTGCCTGGTTGACAAACCAAATGACTCAGAAAAGCATCTTTCTTGATTACTACATAAAGATGGATAAAGATAATGATTCACACATTTATGTTCTACTTTTGATGATAAATGTCGAAACCCATTTTTTGCTTTCCTCTCCCTGCCGTAATGATGATGACCATCAACTTACTCGACTTACAATTAACTTTCAATCCAGTTCCTCAGGGCAATCACGGCTACCGATTACTGAATTCGCTAAAGCATAACCAAATTAGTTTAGGTCTTTAAGTGCTATTACTTGGTTGGTAAAATTTTGGTTTAAATTCTTCATGGTTACTTATATTTGTAATTTAGTACATGTTGTGAAGAACAAAGGAAATTTAAAAGGTGGTATTTAAATACTCCCACTTTCTGTAGCCTCGTATTTTCCTATGTGGGCCATTAATATTCTAAACATCTATTACATCAAATGTAAATGGGTTTCATTATGTCCATTCTGAACTCACTCCATAATTTCCATTTTTGTCTGTTTTTTTGCTTACACTAAATTGAGTTGATATATATACCTCTGTTCTCCCTCACCTTTAACTTAAATCCCCTAATTGCAAAATTTAAAATTAGGCCTGTCCTGTTTTTCATTTTAAATGTCAGATTCTTGGGAAGACACTGGCCTAATGGGCCTGTTAGTAATCATTCAATCAATCAATACAAGTTTCCCCTTGTTTTTATAGTGTCAGTTTAATACAGAATATTAGACTTCTTCCTTTCTTTGAAGTTCGGCAGCCCTTGCAGGGTGTTCAGTATTGATCTGTGCTTTGTTCACCTTCTTGTGGTGTTTGAGAGGGGCCACAAAGTAGCAATTAGATTGTAATCCCTCAATTGTGGTAAGAATGGATTAGGTGTTAGCCATTTACTGTTCTCCTGGCACTAATTTCAGAGGGTGGGGCTCATCTTATGAGGTTTCTCAGATCCTGCCAATCATTGTCAGAAGCTTTTTAAATAGAAACACTTTTCAACACTTCTGAAGCTCCTGAAAAAGACTTGTACATTTTCTTTTGTTGTCTCTTTAGGTTTCTCATCGTTAATGACTACTACTGAGAGGTAGAAACGAAAAAAAAAACGATTCTGCTAGAATCTATCAGAGGTTTAGAAATCTCCTGCCCTATATATTTTTTTCTCTCATTTTGTGAGTGGATACAGAAAGCAGAAGATGAGGAAACAGGATCTCTTTCTACTAATGTAGTAGAACCACCAGAGAGCAGCTGATTTTTAAGAGTAGTTCCCTGTCTTACTGCCAGAGACCCAGAGTCTTAAACTCTTTGGGAAAGGGGAGTTAAGCCTGTTGAGACTGACTATTAATGTTTAGAACACTTAAGAACACATAAGGAGAAGGGAAGATGGTGGAGAGTTAGGCAGTAATCCCAGATCTTTCCACAGTACAGAAAGGAGGCAGTGAAGGAACAGTTGGCTGGATAGGTGGATTACAGGATAAATGCTCTGAGACCCAATATTAGTATGAGACCTGGAGAGACTAGAAGTTTGGTTACTGGAGCAGAAAAGCAACAGAGACAGAAAGAGGGACAGGAGAAGCACATAACCCCTCCTTTAACAAGTGCTGGAAAGAAGAGCAGACCAAATTAATAGGAACAGTGGCCTCACTGAAAGAAATCTAGTAGTTTAACCCAAATCATGGACAGAGCACCATACAGGGGTCCATGGCCATTTTATGGAGCCCATAGCAGACCAGTAGACCAAGAAGAAATTAACTCAACAGCATCTTCCCACCTTCAGATCGCAACAAATTAAATCAGAGAAAGTACCCCTGCAGTGGGATCTCCTAAGAATTCATCTAGAAAAAATTTGCAGAAGGATGGCTGCTGGCCCAAAGTTGCTGAAACCTCTCCCCCTTACTACGAACAAGGGGAGTGAGGTGAGTGGACCTAGACCCATGCCAGGAAGCGCTAGCTAGGGATGCAACCACATCAATGTTTATGGCAGCACAATTCACAATAGTCAAACTGTGGAACCAGCCCAGGCGCCCTTCAACACATAAATGATAAAGAACATGTAGTGTATGTACACAATGGAATATTTCTCATCCATAAGGAAGAATGAAGTTATGGAATTTGCTAGTAAATGGATGAAACTAGAGAACATCAGCTTAAGAGAAATAAGCAGGACTCAGAAAACCAAAGACCAAATGTTTTCTCTGTTATGCAGAAACTAGTTCAATGAATAAAATGGATATCATTATCCTAAATGCATGATTGAAGACCTGAATGGTACGAATATACTTTGTATACAAACAGTTGTACATAAAAAGATGCTGTATATGTGCAATATGAATTGTAATACAGACTACTATTATAAATTTTTAAAAAAGGAAAAGAAGAAAAGAAAAGGGGCATGGTGATTCCATGAAAATAGAAGAAAGATAAGTGGAGTAGGAAAGGGGATTGAGGGGAGAGAGGAGGGACTAGAAAAGGAAGAATGGCAGAATGAATCTAAGTTTCCTATATTCATATATGAATAAACCACAGTTAATCTTACCTTAAGCATATCCACAGGGCACTAATTAAAAAAACTATAAATAAATAGCAGGAAAATAAGGGGAATAGAGGGAAAGGAATGGGGGAAGAGGGGAGGGAAAGGCAAAGTACTAGGGACTAAATTATAGCAAATTATATTTCATGCTTGTATAATTATATTAAAATGAACCCTGATATTATGTATAACTATAAGAATTAATTAAGATATTTAAAAAAGAACATATCTGATTTCCATGATTTATGACAGTGAAAAGTGAAATGACATATATATTTGAGAATTAGTCAAAAACTGAGATTATATTAATACCTTGAAGGGTACATTAATGAACAAGTCCAGTTTGGAACTAGCCAATGGGAACTAAGTCCCATGTCTTGGATCCCCTTAGACCAAGGTGAACCAGAGCAGTTGGTCACCCAAAGTATGTAAAAATAGTACAGCCAATTTTCATCTTCTTTATTTCATTTGGGTTCTCTTGAATTAAGTGTGCAAATATGTGCATTGAGTGTTTTATTATTGTATAAGTACATTCATGAGTTTCATATTTCCCTTTTACTAATTGATTTTAAAGCATTTTGGTAATTATATCAATGGAGAAGATAACATGTATGGAACATTCATAACCTGAGGCTCCTACTATAAGTTTCATGGGTGAAATGGAGCCATTCATAATCATAGAGATTCTTAGAATGTGGGTCAAGCCACACTTAAATTAAGAGTCACTCATTTTTCCACCCTCATGCTTAGATACATATTTATTTTCTTAAAATCTATGTTCTATGATCCTTTACTGGGTGAAAGGAGGTATCTTGAGAAATTCACAGAGTGGATGATCCACCTTAAGAGTAGATTTTATATCTATTGATATGGATGATATGTAGCTATGTTTACAAAAGTTGGCATATATGCAGAAACCAAGATGGGAATTGGAGTCTCTCTGGAATTTTGCTTAAATCAATTGAATAAAATATTCATGAAGATACATTTTCTGTGCAGCTCCTGATTGGACTGAATTGCATTGATGCAGTAATAATGGTAGAGGAACTGAGCAAATCAATAGTGGGGAAGTATTGGAGCACTGATATTCAGTACCTAAATAGCCAGAACTCAGAAGTGAAACTTGCTTAAAATGATGCCTATGTGCTGCTGTCAACACAAGAATAGTGGGGCTAGTAGGCCTTCAAATTCATGTAGATGATGGTGTTCCTAAAAGGAGGAGAATTTTCAATACCTGTGGTGAAGGTGAAGAAGAAAGAAAAGGAGAGAGTTGAAGCAGAAAGATCCTTTAGTATAGAGTATGATATTTCTATGTGTCAAATTATTGCATCTATGTTTTATTTTACATTACTGTTCCCCAAAAATAACTTAAAAATTGTTAACTTAGATAACTCAAAGGTATATCAAACTGAATTTTAAATAGAGCCATAACAAATAATACAATTTGATTAGTGCTATTAAAGTGGATCTGATATGAGGATTGGGAAAGGTTTTGATGAAGATGTAATCAGTGGCATTGATCTCGACAGGTGGGAAAACTATTGGTGAGAAGATGGGGGTGAATATTTTGGTCAAAGGGAATGACATTAGCAAAAGCACTTTTTGGGGAATTTCCAGGAAATAATGAACAATTCAATTTTCTGAAAATTAGAATAAGGATAGGAGAGAAAAGAGATATAGAATTAAAAATAGCTGATGGGCTTATAGGGAGGAAGATTTTAAGTGATGAAATGAGAATTTGGTGCTCTACATGAATGGAGAAAATGGATAGATTTTAAGTGAAAAATGGTATATTTGGTATCCTGAATTACAAATATTATCTGCAAGAGGTAAAGAATGCATTGAGAAAGGAAACACTGTATTCAGGGAGACAAGTTCAGAAACTCTTATAAGAGCCTAAACAATCAGTGATGAGGGATGACCAAGGATGGAGGGAATAGAAGAATGGGGCAAGTATCTGAGCTAAGTCACTGATCAGCCACACTACAGCTTTTTGTATTCTGTGGTTTGTAGAATGGAGGGATGAGAGTTGAAGAGTGATTCTGAGTTTTTCACATGGATAAATGCCAGAAGGATGCCTGTTTCACATAAGTAGGAATATTAGGAGGAAGCATAGATTTTTGAGGGAGATAGGTGTTGAGCATGGTGCACTAGAAAGGACAGTGGGGAAGCCAGAGGTAGATAACCCAAGAACAGCTGGGGAGTATTCTGTGAGAATTTTTCTGAACAAAATCTAAGTCAGAAAAACAATAAAATTAGTTTTATAGGGGACTGCATGAAACACACACACAAACACACACACCTCACACAGAAAACTTTATAAATATATCTGCAACTAAATTGATTGAAAGCATTCTTTTGCCATTTCTCTACTATTGCTATAGGATGTTTGTTTGTTTTTTTGCCATTTTTTATAATTGCATAACTAGGCTGAACATTTTGTGGGTTATGAGAACATGTAGTGTAGGGACAAGGGATTTGGAAAATCTGTAAATGCAAATTTAATTTGGCACCAAAATTTAGTCCCCACTGAAGACCCTAAAATAGCAACCCCACTAGAAGAGACAATGGTGTGGGTTAGAGTATGGAAGGATGGTTCCAGAAAGGCTGCTGGCTGTGGAAAGGAAGGTCTTGGTGGCAGCATGTTCAAAGGTAGGAGGAGCTCGCAGTTTCAAAACACTGCCACACACACAAAAAAAATTAATGCACTTTATAGCTACTAGTTAATAGATTATCCAGAACAAACAAACATTCTAGCTCTGTCACTTTTCTAAAAGGAAAACAAGTATAGATGTCTCCTGAAACTTTATTCCAATAGGATATTTTGTGTGTATGTATTTGTGTTTACAACATACACTTTAATGATATCTGTATGAAACCCACAAAAAAAAAAAAATCCTCATTGTGCTTTGTTTGTAGCTAAGACCTATAGCAGTGGTTTATTTTCTAGATCTATCAGTGGTTGTGATGATGATGGAAATCTTGGTAAGAGAGTTGTGTTAGGATGTATAGGCTAGTTTATGCTTCAATAACAAGTACATCCTATAATTGTAGTGACTTGACAAAGCCTGGTAAAGGGGAGAAAATGTTCTTCTCCAAGCAGTAACTCAGAGATCCTGGTTCATTCCATTTGTGTCTCCACTGTTTCACCATAGCTTCCCAGGGGACCCTAATAGAGAGAAGAGTTTTAGAAGAGTACCAATACTTTGAACTGTCTCATTCTGGAAGTGATTCATGTCACTTATGCTTTTAGGGTTTTTTTAGGTCTTTTGTAGCATGCCTTTATTTTATTTATTTATTTTTATGGGGTGCTGAGGATTGAACCCAGTGCTTCAGATGTGCTAGGCAAGCTCTCTACCACTGAGCTACAACCCCAGCCCTTATGTTTATAGTTTTAGAGGCCAGAACTAGTCACATGGTTCTAATGTAAGTATAAGGGAAGCTAGGAAAGAGAAAATTATACAAATATTTGATAATCAAGTGTTTCTGTGATAGCAACCTTCCAGTCTCAAAATATCCCCTTGCTTATTTCATCTCACTCAGAACAAACTCAACCTCTCCCCAAGGAGATGACCTAAAATTTGCTCCGTCACTGAATCCACGTTGAAGTCCAGAAACTCTGGACTCAGGAGACTCTCTGAATTAGGTCCAACTGTGTCTTCACTTTTTCCAACATCCTATGGACTTGAAAGATGCATTGTATCTGCCCTCACCCCAATCACAACAATGGAATATTCTAATTAGGAAAGGGAAAGAATTGGAAACAGTCCATAGTCCTTGGTTCATAGTAAATCTAAAGTACCATTGCATAGATAAGGTACAGGCCTCTGTCGTGAGGGCATGAGTGAGTGGGTAGGGAAGGGGTGGGAGTTTCCTTAATTAGCTCATGATTGAGCTCTACTCCTCTGTCCATAGTTCTCAATGATCCCAAGTGAAGTGCACGTGGAAGAATGTGCCTCTTTAACTATAGCACCTTTTCTCAGATCACTTCCTGCTCTTAGAAGGCTGGGGGCCAAAGAGTTGTTTTAAATATTGAGCAGACAGATGATTTTTTTTCCAATCAATCAAGTGGGGTTTTTGGCAATGCAGTTTCCTTTACAAACTTAATAGGTTTCTAAACTATGTTTCCAGTAAGTTTCATATTCCAGAAGCCCACCCCAAGTTCTTTATCAGGAACTGTCCTTTAATCTGTTACATGTCTTTACTCTCAAAACCTTTTTCTATCTCTGTTTTACAGTGACTATCTTGAGGCTATTATGCTTAAATTAAAAGGCCATATACTTGAATAAAATATCATATTAACTCTGAATGTTTGCCATATCACAAATTAAAGACATTTGTCCTGATTTCAACTTTGGAAGAGAGACTGGAGCTACTGACAGAAACATGGGAATCATCTACCTCCCTAGTTCTCAATCCCTATAGGGGAGTTTGTCAATATCTGGATAAATTTTTATTTTTTGTCCCTGGAGGAGGTTTGAATGGGTGGTGCTAGTGCTATTGGCTTTTAGTGGGTGGAGGTCCGGGATGCCTCTTAGCATCTTACAGTGCACAGGACGGTCCCACGCAACAAAGAATTATCTGGTTCCAAATGTCAAGAGTGTCAAATTGAGAATCCCACCTTTCAAACACAAAAACTTATTCCAGAATCTCTTGGCTTCAGTCACTCCAGAAATTTTTAATGGTTTTTAGATAGATTTAAATAGGAATTTGCCTACTTATGATTTCTTTAGAGTAATTAGGATTGAGATTCTTACAGACAAAACCGTTATCCAGTGATCATTCATTCTGTTTTGGAGGAAACTGTCTATACTTATTTCATATTTCATCTATTTTGATATGTAGTATACATCCTTAAAATAATTCTAAACCTTTATAAGCTATCTAATAATATTTCAGAATAAAGTAAGCCCAGCATTTCTTGTAATATAAGGGCGATTTCTTCAGTATATTAATGTAAATGTAACATTTAGAATAAGAAGTTTAAGAAATTGACCAAATATCAACTTTTTGGAAGATGAAAAGCTTAATGGAATAATGCTAGAAAAAATATTTATCAAATGCAGAAGTGATTAAAGTCAAGAGTAAATAACAAAGCAAAATATATTGATTTTGTGTTCTTGGGAAGTTAGTAACAATTTGACATTTTTTCCCCCTACTTCTTTCTTGAAATGGTGTAGAGTGACTGTCAGTCAAAACTTTGTTGAAGGAGAACTAAAATTGTTATGGAAGGGGCTGGGATTGTGGCTCAGCGGTAGAGCACTCGCCTAGTGCGTGGGCGACCCGGGTTCGATCCTCAGCACCACGTACAAATAAAATACATTATTGAATAAAACGCATTGTGTACAACTAAAGCAAATAAATAAAAATATAAAAAAAATTGTTATGGAAGAGAGACTGGAGCTACTGACAGAATGGAGCTACTGACAGATGGGAATCATCTACCTCCCTAGTTTTCAATCCCTATAGGAGTGCATTCTTTAGTGAAATGATCAGGAAAAAAAGCTATAAAATAAACTATTTCTCACTAATAAGTTATGACTGGAACTCACCTTGTCTTACTTGTGAAAAAAGAAACAAATAAACAAGAAATAAATAAAATGCTCTTTGCTTTCACAATCTTCTTTCTCATCCATTCACTATCAAAACTGTCTTAATTTTCATAGTTATGCCTACTTCCTTCCAGTGTTCATTTTAGCTGAAAAGAGAAGTAATTATTAAACAAAATGCCCTTCTATGAATTTTTCTGCTCTCTAAAGCACGGGTCTTCATAATAATTGAAACTTAAACTGTTCCATAGACTCAAGGGGATGAATTTATTGCAATTTGCTACACTTCTTATCCTCCCTATGCTTTGTTTCTATTTGTCCCTCTTGGTAGTTTTAGATTTGAGGCACATGGATTGCTGCTTGCTTTAATTGATATATTATACTCAGTTTTTGCAGAAAAAGAATAACAGCTAAAAAAAAAAAAGAGAACTTTTCCAATTCCTTATAAATGAGAATGTCACAAGTAGAAAGCCAGTATATTCACCTTGTCCTCTGCCCCAACACCAAACTCTTCTATTCTATGCCTTTTTGTAATTATGAGTAATACCCCAAATATTTTACAGCACAGTGATGAGTCATAAAGTAGAACTATAAATACTTTTGTTCTTGAGAAACAATGAAGCTATCTATTCTTTCACATTCACCCACCTCCTATGCTGCTCCACTTAAGGTTAAGCTTTATGAAAAAACAACTTTATCTTACTTGCATTTCAGTCTCTAGTATGAGTTATGTTTTCTAGTAAACTGTTTCATTTTATCTAATGCCTCATAAATATATCTAAATCTAGCTCATCATGCACTGCTTGCTACACCTAATCATACACACAGGTCTGAATTACTCTATTCCTATTTAAAGAAAAGAACAAAAAGTAAGAATGGCAGATGTGTTCATAATTAATATCCTACTGGGTTAATCAGCAGTTCTTAGGAATGCTATGAGACTTCTGATGTATGCAGAAAATCACTGCCTCAATCTATAGACATTTTTAAACACATACATGCAACAGTTAGAGCTTATGGAAGATGTGATTTTTGCAAATAAGGTACTTAATAATATTAAGTCATAGAGTTCTTTCTTTGAATAGCCTAATGCTTGATTTCGAACACTTCAGTGAAGCATTTTTGCTTCACGTGTATAGCTAATACCATGTGCAAGTGTTGCTGTTGATTAACATCACATTCAAAATTTCTTATAGACATTTCAAATAATTTGAAATACAGCTTTGCTAAAATTAACTAAATACAAACAAGATAGATTTGAAAAATAGTACTTCAGAATTGTTAAACTATTGAGAATTCCTGTACTTGTGGATGTGAGGACACAGAAGCAGCATGATTCACTGAAAAAGAAGAGAGAGGGGATTGTATTATTGCAAAAATTGAAGTCTTTACAGTGAGTCCAGTTTGAGCTCAGTCTCTCCTATGCAACTTCAGCAATTACCTGAGAGCTTTGACCTTCAGTTACTCATCTATAAATGTGGAGTAACCATACCTCTGTCTCGGGGTTTGGGGTGTTAGGATGCAGCAGTGCTTCAGACACTTTAAAAAAATGCTAAATTTGAAAGTCTCTTTTCATGGAGAATATGGATCTCTTATTTTAAAAAGACTGCATGGTATGAAAAGCTAAGTTTTAGTTATAGTGTGTTTTGCATTTCAGTTTTGGAGTTAATATATTCAGGTATGTGCCTGGCACACAGGGAGTACTCATTAAATATTAAATGAGAAAATTCTGGCTTAAAGAATTATCTTGGAATTTAACTAGGAATTTAGTAAATAGAAAAAAAGAAAGAATAGAAGAGGTTCATTGGCTTGCTTTTGACTATCTTTAGATCTAAAAATAGGTGCAGTATATCCTGTAAGTAGAGGGGTAAACTACATAACCATTTTAGGTTTATTATTCTTTAATAATTATAGTTCAAGTACTTTGTATTGAACTAGTCAAGAAATAACTTCACCATGACCTAGTGTTTTCACTGAAAAAGGTAACATTTCCAGTCATTCTCAATAACAAGATTTGGAGTTTCTGAAGGGATCAGGGACACAGGAGGATTGGGGCACTTAACACCCTACTGTGCTTTGGAATGGGGTGTGGCTTGGCCATCCCTTGCACTGCTTGCCTAGCATGTATCCCTGCGCCTGAGGGAGAGAGACACTAAGCAGCAAATATAAACACTGTGACAGGTTGAAAGTGACATAAGGAAGAAATCAAAGTCTTACAGTTTAGTACTTTTAAATGCATTTTTCTCCTGTCTTTTTAAACAAAGGAACTCCACATTTCCATTTTTCACTAGGCCTTGTAAATTCTGCATCTGATCCCTATACATGTGACTGAATCTTTAGATACTTAGTGACTCAGCCTACCCTGCCAACACCTTCTTCTTAGGTTGCATCTGGTAGAACTTGTCACTCCCTTTTTCTCTGTTTTATATTTTCTTCATTGATATTTGTTTTTAGCAAGTTTCTTTCTGTTTCCTTGTTACTGGGTCCTCCCAGTAGATCCTTCCTCCCTGTCCTTCGTTTCTCAGTGTAACTGTCACTTCTTCAGACAACATCTTCTTGCCACTTTACCGTAAGGGACTCTCTTCCACAGTATTCCATTTCTGCCACATGTCCTCTATTGCCCTTATATAACTTAATTACTACGTACTTATTTTTTGTTGACTATTTTTGCTCATTCGGGCGTAAATTTCAGGAGATGTCTTGCTTATATTATTAAAAATGATACACCTACCCCAGTGGATAGAAAATGTCCCAGTGCATACACACAATAATTCCTTGCTAAATGAATACACATTATTAATTTTTCCTAAAAATTTACAAAAGACTCACTCTGGCCAAATACCCTATGATTTAAATGGAATATTAATATGGTTTTTGTAGGAAACTTTAATCCAGGTGGAAAGATGAAAGCAGATATAAAATTGGAAATCATGCAAACTTTAAGGGTTGAAATTAATGAAAATTAATTAAAATTGCAGTTACCAAGGACCATGGTATTTCTTGGTTGTCAACATGATAGAGTGCTTTGGAAAAATTTAGGGTGCCCAAGATTACAGGAGGCCCAGTTCCTTAATAGTCCTGTCCACATCAGGGAGGTGAAGTACGGAGGGAGCTGATGAGAAGAGTCTTCACTACAGACCTGGGTTAGGGAAAGGGCAAAAGGGCGCTCGCTGGCTTACAAGTTTAAGGAGTCTGATAGAGGAAGGGCTGATTCATTTCCAAAAATGCATTCTGGGAGTCAGAAGAGATTCCAGTAATTTGATTTGCTAGAAAGTGAACAGGATTTCAGCCTCCAGGCATGTAAAACATGGCTTAGTTGTAAAAGGTCATTGAGTGTATGTCCCATTTATCAATGCTTCCTGAAATCACTCCATACTCAGCCTCAAATTCACCTCCCTAACCTCCATGATCCATCTCTTAATCTCCTTCTAAATTCTTTGCTTTGGAATTTGTTCTTGCCCTTTTGGAGTTGACTTAACTCAGGTTATCTTTGATCCTGATGACTTCTTTCCACTAAAGATGCTCCTTTCACTGGCCATAGATATATAAGTCTTGAGGCCCCTGATTTTCACCCTGGTGATGGCACTAGGAGAGCATCTCAGCACCTGGAAGCTTGGCCAAGAAGTGGGGCTGGTGAGGTAATGGTTCTGAAATTGGTAGGCTGGACTACAAATCTGCTTTTAGTTTCAATTGGGGGCAGCAGACAAGCACCAGGCTTTATGGGATACATCACACAATCTGGAATTTTATAGTCACACAAACAATAAACTGGATTATGAACATTGGTTCAAGAAAACAAAACAAGGTAAAAAAAATGTTCTCTTTGCTTTTTTTTTTTTTTTTTTTTTTGCATTCTACTGTGTCAGTTTCCATAGAGTAGAGCCTTGTCTAAGAGGATGCCTGAAAATAGAAAGAACAGTTCTGTGGTTTGAACGTTGGTTCTGTCCAAAACTCATGTTGACATTTAGGTGTCATTAAAACAGTGTTAAGAGGGGAGATAGCCAGCCACGGTGGTGAACACCTGTAATCCCAGTGATTGAGGGGGCTGTGTCAGAAGATTGTCTTTCCCATGGTTCACCTCCATTTTTCTGCCAGGTGAGGAACACTGTTTGTACCATCCAGAGGATGCAAAACTTAAGGTACCATCTTGGAAGTAGACAAATCTGTTGGTGTGCTGATCTTGGGTTTATCAGCCTTTACAATTGTGAGAAAATAAATTTGCATTCTTTATAAATTAGTCAGATTATGGTATTCTGTTGTAGTGGCACAACATGGACCTCAAGAGATAATCTGTGTTTAGCAGAGACCTATACATGAGTGAGGAAGGATAGAGAGGGTGAAACAAAGACTGAGTTTCAGGCATCTAAACTTAACCTAATCTCACAGGAAAGCACTGAGTCATAAATCACAACACTGGGAATTTTCCATTTGGAGAAGGTAGGACTTTTATACCATGAATTAGTTACTCATTGGCTCTGGGTTACCCAAGTTGAAGGGTGTTTCTCCTCAGCACATCCAGTGAGGTGATTTACAGACCCTGTGGCATTATCTTTTTGAGAAGATTGAAGATACAAGATGATATTATCAGCAATACCCCTAGTAGCAAGTAAAAGGGATCCCTGAATATCTGGGAGGGATGCCAGTAATGTCTGCAATAGACATCCAGCAGGTGAACAGATGTAAATGATTGAAGCAGAAAGCATATTCTTCAAATCCTCTAATTATTGTCCATTTCAGAACATCTAGAGCCCAGAACAGAAATAAAGCCAGACCATGCACACATTAAATAATACAGAGAGGTTAGGGGTAACTAATGGCTTTGGGAAGGTAGATATTAGAAATCTTTAAGACCCATATATTTATTACATTTGTGGGCACTAATTTCAGAGCCTTAAAGAGGAAAAGGCTAGGGAGAAATTGAGTCAAGAATAGGACATACACAACAATAGTCCCCAATTATTCATGCATTCATGTGTTAAGAATACATTTAAAGAGTACAAACATATTTGATATTGCTGTTATCCCATAGTATCACATGGAATATCACTATAAGCAGGAGGAAATTTTTTTTTCTTATTGTACATGCTATACATGACTTTCATGTATATCATTTTATTAAAATTTCTAAATTTCATTGTATGGAAGAACTGTGACAAGATACAGAATAAGTTCACTCCTAAGAACAAATGGAATTCATTTAAGAAAACTGTCTATAAGTGAGTTGTGTAAGATATCTAATTTTTTAACAAAATCATAACTCACTGGGTGTGGAACAAGATGTGTCTTTGTAGTAGTGCCTAGTCAAATGAATCACTTAAGTAATGACTACATTAAGGCTTTCTGAAAAAACAATGTTAAATCATTATAAACAGAGGGCAGGTTTAAAGGATGGGTCAGCAAAACATACACCTGTTGATTATTTGACAACAACTTTCACCAGTATCTATACCACTGAACACCCTGAAGGAAGGCATCATATTTTTAAAAGAGGAGACACTTTGGATTCAAACACACTTGGTTTTAAATTATAGCTGAACTACTCATATATGTGTCTCTGTGATCGGTTGTAAACTGCTGAAACTCTCTAAGCTAGTTTTCCTCATCTGCTCAGTCGTTTGTTCTTAACAAGTTTTTATGAGGATTAAGTGACATACATACATTACTTGATATATAGTTACATGCACATAAATTGTTAAGAGTTCTTTCTACAATTCTCCTGAACCTGAGGTTTTATCTGTTTGCTCCACCATGTATGTGACGGCTTTACTCTTAACTTGATCATCCCAGTTCTATTGGTGGCAAAAGATAGACTTCAGCCTGCACCCCAGAATGGGTGGCTGCTAGGTGGAGGATGAACAAGGCTAGATTCCTTACCCTCTTGTGGATATGCCAGAGAGCACACAAGCAAACAAGGCAGCATGTGGACCAAGGGAATCCACAGGTCAGGATATACTGAAAAGCACTAAAATTCCCAATGAAAGAGCTTACCAAATGTTCATAGACTCATACAATGCATCTCTTAGATATATAATACAGTTATGAAGTTTAAGTTTAAAAAAATATACTTACATGTTATGCAGAGTTTTCCCTTTCTCTGGAGAGCTAAAATACATGATATAATCTCTAATTATACCTTGCCATTTACACACAATCTTCAACAATTTATTTCTAGTATTTTATACAGGGTCTTTAATCTTTTTTTTCCTTCATAATTGAACCACAGTTGACTGGGTTTAAATCTAATAGGAGCCTGATTGGGGTTAAAGATGTGCCATAATGGGAATGCCTAATGATTTCATCTTTGTTTCAACTATATTAAGCTTATGAGACCTATGATTTTTATCACTATTATCAGCATTTTCAATGTTCATTTTCTACTCATTTTGGCAAAATAATAAGGGCAAAGAGCAAAAAATATTCAAATAATTATATAAAGCATGCTCTTAGAGACAAAGATGGCATGACTGCCCAAACAGAACTCTTGGCTGTCAGGCGGTGCCACCACACATTAGTGCAAAATGTTCGTTGATCTGCTGATGTATGAAAGTCTGGATTTGGCATACAAAAGGCACTTTGGAGTGTCGATGTATAATGCATGAAAGTGTTGGCTGTTCAGAAGCTGAAAATATGAAAGTCAGGGACAGCCTGTATGTACATGAACAAAGAAAAGGAGACAGATATCAGTTTTAGAAAACCCTGTCTGAGTCCTATAGGTGTTGAGGAAGACCTCTGAGTGGAGGTGGCTTTGAGTGCAGTTCTTGGAGGTGAGTAGATCTGCACTAGGGACAGATCCACAATCTAAATGCACCCCCATCTTGGTACTGTCATAAAACATAGAGTGTTCAGGAGGGATGAGCACAGAACATGAAGTGTGGGAAGAGGCTTATAGAAATCAGTCTGGGAACAGAGTTTGGAAAGCCCTGCATGGTATGCTAAACAGTTTGCTCTTTATGTTTTAGGTCATCAGGTCACTTTTGTGTTTTTTGAAAATGGAATAATTGGCATCATTTGGAAAGTTGGGTGATATAAATTTTTTAAAATGCAAGTTTCATACTTTTCATAGGAAAGAGCAACACTGAGTCTCCTTTCTTGTGAAGCAATAATTGGCTGAACAGATAGGCTTCTGCCCTCCTCCTATAGAGATTTGCCTGTCCATCTTTTTCTTCCCCTTGGCAAACTTCTTTCATTAAGTCATCTGCCTGGACGTACTAGGCTTTAAATTGATGAGTTCTAAATGTTATAGGAAACCATGCCAGAATGGCAAGAAAAAAGGTATCAGAGAAATTAACTTAAAACTTTATTATAAATTAGGTATTGTGTCAGCATCTGGACAGTAGATATATGGGTCTGGGAGCCACAAGGAATATGTTCTGGGGTTGACTTTGTCAGAAATTGGAGGATTGACTAGAAATTTCCAGTGAGAGGTGGAGAAGATCCAAATGTCTTTTGTACTTTTGTATATTACAAACACAAGACATATTGTCTTGCATATAATAATTGCTCAGTAAATGTTTATTGAATTAACATATATGCTGATAAACATTTAATTGTTTTATGGACATTTTTATGCAGTCTTTAGGCCTTAGTTCATCATTTACTGAGTAAAGTAAGCAGTATAATTCAGTGACAACTTTAGGGGCAAGCAGCAGAGATTTTGTTTAAATGGTTTTCTACATTTGATGCTGCACATTGATGTATTACTAAGACTTCTCTATTTTCTATTTCTCTGCTGAATTTGTTCATTGAATTCAAAGTCAACTGTATCACATATGTGAATATTAATAAAAACAATTTATGTTGAGGCTTTTAATTGTTTTATAAGATGTTGGGTAGATAATAAGAAATACTTATAAAATATAGGCAATATACAAATTATTGTTTTTCAAGAAATGCTTATGCACACATTATAAAATTACAAAATGTAACATATCAATCCTTTGCAATCTCATGTATATTTTAAAAAATCCATTCCACTCTGAAGTCAGAGAAAACTACGATTTAAAACTTGTTTATCATTTCCTTGTCTTTCTATTTTTAACCACATTTATAATACTAAAACATATACTGCTTGCTTTTGCATGTCGTTATCTAATCCTCATCACTTTCCAAAGGCCCCATGGTTGAATACCAGAGTTGGATTCAGTTTTCACCTTATAATTTCTTACAAGGGGTATTAAATTTCAACACATGGAGACTTGTTGTACACCCAAACCATCTTCAAACAATAGCACTTTACATTGGTTGTACTTTTTTCTTTAGTTGAAAAAGTTCTTCCACTACTAAGTTTATAAAAATATTTTCTTATATTATCTAATAAAAGTTTTATAGTTTTGCTTTTCATACTTAGCTCCCTAACACAACTGAATTGATGACTTTCATGAAAGGTATGGAGTAAAAATCCCAGTTTTATTTATTTTTCCATATGGATAACCAATTGCCTCAGTGCTATTTATTACAAATTCCATTTCTTACTAATTTAAAATGTTACCTTTGTCATAAATCAAGATTTCTTATATGTGTGGACTTTCCCCAGGCTATTTTGTTTGGGCTATTTTTTAGTCTCTGTGACATTACTACATTGTCTTAAATTCAACAAGTTAAAAATAATTTTTAATCTTGTAAAAGATGCACTCCAATTTCCAATTCAGGAGAGTTTTAGCAATTCTTAGTCCTTAGTCCTTAGTTCTTACAAGTTCTTAGTCCTTAGTTCTTGTCAAGTTCCACTTTAACAAAATTCATTTAGAAATTGTTTTGAATTTTATATAAACATGGGAAGATTTGATTTCTTTAAGATATACAACCTTCCAATTTATGAATATCTCTACATTTACTTACTTTAATTTTTAATAAGTTTTATAATTTTCTCTATAATTTTTACAGATTTTTGTTAGATTTATTCCTCAGATTTCATGTGTTTTTATAAAACAAGAAAAAAATTTTTGTATATTCCAAATTTGTGGCTGGTAATAAAATTGTAATTGATTTTTGTATACAATGTTGTATCTCAAAACTTTGCTAAGCTTGTCTCCTAATCAATTCTAATAATATATTTGTTTATTTTATTTTCTAAATAGGTAGTGACATTTTTGAATTAATAAGAGTTTTACTTTTTAACTGACAATAAATATTTTGATTTCTTTAAAAAAAATTTTTTTTTTTTTAGTTGTAGGTGGACACAATACCTTTATTTTATTTATGTGGTGCTGAGGATCTAACACAGGGCCTCACACATGTGAGAAGAGCACTCTACTGCTGAACCATAGCCCTAGCCCCTTTGATTTCTTTTTCTTGCCTTACTATGATGGCCATGACAACCAATATAATTATGAGTAGAAGTTATAGTGGCAGGTACCTTTGCCTCATTCCTGAGACTCTAGGACAAATGTGTATGTTATGATGTTTGTTATATGAATTATTTTGTTATAGGTTTTTTTTTTTCTAGGTATCTTTATCCAGCTAAGAAAATTCCTTTCACTTTCTTGTGTACTAAGAAATTCTATCTTGTTTTATTTTTCTGAAAAAGTCCTTACATTACCTTGTTCTCAAGAGATGTTTCCATGGGGGTAGAATTCATCATTCACAGTTATTTTCCTCATCACATTGAA
The DNA here is from genome assembly GCA_025594165.1 of Tamias sibiricus. Classification (NCBI taxonomy): domain Eukaryota; kingdom Metazoa; phylum Chordata; class Mammalia; order Rodentia; family Sciuridae; genus Tamias; species Tamias sibiricus. The sequence goes on from CM046662.1 coordinate 94,910,722, forward strand.
TACATAATTCCATTAAATTCTTTTTTGGGATCAATCAACTATCAAGTTATCCTTCATTCATTATAAAATAATTTGACTTTTTAATTTCTGTAGGATTTCTGTGTATTTTGTTTTACAGTTTCACTGTAATGAATCTAATTGAAAATTTCTTTTCATATATTGAATTCGGGGGCTTTTGAATATGTGTATTGATATCTTTCATTTGTATAAGATATTACTCAGATATTATTTGTCAAAATATTGCCTATATCTTAGTTTTTCTTTTCTTCTCTTTATGTTTCATGCAAACTCAAATCTTAACCTGAGGTTTTTAGAGCATACAAATTGCGTAAATTAGTCTGAAAGATCAAGTGAAGGCTGGCTTTTGTTTATGAATACTTTAAAATTTGTTTTTGCTATGAAGATTAGGCCAGGGGTGTGTGCACACATGGTTTGAATGGCTTTTCACTTAGACTCATCAGTTTACTAGTTTTTTTTTTTTTTTTTTTTTTTTTTTACATATCCTTGATATATTATTAAATACATCAATTTAATTTTAAATTTCAATCTAAACATAAATTCTTAAGATACCCTATATTCCTTCCAAATTTCTTCATTATTGCCTTTAATGATGTATTGATTTTTCTACTCATTTTAAATTTTCTTTTATTTTTAAATGTTAAATATATTTGCTTAAGATTTTATATTGATATACCCATTCTTCCTATTTTATTGTTGTTTTCCCATTCAGTATTTTTTTTGGAGGGGATGGGTTATACAATTTTGAACTTTATATTCCTCAAACTGTATCCATAGGAAATATTTAAGTCCAGTATGAAGGTAGGTGCTCAAGAGAGATTTTACATTTACCTCTGTGCAGCATTTATGTGTGTTAGCTAGTTTGGAATCAATGTAAATTCAATTTTTGGCTCAAGATTTTCAGACTACCTACACGTGTGAGTTTAGTCTATAGGCTCATGTGAAACTAGTTTTTGCTTATAAAATTTCAGGGAAATTCTTTATTTTTACTATGAAGATTGAGCCTGTTGGGTCACAACCAATTAGACTCATTTTCCTGGACAGACCTTGGTCTTTAAAAATCTTTTGTCCCTTGGGTTCTGGAAAGCCATGCCAAAAAGACCTCAAGATTTCTTTGTCTAGTAAATTCCTAAGTAATCATAATCTTCTTAATGCTCTATTTCCCATCTTCACAAGGATTTTAGTGTGAGTATTCCTTAATTTCTGGTGAATGAATCAATTTGAGAAGACAATCTATCTCATATTTTCAGAAGTTTTTCAGTGGAAGGGTAGGAGTGCCTTATTGCTATAAATGGAAATCTCACTATTTTCTCTTTGAAAGACAAATATTGATATAAAACTGAAAAGAAAGAAAAAAGATACTTTTGACTGTAGAAATATCTTTATAGTGAGGGTGGTCTCAGCCCAGGAAGCCAGGGAGAGGAATGGCTCCTCACTATGCAGGGTTGTAGGGAACAGGTACCAAAGAGAGCATACCTGTTAGAAAGCTTTGTTTTAGTGAGAGTCCAAGGGAGTTTCACTGTGCAATGTCTGAATGAGAGGATCAAAGCCAGCACAAGTATCCCAGATAGGATTGCTGGATAAAATACTACACATTAGTCAAATTTGAATTTTGAATTTGACATCTAGTCAAATTTGAACAATGGATTCTTAAAAGACATGTCTTGGTATTCTTTTTCACCTAGTCATCTCTCATTCCAAATACCCAAGGTGGTGTTGGATAGGTGGAGCATATGGCTTATAAAGCCCTCTATTGTGCTTAATGGAAAGCCTGAGAGAAGTACTCTTTCAACTTCAGCATGCAATAAAAATCATTTAGAGGATTTTGTCAGACTGTGGATTCTGATTCACGTAGGTCTGGGGTCAAGCATAAGATTCCACATTTCTAATATGGGTTGTTTCTGTTCCAAGTGTCAATGAGGAAAGTTCCCTGCAAATAAGGGAAATTTTAAGCAATAATCTTCTCTCAACAGACAAGAGTTTCTTGCTGCTCCCTCCTGGAACCCTCAAGGCAAAAACATTTTTCTTAGCTATTGAACTTTGTTATTGATATAAATATCATTGATAAAACATGGTGTTTGGTAGCTGGGCGCGGTGGTGTACGCCTGTAATCCCAGCACTTTGGGAGGCTGAGGCAGGAGGATCATGAGTTCAAAGCCAGCCTCAGCAATGGCGAGGCACTTAGCAACTCAGTGAGACCCTGTCTCTAAATAAAATACAAAAAGGGGTTGGGGATGTGACCCAGTGGTGGAGTGCCCCTGAGTTCAATCCCCAGTACAAAAACAACAACAACAACAACAACAACAAAAAAAAACATGGTGTTTGGTAGGCTCAATTCTTATGGCTAGTACTTACTAAAGTACAATATTAAAGTGCCACCTCACCATTTAAAATGCTGAGGTATTGGAACCTGCTGCTGTTCCTTTGACCACATTATATAGATATAATTATTTCAGTATACTTCATAGATAGCCTGATTAATATCAATTTATCATATGTGATATTCCTGGGAGTAGTTGATAGAAGCCCCAAAAGGAGAAGTTATTCTAGATTAAAAAAAATTCATAAGTTCATAGCTTATTCCTTTATGTTCCCTTAAGTTTGAATTTGGACTAGTATTTAGAAACCCTGTAGCTCCTATTGTACCAATTTTTTTAAAGAAGTTTTATATCTGCTGGATTTTCACATGAACTGCATGTAACTTTTAAGTGCAGCAGCCTTAGAGTAAGAGGGAAAGTATGACAAAGACAAGCTAGAATTATTTCCAGGCATGTTTACTCACCTTTTTTTCCTAACCTCTGACCAGTTCCAGGCTACAACTTATAAAAACAGATGGGAATTTCTGGAATAAGCATAGTAACTGTCTAATGTTAGATTTTTCAACATTTTGCTGCAGTCTGGACATATTCTTTTTATCCTTTAGAAAACCTGTTCTCAGTTTTTTCTTTCATGAGATGAGTACATCATTCAAATTCATGAAGAGTCTAGAATGTTCAGAATAGTACCATATGACATTACTGAGTATGAGCTCCTTATCACCTTATCATCCTGGCTAATATTTTTTTCCTTTGGTGTGTGAATTTTAAAATCTGCTTTTATTTCCATGGTGTTTTAATAATGGTTATTGTTTGCTATTATTCTGAATTTTTGTTTCATTAATATTTCCTAGAATTACCATGAAAATAAATACAGATCACGATATATTTAAAAAGTAACAATTTTAAAAATATACTGTTTTCCTAATTCATCAAATATAATTTCTTTTGCATGTGAATGGCTATATCTCATTAATGACTTGTGGTATAACTCCATAATTAATATTTATATATTAGCTACAGTATCTGTTCTTGTGGAAAAAAAGAATTACATAGTATAAAATTGAATGTTTTAAAGCATTCAAATAAACCAAAAATATTTCCTCAAAAATGTGTTGAAAGGATGTAACAATCCAGCATGTGATTTTAATTAATGTCCAAGTAACTAAAAATGTATTTAGTTCATAAAGAAAACATATTGACATCTAATTATGGATCATAGAATTTGGTGCAGTAAAACTGTAGTGCATCTGTTCAGTGAAAACAAAATCATGGAGAATATGAAATGGCACAATATATAATGAAAAACTGAAATAATGCACAAATAAAACCATTAAAAAATCACAGCATGAAACCAAATAGAGTTGGGAATAGAAAGAGAGGATTGGTAGTTCTAGATTTACTGATAACAGAGATTGTCAAATTCATATAGAACTTACTAAGCTAATTGCAATGGGAGTGAAGCAATATTCTCTCTTCTCTTTTAACGGAATTCAACTTTTTAAAGCACAAGGAGAAGGTGGTTTTATTAGTTCCATTTTATATTTTCAGACATGTCTTCAGACAAAGACTAACAAATGCCAAGAATGTTGACTATATTTTTACTTCTTACTTTTGGTTTTGATTGAATTCTGGGGCACTCTACCACTGAGCCACATCCCCTGCCCTTTTTATTTTTTATTTTGAGATAGAATTTTACTAAATTTCCCAGACTGACCTTAAACTTGCAATCCTCCTGACTCAACCTCCTATGTTGCTTGGATTATAAGCATGCCCCACCAATTTGGCAATGTATTTTTTTTTTTTAATAGCATTCACCTAATCCCTTTTCTCTGTACCCATTAATGCAGCTCAGGCCCTCATTCCTTCTCCCTCACATATCTCTCACATGGGATTTTATCAGCCTCCTCAATAGTCTGTTAACTGGGTTGCTTGGCTTATGGTGAATCTCAGATCTTTTGGTCTCTTTTCCTTTGAACCTATTCTATACTTTACAATAGTGGAACAGATTTAGATTTGCATTGGAATTGACCACAAGACTTACAAAGTACAAAACACTGGACCCCAGAGGTTGTTGAGGATCATGTGACCACATGATGAGAACCACTGCCTTAGAGCTTTGCAAATGGCTAGGCATGATTCTATCTTTAAACATTATTTTACCGAGCTTCATTGTATTTGAGATAATTCTATTCTTATATTATAGGTGAAGAATCTGAGGAGGCGCCAAAAAGTTAAAAAAAGAAAGAAAACAAAACAAAAACTTCTTTATGTCAAACAGCCAGTAAGTGGAAAACTGAGATATGATTACAGGCAGTAAGTCTTGAGAATTTAATATCCCAATTTCTTAGACAATAAAGATTCTACTATTGCAAAAACAGAGATGCTTAAAATTTGAGCACAAATTGTAAGAACATATCCACAGAACCTCATAATGTTTTAAAATACTGACTAGACAAGAGTTAGGCTGTCTTAAAGTTCCTTAATCTTAGATAATGTACCACCTACTTTAAAAGGAAAACAAAACACCTCTTTAACCTCTTGTTTTGACTTAATCATATTGTTTTTTTATTGTGTTAAATTACTATTATATTAAATTACTTTTAATTGTATCAAAGTTTCTTAATTGTGCAAATAGAAAACAAAGCATATGTTTTGTAAAGATTAAGTATAATATATCAATTAATTTCAAACAAAACTATAGAAATAATATTCAGGTTACAAATATTAAAAATGAAAAGGAATCTTTACTGAGACTATATTTCTCCCATTATACTTAAAATTAACAAATATACCTCTTTGTTTACTGTGTCACTTGTTACTCATTTTTATGCTTTTGAGCATGAGACTATGATTTAATTCATTATCATTATAATTACCTCTCCCTTTTCAATGAATTTTTTCTTTTAACTACCTCACTATTTTTTTCATGGGCCAGTACATTTAAGTATATGCACAAAATATAAAACCGAATAATGAAAATGATAATGAAATGAAAAATTACCTAGAACATATTCATTAAAGTGTGCACTGACAGTGAGTTATTTCAAGATGGCTTGCAATCTCATGATCACTTCACAGACTAGGCTATGGTAGCTGTTGGGCACACTTTTTCTGGTCAGTATGTTCCAACTATGAACTTTTTGATAATGTCACTCAGGAAGCATGCTGGGAAGCATGCTGGATAACATTTGGACTGCAGTCATTAGTATGTGTTTAAATGTAAACTAAGTGAAATTGTTCCATGATATTCACAGGGAATGAGTTCCTGGAATCTCTGCTGATACCAGATCTGCGGATTGCATGTCCCTTACCTGAAATGGAGTACTATTTACATCTAACTTATGCACATCCTCTTGAATGCTTTGAATCATTTCTGGATTACTTACAACAATTAATACAAATGTAAATGCTGTGTAAATAGCTATTATACTATATTACTTAGGGAATATGGCAAGAAAAAAACTTTGTGTCCAGTATAAACCCAATTTAAAGAAAAAATAGTTCTGATTGATTGCTGATTAAATCATGGATATGCAGGACTAGCTGTATCTGGTTAAAATGTCATCATGGAGGTAGGATGGGACATGTTCCTATCAGTGTTCTAAAATCCTTTCAGAGCTCTAAAACCAAAACATATAGACTCTTGGTTTTGGAATCCTTGGAAACCTGAAACTGCTCTTTGGAGCACTGGTTTGGTAGGGGTATAGATTACAGGAGGAAATTGATGGAAGAGAAGAAAAGTTTTGAATCATGGCTACTTCAGGGGTTTTTAATAAGGGAAGATTTGTGGAAGGGGAGAATTCTATATGGAGAAATATGGAGAAGTAATATAATCACTGGCCCTGTTATCTCTTATTTTGTGCACTCTGCTAGCACTCTCTTTGCAGGCTGTTGACAATTCTGTATCATGTAAAATATTTACTCCTTTCTTCTGATACAAGTAAACTGAACAAAACAGTGTAACTTGTTCTTATTGATTTTGTTTTTTTGTCTCTATGTAGTAATAAGCCTGCATATATCATCCTAGAGTCTTCGCTCTGGATTTCTAATTGCTTAAGAGCTTTGAATGATTTCTTTCACTATATTAAATTGATATCACCTCTAAGAATAAAGGAATAAAACCTATTTTCCTAACTTCAGGAAAGATTTCTTCTTAAACATCCATTATGAATACACATCTGAATTAGCTCTGAAAAATTCCATATTAAGAGCCTTTGGAACTATTTTCCTCCTAAAACTTACTCTGTTGTATAACAGCTCACTTTTCTGTGTAGGCATCCTTCCTCAGATCTAAACTAAATCCTCTGTACTACATTTTATTCTTTTCCTTTTGTTCTGGCTTCAGCAGTCTGAAGAACAGATGGCCATCTTCTGTCAGTACTTGAAGGCTTTTTCTGAGAAACATTAAACCTCCATCAGGACTCACTTGTTAATGCAAAAGCCCTTCTCAGGACAGATTCTGGGACAATCTTTGAAGTCATCAGATAAGTCTTGAAGACCCAGTTTCCTTTTCCTCACTTTCAGTCATGTAATATTTTCATTTCTTCTACTTTTCTTATTCTTAGCATATGAAACAAATTTCAGATATGTAACTGTTAATCTTATTCACATTGAGGTATAAATAAATAACTACTAATGGGTAAAATGAAGACCAGTGGGAGGTGCCTTAATTTTAATGAAGAGCATTTTTTTCTCACATTTAGGTTTTAATTTCAGGGCTATATATCCATAAATTAGATAAAAGAAGGTGAAGAATCCCTATCAACATCACCAAAGTCGAACTGGGCAGGACTATTTAGAATGTTCCACCTGCTGTGGCTGCCTTCAATCATGAGCCATTCAACAAAAATTTATTGAACACATGGTGTCTGAGACCCTGGGACTCCAGTAGTGAATTACACAGTAGAAATAGGAGCAAGAAAGTGCCAGATGTGAGGAGTCTCATGCAGGGAATTGGAATAGAGTGGGCCCTTAGAGAGTGACTGGCTATCTCCTTTAGATTTGAGAATCAGGAAAAAAGACTTTTCATGGGAAGGTTGACGTCTAAATTGGGATCTAAATAATAAGATAAAGACAGCTATAGGTGGTGAGGGGGAATTATACTCCAGGCAGAGAGAGGTGCAAATGCCAGGACCCCAGAGACAATATAAGCATGGCTTGTTAGAGACGGACTTTCACGGAGAAGCACCCTAGAAGATGAGGTGGATGGAAAGTGGGAGGGACAGGCCAGGAGGACTTTGATATGCTCATGTAGATGGCACAGAAAACTTAAGATGTTATTCCAAATAGAGCAAGAAGCCATCAGAGCCATATCTGACTCACATTTTAAAAAATATTATCATGTCTAGTGTTTGTTACAGTAAGAATGGAAGCACAAGGAATATTCTACATTAGAGTAAATGGTGAATCAGGCTAGGATGGTGGTGGTGGAAACACAGAGAAAGATGTCTTTAAGAGGGAGTTTAACCAAGGTTGTTGATGGGTCCAATGTGGAATATGAGTGAAAGAGAAGGGTCAGGGGTGACACTTAGACTTCATGCTCAACTAACTTAGGGATGATGCTTTTTTTATTATCAGGGAAAGGAAGAACATGTTTAAAGACAAAAGCAAGCTTATACAATAGTAGGTGTGGGAACAGCTTTGACGTTTGCCATACTTGAATTTAAATCTCAGTTCGTGTATCCAGTTTCATGATCTTGAGCATAAATGGAGACCAGTGTAAGCAGAAGATTGTGAAAAAAAAATGTTGGAAGAGAGCACTTGGAAAGGTGCCTGGCACCTCAGTATTATTATTTAAATTTGAGATGATAATTTGAAAACTTTTTTAAAATTTTCTAAATTTTGATATTCTTGGTTAATATTTATTGCTACCACCCTAAGGTATCATCCCACAATGCAGAATTTAAAAGAGAATCGTTATTACTGGCCAACTTTTTAATTAAGAAGTTGTATTCCTTTTAATATACTACAGTGTTATTTTAACCACACCAATATGTTGTTTCCTAATGGGAAATTTTGTGTACTAAGATCTGTAGATATTTATACTAATGTCTGGTTAAACACTGGTTATTTGCACATCCTTATTATTCCATGTGGTGTTCCTTATAAAGATTAGGAACCAGCACTTATCTTCTTTATTTGTATGCTTTTTGCCTTTTATTTTAAAATCATATCCAGTGCATCAAAGGTACCTTTCTTTTAAATTGTGTATTAGTGAAAAATTTGATGAGAGAAGAATCAAGAAGGAAAGATAAATTTCACGTATCTCTTCCTCTCAAATAATCATGCTCTTAAACATGGCCCATTAATTTCTAGCCTGGTGGTAGACCTGATGACATAATACTACCATGAGAGAAGCCTTTGCATTCAATCATTTCATATGATAAATTTACCAATATGAATGAAACCATCAGAAAAACTAATATAGAAACACACAAACATTGGTGCCCAGTGCATGTTCCTTTTAGTTAAGGTAGATAAGGATTTTGATGGGCTCTCAATTCCTAAGTGAAGGTAGAAAATGAAAATTCCCAAATAAGCAAGAAGTATTTGTAGTTGAAAGCATTACAGGGGCCAAAATTCTGAGGAGAGAAATAATTTTGTATTTGCTTCAGAGAGACACTATTTATCTCTGTTGGCCAACATACTTTGAAACAACTATTTGGTTTTAATGGATATATATCTTGCCACTCTGCCATCAGTAATTTGAACAGCTTGAAATACTGTATGTCATCTTACATTGCTTTCTCTTTGTAGCAAACACAATCACTGGATTGTTTTTCATTGATTTAAAAACATTGACTTGCTGAAGTATGAGCCTGTGTGCAGTCATAATTCTTGTCTTTTCTTCCTCGGCAAAGCCTGTGATAATTCTTTGAGTTTTAAGCAGGTGTCATGCATCAGATCCAAGTGCTTAATAAATGCACCAGAAGTATATTTTCCTTAAGGCCTTGTGTTTATCCCATTTCCATTTATCTTGTGAAATATCTTCAAATGCTTTTCTAAAATCCTGGGAAAGAGCAGGTTAGCATTTCCACTTGGCAAGCAGAGCTGTAAGTGTAAGGCTCCCCTGTCTATTTTGACCTTAACCAACATTAGTGATTCCCAGCCTGTGTGCCAATGGGCCCTTGAGGAGTGACAGAGTTATTGGATGGAGCCCATCAACCCATATGTGCACCAAACTTGTTTTTTTTTTTTTTTTTGGTAATATGAATAACTATGTCTAAAATAAAAATGTACTGTTTTTTTCCCCCTAAATGCATATAAATGCTGCTGTGATCAATAAAATGCAAATGCATATAAAATTATCTTAAAGTCATGGTAGCTTTTTGTCATTTAAAGTTTTCTCAATTAATAGATAGTCCAACTGGGTTACTTATATTTTGCATTGTTACTGACAATGCTGAATGCATTCAGTTAAGAAAAGATGATGTTATTGACTGTATGTTCTACACTGAAGCTAAATTAAAATAATTTTTATCATGCCAATATTGTGAGCTGATTACCAGGAATTTTATGTTCATTTTGATAAATAGCATATTAGTAAATCATCAATAATGTAACTAATAACAACCATAACATCAATTGTATTGAATATAGGCTGTCATTTAATTTTTAAATCACCTCTGTGAAGTAATTATTATACTATTCCCATCTCACTAAGAGGACACTAAGACTCAGAGAATTCAAGGATATTGCTTTAGGACTCACGGTTAACCCTAAGTATTGTGGACTTTGAATGCTAGCTTAGCCACGTGACTTCAAATTCCTTGCTCTGTTGCCTCTGTCACATTGCAGAGTTCCATGACAAGCAATATATACATATCAATGTTAAATTTAATTCCAGAAGGCATTGATTCATGCAAGGGATGTGACTAAAGCTTCCTTAAATTGTGTTGAATATAATCAATTACAATTTTTCAAGACATTTATTCTAGAAGGACTGGTTTGTGAAATTTATGAAAACATAAATATGATACAAACTGGGTAGTTACAGCAATGCCCCTTAGTTCTAAATCAACATGCATCCATTAAACATGTTCAATTTGAATTACTGCTTCAAATGTCAGGAGAGGCCAGGAAAAAATGGAAAATTAAGTAAAAATTAGGAGATAAAAAGAGTAAGGTAGAAAAGGAGGGAAAACTACATGCAGGTCATGAAATTTAAAAACTCAATGATATGAGCATTATCAGGGTCCCTGGAGATTTCCAGCTCATTTTTTAAAAAATTCCTAATTCTTCAGGCAAACTAAGTGCTAGCCTCAGTTACCCCCCTCTCTTTTACATCCTTCTTCTCATTATTCTCTCTTCCACTGTGGAAAATCCTACTGTTTGTTTACAATCCAGAGTTTTTAAAGAGGCTGAACTAAAATTGGCTGCTTCTGGGACATCCCTGCCAATGGATGGGATCCAAATTGGCTCTGCCATGAAGAGGCAGCTATGCCCACATAAGGATATTTTGGCTTCATGCTTCTGTCATCTTATTGCCAGGCAGACAATCATCCAAGAGTGGGAAAATACAGCCAGGGCAAATGTTTACAGCTAGAGTGGTCAGCTGGTTGAAATACTAGTCTGAAGGAAAGGCTATCTGGATGTCATGTTTAGCTCCTCATGGAAAGTGTTTGATAATGTTGGAAAAGTCATTTAGTCTCTTACTCCCTAGTTTATGGACATACACCATAGCACATACCTCTTTGCCCATGGAGACATTTTTAAAGTATTTAGTTTATTTCTTCCAGTCTTGACTTTAATGGATGCAACTTTCTTTTCTGAAACAAGAACAAGGAAATAACTCTTTGTAGCTTCTCTAACACTGTAGTCCAGTTAAATAGAAAATGTTCCTAGCTCTCAAAGGAAGCTTTCCCTTCAGGTGTTTCTCATGGGCTCATGCATTACCTGAAGTTGGGAAGATGGGGTGTGTGTACAAAAATCACATGTACGAAGCATATGTGTAAAACACAGACATATATACAGTATTTATGTAAAGACGTCTTTATCTAGACATTTCAGCATAGCTCCTAGTTAAGCCATATCTTTTATAGCAGGGAAGCAAATCAGATCTGACTACATTGGCTGTTTAAGTGAAAGAGCCACACAGATGGGAAAGAAGCACAGACAAATTGCTTTTGGCTCTGCTTTCCTTTATAACAACATCAGATATTTTTAGTTTCTTTTTCTTTATGTGTTGTGCATGTTTCTGCCTCATATAGAAAGTCATCGCACATTGTCTCCATCAGTTTTGCAATCCTTTACTAGTAGGCCCATTTTAGCATTGCTTTCACCTTTTAGATTCTGAGATCTAAAGGTATGACAGTCAAAGTCCATTGTTCAAATGTGGGTGATGGGCAAGTAGAAATAATTTAATGTCATGGAAATTGTTCTAACTAATTGAGAAGAGAAATATGTGATTTGGAACTTGTGGTGGAGGAATAGTTCTGGTTACTGCTATGTAAATTTACCGGGATGGGCTTCTACAAACTCTAGTTCCAAAACTTAGAATAAATGTTTTTATAACAGATCCTGTATTAATGCAATAAACTGAGAGATGTATTTAAATAATTATATAATGTCCACATGAACCTTTCACAAAATGACCATTTTCTTATCAGGATCTCAAAATTTCACATAATAGTTGCTATTTTCACATCCTTGTTTCTAGTTATGTTAGATACAGTGTCAGGTCAAAAAGAGATAACTATTAGATAGGTTCTATCAAGTATTCCAGCAGACCTATGAGGAAGGAATTAAAACTATATAACTCAAACGTATGCAATTGTTTAAAAAAAATCATTTACCATATTAACAACTAAATACTTTCACTCCTAGGTATTTACTTTACCTAGTGTTCATATGAATACTTGTTCATCAATGTTTATAGCAGCATTATGCATAATAGTCCCAAACCAGAAAAAACACACAAATGTCCATCAACTGGCAAATGAATAAAGAAAATGTGGTGTATCTATACAACAGAGTCCAATCCAGCAATTAAAGTTTACAAACTTCTCATACAGAAAAAAAAGCAGTCTCGAGAATAGGTGAAAGAAGCCAGAGACTAAAATTACAAGTTGCATAAAAAAAATATGGAATTTCTAGAAAAAATATATCTTTGACAAAAACAAAACAAAACAAAAAACCAAAACAAACAAAAACAAAAACAAAAAAAAAACAACAACAATAAAACATATCAGTGGTGGACTGAGGCTGAAGATCTAAGTGAAGTTTAACTGAAAATACATAAAGTGACTTTGTGTGGTGGTTAAAATGTTTTAAACTAATAGGTGGCAGTGATTGCACAATTATATATATTATATATATGTATATATGTATGTGTATGCATGTATACACATACATATACATATATAAAAATTATTAATTTGATTCTTAGGTGAATTTTATGGTATGCAACTAATAATAAAATTTTGACTCTAAATACTTATGTATTTCTATATATGTTTAATTTAATTTTGCATGCAGTATAATTTCAGGGAAATTGGGGTGTGGGTGTGTGACATCTACCCTCCTCCTCACCTGGGATGGAAGTTTTCTGTTTCTCAAATATACCTAATTCTTTTTCATATACTGTAACCTCTCCCTGGAATATTTTTTCCCCTCACATTTCTCAAGGCTGGTTCCCCTTCTTTCAGGTTGTTTCTAATTTCATGTCCTCAGAAAGGGCTTGCCGGGCTTTATGAAGGAGATTTTCAGTCTCAATAGTATTTTTGGCTCCTTATAAATTTCTTTCATAGTTTCTAACCTAATTTTGAATTTGTTCATTTATGTGTGTGCATGCAAGTTTGTAAGTATAGGTTGTTTCTTTCCTAATTAAATACAAGCCTCATAAGTGATATATATGTAGTCCAGAGTGTATTTAATATCTTGTGATGCTTCAATGTGGATACTCAATATTTTGTAATGAATGGATAAATATTCTCTGTATTACAACATGGAAGTTAAGAAAAATCATCATATTTTAGATTTGTTGGCATTTCCATTTTTCTTCAAGGATTTCTATAGTCATGAATGGACTTGTCTCATCTACCACATATTTATATTTCTGGAGATATCTTTGAAGTGACCTGACACCCTGAGAATCTCTGAGAATGGTTGTAAATCTTTACTGATGAATTCCCAGTATCTGTGAGGGTCATGCAAACTTTCCCCACTTTTATCTCTTAAAATCTCAATGATCAATTTTCAGTCCCACCAGCAATGTATGATTGTGCTTTTCCCCCCACATCCTCGCCAACACTTATTGTTGTCTATATTTTTGATAGCTGCCATTCTGACTGAAGTGAGATGAAATCTTAGAGTAGTTCTGATTTGAATTTTGCAAATTTCTAGAGATGTTGAACATTTTTTCATATATTTGTTGATCAAATGTATATCTTCTGAGAAGTGTCTGTTTACCTTCTTAGTTCATTTATTGATTGGGTTGTTTTTTTGGTGTTAAGTTTTTTGAGTTCTTTATATTTCTTGGAGATTAGTATTCTATCTGACTTGTGTGTGGCAAAAATTTGCTCCCAAAATGTAGGCTCTCTGTTCACTTCACTGACTGTTTCTTTTGCTGAGAAGAAGCTTTTTAGTTTCAGTCCATGTAAGATCCCTAATTGAGGATAGCTAAGATGGCAGTTAGCTGAGAGCCATAAAGGTGTTCAAGTATTTTCACCTGATATTCATGCATTTATCTAAGAAACTTTTTATGCCCGTGAACACTGTGTGACGCACCTGCAAGCTTGAGATGTTAGCACTTGTCCTTGTTAAGGCAAAATGTATTTAACTAGGGTGAGGTTAGTTAGAGGTGTGGTTGGAGTTGGGGTGGTTGGAGTTGGAGAGGTTGTTGAAGCCAGAGAGAGAAGTTAGAAGAAAGAAAAATAAAAGAACTTTTTCATTTCCAGTGTGCCTCCAGGTTTTCTCCTGTGGTATCATTGCTGCAAGCAGCAATTGCTGTAGGCAGCAACAAGTCCATCCCATTTATTAATTCTTGATTTTATTACTTGCACTTTAGGAGTCTTGTTAAGGAATTTGGGGCCTAATCCAACATGATGAAGATTTGGGCCTACTTTTCCCTCTATTAGGTGCAGGGTCTCTGGACTAATTCCTAGGTCCTTGATCCACTTTGAGTTAAGTTTTTTGCATGGTGAGAGATAGGGGTTTATTTTCATTTTGCTGCATATGGATTTCCAGTATATCCCTTAGAAAACTTGGAATGGAAACACCGTTTAACTCAGCTATCCCACTCCTCTGTCTATATCCAAAGGACTTAAAAAACAGCATACTTTAGTAAGGCAGCCACATCAATGTTCATAGCAGCTCAATTCACAATAGCTAAACTGTGGAAGCAAACTAGATGCACTTCAATAGGTGAATAAAGAAACTCTGGTATATATATACAATGGAATATTACTCAGCATTAAAAGGGAATAAAATTATGGCATTTGCAGGTAAAATGGTTGGAGTTGGAGAATATCATGCTAAGTGAAGTTAGCCAATCCCCAAAAAAACCAAAGGCTGAATGTTCTCTCTGAGAAGTGGATGCTGATCCATAATGGGGTGGGAGGCATGGGAACAACAGAGGAACTTTTAGTGGGTAAAAGGTAGGGAAGATAGGAAGGGTGCATGGGGGAAGGAAAGATGGTGGAATGAGTTGGACACCATTACCCTAGGTTCACCCATGACTAACTGCACATATAGTGCGACGCTACATCATGTGCAACCATAGAAATGTAAAGTTGTGCTGCAATTGTGTACAATGAATCAAAATGCATTCTGCTGTCATATGTACCTAACTTAAATAAATAAATAAATAAAGGCTGAGAAAAAATCAAACATACAAAAAAAAAATAAATCTCAATGATCCTGGGAGTCATAGAGGCTCCGGATTTATTACTGACCTGGAATTACCAGTTGCTAAATATTGTTTTTGACACCTCATTAAGCTCTCTAAAAACCTATTTTTACAATTGAATCAGACCTCCCAATGTGCAAACCATAATACAGAACTAATGTACAGTAAACTATGGCCTAAATAATGAGGCTTCCCCAAAACCTAATCTTCCTCTCAGGAAGTAGTTTACACTCTGGAAAAATCTCACTCATTACATAATCTGAAAAAATAATGTAATATAGTTTTAATAGCTACAGTTAATACATTAAACATACGGTTTCTTCAATAATTACTAATTTTTACATTTCTCACTACTAATTATAGTATTAAATCGTTCAGTCCTTAATTTGTTCTGTCATAAGTTTTTATTTATTCCAGATAATGGTGATAGAGTTGAGGCTTTTGCACTTCTCACATTAGCTTAACATCATTGATGTAAAGCTGCTATGTGTTGTAATGCTTTATTATCGAATTATTTTTGGTGATTTAATTTTCCTGTGAAGAATACCTCAATTTAGCCATTCCAGATGTGAAATAGTTTCAAAGGATATTTTAGAATCTTTCCGAGACTGTTTTATGTAATTTCAATACCAGTTTGATAACTGCTATTTATAATTGTAACCCCCACCCCAACAGGTTACAGTATAGGTTCTCTAATTTGTTACAGGATAACTTCGTTAATACAGTATCATAAAGACCAACCAGGCTGTTGTTGGGGTGGTCAAAAGACTCTCAGGAAATATATTTTGTCTGAAATGAATGTCATGAGTAACATCTTATTACTTCAAAGTCTGTAAATATGTATTAAGTGTCTGTGTCTCTGTATAAATCAAGGCAGAATCAGTGGGGAATGTCAAAGTGAAAATATAGCAACTAGCCGGGCGCGGTGGCTCGCGCCTGTAATCCCAGCACTTTGGGAGGCTGAGGCAGGAGGATCGCGAGTTCAAAGCCAGCCTCAGCAGTGGCGAGGCACTTAACAACTCAGTGAGACCCTGTCTCTAAATAAAATACAAAAAAGGGCTGGGGATGTGACCCAGTGGACAAGTGCCCCTGAGTTCAATCCCTGGTACCACAAAAAAAAAAAAAAAAAAAAAAAAAAAAAAAAAAAAAAAAAAAAAAATATAGCAACTATTCTCCTTCAGGAGCTTTGTAAAAATTGTGTATATTTAAGATGTACAATGTGATGATTAGATGTATCTATACATTGTGAAATAACCACAGTCAAGCTAATGAACTTATCTCTCACCTCATATGTTTATTTATTTTTGTGATGTGAACACCTAAATATACCATTAATAAGTTTTTACTACACAGTATAGAGTTATTGCCTATACTGTATGCTATGCATTAAATCTCTAAGATTTATTTATCCTGCATAATATACCCTTGATGAACATCTCCTCATATCTCCCAGCCAGTTCTTGCTAATAGCCATTCTACTCTCTGTTTTCATGAATTTATTTTAGCTTCTAGATATAAATGAGATTATATAGTATTTATCTTCCTGTGAATGACTTATTTGCTTAGCATAAAGTGCTTCCTCCTTGTTGTTGAAAAGGCAGGATTTCCTTCTAAGAATGAATAATATCCACAAGTACAAAATATATACAATATTATTTTATTATATTTTATCATTATATATACTTTCACAATTTCTGCATTCATTCTTCCTTTGGTGCATATTTTAGTTAGCCTTTTGTTGTTGTTACCAAAATACCTGACAAGAACAATTTAGAGAAGTAAAGTTTATTTGGGTTCACAGTTTCAGACCTTCAGTCCATGGTTGGTTGATTCCAAAGCTCTGGGCTCAGGTGAGGCAGAGCATCATGGTGGAAGGGCATGGCAGAGGAAAACAGCTCAAGGTATGGCAATCAGGAAGCAGAGAGAAAGAGTTCTGCTCACCAAAGACAAAATATGAATCCCAAAGGCATGCCCCCACTCCAGAGACCTTCTTCTTCCACCCACCTCCTATCTACTTAGTTATTTTCCAATTAGTCCGTATCGGTGGAATAGTCCACTGATTAGGTATACGTCTTATAATCTAACATTACACTTCTGAAAGTTCTTTCATTGTCTCACATATGAGTTTTGGGGGAATGCCTCATAACTAAACTATAACAGTAAACATTACATTATTTCATGTAGTGAGTGAGTGTGTGTGCGTGAGTATGTGTGCTTGCGTGCGTGTGTGTGTGTGTGTTTTGGTGCTGGGGATCAAACCCAAGGCTTTGTGTATGCTAGGCGAGCACTCTACCACTCAGGTACTTCCCCAGCTCTCCATATTTAACTGTTATGAAAATGCTATAATAAACATAAGAGTGAAGTGTATCTTCAAGATCCTGGTTTTAATTCCTTTGTACAGATATTCAGAAGTGGGATTGCTGAGTCATATAGTATTTTAGTTATAATTTCTTGAGGAAACTCCATAATGTGTTCCATAAAAGCTATGCCAATTTACATTCTTACCAATACTGTGCTAGGGTCGGGCTCCCTTTTCTCTATGTTCTAACTAACACTTGTTAGTTTTTTGTCTGTTTACTAACAGACATTTTAACAGATAGCAGTTGATAATCTCATTGAGGTTATATTTTCCCTGATGACGAGTGATTTTTGAGTATTTTTTCATGTATCTGTTAGATATTTTTATATATTCCTTGGGGAAGTGTCTATCCAGGTCCTTAGCCCAGTTTGAATTTAGGAGTTAATCTAAATTAAGGATGTTTTATCTCACTTTCTTTTGTCTTAGTGGGATTGAGTGACTCTTTATCAGACACACGATTTGAGAATATTATTTCCAATTTTTGAGACTGCCTTTTCATTTTTTTTTTTTTTTTTGCTATGAGAAACTTTTCAGTTTGAAGTAGTCCCACTTGTTTGTTCTTGCTTATGTTTTTAGTGTTATATCAAAAAAAAAAAAAATCACACACGAACAATGTCAAAGAGGTTTGCCCTTATGCTTCCTTTCAGGAATTTTATGGTTTTATGTCTATGTGCAAGTCTCTAATAAATTTTAAGTTGATTTCTGCATTAAGAATGCTTAATACATTCTTCTGCATGTGAATATCTAGTTCTCCCATCAACATTTATTGAAGATATAATCTTTTCTCCATTAGGTATTCTTGTCACCTTTATTAAAGATTCATTGACCATATATGCATGAATTTTTATCAGGAGTGCTCTATTCTGTATGTCCAATGGTATAAGTGGTCTATGTGTCAATTTTTATGCCAGTACCATACTTTTTTGATTATTATAGCCTCATAGTGTATTTTGAAATCAGGAAGCATGATGTCACCAGATTTCCTCTTCTTAATTTCTTTAGCTATAGTGCCTATTTTGTGAGTCTTTATAAAATGTAGACTTGATTTTCCTGTTTCTATAAAAAAAATCTTTGGAATTTTGGTAGAGATTGCATTGAATCTGTAGCTTGCTTTTGGTAGTATAGATGTTTTGACAATATTAACTCTTCCAATTTGTAAACATGGGATAGTTTACAACTTGTTTGTGTCTTAATTTCATTTATTAATATTTTATGGCTTTTAATGTATAACTCTTTGACTTCCATGGTTAAATTTGTTCCTTAATTATTTCATATGTTTTATATCACAGTGAATTAGATTGCTTTCTTAATTTTTGTTTCAGATAGTTTGCTATTATTGTATTGAAATAGAACTGATTTTGTATCTTGAAAAGTTTTCTGAATTTATTTAATTTGAACAGTTTATTGATGGAATCATGAGAATTTCCTACGTATAAGATCATGTTATGTGTTATGACAATATTCTTTCTTTCTTTCAAATTTGGATGCCTTTTATTGCTTTCTTTCCCCTAATTGCTCTGCCTGGACTTCCAGTACTGTTTGAAAGGCCAGTGACCACACCACACTGAGAGATGGAGATACTGCCAATACATTTATTGGGAAGCAGAGAGGTGGCTGCCGGAAGGGGGAGGGAGCAGGGGAGCGGCAGCAGCAGGGATAGCTGCAGGGACTAGGAAGCAGGGACCCTGCAGGGAGACTGGGAGGGAAAAGGAAGGAGAAGGGAGTAGGGACAGAAAGCAGGGAGTAGGAGCAAGGAGTAGGGATAGGGAGCAGGGCAAAGGAGTAGGAAGTAGGAAAGGTGAGGGCAGGGAGCAGGGAGCAGGGACCTGCAAAGAGAGAGAGAGAGAGTGTGTATGTGCAGGCTTCAGCTTATATCTGCTGTTTGGGGTATCTGTCATATGCTAATTGGGCCGTGAAGTGAAGGTCTGGAGATTGTGAGACCATCTTACTGGTTCTAGACACATCAGAGACATACGGTTTTAGGTACTTTAGGCACATAGGCTTAGGCAGGGTGTGCAGCTCTACTGGCCTTGAGGGAGCTTTCACTAGCCTGGAGGGGAAGCTTTCACTGGCCTTGAGGGGAGCGTGGGTGGGAGAAGGTGGGGCAGTGGGTATAGCACCATCCCTGGGTGGGGGCCTCTCTTGGGGAAATGGGAACCTACTGATATTTCTAACAATGTTGAATAGAAATAGTGACAATGGATGTCCTTGTCTTATTCCTGATCTTAGAGCAAAAGTTTTCAGCATTTGACCATAGGATATGATGTTAACTTTGGGCTTGTCATATATAACTTCATTATGTCAAGATTCATTTATTCCTTCTATATTTTATTTATTTTTTATTCTAATTTGTTATACATGCTTGCAGAGTGCAATTCGTTTTGTATTACATATAAAGAGCACAATTTTTCAAGTCACTGGTTTTACATATTTTCATACCATTTGTGTTTTTATACATGTATTTAGGGTATTGATGTCTAATTCGTTCTGTCATTATTCCTATCTCCTTTCCCCTTCCTCTCCCCTCCCCTCCTTTGTTCTATTTAAAGTTCCTTCATTCCTCTCATACCCCCTCCCTTTCCATTATAAGTAAGTATCATCAGAGGAATGGAATCATTTGGCCTTTGGTGTTTTGGGATCGACTAACTTCATTTAGCATTATTTTCTCCAACTGCATCCATTTACTTTTGTTTCATGAAAGGTTGTTACATTTTAAAAATGCTTCTTATCTATGTATTGAAATGGTAAAATGATTTTTTTTCTCTCTGTTATTGTGAAATATCATATTGATTTGTGAATGTTCAACCATCCTTGCATCCAAAGAATAAATCCCACTTCTCACTTGATTGTGGTGTATGATCCTTATAATATGTCACTGAATTTAGTTTTCTGAGATTTTGCTGAGGATTTTTACATCTATGTTCATGAAGGATATTGGTCTATTAGTTTTTTCTCTTGAGAGTCTTTTCTGGCTTTTGTTTCTGGATAATCTGATGGCTTCATAAAATAAGTTTGTAAATGTTCCTTCTCTTCTGTTTTAGGATGAGTTTGAGAAGGGCTGAGATTAATTCTTAATATTTTGTAGAGTTCACCCATGAAGCCATCTGGTCCTTGACTTTTCTTTCTTCTGAGCGGAGGGAGGGTATTGATTATAGGTTCAGTATCTTTAATCCTTATTCATCTGTTCAGTTTTTCTCTTTCTTCATGATCAAGTCTTGTTAGGTTGTATATTTAGCAATTTCTTTAAAATGATTCCATTTGTTGGTATGCCAACTTTGAACTCTCTTATCCTTTTTATTTATTTGGTGTCAGTTATAATGCCTCCTCTTGTCTTTCTGATTATGTTTAAGTCTATTATGGTTTAGATACAAGATGTCTCCCAAAAGCTCATGTGTGAGACAGTGCTAGAGGGTTTGGACATAAAATGATTAAGTTAAGAGAGCTTTATCCCAATCAGTTCCCTGATAGGGATTAACTGGGTGTTAACTTAAAATAGGTCGGGTGTGGATGGAGGAAGTGGATCATTTGTAAGAGCCCTAATTGAGGATAGCTAAGATGGCGGTTAGCTGAGAGCCATAAAGGTGTTCAAGTATTTTCACCTGATGTTCATGCATTTATCTAAGAATCTTTTTATGCCCGTGAACACTGTGTGACGCATCAGCAAGCTGGAGCTGTAAGCACTTGTCGCTGCCTACAGCAATTGCCGCTTGCAGCAATGATACCGCGGGAGAAAACTCGGAGGCAGACTGGAAATGAAAAAGTTCTTTTATTCTTCTTTCTTCTAACTTCTCTCTCCGGCTCCAACAACCTCTCCAACTCCAACCACCTCTCTAACTAACCTCACCCTGGTTAAATACATTTTGCCTTAATAAGGACAAGTGCTAACAGCTCGAGCTTGCAGGTGCGTCACGTGTTCACGGGCATAAAAAGATTCTTAGATAAATGCATGAATATCAGGTGCAAATACTTGAACACCTTTATGGCTCTTAGCTAACAACCATCTTAGCTATCCTCAATTAGGGCCCTTACAATCATTGTGGATCACTGGGGACATTCTTATTTTGTCCAGGTGAGGAGAGCTCTCTTTGTGTCTCGGATTCCTGGTGCCATATTCCCAGGTGTTTTCCTCTGCTACACACTTCCACCATGATGTTCTGCCTCACCTCAAGCACCAAGAAATGGAGCCTGCTGTCTATGGACTGAGACCTCTAAAACCTTGAGACCCCAAATGAACTTTTCCTCCTCTAATTGTTCCTGCCAGGCCCTTGATCACAGCAGTGAAAAAAGCTGACTAAAACAGAATCTTTCCTTTTTTTCTTAACCTAGCTGAAGATTTGTCATTTTGTGTGGGGGGGAGGGGTGGAGGGAGGTGGGTTACCAGGGATTGAACTCATGGACACTAAAACACTGAGCCACATCCCCAGCCCTATTTTATATTTTGTTTAGAGACAGGGTCTCACTGAGTTGCTTAGTGCCTTGCTTTAGTTGAGGCTGGCTTTGAACGCCTGATCCTCCTGCCTCAGCCTCCTGAGCTACTGGGGTTATAGTTATGCACCACCATGCCCAGCTGTCAGTTTAGTTTCATTGATCTTTTCTATTGTTTTTTCTAATACTGGTTTCACGTATTTCTGTTTTGATCCTTGTTATTTTATTTTTTCTTCTAACTTTTGGTCTTAGCTTTTTTCTTTGTCAAGTGTTTGGGATATAAAGTTTGGTTATTTAGTTGACATATTTCCTTTATTTTAACGTGGGTATTCAGCACTATAATCTTCCTTCTTAAAACTGCTTTTGCTATATGCTATATGTTTTTGTATGATATGCTTCCATTTTTTCTTAAGATAATTTTTTATTTCTTTCTTGACCCATTGATTGTTCAGAACTGTGGTGTTTAATTTCTATAAATTTTCTGTTCTTTTCTCTTTCTCTGCTCCTTCTGAAGCCCCTATAATTCACATATTGTTTTGCTTGGTGGTCTCTCATAAGTCATGTAAACCTTTCTTTACTATTTTCTGTTTTTTTTTTTTTTCCTTTTTGTTTGTCTTCCTGGATGATTTTAAGTATTCTGTTGTCAGGTTCACTAATTCTTTCTTTTCCTTAATCAATTAAAATTCTCTATTGAAGTCAGGTGAGGTGGGGCATGCCTGCAATCCTAGTGACTCAGGAGGCTGAGGCAGAAGGATTGCAAGTTCAAGGCCAGCCTTAGTGACTTAGTGAGGCCCTAAGCAACTCAGTGAGGACTTGTCTCAAAATAAAAAAATTGTTGCTGCCTGCAGCTATTGCCGCCTGCAGCAACAATACCACGGGAAAGAAATCGGAGGCAGACTGGGAATGAGTAGGTTCTTTATTCTTTGCTTCTTCTCTGATTTCTCCTCTGTATTCTCCTCCAACTCCAACCACCTCTCTCGCCAGCCCTACCTGGTTAAATACTCTTCACCTTAACAAGTATACACGTGTCACAAGCTCAACTTACAGGTGCATTACACAGTGTTCATGGGCACAGAAAGATTCTTAGTTGATTACATTAAGGTCAGGAGAAAAACAATTAAACGCCTCCTCTTTGGCTCTCAGCCAGCTGCCATCTTAGCTACCTCCTCATTAAGGCTCTTTCATTTCCCCCCTTTTGTTTTAAAAGAGGGATAAATAGATGGGTGAGGACCCTCACCACATCAGGATCGACTGTGCCTGTCTTAGGCGTCTATATGTGCAACCAACATTCTTACCCGTCATCAGATAATCAAGGCTGTGCCCTTGACTCCTGTCTTAGGTTGATATGTTGGCCACATGAGACTTTCCGGTGACGACCCTCACCATATCCGGATGGACTGTGCCTGTCTTAGATTGTCCCCCTCTGGGGATCTTACCCGTCATTGACTACCAGCCGTCCAATCGAGCCAACCAAACATGAGGAGATGCTTCGGTTCTAAGGCGGCAAGCTTTGCACTGACAAGCCAAGTTCCATAGAGTATCAAGTTGTTTTTTTTTAAATAAATCAGCTGCCCTAAGTTCCATTAAGTAACGCACTGAGTTCTCTAGACAAATACCCGCAAGGCATTGTCCCGTACAATGTCCCAAACATAGAAAGATTTATCAAAATGTTCATTTGCTAACACGTTGATCTAAGAGACCTCGTGCATGCAGAGCAGAGGCCACACTGCTGGTGAAGTTGTTTGATGCTTGAGCAGCAGGGATGCTTGTAGCGATTGTGATCCCTGCAGCTGTAGCATCAGCCGTCTTTTTTATCTCTAGACAATGCCACTGGCAAATCTTCAGGGCCCGATACCTAGAAACTCAAGCATCAATCATTAGAGGAAAGGCTGTGCTATTCCAGCACTGAGTCAAGAAGCGAGTTGTCAAACTAAAAAATAGAATTATTAGATCAGGTAATTGAAGTTGATCTCTGCTCACACACATTGCTGCTTGAGCTCCCACAAACATAAGCTGGCAAAATATCACATTCAGAATGGATTAAAGAAAGACTGAGGGTATTTAGCTGACAAAATATTATATTTAAGATAAATTAAAGAAAAGCAAAGAGCATTTTAGAAAAATAATTTGTTAGCTGGAACCCCTGAGCTTCTGCATACACAGCAACCTTCCATGAATATACCTGTTGAAACAATTTAAATTAATCAGCTATTTAACAAATAAAGTTAATTACAAATAAACAATCCCATGTCAAATACCAAAATATCAGGTTATATAGTATTAGTCATATTCTTTGCTGAAGAGAAGTCCTAGAATCACCTATAAATTAAGATTGAAGGTACCTTCACTTTTTAATTGTTTACCCAATTTGAATACTCATAAATTAATTAATGTTATTTGGATCCATATATATATATATATATATATATATTTTATATTATTAATTTCATGAGCGCTCGGTTTTTGTTATTTGTGATGTCACATTGGACAGACACACAAACATAAAGACATATATTTGTGACGTCACATTTACATGAAATCTAGAAAAGCACACAGACATAAAGACATATATAAAAAAGAAAAAATACAAGTGTGTACACACTAAAGAGAGATCTTCTCGTCCCTGCCGGGAGGAATGAGAATTAAGTTGTGAATTTATTGAAGGACTCTTTTAAGGGAATCATTCCACAACAACTTCATCTTGGCCCTTTTGATTTTGTATTTGTTTTATTAATCTTGATTCCGCAACAACTTCATCTTGGTCCTTTTGATTTGGTACCTGTTTTATTAATCTTGATGGTATCCATACTGGGGAGGATTTGTGTTGTGGAAAAACACAAACAGATCCTCTCCCCCAAATTAATACTGGATCTGGGCCCTTCCATGTGCCTGAAAGAACATCCTTCCAGTAAACCAAATGTTTATGTTGTTGGTGTGGATTCCAGTGTCTGTCTCCAGCCTAATATCCTTTGGAATCCAAAGTTAAAAAATTTAAAGTAAAAAGGGCAACGGCAAATCTGTCCCTAGGATTTATCCAATTTCCTTGTTTTTGTTTCAAAAGCATAATTTTGAGTGTGCGATTAGCTCGTTCAATTATACCTTGGCCTTGAGGATTATATGGAATACCAGTCTTATGGAGTATACTGAATTTTGCGCAAATCTGAAAGATGAGGACGTATATGCAGGGCCATTGTCTGTTTTAAGCATTTTGGGAATGCCCAATGCAGCAAAAGCTTGTAAACAATGAGATGTAACATCTTTAACTTTTTCCTCCAGCATGGAAGGAAGCAAAAATCATGCCTGAGCATGTATCTATGGTCACATGAATAAATCGCAATTTTCCAAAACTTGGCTCATGAGTGACATCCATCTGCCACAAATGATTGGGCATTAATCCTCTTGGGTTAACCCCATAATGTGGATTGGGCAAATGTGTCACACAAGATTGGCAAGCTTTCACAATTGTTCGAGCTTGATCTTTAGTTATTTTGAAACTTTGTTGTAAAGTAGTACTATTAACATGAAATTGAGAATGGAACGAGGTAGCTTGTTGGACTGCTGAAAATATAAAGATTGTTTGAGTAAGGGCATCGGCCTTTTGATTACATTCATGGAGAGGAGCAGGCAAATTAGTATGAGCTCTGATATGTCCAATAAACAAAGGTTCTTTATGTTCCCATAGAAAATTTTGAATTTGAAAAAACAATTTAAGGCTGGAGTATGAGGTGCTATTGGACCTGCTAGCTCTAATTTAGGGATGGCATGTACAATATAGTGGCTGTCTGAATAAATATTTATGGGCTGTTCTCTAAAACTTTCAAGAGCTATAATAACAGCTTCTAGCTCTACCAATTGAGCTGATTTATGGGCAGTAATATGAATCATATTTTTCTTTTTGAGTGACTACTGCAGCAGTGCCATTAGAGGACCCATCTGTAAATACATTTAATGCCTTAGGAATAGGTTGATTTTTTTTACCTGTGGAAATATAATGGGATGATTGATACAAAAAGATAGTATAGGAGATTTAGGAAGATGGTTATCAAAATTTGCCGAAGTAGAGCATCTATCTATAGCCCAATCATTATCATTGAAGCACAAATATTCAACCTGTGATGATGAATAGAGAGTAATAATAGTAGCAGGATGAATGCCAAACATTTTAGTAGAAGTCTTAAGTCCTTGAAGAATAAGTTTAGCCACCATGGAGGTGTAAGACTCAATTGTACTTTTAGGAGAGATGGGCAAATGTATCCATAATAAAGGCCCCTGTTGCCAAAATACTCCTGTGGGTGTATATTGTGAAGAAATAATGATCAATATCAGCAGTCAAGTAAAATCAATTCTATCCACAATGGGATCCTTCAATGGCCTTTTCTACTAACTTTAAAGCTTCCCTAGCATCAGGAGTCAATGTTCGCAGTGAAGATGGATCAGGGTTTCCACGAAGGATATCAAATAAGGGTTTTAATTGGCCAGTGGTGAGACTTAGTGTAGGGCGAAGCCAATTAATGTCTCCCAGGAATTTTTGAAAATCATTAAGAGTAGCTAGATGTTCCTTATTTATTAAAAATTTTTGAGGCCTAATAAAAGTATCCATAATTTGGAATCCTAGATATAATATTGGAGATCTAGTTTGAACCTTTTCTTCAGCAATATTTAGTCCATATCGTTTCAAGTTTTCTGATATATAGCTAAATATGGTGAATAAGACTTCTTGATTAGGAAGAGCAAGCAAAACATCATCCATATAAAGGAGGCACATAAGCTCTGGGTATTTGTTCTTGATAGGTTGAATAACTTTATCTACATAGATTTGACACATAGTGGGGCTATTAGCCATACCCTGGGGTAAAAACTTTCCACTGAAATCTTTGATCAGGGCTATCATTATTAATAGAGGGAACTGAAAAAGCAAACCTGGGGGCATCCAGATGATGTAGAGGAATAGAAAAAAACAATCCTTTATATCAAGGGTTATAAGATGGAAATTTTTTAGGAATAGCTACAGGATTAGGAAGTCCAGGTTGGGTAGGGCCCATAATTTGCATGGTTTTATTGATTTCTCTAAGATCATGTAACAATCGCCATTTTCCTGATTTTTTCCTAATCACAAATATGGGGGAATTCCAGGGAGAGGTAGAAGGTTCTATATGTCCTGCTTCTAGTTGTTATTGGACTAGTAAGTGGGCCTCTTGTAATTTCTCTCTAGATAGGGACCACTGAGGGACCCAAACTGGCTTATCAGAAAGCCATGGTATTTTCAAAATTGCTTTTTCAGTGGCCCCTAAAAATTATCCTATACTTTTTTGATGACGATTTCTTTTAAGTTCAATAGGTTTAGGATCACCCTGTAGATTTTTTCCTAGTCCTTTACCTGGAACATATCCCTGTTTTCCCCTGAGACTCCAGCTTTTATTTGTAACACCTGCAGGCTTGGTTGCTAGGTGTACTCCCATTTGTTGTAATATATCTCTTCCCCATAAAGTAACTGGCAAGCTGGACAAAACATAAGGCTGAAATGTTCCTTGATGCCCTTCATCATCTTCCCATTTTAAAACTGTTGCACTTTGTTCTGGGCTATTAGAATATCCCAAACCTCTAAACTAGTTGAAGCCTTTTGTAAAGGCCAGTGTTTGGGCCATTTTTGTAAGTTAATAATGGAAGAGTCAGCCGCAGTGTCAATCAACCCTTCCATCTCTATCCCCTGAATTTTTATTTTGCACATGGGCCTCTGTGAACAATCCTGAACCCAGCAAGCCATAGGTCCCGAGCCAGTGGAACCAAACCCCCTACTGTTCCTATTTTGAGGCATACTCTTAAATGAGTCATGTAAACTGGGAAGGAGAAGCAGCTGAGCAATTCTATCACCTTGGTTAACAGAGCTAATGCCTTGAGGTGAACTAAGCATAATCTTAATTTCTCCTTGATAGTCTGAATCTATCACACCTGGAGTCACTTGAAGTCCAGATAAGCTTTTAGAACTTCGCCCGAGGATAAGTCCTACAGTCCCTAAGGGAAGAGGTCCCCCGACTCCTGTGGGAATCAGTTGAACTCCCATTTCAGGTGTTAGCACTATTTGGCAGTGGAACAGAGGTCTAGTCCTGCACTTCCTCTTGTCCCTCTGACAAGGGAGTCAATGGGTAAGAGGGATTGTGTCGAGGAATCATCTGGATGGATGTTTGAGGATACTCCTCCTCTAATGCCCAGTACATTTGTGGGCCCTGGGGCATTGGGCCCCGTGCCTTGTTTTTTGAATTGCCATACAAAATGTTACCATAAGTATCAGTTTTGGATCTGCACTTACTAGCCCAATGGTTTCCTTTTTCACACCTGGGGCAGTGGCCTGGGGCACGAGACGAGCTTGGTCTTATTTCTATTGTCTCTTGCCTCCTTTGGGGATATTGTTTTCTAAAATAACCTGATTGACTATAATAACTTTTAGGCTGAGCCCTTCTTGTAAAATTAAGAGGAGAAGCACCTCTCATGCCTGCTGAGATTACATTACCTGTATCAAATGCATCATTTATGTCCCTGCAAAGCTTTATATAGACTGAAAGGTCCCTTTTAGATTTCCAAGGTCTGATAGCGTCTTGACAATATTTGTTGGCATTTTCATATGCCAGCTGAACAACTAATGGCATGGCTTGATCAACGTCTCCAAACACTCTACCTACTATCTGTAAAAGATGATCAACAAATTCGGCATATGGCTCATTAGGTCCCTGAATTACTTTAGACAAGCTACCCTGTAAGTCACCAGATCCTTGTAAAGTTTTCCATGCCCTAACAGCTGCAGCGTATATTTGAGCGTAAACTCCAGGATCGTACTGAATCTGAACCTGTAAATCAGCATATTGCCCTTCTCCAGTTAACATGTCTACGTTACGGTCTGGAAATCCTGCAGCCGCATTTCTTTTAGCTGTTTCAACACAGAATTCTTGGAATTGAGACCTCCAAACCAAGTATTGTCCCCCGCTCAATACTGCCTTACATAAGTGAAGGAGCCCCAATTAGGGAGATGGCTATTGCGGACAGCTGGAAGCCATAAGTTCCACCTGATAATAAGTATGTATGTGACGCACCTGTAAATGCACGTGAGGCACCTGCAAAGCTAAAGGTATATAACCGGGTGAAAGTGGTCGGAGTCAGGAGAAGAATGAATTCATTCAGTCAGTCATGCAGTCGCTCGGTCGGAAGAAGAGTTCGGGTCAGAGAAGAAGAAAAGAATCAGAGCAGCCAGAACGTAGGCAGAGCGGTTACAGAAGAGAAACCAGATAGAAGAAGTAATTCCTGGTCAGAGTCAGGCCGAGGCTCCCAAAGAAGAAAGAAGAAAGAACAAAGAAGAAAGAAGCTCTAAAAGCTAAGCTCTCTCTCTCTCTAAAAAAGAAATCTCTCTCTTTCAAGCTCTCTCTCTTTCTCTCTAAGCTCTAAGAAGATGAAGAAGAAAAAGCTCTATCTTTCTCGCTAAGCTCTAAGAAGATGAAGAAGAAAAAGCTCTATCTTTCTCTCTAAGCTCTAAGAAGAAGAAGAAAAAGCTATCTCTAATCTTTCTCTCTAAGCTCTTTCTCTCTCTCTAAGCTAAGAAGAAAAGAAAAAAGAAGAAAGCTCTCTCTAATCTTTCTCTCTAAGCTCTTTCTTTCTAAGAAGAAGAAAAATCTTTCTTTCTCTCTCTAAGCTCTCTCTAAAAAAGTAGAAGTAAAAGTAGTAAAAGCTTCACTCTGCCTCCGAGTTTTCCTCCCGCGGCGCTGTGGCTGGCCATGACAGGCAGCTTACACATAAGCCTTTCCAATCTGAAGGAGTTAAATTCAAAGTATTAAGAGATTCTATCATGTTTATGGTGAAAGGAGCTTGGGGCCCATATGTCATTGTTGCTTCTTTAAAATTTTTTATAGTTTTGAAATCTAAAGATTGATGGTATCTCTGTTCATTTTGATTTTCAAACACTGGCAGATCCCAATGTCCCTGCAAATTTTGACATTCAAGGGCATGCAAGTGCTTAGAAATATCCTTAATCTCTGCTTCAAGGGCACACAAGCGCCTAGACAGACCCCTCATAGTGTCTGTAATTGATTCAACCCATGGGGAGCAGAGGGCACAAGTGGTTCCTCCACTTGACATTCCTCCATACTGGTCCTCCTTAATTTCCTTTTGCTAATTTTATCAGAGATTGTGCTCTCAGGATCACTTTTACTTAATTCCTCCTCACTAATACTATCCTTACTGGTCCTAACTGACTCAGTGGAGGCTGTGCTCTCATGATCACTTTCACTTAATTCCTCCTTACTAATACTACTCTCACTGGTCCTAACTGACTCAGTAACACTCTCCTGAGTCCCAGGTCCAATTGAGAGCAGGTATCCTCAGCTACCTATAATAAATCTTCAATAGCCTTTGCCACTCGGATCTTTGTCATTTTTGAACCCATTTTAACTGCTCTGACTAGAGACTCCTGCGAGTTTCCTCAGTTTTTACCTGCCGTGTCCATTCCCCGTCCAGGCCACCACTTGTTGCCGCCTGCAGCAACAATACCACGGGAAAGAAATCGGAGGCAGACTGGGAAGTGAGTAGGTTCTTTATTCTTTGCTTCTTCTCTGATTTCTCCTCTGTATTCTCCTCCAACTCCAACCACCTCTCTCGCCAGCCCTACCTGGTTAAATACTCTTCACCTTAACAAGTATACACGTGTCACAAGCTCAACTTACAGGTGCGTACACAGTATTCATGGGCACAGAAAGATTCTTAGTTGATTACATTAAGGTCAGGAGAAAACAATTAAACACCTCCTCTTTGGCTCTCAGCCAGCTGCCATCTTAGCTACCTCCTCATTAAGGCTCTTTCATTTCCCCCCTTTTGTTTTAAAAGAGGGATAAATAGATGGGTGAGGACCCTCACCACATCAGGATCGACTGTGCCTGTCTTAGGCGTCTATATGTGCAACCAACATTCTTACCCGTCATCAGATAATCAAGGCTGTGCCCTTGACTCCTGTCTTAGGTTGATATGTTGGCCACATGAGACTTTCCGGTGACGACCCTCACCATATCCGGATGGACTGTGCCTGTCTTAGATTGTCCCCCTCTGGGGATCTTACCCGTCATTGACTACCAGCCGTCCAATCGAGCCAACCAAACATGAGGAGATGCTTCGGTTCTAAGGCGGCAAGCTTTGCACTGACAAGCCAAGTTCCATAGAGTATCAAGTTGTTTTTTTTTAAATAAATCAGCTGCCCTAAGTTCCATTAAGTAACGCACTGAGTTCTCTAGACAAATACCCGCAAGGCATTGTCCCGTACAATGTCCCAAACATAGAAAGATTTATCAAAAATGTTCATTTGCTAACACGTTGATCTAAGAGACCTCGTGCATGCAGAGCAGAGGCCACACTGCTGGTGAAGTTGTTTGATGCTTGAGCAGCAGGGATGCTTGTAGCGATTGTGATCCCTGCAGCTGTAGCATCAGCCGTCTTTTTTATCTCTAGACAATGCCACTGGCAAATCTTCAGGGCCCGATACCTAGAAACTCAAGCATCAATCATTAGAGGAAAGGCTGTGCTATTCCAGCACTGAGTCAAGAAGCGAGTTGTCAAACTAAAAAATAGAATTATTAGATCAGGTAATTGAAGTTGATCTCTGCTCACACACATTGCTGCTTGAGCTCCCACAAACATAAGCTGGCAAAATATCACATTCAGAATGGATTAAAGAAAGACTGAGGGTATTTAGCTGACAAAATATTATATTTAAGATAAATTAAAGAAAAGCAAAGAGCATTTTAGAAAAATAATTTGTTAGCTGGAACCCCTGAGCTTCTGCATACACAGCAACCTTCCATGAATATACCTGTTGAAACAATTTAAATTAATCAGCTATTTAACAAATAAAGTTAATTACAAATAAACAATCCCATGTCAAATACCAAAATATCAGGTTATATAGTATTAGTCATATTCTTTGCTGAAGAGAAGTCCTAGAATCACCTATAAATTAAGATTGAAGGTACCTTCACTTTTTAATTGTTTACCCAATTTGAATACTCATAAATTAATTAATGTTATTTGGATCCATATATAATATATATATATATATATTTTATATTATTAATTTTCATGAGCGCTCGGTTTTTGTTATTTGTGATGTCACATTGGACAGACACACAAACATAAAGACATATATTTGTGACGTCACATTTACATGAAATCTAGAAAAGCACACAGACATAAAGACATATATAAAAAAGAAAAAATACAAGTGTGTACACACTAAAGAGAGATCTTCTCGTCCCTGCCGGGAGGAATGAGAATTAAGTTGTGAATTTATTGAAGGACTCTTTTAAGGGAATCATTCCACAACAACTTCATCTTGGCCCTTTTGATTTTGTATTTGTTTTATTAATCTTGATTCCGCAACAACTTCATCTTGGTCCTTTTGATTTGGTACCTGTTTTATTAATCTTGATGGTATCCATACTGGGGAGGATTTGTGTTGTGGAAAAACACAAACAGATCCTCTCCCCCAAATTAATACTGGATCTGGGCCCTTCCATGTGCCTGAAAGAACATCCTTCCAGTAAACCAAATGTTTATGTTGTTGGTGTGGATTCCAGTGTCTGTCTCCAGCCTAATATCCTTTGGAATCCAAAGTTAAAAAATTTAAAGTAAAAAGGGCAACGGCAAATCTGTCCCTAGGATTTATCCAATTTCCTTGTTTTTGTTTCAAAAGCATAATTTTGAGTGTGCGATTAGCTCGTTCAATTATACCTTGGCCTTGAGGATTATATGGAATACCAGTCTTATGGAGTATACTGAATTTTGCGCAAATCTGAAAGATGAGGACGTATATGCAGGGCCATTGTCTGTTTTAAGCATTTTGGGAATGCCCAATGCAGCAAAAGCTTGTAAACAATGAGATGTAACATCTTTAACTTTTTCCTCCAGCATGGAAGGAAGCAAAAATCATGCCTGAGCATGTATCTATGGTCACATGAATAAATCGCAATTTTCCAAAACTTGGCTCATGAGTGACATCCATCTGCCACAAATGATTGGGCATTAATCCTCTTGGGTTAACCCCATAATGTGGATTGGGCAAATGTGTCACACAAGATTGGCAAGCTTTCACAATTGTTCGAGCTTGATCTTTAGTTATTTTGAAACTTTGTTGTAAAGTAGTACTATTAACATGAAATTGAGAATGGAACGAGGTAGCTTGTTGGACTGCTGAAAATATAAAGATTGTTTGAGTAAGGGCATCGGCCTTTTGATTACATTCATGGAGAGGAGCAGGCAAATTAGTATGAGCTCTGATATGTCCAATAAACAAAGGTTCTTTATGTTCCCATAGAAAATTTTGAATTTGAAAAAACAATTTAAGGCTGGAGTATGAGGTGCTATTGGACCTGCTAGCTCTAATTTAGGGATGGCATGTACAATATAGTGGCTGTCTGAATAAATATTTATGGGCTGTTCTCTAAAACTTTCAAGAGCTATAATAACAGCTTCTAGCTCTACCAATTGAGCTGATTTATGGGCAGTAATATGAATCATATTTTCTTTTTGAGTGACTACTGCAGCAGTGCCATTAGAGGACCCATCTGTAAATACATTTAATGCCTTAGGAATAGGTTGATTTTTTTTACCTGTGGAAAAATATAATGGGATGATTGATACAAAAAGATAGTATAGGAGATTTAGGAAGATGGTTATCAAAATTTGCCGAAGTAG
The DNA here is from genome assembly GCA_025594165.1 of Tamias sibiricus. NCBI lineage: Eukaryota > Metazoa > Chordata > Mammalia > Rodentia > Sciuridae > Tamias > Tamias sibiricus. The sequence goes on from CM046662.1 coordinate 94,944,410, forward strand.
AGCATCTATCTATAGCCCAATCATTATCATTGAAGCACAAATATTCAACCTGTGATGATGAATAGAGAGTAATAATAGTAGCAGGATGAATGCCAAACATTTTAGTAGAAGTCTTAAGTCCTTGAAGAATAAGTTTAGCCACCATGGAGGTGTAAGACTCAATTGTACTTTTAGGAGAGATGGGCAAATGTATCCATAATAAAGGCCCCTGTTGCCAAAATACTCCTGTGGGTGTATATTGTGAAGAAATAATGATCAATATCAGCAGTCAAGTAAAATCAATTCTATCCACAATGGGATCCTTCAATGGCCTTTTCTACTAACTTTAAAGCTTCCCTAGCATCAGGAGTCAATGTTCGCAGTGAAGATGGATCAGGGTTTCCACGAAGGATATCAAATAAGGGTTTTAATTGGCCAGTGGTGAGACTTAGTGTAGGGCGAAGCCAATTAATGTCTCCCAGGAATTTTTGAAAATCATTAAGAGTAGCTAGATGTTCCTTATTTATTAAAAATTTTTGAGGCCTAATAAAAGTATCCATAATTTGGAATCCTAGATATAATATTGGAGATCTAGTTTGAACCTTTTCTTCAGCAATATTTAGTCCATATCGTTTCAAGTTTTCTGATATATAGCTAAATATGGTGAATAAGACTTCTTGATTAGGAAGAGCAAGCAAAACATCATCCATATAAAGGAGGCACATAAGCTCTGGGTATTTGTTCTTGATAGGTTGAATAACTTTATCTACATAGATTTGACACATAGTGGGGCTATTAGCCATACCCTGGGGTAAAACTTTCCACTGAAATCTTTGATCAGGGCTATCATTATTAATAGAGGGAACTGAAAAAGCAAACCTGGGGGCATCCAGATGATGTAGAGGAATAGAAAAAAACAATCCTTTATATCAAGGGTTATAAGATGGAAATTTTTAGGAATAGCTACAGGATTAGGAAGTCCAGGTTGGGTAGGGCCCATAATTTGCATGGTTTTATTGATTTCTCTAAGATCATGTAACAATCGCCATTTTCCTGATTTTTTCCTAATCACAAATATGGGGGAATTCCAGGGAGAGGTAGAAGGTTCTATATGTCCTGCTTCTAGTTGTTATTGGACTAGTAAGTGGGCCTCTTGTAATTTCTCTCTAGATAGGGACCACTGAGGGACCCAAACTGGCTTATCAGAAAGCCATGGTATTTTCAAAATTGCTTTTTCAGTGGCCCCTAAAAATTATCCTATACTTTTTTGATGACGATTTCTTTTAAGTTCAATAGGTTTAGGATCACCCTGTAGATTTTTTCCTAGTCCTTTACCTGGAACATATCCCTGTTTTCCCCTGAGACTCCAGCTTTTATTTGTAACACCTGCAGGCTTGGTTGCTAGGTGTACTCCCATTTGTTGTAATATATCTCTTCCCCATAAAGTAACTGGCAAGCTGGACAAAACATAAGGCTGAAATGTTCCTTGATGCCCTTCATCATCTTCCCATTTTAAAACTGTTGCACTTTGTTCTGGGCTATTAGAATATCCCAAACCTCTTAAACTAGTTGAAGCCTTTTGTAAAGGCCAGTGTTTGGGCCATTTTTGTAAGTTAATAATGGAAGAGTCAGCCGCAGTGTCAATCAACCCTTCCATCTCTATCCCCTGAATTTTTATTTTGCACATGGGCCTCTGTGAACAATCCTGAACCCAGCAAGCCATAGGTCCCGAGCCAGTGGAACCAAACCCCCTACTGTTCCTATTTTGAGGCATACTCTTAAATGAGTCATGTAAACTGGGAAGGAGAAGCAGCTGAGCAATTCTATCACCTTGGTTAACAGAGCTAATGCCTTGAGGTGAACTAAGCATAATCTTAATTTCTCCTTGATAGTCTGAATCTATCACACCTGGAGTCACTTGAAGTCCAGATAAGCTTTTAGAACTTCGCCCGAGGATAAGTCCTACAGTCCCTAAGGGAAGAGGTCCCCCGACTCCTGTGGGAATCAGTTGAACTCCCATTTCAGGTGTTAGCACTATTTGGCAGTGGAACAGAGGTCTAGTCCTGCACTTCCTCTTGTCCCTCTGACAAGGGAGTCAATGGGTAAGAGGGATTGTGTCGAGGAATCATCTGGATGGATGTTTGAGGATACTCCTCCTCTAATGCCCAGTACATTTGTGGGCCCTGGGGCATTGGGCCCCTGTGCCTTGTTTTTTGAATTGCCAGACAAAATGTTACCATAAGTATCAGTTTTGGATCTGCACTTACTAGCCCAATGGTTTCCTTTTTCACACCTGGGGCAGTGGCCTGGGGCACGAGACGAGCTTGGTCTTATTTCTATTGTCTCTTGCCTCCTTTGGGGATATTGTTTTCTAAAATAACCTGATTGACTATAATAACTTTTAGGCTGAGCCCTTCTTGTAAAATTAAGAGGAGAAGCACCTCTCATGCCTGCTGAGATTACATTACCTGTATCAAATGCATCATTTATGTCCCTGCAAAGCTTTATATAGACTGAAAGGTCCCTTTTAGATTTCCAAGGTCTGATAGCGTCTTGACAATATTTGTTGGCATTTTCATATGCCAGCTGAACAACTAATGGCATGGCTTGATCAACGTCTCCAAACACTCTACCTACTATCTGTAAAAGATGATCAACAAATTCGGCATATGGCTCATTAGGTCCCTGAATTACTTTAGACAAGCTACCCTGTAAGTCACCAGATCCTTGTAAAGTTTTCCATGCCCTAACAGCTGCAGCGTATATTTGAGCGTAAACTCCAGGATCGTACTGAATCTGAACCTGTAAATCAGCATATTGCCCTTCTCCAGTTAACATGTCTACGTTACGGTCTGGAAATCCTGCAGCCACATTTCTTTTAGCTGTTTCAACACAGAATTCTTGGAATTGAGACCTCCAAACCAAGTATTGTCCCCCGCTCAATACTGCCTTACATAAGTGAAGGAGCCCCAATTAGGGAGATGGCTATTGCGGACAGCTGGAAGCCATAAGTTCCACCTGATAATAAGTATGTATGTGACGCACCTGTAAATGCACGTGAGGCACCTGCAAAGCTAAAGGTATATAACCGGGTGAAAGTGGTCGGAGTCAGGAGAAGAATGAATTCATTCAGTCAGTCATGCAGTCGCTCGGTCGGAAGAAGAGTTCGGGTCAGAGAAGAAGAAAAGAATCAGAGCAGCCAGAACGTAGGCAGAGCGGTTACAGAAGAGAAACCAGATAGAAGAAGTAATTCCTGGTCAGAGTCAGGCCGAGGCTCCCAAAGAAGAAAGAAGAAAGAACAAAGAAGAAAGAAGCTCTAAAAGCTAAGCTCTCTCTCTCTCTAAAAAAGAAATCTCTCTCTTTCAAGCTCTCTCTCTTTCTCTCTAAGCTCTAAGAAGATGAAGAAGAAAAAGCTCTATCTTTCTCTCTAAGCTCTAAGAAGATGAAGAAGAAGAAAAAGCTCTATCTTTCTCTCTAAGCTCTAAGAAGAAGAAGAAAAAGCTATCTCTAATCTTTCTCTCTAAGCTCTTTCTCTCTCTCTAAGCTAAGAAGAAAAGAAAAAAGAAGAAAGCTCTCTCTAATCTTTCTCTCTAAGCTCTTTCTAAGAAGAAGAAAAAATCTTTCTTTCTCTCTCTAAGCTCTCTCTAAAAAAGTAGAAGTAAAAGTAGTAAAAGCTTCACTCTGCCTCCGAGTTTTCCTCCCGCGGCGCTGTGGCTGGCCATGACAGGCAGCTTACACATAAGCCTTTCCAATCTGAAGGAGTTAAATTCAAAGTATTAAGAGATTCTATCATGTTTATGGTGAAAGGAGCTTGGGGCCCATATGTCATTGTTGCTTCTTTAAAATTTTTTATAGTTTTGAAATCTAAAGATTGATGGTATCTCTGTTCATTTTGATTTTCAAACACTGGCAGATCCCAATGTCCCTGCAAAATTTTGACATTCAAGGGCATGCAAGTGCTTAGAAATATCCTTAATCTCTGCTTCAAGGGCACACAAGCGCCTAGACAGACCCCTCATAGTGTCTGTAATTGATTCAACCCATGGGGGAGCAGAGGGCACAAGTGGTTCCTCCACTTGACATTCCTCCATACTGGTCCTCCTTAATTTCCTTTTGCTAATTTTATCAGAGATTGTGCTCTCAGGATCACTTTTACTTAATTCCTCCTCACTAATACTATCCTTACTGGTCCTAACTGACTCAGTGGAGGCTGTGCTCTCATGATCACTTTCACTTAATTCCTCCTTACTAATACTACTCTCACTGGTCCTAACTGACTCAGTAACACTCTCCTGAGTCCCAGGTCCAATTGAGAGCAGGTATTCCTCAGCTACCTATAATAAATCTTCAATAGCCTTTGCCACTCGGATCTTTGTCATTTTTGAACCCATTTTAACTGCTCTGACTAGAGACTCCTGCGAGTTTCCTCAGTTTTTACCTGCCGTGTCCATTCCCCGTCCAGGCCACCACTTGTTGCCGCCTGCAGCAACAATACCACTGGAAAGAAATCGGAGGCAGACTGGGAGTGAGTAGGTTCTTTATTCTTTGCTTCTTCTCTGATTTCTCCTCTGTATTCTCCTCCAACTCCAACCACCTCTCTCGCCAGCCCTACCTGGTTAAATACTCTTCACCTTAACAAGTATACACGTGTCACAAGTTCAACTTACAGATGCGTCAACAGTATTCATGGGCACAGAAAGATTCTTAGTTGATTACATTAAGGTCAGGAGAAAACAATTAAACACCTCCTCTTTGGCTCTCAGCCAGCCGCCATCTTAGCTACCTCCTCATTAAGGCTCTTACAAAAAATAAATACATAAATAGAAAAGGCTGGGGATATAACTCAGTGGTAAATGACCCCTGGATTCAATCCCCAGTACTTTCCTTCCAAAAATAAAGTCATCCTCTATTGAGTTTTTCAGTTTAGTAATGACATCGTCAGCTCCAGGATATTTTCTTAATGGTTTCTAACTCTTAATTGAATTGCTTATTTTATTTTTGTATTGTTTCTCTCATATAATTTAGTTTTGCTTTCTCTTATAGCTCACTGGACTTCTTAAAGAAGGTTATTTTTAATTTTTGTCATGTGATTTGTAGACTTCGATTTCTTTGGATTTAGCTAGTAGAACTTTGTTTTGTTTGTTTGACATTTTCTTCTTGATTCACCACTCTCTTTGCATTGCTGTCTTTGCATTTTAGGAAGCAGTCCTTTCCTCTAGACTTTAAGAGGGAAAGTCCTCCATCAGTTTGCATAGCTAGAGATTGTGGGTAATCTTGTGAGCATTTTCTATGGATGTTCCTTTCCCATTGTTCTTTTTCCATTTTGGGATAAGAGATATCATAGGACTGTGTTCCCTCTGTCAATTCTGAAATACCAAGGAGTGCTGAAAGCCTTCCACTTATTTTGCCAAGGGACATTTCCCTGAATTATTCACAGTGGTGAAACTTATTCCAGTTCTGCAGAGCTGAGCTGTCTGTTAATATCCATGTGCTGTCTTCAGGGGTATGTTCACACCATCTGTAGTGGCTTCAATGTAGTCTTCAGGGCATATATGGAGACCTGGGTGAGCATGTTGGGATATGCTGCAATTAGGTGTCACATGGATTTATGGGTAGATCATTTTAGTGGAGTCTACAAGCCAGTTACTAAGATCCGCGACCTGTTTTTGAGATCCATGTGATAATTGCTGTGGGCTCTGACCAAATTCTTTATTGCTAGATCTGATCTCCTTGGATTATTCAGTTTACCTGGTTGCACCAGTGATTTGAATGGGGCAATGCAGAAGTGAGATTCTTAAGCAATACTTCAAGTCTAGAGAACCTGAGCACTCACTCCACTTATACTTCTCCTCATGGGAGAAACTTCAGGTCAAGGTAGTCTTTCTTGGCACTGAATGTACCATCTTTTTAAAATTATTATTATTTTAGTTGTATATGGACACAATATCTTTATTTTATTTATTTATTTTATGTGATTCTGAGGATCAAACCCAGTGCCTCCCAGGTGTGAGGCAAGTACTCTACCACTGAGCTACAACCCCAGTCCAGAAGGTACCATCCTGAGGAAGAAGTGACACCGGCAAAATGAAACTTCTTCTTAATTCAATGTATCTATTCTCATATGTTCTATCCAAATGGAGTTTACTACTATGAATTATTTCAGTATCTCCCCATGCATGTAGGTCTTCCCTTACCATTTTCTCTTGTTCTTACAATAGGATTTTAGCTCCACCATACCACCCAAGCAATTCTTTCCTTCTTACATAAGTCCTTCTCATGACATCATGATGAGCATTTTCTCCTAGTTCTATTTCTACCCCTTTGGTCACTCATAAGTGTTATAGTACTTAAGATGCCCTACATTATACCTCTTTCTTTATATATGCTTCCTTCTTTAGTTATGATTTATACTCAAGGTCAAAAAACTCCATCTTATTTTTCCATCTGAAAAGTTTGCAGCCATGTTTTCTTTCTTACACACATGGAAACCAATTTAGTGGTGCTTCTGTTGGCTCTACTTTAAACATATAGTGAAAATATACTATTTTATCATCTCTTATTTCCCTCATTTCTACCATTCTAGTAAAAACCAACATAGTGTCTTGCCTCTATTGTTACTATAACTTGGTATTTGCTCTACTTGTTTTTGCCTTTGTCCCCCTATAAATGATTCTTAACATAGTGGCCATATATATCGTCTTTGCAAAATCCTCCAGTGGTTTATGTGCAATTCCAGAATAAAAGTCAAAGCCCTGTTATCTTGTCCCACCCTACTGCTAAAACAATTTTCTTGCACTGGAAATTTTAAGTAATAAAAACTTACTTTTCACATTTTTGGAGGCTGGTAAGTCAAGATCAAGGGACCAAGAGATTCATTTTCTTGTACAGGCTGCTCTCTGCTTTTAAATTGATGCTTTGTTGCTATGTCTTCACATGGATGAAGAGCAGGAGGGACAAGAGGACCTATCTGTTTCCCTGCAGTACTTCATTAATGTTGGCAATCCCATCCATGAGGTTTCCACCCCTTAGATATAGTATTAATTAATATTACTAACTGAGGTTTAAATTCTAACATTTAAATTTTGAAGAGTCACATTTAGACCATAGCTCTATGAAGGTCTCTGAGTTCATTTTCTTACTCTATCCTTTATTCACTCTGCTCCACAAAGGTCTCCTTGCTTTTCCTTTAACATATCAAGCATTATTTTGGTTCAGAGCCTTTATCTAGACGTTTACCTTGACATGTATCTTATCAGTGAGATGTTCCTTGGCCAAACTCTATAACAACCTTCTCACCATGATTTGAATATTTTTAGTACTTATAAATATACCAAATATTTACTTGCTTTTAAAAGACTTTTGTTGCTGGTAGATATGAAATTAATGTAAATAAGAATAATTTTGAATTATATTGCTGTTTCTCCAGCTTAAAACTATCTCTAAGACAAAAGGCACACAACAAATTATCTGTTCAATGCATGAATGAAGGAAGGAACCTGGAAAATCTAATGCACCCAAAAACTTAATTCAAAATAAAATTTAAAAAGCTATCCATGACATAACTTTCATCAGGACTACAAAGATCATTAGAAAGAGTGTCATATGTGGTTCAAAGAGCACTGTTCAAAGAGCAATAAGTGTATCGCTAAATGCTATGATGAATATATGACAGGTAACCAGAGACTGTACACAGATGCTGCCTAGGAAGCTTACAAGTGAATAGGTGGGTAGTGCACTGAAGGGAGAAGACTGTATAAAAGTAAGTATAATATGACCCAGAGTATATTCATATAATGTAATAAATCAAATCAAATGATATGATTTAATCCTTCAGAAAACTGAATAGTGTAACACATTTGAAATATGATTGGGTTACTTTTGTTTAAGTACCAGAATAGAGAAAAGTACCATATAACATTAGGGCTGTGAACTGCAGTTCTTTGAAAAGGCTCCATCTGTATTAAAGATCCCCTGGATGACTTACCTTGGTGACCAGAATATCCCAATTGTGGAGAGACGGAATGTTGTAGGTTAAATATAAAAATTTTCTTGGGCTATATTAGGCCCTTACTAGCCATTTGCCTTCACTCTTTGTATCTGGCATAACATTTTCTTGACCATTATGTAAACTTTTGGGAATGTGTCACTAAGCTTAGCAGATTGCTGGCCTCCACAACTATAAGCTAAGAATGCTATCGGATGACATCTTAAACCTATACAAGAGATTTCCTCACCTTTCTATAGCCCTCCTACCTGATATTCCCAGTAATATGATTAGAAAATGTGTTGACCTATGACTTTCTTTTGTTTTTTGAATAAAAAGGTTCATGTAACTTCTTCAAGCAACTTGAACCCATGTTCTCAGGTGATAGTAACTCATATTTGGCTCCTTTTAAACTATTTCTTCTTTCCTTTAAAGCAGAATTGATATTTTACATTGACAGAGTCATATTTTGAATATCAGTTAAATAATACAGAAGATTGACATCATCAAATTATGAAGTGAACATTTATAAAACCTCATTGTTACCAGATGCAGTGGCACACGCCTATATAATCCCAGTGGTTGGAGAGGCTGAGACAGGAAGATCACAAGTTTCAAAACCAGCCTCAGCAAAAGCAAGGTGCTAAGCAACTCAGTGAGAGTTACATAAATAAAATACCAAAAAAAGGCGTGGTATGTGGCTCAGTGGTTTAGTGCTCCTGAGTTCAATCCTTGGTACCCAAAAAGAATAAAAATTTTAAAAAATCCATTGTTAAATTAGTAAAAGTTTAGAAATAGTCACAAAAACTCACTGATAACCTAGAGAGGCTTGGAAAACTTGTATTATATCCATTTTTGCTATTTTTGTTTTAAACTTTTAAATACATTTTTATTTAAAAGTTTGTTCCCAAACTGTCAATAAGATCCTTTTTGTAAGCTGCCTGTCATGGCCAGCCATAGCGCCGCGGGAGGAAAACTCGGAGGCAGAGAGTAAAGCTATTACTACTTTTACTTCTACTTTCTTCTACTTTCTTAGAGAAAGCTTAGAGAGAGAAAGAAAGATTTTTAGAGAGAAAGATTAGAGAGAGCTTTTCTTCTTGTCTTCTTAGCTTAGAGAGAAAGAGAGAAAGAGAGCTTCTTCTTAGAGCTTAGAGAGAAAGAAAGAAAGATAGAGCTTAGCTTAGAGAAAGGTTATTTTTTTAGAGCTTCTTTCTTCTTTCTTCCTCGGGAGCCTCGACCTAACTCTGACCAACCATTACTTCTTCTATCTGGTTTCTCTTCTGTAACCACTCTGCCTACGTTCTGGCCGCTCTGATTCTTTTCTCCGACCCGAACTCTTCTTCTGACCGACCGAGCGACTGCACGACTGACTGAATGAATTTCTCCGTTCTCCTAACTCGGACCGCTTTCACCCGCTTATATACCTTCAGCTTTTCGGGTGCCTACAGGTGCGTCACATACATATCAGGTGGAACTTATGGCTTCCACCTAGCTGCAACAGCCCTTCCTAATTAGGGCTCCTTCACCTTTTAAAAGTTTTATTTTTCCTAGCATTCCCAGATGCTTCATAGGATGCCATGCCTGATCTGACCTTGGATCTCATCACCATGCTCTTGGGCTTGACTGGTAGGTTGTTCTTTGTTCTCTAGCTCACTTGATCAATGACTTGACTTTTCATTTTTCTTTTGTTCTATGCCAACTATTGCTTACCAGCATCATTTACCACAAGGCTACCTCTCTCATGAGGATTGAAGCCTGCACAAGAGCTCCATTTCTCCTTTTCTCTGAGGGATAGAGGATAGGCAGCTCGTGATAGAATGAGATAGGTTAGTTAGGCAGACATGAGAAGACTTCTTCCAATTTACAACTTACCATTCAACTCTGGGTCTCTGAGAACCTTGAGCCTACCACAAAGATGAAGGAGAACATCACTTTGAGAGTATTGTTCTCTCTTGTCGTGGAGGCAACAGTTTGATTGCTGTGTGCATCTGCTTTACAACTCATTCATTAAGCTCTGACTGTGACCACAGCTCAGATTAAGAAATCCCTACTGCTTTTGCCTTAAAAATATGTTTTATTTTCCAATCCTAGTAACTCCTTCTTATTAAAAATACATTTTATGAGTGCCTATTACAGATGTACAAAAATGAATAAAACATTTTTGCTTCCCCTAAGGAGTTTTGGGATTTAGGGAAAAGACACAAATGTAATGGATAATTAACAAGAGCAATAAGTATTATAGTATTGAATATATGTACAGAGCACTGGGAAGAGAAGCAATCAATTAAGCGTGTTTGATGTAGACAAAGAAGATCGCAAATAAATGGCATTTGTACTGGCTAAGGGAAGGTAAATCCAATTCTTTGAATTGTTCCTGAGTTTTCCACACTCCTTTAGTCATAATAGTGGGTCTGATCAAAGACAACATGTTGGCATTTATATATACCAAGTTGATTGCCTTTTGTCTAAATTCTAACAATAGCTCCAGATCTCTTCTTATCCCATATCTTCCCTGGTCCCTTTTATGACTGAATGGCACAAACTGTCACTGTGGCTGGTGCTATACAATCTATAACCCTAGATTTCTTATTCTGACCCAAAGGTTCTCAGACATGACACAGTAAAAAATGCTGCTCCCCCATTTGGTACACTTTCATTGGTGGAGCCAGGGCTCTGTGTACATTCTAGCCTGATATGACAGCTGTTTACACTGATTTTATGTCCACTCAAAAAACAAAAATAAGAACATTGGAATGTAAGTGAGTGAGTGTGTTTTAACAAGGAAATCCAAGCTAATTATAGCAAAAGTAGCCATTTCTTAACTATGGAAACTTATTTTTATTAATAAATTACTTGTAACATACTTGTCAACTGATTACAATAATGTAGTATACTATGATATCATAGCTTTACATAACTATGATATTCAGTGGATCCAATGGCCTGCCAGATATGCACAACTATTTTATGACTTCTGAATTTATATTAATCATTTCTGGATTAATACGATGTATTAATGAGAGCATAATGCTTAGACTCAAAGGACATGTGTCCAGTTCTGTATTCTAAGATGTATCCATTATATAGCACTCAATAATCCACTTAAAAACAGTGGATCTCTGTTTAATTATGTGAACTATGCAGTATAAACTTTGCAGTACTCAACAGTTTTTTGAGTTTTTATTATTATAACAACAGTATCAGTGTACACTGCTATTATTTTTCAATTTTTCCCTGATATCTTTTTCTTTCCTGAAAAGAGCTAATTCATAGTACTTTTTCCTGCTTTTTAAATTTTTTTCTAATTCATCATGAGCTTCTCTGGTGAGCTGGAAATTTTACAGTTGGGTAGTGAGGATTCAGTATATGATCAGGGGACTGCTAAATTGTCCGGAGAATTTAAGTTCTGAGTTACTTATTGTTTCAGAAATATTTTCTATTTGTCCATTCCTATGGATGGAATAAGAAAGAAGGACCAAACTGATTATGATTTCTAAATAGAAGTAGAAAAGTTAAGGGAAAAACAGAAGGTAACAGAAAATAAAACATCTTTAGACAGTATAAGGAAAATGTGCCCTAGGGAGAAACAATTGATGGTATATGTTTGTGATTCCTTAACTCCTGCTTCTCCTGTGGAGAAGGGGGACCAACTGTACTCTGGCTCCTGGGGAACCACTGGAATGCCAGTCCTAGGGACTGAAGCTCCTGCACTCTATTGCTGCTGGTTGCAGGGACCTCTGCTCCAAGGACAGACAATATAAAACAAACAAACAAAAAGGTTTGCAGAATTTGAGGCTCACATAGAAACCAGTGGTACCATGAAACTAGATTGTTCATTCATTGCAAACAAGTTTATTCAGTTACTCCTGTGTTGGAAATCATATTAGACAAACTACAAAAATATTCCTGTCCTCATGGAACTTACATTATAGAGAAGTGTAAGCCTTTGTTGTGAATAAAAGTCTTTGCCAACTCACTACATTTTTATTTCTTCTTTCTATGCCCCAATGGATCATTTGGATTATCAATAAAATAGCCCCATGAAGTTCACACTGTGCTTCTTTTGGTACAGGTTGCCATGTTGGAGGCACCTTGGGGCAGATGTTATCTCATTGCCACTAACTAGGTGTGTGATCTCATGCCTAGCACAAAATTAATGTTCAAAGAAAGAGATGGATTCCCAGGACACTTATCTCTTCTCCTATATTTTCAGTTTATGTGATTTATACTGTTTCAGACAAAGGAAAAGAACTCTTCTCCTTCCAAAATTAACTTTGGCAACAAAAGAAACAAGCAAACAAACAAAAATGCCTCCTGAAGAAGGTTGTCACATTTTTCCACAGTGAGGAAGGTGGGCACAACTAGCATCCAGGTTTCTGTGTCAGACCATTTCGGATTTAAACTCAGGATATTCTAGTGTAAGAATATCTGTCATAAAATTGAAACACGAACTTATACATTGCTTTTCAGGACAGGCTGATCCACCAAGGTTGGAATCAGGTGTTTTGACTATGAAAGGCAAGCGGTTTTCTGTTTCCTATTATCACAGTAAGACTGCTATTTATTCAAGTATTAAAACAGTTCAGTCATGTAGCTGTCTCCAATATCACCATGTCCTCCTCCTCCTCCTTCTCTTTCATCATCATTTTTTTGTGTGTGGTATTGGGGATTGAACCCCATGTTTCATGCACAGTAGGCAATGCTCTACCACTGATCTACACAGCCAGCTATTTTTAAAATTTTATTTTGACACAGAATCTTGCTAAGTTGCCCAAGCTGACCTCAAATTCACAGTCCTCCTTCCTTGACCTCCAAAGTAGCTGGAATTACAGGTATGCAGGACCACACACAGCTATCTGTCATTTTTCTTTAGTAATAGGACTTACAAATTATAGGTGGATGCATAGGTGCCCAAAATTGAGGCAATATTTTCCATTCTCTCCTGCAATTATAGTGGCTGGGTGACCAAGGCCTGGCCAAAGGGAATTAACAGGAGCAATTCCAAACTGTCTTTAAGGAGAGTACATGCTCTGTTTGCAAAATCCTTATGCTAGAATGAGGACCCAGTGATCATGCTGGCAAGCCATATTTAACAATAGGACAAGCCATAGCAAGTATTAATGTGGAATTGATGACAGATTTTGGGTCTTTAGCTCCATGGAGCTGTCACACTAGCTCTTAACCACCTACTTGGATCTAGATGTCCTTTGTAGGCCATTGAGCTTTTTGCCTTTTGTTTCAGTAGCCTAACTTTTAGTCCAACTATAGTTGACTCAGGTAATAGACATACACGTGTGTGTGTTTATGGCAATCCTATTCTCTGAATAGGGAGCATTTTGGAAATGATTAGTAAGAGTGTACTTTAAACATTTTTCATTTTTTAAAAAAAGTTTTAAAATGGTAAAAACAGTAAATATTGAACAGAAAATTTACATAATTTCATAAATTTATTATAATCCATGTTCACTGAAAGTCAAACTAAAATAGAGAAAGCCTAGAAATTGTTAAAGTTATTGCACAGTGAATATGCTAATACTGAATTTCTTGATTTTAGACATTTATTTTCTCCACAACAATAATACAACCATGCTTGCATTTGGTTGCCAAATTTGTTTATAAAAATGTTGTCTGTGAACAAACAGGAAAAATTAAACCCCTCAATATTAACTAAATAATATCTTGATGAAGATTTTAAAACAGTTTGGATAGCATTTTTTCTGCTGAGAAGTGATGTCGCTGTGAAATGTGAGGATAACACTTCATGTGTTACTATTTGTTGTGAAGTGATTTAATAAATGTTTAAACAAGTCATTACCACACGTTGACAGCATTTCTTGTCATGGAGTTGCCATTTTGATATTGATTGTCATGCAAGGCTTTCCACCACCTTCCTTAGCCCTGAAAATGCAGGGACAGATAAGCATGACCCTCAGAGGGTGCTAACAGACTGCATGAGCTGTGGATGTCTGCTCTAGAATCTTCCTCTCACATGCAAAAGAAGGAAAGACAATACGCCTTCCTTTCCTCACAAAAGTGTACTTGGAAGGGGCTTGTGATGCTTAGTTTTTACTCAGCTGCCAGAAGAACTTCATGCTAGTGTCTTTGGAGGATGACAGTTTTGCTTATATACAGGTAACCTCAAAAGAAGCTGCCGTCAAGGAAGCTCCTTTCCAATCTGGTAGATTACCTACAACCAAAGAAGAAATACAGTTTAGACCTCTGGAGCCTCAGAATGAAGGTGCCAATCCTCCCATCATTAGCAAGTCGAGTTCAGTAGGATCTGTGCTATGGGATGAACATTTGTGGTCCTTCAACATTCATATATTGAAATCCTAACCTTTAAGATTCAGTATTAAGAGGTGGAGCTTTAGGAAAATAATTAGGTCATCAGGACAGAGCTGTCATGCATTAATGGGCTTAGTGCTCTTGGAAAAGAGTCCCTTCCCACCCAATGGGAGGGCACCAGGGGGTAAATGAGGAAACAGGCCCCCACCAAACATAAATCTTCTGGTGCCTTGATTTTCTATTTTCAAGTATCCAGAACTTTGAGAAATAAATTTCTTTTGTTTGTGAACTAACCAGTTTATGATATATTGTAATAGCAGCTATGGTGTTCATTCACTTAATAATAATTATGAGCAATTATTATGTGCCTGGCTAACACACATGCACACACGTACACACACTCAGTTAGTGCTCTCTCTGTCCTCTTGAAGTTCCAATCAAGCATGGACCTACATCTTTGTTTTCAAAGATGCTTAGTGAAATATGTGTTTTTACTGAGGGGTTCCCATTCCTCAATGATCCTAGGGCTACTCTACCGAGAACTCTTCTCAGTGGATTTATCAGTGAGAAAAAGTGTGACCTGAGTATGGTGTGATGCCTTCAGTCCACACAGTCTTAGACTTGGACGTCTCTTGGTTTATCTACTGCATATTTTTCTTGAAGAGTCTCCAAATAGAGACTCTTCAATTCAGTTCCTGCTCCAAGTATCTTATAAGGGTATCCTGCCAGACGCATTTTACAACTTATTTGTATGATCATAAAAGGAAATGAGGTCACAATTTGATCTTAATAGATTCCTGTTTAATCTTAGTGATCAGCCATTTCTTCCTAGATTCTGAGAACCAAAGGAGCTATTTCAAAATCTTATTCAAGGACTAGTTGTGATTTTTGATCCCCATCTTTTTTTCCCCACTGAAAATCAGTACAATTGCTACTCAAGTTTTCTGTCATCCTTCCCATAGGAAACTGCACTTTAAGTTTTTTTTTTTTTTTTTTCCCTGTCACAGATGTTGTTCTTCACATCAGGGTCTTTCTATTATATTTTTGCTTTTTTCTCTATTCTCTTTGACTAGCAGGTAAAAACATGGTTTTTGTTGTACAGCCTAAGAAAAAAGTTTAACTTTCAAATAGTAGTTCTCAACTAAGACTGATTTTATCTTCCCAGGGCTCATTTGGCAATGTCTGGAAACATTTTTGGTTGTCACAAATAAAAAATGGATGTGACTGGCATTTAGTATGTAGAAGTCAAATATATTTGCTAAGCTTCTTACAATGCAAAGGATAGACCTCTACAGAAAAAAATTATTTGGCCCCAATGTCAATAGTATTGAACTTGAGATGATTTGACTTAAACCGACTCAAGATTTATTTTTGTTAAGATATACCCTTAAGAATGCTTCCCTCTCTCCGCAGGTGGCCACCTTATATCCAGCACTTTGGGAGGCTGAGGCAGGAGGATCACGAGTTCAAAGCCATCAGCAATGCTGGTTACTCAGTGAACCCTGTGTTTCAGTATGTGGTTTTCTTTCTTACCACTGATTTAGGTCCTACCTTTTCTATAAAACATAAAGTGTTTCAGGTTTTCTTTCTTCACTGATTTATTTTTCTATAAACATTGGTCTGTATTAGACACTGTAAGTAATACAAACATAATAAATCTTTGTGTATCATCAAAAATCTGCATCTTTGAATTAAAATAATTATAGTTTACAGTAAAGACTGCTTAATCATACGAGTAGACAATACCAGATGAACTTTGAAGAATTGGTTATTTATGGCTGGAAGGATATAAAATATTTAATGGAGGAGGTAGCATTGGAGCTGAGTCTTAAAGGAATAATTAAGCTTTGAACATGCTAAGGGAAGGAACAGGAAGAAAGGACATGGGCTGGCAGACTCAAGGGATAGTTGGTGAAGGATAGGCTTGGTTTGAGGTTGGGGCCTGAGGCCAATACAGAGAGATAAGGTAGGGAGGGTTCTTTGTTCCTTTACCCAGATGTTAATGGAGAAGGCCAAATTGTTGATTATCTGCTTTGAAAATATGCATACCAGGATTATGATAGTAGTTTTTAATATATCAAATTTTCATATTGAAAATTTTTAAAAATGCAGAGTTTTTAATACCAATCTAAGCTTGCATGACACTGTCTTGAGTTTCCATAAAAACATTTACTGCTGTTTTATCAGCTGAGGTTCTTCATAATCAGGAGACAGATGCTTTTTTCCTCCATTTTTGAATCTGAAAATTGAACTTGAATATGCACATTTTCACAGCTTCAGGAGTCACAATAACCTGAAAATGCATAATTTAGGAGGCTCAGTGATTCACTGAGTTTAAAGTGAAAATAAATTCTAAACTGGGACAATAAAATCTGATATAGAACACCTTTGGAAAGATCTGTTTGTGGTATTGCAATGGAGGGGCAATACCCAAATTTCCATGACCTAGTAGGGTTGTCAAATTTCCCTGAGGGCTTGATTTAAACTGCTGGTTCTTGGCTCCTGTCTATACTGAATATATTGAATCAAATGGGAAAGGGAACAAGAGGAAATTATCTTTTGTTCTAGAAGATGGAAGAGACAGACTGTTTAGTCTATAATAAAACACATTTTGTATGTGATAACCCCAAAGTGTAAGTCATGAATAGTAGTGAAATGTAGTGGCTTTATGTGGACACATGAGGTCTGGGAGAATAGAATGAATTATGCATACAAAACTACCTAGAATAAAACTAAAAATAGTTATCAGATTTTTATTAGCATTACTAAGAGAGAATTATGAATTATTGTTGGTTTTATTTTATTTATTTTCTACTGCTGGTGATTAAACTCAGGGCCTTGTGCATGCTAGGCAAGCTCTCCCACTGAACTACATCCCCAGCCCTATAGTTTTAAAAAACAAATGTATTTTACTCTGCTATAAAAGTAGAGACTTTTATGCCTAATTATGTTAATTACTAAATCATTTTGTGGGATTTGCTCACATATAATTATAAAAATATATAATTAATTCTGAGGGAAAAAAACAACATGTATGCATTCTTTTACTTTTTGTTAAACTAGTAAAAATATTACCAAATCAATTTGATTTTCATAGATATTCAAGCTACTACTTTTGTCTTCTAAGGACAGAACTTTAAGGTTAGCAACTTGCATTAATTTTTTCCAAATTTTCCTGTTTTTTTTTTTCTTTATTCTCTGTATATGAATTTCATAATGCCTAACTTGTTTCATGGAGTGTAAATATTTTCTTGTTGGTTTCAATATTATAGTTGTATTTTATTTTGTTGTCTTTATATAATTTTTATTAAAATTTTTTTAAATTTAGTTTTTAATAAAAAATTAAAATTTTACATATTAATGAGATATTATGTGATATTTCAATACATATACATTGTATAATGCTTAAATAAGATTAAACATATTCATCTCCTCAAACATTTATCATTTTTTTATGGTAAAACTGTCAAAATCCTTTCTTCTAGTTTCTTGAAATATAAAGTACTATTATTGATTAGATATAAAGTTGTCCACCAAAGCACATGTGTGAGACAATGCAATAATGTTCCAAGGTGAAATGATTAAGATATGTAAACTATTCAGTGTATTAATCCACTGATATGGATTAATTGGGTGGTAATTCTAGGCAGATAGATTATGACTGGAAGAAGTAAGTCACTGGGTTCATGATTTTGAGATATATTTTGTCCCTAGTGAGCCATGTTCTCTCTCTACTTCCTAGTTGACATGTCCTGAGCTCTGCCACCCCCTTCCACCATAATATTCTGCCTGAGGGTCCAGAACTATGAAGTTAGCTGGCTATGGACTAAACCTCTGAAACTTAGCCCAAATAAAATTTCCCTCCTATAAGGTTTTCTGGTCACACCAATATAAAAATGACTAAGACAAGTACATCATTGTTGTGTATAGTAATCCTATTTGCAATAGCACACCAGAACCTCTAATTTTTATCCAACTGTAACTTAGCACCCACGGATAAATCTTTCCCTATTACTCTCACCTTTATACTCTCAAAAGCCTCTGGTACCCACCTTTCTATTCTCAACTTCTATGGAATCAAAGTTTTTGAACTCCACATGAGTGAGATTATATGCTACTTGTCTGTCTGTACCTGGCTTATTTCATTTAACATAATGATTTCCAGTTTTGTCCATGTTGTCACAAACTACAGGAATTCATCCTTTTTTTTATGAGTGAATAGAAATCCACTGTGTATATGTACCAGATTTTTAAAATCCAACCATCAGCTGATGAATACTTGGTTTCTTTCCATTTTTGGCTAGTGTGAATAGTGCTCCAACAAACAAGAGTACAGATGTCTCTGACATACTGATTTCATTTACTTTGGATATATACACAGCAGTAGGATTGCTAGATCATGTAGTAATTCTATTTTTAATTTTTTGAGGAATCTGCTTACTGTTTTCCCTAATGGCTGTACAAATTTACAATCTCAAAAATGCCAACCTTTCCTCCATATTCTTATAAGCACTTGATATCTTTACTTTTTTTGATAATACCCATTATTTCTGGGGTGACATGACATCTCATTGTGGTTTTGATTTGTATTTCCTTGATAATTAGTGTTGTTTAACACTTTTTCATATAACTGCTAGTGATTCATATGTTTTCATTCAAGGTATCTATTTAAATCTATTGCCCATTTTTAATTGGCTTATTTGGTTTGTTTGATATTGAGTTGGTTAAGTTCCTTATATATTCTGGATATATATCTCATCATGTATATAATTTGCAACTATTTTCTTCTATTCTGCTTTTTTTTTTCCTTCACTCTGATGATTTTTTTTTTTTTTTACTATGCAGAATCATTTTAATTTGATGTCCTCCCATTTGTCTATTTTTGTTTTTGTTTCCTGTGCTTTTGAGGGTTCTTTATAAGAAAAAAAAGAAAAGTCCTTAACTATTTCGATGTCCTGAAGCAGTTTTTTTTTTTCTTTTTCTGTTTTCTTCTGGTAGTTTCAGAGATTCAAGTCTTACATTTACATCTTTAATTCATTTTGAGTTGATTTTTGTTAGCTATTGAGAGGTAAGCTTTAGTTTCATTCTTCTACATATAAATATCCAATTTTCTCAGCACTGTTTATTAAAAAGACTGTCCGTTCTCCAATGTGTGTTCTTAGCATTTTTTGTCAAAAATCAGTTGTCTGTAGGTGTTTGGGTTGCCTCCAAGCTCTCTGTTCTTTTCCATTGGTCTATGTGTTTGCATTTATGCCAATATCAGGTAGTTTTAACTTACTGCAGCTTTTGTGGACTACCTGCTTTGTTCTTTTTGCCCAGGATGGATTTGTCTATTTATTTTGGCTATTAGATTTTGCCTGGGATAGATTTGGCTATTAGACACAAATTTTAAGATGGTTTTTGCAGGAGCCCTGTTTGGGGATTGGCTTGAATTGCAGTTGACTATGAGCCGTGGAGATTTGGCCATTGTCGCCACCCGTAGTCTCACGGGATTTTGTTGCGGGATCTGGAGTGACTTGGCCGAAATTGCTGATCGGGTCAGCGCCATTTTAGTGGTGTGTTTGGCGTGAGTTAGTTGTTAGAACCAGAGAGAAAAGTTATCAGAATAAAAAGCTGTTTGTCTCCAGTTTGCTTCTGAAGTTCTTCCCGCGGCTCCGGTGCTCCGAGCGCTTCAGGCGGCAACAGGTGGCGGCCCGTACGGGGAACTTCGGAGCGGACAGGTAAGAACTGAAAGGTCTCTAAAGATGGGTTCGAATATAACTGAATCCCAAGTGATAGAGGCTATGCAAAGACTCCTTGATATACCTGACTCTGTTCTCAGTGAGGAGTATATAGACAAAAGTGAAAGTGATCAAAAAAGTGTAGATTCCACTGGGCCAACTGAGACCAGTAAAGAGAGTATTAGAAGAGACCCAAAAATGACAAAAATCCAAGCTATTAAAGCTATTCGGGAGTTATTGGCGAAAGCTGAAGGATACTTGCTCTCACTGGAACCTGGGCCTCAGGATATTGCTGTCAGTGAAATTAGCAGTGGTGAGGAATCTAGTAAAAGTGATCCTGAGAAAATGAGGAAAAAGAAATTAAAAAAGACCGAGAAAAAGGTCCGTCAGGCAGAGGAGTCACTTGTGTCCTCTACTCCCCCATGGGTGGAATCCATTACAGAAAATATGAAGGGTATTACTAGGCATTTGCATACCCTAGAAACAGAAATAAAAAGTCTTTCTGATCGCTTATGCGCTCTCGAGGACAACTCACAGATACATTGGGAACCGCCAGCATTTGAAAAGAAAAATGGACAGAGTGTCCATCAGTCAGTAGATTTCAAAACAATAAAAAATCTCAAAGAGGCAGTAATGACTTATGGGCCCCAAGCTCCTTTCACGTTGAGTATGCTGGAGTCCCTTAACACCTTTAGCTTAACCCCCTCAGACTGGAAAAGTCTATGTAAAGCAACATTAAGCGGGGGGCAATTCTTGGTTTGGCGATCGCAATTCCAAGAACTTTATATAGAAACGGCTAAAAGAAACGCGGCTGCAGGGTTTGAAAACTATAATATAGACATGCTCACAGGAGAAGGGCAATTCGCAGACTTACAGGCTCAAACAGATTATGACCCAGATATATATGCTCAGATAAATGCAGCTGCCTTAGAGGCATGGAAAACTGTACAAGGACCTGGGGATCTACAAGGTAGCTTGTCAAAAGTGATTCAAGGACCTAATGAGCCGTATGCCGACTTTGCTGATCGACTTTTGAGAACTGCAGGTAGTGTGTTTGCAGATGTTGACCAAGCTATGCCATTAGTTGTTCAATTAGCTTATGAAAATGCAAATAAATGGTGCCAAGCAGCCATCAGGCCATGGAGAACTAAAAAGGATCTTTCCGTATATATACAACTATGTAAAGATATAAATGGCGCCTTTGTCACAGGAAATGTGATTGCAGCCTCAATGAGAGGTGCTTCCTCTCGAAATTTCACAAAGGCTAAACGTAGATATTATAATCAATCAGGCAATTCTAGGCAAAATCCCAAAAGAGAAATAAGATCAAGCTCATACCGTGCCCCAGGCCGCTGCCCCAGGTGTAATAAGGGAAATCATTGGGCCAATAAATGCTATTCAAAATTTGACATCCATGGAAATCCTTTGTTCAGGAATTCAAAAAACGGGGCACGGGGCCCAGTACCCCGGGGCCCACAAATGTACGGGGCATTGCAGAAGGAGTATCCTCAAGCATCCACTCAGATGCTTCCCCGACACAATCCCTACTACCCATCCACTCCCTCGCCAGAGGAATAAGAGGAAATGCAGGATTAGACCTCTGTTCCACTGCCCGAATAGTGTTAACACCTGAAATGGGGGTTCAACTGATTCCCACAGGAGTCAGGGGACCTCTTCCCTCGGGGACTGTAGGACTTATTATCGGGCGTAATCCTAAAAGCTTATTAGGTTTGCAAGTGACCCCAGGTGTAATAAACTCAGACTACAAAGGGGAAATAAAAATAATGCTTAGCTCACCCCAAAGTATAACTTCTGTTAATCAAGGAGATAGAATTGCTCAGTTGCTTCTCCTTCCCAATTTACATAATTCATTTAAAATGGGTATGCCTCAAGAAGGGAACAATAGAGGATTTTGTTCCACTGACTCAAGTCCCATGGCTTGCTGGGTTCGAGACTGTTCAAGGAGGCCTATGTGTAAAATAAAAATCCAAGGAATAGAAATGGAGGGATTAATAGATACTGGAGCTGACTCTTCCATTATTAATTTACGCCAATGGCCCAAGCACTGGCCTCTGCAAAAAGCTTCAACCAGTTTAAGAGGCTTGGGATATAATAACCTCCCAGATAAAAGTGCAGTAATTTTAAAATGGGAGGATGATGAAGGCCATAAAGGAACATTTCAGCCTTATGTTTTACCTAATCTACCGGTTACTTTATGGGGAAGAGATATTTTGCAACAAATGGGAGTACACCTTGCAACCAAGCCTGCAGATGTTAAATGTGAAAACCTGCAGAGTAATCTTAACCATAAAAGAACTCATTATCAAAAAGTACAGAGTAATCTCAACCCTAAAAGTAATCATTGTCATAAAGGAAAAAGATATTTTTTTTCGGGGCCACTGAGAAAATAATTTTGAAAATACAATGGCTTTCTGATAAGCCAGTGTGGGTCCCTCAGTGGCCCCTATCTAAAGAGAAATTACAAGCGGCCCACCAATTAGTTCAGGAACAATTAGAAGCAGGTCATATAGAACCTTCCACTTCTCCCTGGAATTCCCCCATATTTGTGATCAAGAAAAAGTCAGGAAAATGGCGATTGTTACATGATCTTAGACAAATCAATAAAACCATGCAAGTTATGGGGCCTACTCAACCTGGACTTCCTAGTCCCGTAGCTATTCCAAAAAATTTCCATCTTATTACTCTTGATATAAAGGATTGCTTCTTTTCTATTCCCCTACATCCTCTGGATGCCCCCAGGTTTGCTTTTTCCGTTCCTTCTATGAACAATAATGGCCCTGATCAGAGATATCAATGGAAGGTTTTACCACAGGGAATGGCTAATAGCCCCACCATATGCCAAATATATGTGGACAAGGCTATCCAACCCATTAAAAATAAATATCCAAACCTCATGTGTCTACATTACATGGATGATATTTTATTGGCCCACCCTAATCAAAAAATCTTATTTAATATATTCAGTGATGTGGTAGAAAATTTAAAAAAATATGGATTATATATAGCAGAAGAAAAAGTTCAAACCAGATCTCCCATATTATATTTAGGATTTAAAATCATGGATACTTTTGTTAGACCCCAAAAAATTTTAATAAATAAAGAACATTTGACCACCCTCAATGATTTCCAAAAACTACTGGGAGACATTAATTGGCTTCGCCCTACACTAAATCTCACTACTGGCCAACTAAAACCTTTATTTGACATCCTTCGTGGAGATCCTGATCCATCTTCACCATGAACATTGACTCCTGATGCTAGGAAAGCTTTAAAGTTAGTAGAAAAAGCCATCGAAGGAGCTCATTGTGATAGATTTGATTTAACTCAACCGCTGATGTTGATTATTATTTCTTCACAATATACACCCACAGGAGTATTTTGGCAACAAGGGCCTTTATTATGGATACATTTGCCCATCTCTCCTAAAAGTATAATTGAATCTTATACCTCCATGGTGGCTAAACTTATTCTTCAAGGACTTAAGACTTCTACTAAAATATTTGGCATTCACCCTGCTACTATTATTACTCCCTATTCATCATCACAGATTGAATACTTATGCTTCAATGATAATGATTGGGCTATAGCTAAATGCTCTACTTCTGCAAATTTTGATAATCATCTTCCTAAGTCCCCTATATTATCTTTTTGTATTAATCATCCTATTATATTTCCACAGGTAATAAAAAATCAACCTATTCCTAAGGCATTTAATGTATTTACAGATGGGTCCTCAAATGGTACTGCTACAGTAGTCACTAAAAAAGAAAATATGACTTACATAACTGCACACAAATCAGCTCAACTAGTGGAATTGGAAGCTGTGGTAAGAGCTCTGGAAAATTTTAGGGACCAGCCCGTAAACATTTTTTCAGATAGCCACTATATTGTACAAGCCGTCCCAAAATTAGAGTTAGCAGGACCAATAGCACCTCATACTCCAGCCTTTAAATTGTTTTATCAAATACAAAAACTTTTGTGGGCAAGAAAAGAACCTCTATTCGTAGGCCATATTAGAGCACATACTAATTTGCCTGGTCCCCTCCATGAAGGTAATCAAAAGGCTGATGAACTTACAAAAACAGTATTTATACTTTCAGCGCTACAACAAGCTACTTTATTTCACTCCCAGTTTCATGTCAACAGCACCACCTTGCAACGTAGGTTTAAAATCACAAAGGAGCAAGCCAGAACAATTGTAAAAGATTGTAAATCTTGTATGACACATTTGCCCAATCCTCATTTCGGCGTTAACCCTAGAGGATTGATGCCCAATCATTTGTGGCAGATGGATGTTACTCATGAGCCAAGTTTTGGAAAATTGCGATTTATTCATGTGACCATAGATACATGTTCAGGCATGATTTTTGCTTCCTTACATTCTGGAGAAAAAGTTAAAGATGTTACATCTCATTGTTTGCAAGCTTTTGCTGCATTGGGCATCCCCAAAATGCTTAAAACAGATAATGGCCCCGCATATACGTCCTCATCTTTCAAAGAGTTTTGTGCAAAATTCAATATATCCCATAAAACAGGCATCCCATACAATCCTCAGGATCAGGGCATTATTGAAAGAGCAAACCGAACACTGAAAATTATGTTATTAAAACAAAAAGAAGGAAATTGGAAAAGTCCTAAGGACAGATTGGCAGTTGCCCTGTTTACCTTAAATTTTTTAACTTTAGACTCTAATGGTTATTCTGCTGGAGACAGACATTGGAATCCACACCAACAACATAAACCTTTGGTTTACTGGAAGGATGTTCTTTCAATGCAGTAATTACCCTCAGTCTTTCTTTGTTTTGTTCTAAATATGATATTTTTCCAACTTATGTTTGTAGAAGCTCAACCAGCGATGTGTATGAACAAAAATCAACTTTAATTTTCTAATCTAATTATTCTATTTTGTAGTTTGACAACTCGCCTCTTGACTCAGTGCTGCAATAGCACTGCCTTTCCTTTAATAATTGATGCTTGAGTTTCTAGGTAGCGGGCCCTGAAGATTTGCCGGTGGCATTGTCTAAACATAAAAAAGACGTCTGCTTCTACAGCTGCAGGGATCGCGGCCGCCGCAAGCATCCCTGCTGCTCAAACATCAAACAACCTCACCAACAGTGTGGCCTCTGCTCTACATGCATGGGGCCTCCTACATCAACATGTTACAACAAATGGACATTTTGATCTTTCATTGTTTGGGACTTTACGGGACAATGCCTTGCGGGTATTTGTCTAGAGAATTCAGTGTGTTACTTGATGGAACTTAGGGCAGCTGATTTGTTTAAACAATTTGATATGCTATGCAATTTGGCTCATCACCAAAAGGCTTGTCGCCTTAAAGCCGCAACATCTCCTCACAATTGGACGGCTGTTAGTCATCATATATAGTCGATCCTAAAGGGCTCCATTGGATGGCTGGTTAGCCAATGACAGGTAAGATCCCCAGAGGGGGACAACCTAAGACAGGCACAGTCGCACGGGACAGTCTCATGTGGCCGACATATCAACCTAAGACAGGAGTCAAGGGCACAGCCTTGATTATCCGATGACGGGTAAGAATGTTGGTTGCACATAGACGTCCTAGAGCATTACCTCTTTTAAAACAAAAAGGGGGAAATGCAGGAGCCCTGTTTGGGGATTGGCTTGAATTGCAGTTGACTATGAGCCGTGGAGATTTGGCCATTGTCGCCACCCGTAGTCTCACGGGATTTTGTTGCGGGATCTGGAGTGACTTGGCCGAAATTGCTGATCGGGTCAGCACCATTTTAGTGGTGTGTTTGGCGTGAGTTAGTTGTTAGAACCAGAGAGAAAAGTTATCAGAATAAAAAGCTGTTTGTCTCCAGTTTGCTTCTGAAGTTCTTCCCGCGGCTCCGGTGCTCCGAGCGCTTCAGGTGGCAACAGTTTTTATTTCCATTTTTTTTTAATGTAAAATGACCCAGGTACATGCCTCTAAGTCTGTCTACTATAAAAGGGCTATGTCTATGTGGTTCCTGTCATGTACATTGGAGTTCTTGATATTTTTCACCATGAGGAGGATTTCCATATTTTTTTTGAAGGATCAAATTTACCTGCAATCTGATATGGTGTAGCATTTATCAAAACTTTTTATTCTCTGTAAAATCAGGAATGCCACCCTATATTGTGATAATTGTATGAAATAAGTGTGTAAAGCACTTAGGCTGGAAAGCTCCCAGTAAACATTGCTCTTTTTTTCCCGTTCCATTGTCAATGAAATAGAATTGATTAAGTGGTTTTTGGTCTCTTCCTACCTATTACAAATTGAGAGTGGAAGTCACATTGAGTTAGTGGAGAAGATTATTTCACTTCATATGACATTCACAGCTTCTCTGTGAACCTCCTTCGCTAGGGGAGATGTTCACCTTCCTGCACTGCTCAACTTAGTCATTGCCATGTGACTCATGCTAGCCAGTGAAATGCAAGTGAAAAGGATGAGTCACTTTCTAGCCCTGATGTTTATAACTGGTGCATGGTTCACAGGGTTCTCTTTCCCCTTTGCTGTATATGGAGACTGCATAAAGAGTTGCTCCAACAGTCTAGCCTGACTCCCAGGGAAAAGGCTCTCTGAATGTGGAATAGAGATAGGTTTGACCCTCAGTGAATACAAGAAGTAAATAAGAAATAAATATTTGTTTTTTGTAAACCTTAGTGATGTTGTGGTCATTTTATGTTGCATAACTTTCTACCACAGGAATGATTTGAAATATGAACAGTGATTCTTACTTGATCAGAGTCTATTTGAAGTTCTCTTGTTCATCTTAAACCTTCCCTAGGCACAGAAATAGGTCACAGCACTCCATTTTACCTCTTAAGCCTTCCCTGACCTCCTCATTTAGCGCTCTGTCAAACTAGGTCTAACATATTGTGACTTGTTTAAGGGAAAGAGTGTACATTTTTATAATACCCATAGAAAGGGTATGCATCAAACAGCTGTTCCAAAATGTTGAGTTAATGTTTTTCACATTCAAATGTAAAGCAAGCTCAGTGTTGGTGGGTCATGCCAGTGGAAACTGCTGTATACCAAGATAAATAAAAATGAGAGAGTTGAGGATTACAAGTTTTGGAGAAAGTTTGTCATTCCAAAATTCTAGTAAAATCTTCCTCCTTGAGTAGGAATCCCTTAACAATGCTAGGTCCTGATGCTCTTTTAAGGGAGAACATTTTTTTTATAGTTGTAGCAGTTTCTGAATTGTTCCTGCAGTGAGTTATAGTATTTAACCGGAACCATTTAGGCTATAATAATAGAACTCTTCTGAGAATGTCAATAAAATGTAAACATATTTTGGGCCCCATTCTCTTAAATAAGGCAACCCATTCTATTTTAACCAAAAGTATCAGTTTGATAAAAAAGAGTCATTAGAAAACATTTATCAGCCCATTATACTGAGCTGCTTTTGTTATTTCTAAGACTAGTGTCATAAAATATTCAAAGTTTTATAGACTTTCACTTATCATTCAGTGGAAGGAATTAGAGCACGTTTTTCCCACTACTTTTTCTAAGGCAAAACCCTTACGTTAGGCACCAACACATCTTAACTGTTTCTCCATGTCATTAAGTATGAATGAACCTAAGGACACTCAGATATTTTTTGTTAGATTTTAGAGTCAGAACCTAGCTAAATGGGTATATCTTTCACATTTCACAAAGGAGGATGAATACTATCCTACTATCCTAACCTCATATGGTTAAGATTTATCTATCACTGAAATAGGATTCTAACTCTGTCAGATGCCATGAATGTAGTATATCACAACAGTGAAAGAGTAACTTTTCTTCTGGGGCACATACAAAGCTTTTACCATTCTACATAAGATCTCTTGAGTTTTTTGTTTGTAATTTGGAAAGCTCAATTTAAAGTGGTAACAGAGAAAAATAACAGTGAAACAAACAAACATTTGGTATTAGGCGGATCAGAAACATTTGATTATTTAAAGATGTTTTGACCTAATTTATTAAAATTAGCAGTATTAGTTTATAGATATTAAAACGTGAAGCAAACAAACCTCTAGAGTAGCAGTAATGTGAACAATAGGAACTAAAATAAATATTTGGATGTGTTTTAAGAAGGAGACTCTCAAATGGAAGAGATATGAGCTATATGGTTTGCATTAATCTCTCCCTTGAATAAATCAAAAGGTGATATGATATCAATTCTTTCTTACAACAATTTATATTTTTAATAATGGCTACCCTACATAGTGAATCTTAAAATTCTCTTGTAGAATATGGGATATTAAGCTTGAATTCTTGGGTTAATAATTGCTAAAAACTGTCTGGATCATAGTATTGAGAACTCTTATTTAGATTCAGCAGAAAACAAGGGTCTGGTAAATAAGTGTTATCTATCATATATGTGGGTGGAGTGTGGATATGTTGAAGGAAAGCAAATAACTAGTGGCATGCATTTGCCATTCTTGTCTTAGAACACTTTACAGTTTGGTAATTGTTATACAAATTTATAATTTTTCATCTCATGTTTATTATGTCATATTACCTAGTGATTTTCTCTTTTATTTATTACTATAGCTTACTGAATATTTCTAAAAATCTCCTTTAGTTTCTAAGATGTTTGTGCATCCCCAACTCAAAAGGATTTCAAGTGGTGGTTTTGACAGGAGACCTAGGAAAGTATATTGTGATTCTAGGACATGGTTGAAACGGGTCCTAAAGAACAAATAACCAAAATTTGTTCCTCTCTGTCTCTTGAAAATATTGCCCAGTGCTAATTCTGAATGTGATGAAAGCAGGAAAAAGTTTAAAATGAAGAGATTTTTTAATGATACTGTAAAGTTGAAAGAGGTTTAGATTATATAAATTCAAGGGACCACTTCCTTCAGAGCAAGTATTGAGGAATTATATTCCTGCTCCAATGATGCCAACATTCTTCCTGAGGTCAACCAGGGATAACAAAAATCTACAAAAAAAAACTCATGTTACATTCCTCTGGAGACAGCAGGAATCAGTTCCCTGTGAAAAGATCCAAAATACCAGTAATTCTACTGATATTTTATTCTCACAGCATGCTTTTTTGCTACTTTATTATTTTCTGTTTTCTTTGAATGGAAGTTGAATTGTGCCAAGCATAATTTATCTTATATTGCAGTTTTAAGATAATTTATTTATATATCATATACATATTTTATTTAATAAACTTTTAAAATTTGAAGTGCATTTTATAGCAAAGAAATGAAAAGTATATGAACTGGACTGAGACAGTATGAGCTAGGCATGATCGAGGCCCCAAGTTCCATCCCCATCACCACAAAGAGCAAACAAAAACCCAAAAGCAAATGAATAACTGAAAAGTATACAAATGGTTGCATTTTTGCCAAGTGAACCCCTGGATTAATCACACAGGCCAATAAATAGCATCACCAGGATCTACTAAGTCCCACCTTATAGGTAGTCCTTTTCTTCTCTCACAGGTAACCAACTATCTGATTTCAAACATCATAGATTTCCCTGCTGTGATCTTTATGTAGATAGCAACAGGGTGTGTCTGGCAAACTTTGAACAATAATCTGCTTGTGAAATTCATCCATGTGCTAGTGTTTAGCATTTTTATTCTCTTTCATTTATCTACAAATTTCCACGCATGAACATTCCATGTATCCATTTTTGTGTTGATGAGGAATTGTGTTGTTTCCACCTTTGATTATTATCAACAATGGTGCTCTGAATATTCTTTTTATTTTTTATTTTTTGGTACCAGGGATTGAACTCAGGGGCACTTGACACTGGGCCACATCTCTAGTCCTTTTTTGTATTTTATTAGAGAGAGTGTCTCACTGAGTTGCTAAGTGCCTTGCCATTGATGAGGCTGGCTTTGAACTCGTGATCCTCCTGCCTCAGCCTCCCAAGTGTTGGGATTACAGGCGTGCGCCACTGCGCCCATCTTGAATATTCTTAAACACGTCTTTTAGTGCACCAAGGTATAAATTTTGTTATAATATACCTAGAATTGGAATTGGTGTGTTGTAGGTTATGCCTGTCTTTAGTTTCCATAGCAAAAGTTCTTCTGGTGGTGTATTATAATATCTCATTGTAGTTTTAATTTGCATTTTCCTGATGATTGATGAGAATGAGCACTCTTTCCTATTTGGGTATTCTTTTTGTGGAGCATACACTTATGAAATTTAGATTGAGTGGTTTGTACTTTTATATTAAGTTTTAGTAGATTACATATAAATGTATTCAAGTTCTTGGTCTCTTATATGTATTGCAAATGTTTTCACCTGCTTTGTAGCTAGCTTTTTCATTCTCTCAGTGGTGTATTTTGATTTTAAACAGCCATTAGTTGAATTATTCCAATCTTTGTAGCTTCTTCCTTATGGCTAAGGCTTTCTGAATATTTTTTCAGAGGTCTTAACCTATCAAAGTAAAGAAAGTCTTCTATGCTGATTTCTGGATTCCTTATTATTTATTGCCATTAACATTTGGATCCACTATTTGGAAGTGATTTTTCTTCATGAAATAAAATGGTGACAAAGAACCACTTTATTCTTGTATACATATTCAGTTGGATCCAACACTTTTTATTAAAAATACTTTCCCCACAGCTCTGGATCCCATCATTGTCATAAATTACATGCTTATCTCTGAGAATCTGTTTAATCTGTTCCTGAGATCTGAGAATCTATTCTTGCATTGATACCACATCTTTCATTACTGCATTTTAAAATCCCAGTATCTGCTTGTGTATGCCATACTATTATCCTTGGCTAGCACATGATTTCTGGGGAATCTTTAGAAAGTCAGAATGGCATAGAATGCTGTCTTCATTTTAAAATTTTCACTCTGACATAATTCTTATTACCTGTAAAATTGTAGATTTCTGAGCCTAACTTATTGCACAAGAATATTGTAAGAAATATTTTTGTAAACACCACCTAAATATTACTACAAATAATATTAATGTCATGATGAAACAGAAATTTGTGTACATTGCAAAATGAAAGTAATTCAAGGAATGAAGCAAGGTCTCTAAATGTATCGATATATTTTTTCATTCAAATAAGCTAGCACATCTGAATTTTTAAATTGCTACTTGATGTATATTCTATGAAAGTACTGAAAATCCATAAATAGTATGCAGGATTTATTTGTCAGTTTAGTAGGTATATTATAACAGCATCTCAAGTTTGTGACCAAAGTCTCAACTAGCTATTTTTGTTGGATCAAAATGTTGTAAAGAAAAAAAAAAAATAGTTCATTATGTTCCCACTAGCTGTATGAGAAAGTTCAGCCTTTTCTGTTCATGGTTTCTCTGTATAACACTTGGTAGAATTGTAATGCTTTTACTGTCACCTCTAAATATCATTACACCTTAGAGAATCTGCAGAGTTATATAACACTGTGATTAAACAGAATCACACCACTTGCATAGCAGACTCTAAGTTTTGCTGATGTAGAAAATGCAGAATTTCAAGATCTGCAGCTGTCTTACCTAAAGTTTATAGGAAGGAAGAAAGATGTGGCAATGGCTGAAAAGACATTAAAAACAATCCCTCCTACAGGAAAATTAGAGAGAAAGGAGAAAAATAAGTAGGCTCCCATAGCCTCATTTATAGTACATTTTAGCCAACAATATTTTCTTTTGTTCTTGGCTTACTGCCATGAAGAAACTCAGAACTTGAATACAAATTGATTATTTAAAAAATAGATACTTAATTTGGAAATGAGCAAGGTAATTAAGAAAAAACAAGAATATTTCTAATCCCTTAGATTTTCTGAGTGAACTGAACCAGATTTCTAGATCATATGGTTGGAGATCATATGGTGCTTCAGTGAAAAAAATACACAGTAGAGAAATTATTCTTTGTTTCAGGGATAAAAATGTTATGTTTTTCATAGTTGACATTTCTGTCACACTCGAGTTACTGAAGCAAACACCCCTTTCTTCATTAAGAACAAACAGAGTTCTCATCAAAGCTCAACTATTTAAGCAATGCAGCAGACATTACTTATACAGGTCAATTACAATTTCTAATAATTAAAAACAAGAAAGAAAAATGTTCATGGTCTCACATGACACTGTCTAATTTGGTGATTTTCACACATTTCAAAACTGAGACTTGAGGCTGAGTGCAAACAGTACATAGGCCTGGCTGACACTTCCAGAGTTCCTGTGACTGCTGCTGGAGAAGTCACAGAGCCTTCATCCCGAGGTGACACCCCACTCCCAGACAGCAAGCTTACCTTCTACCTGTACCTGGCACAACTTGCCTGTCATGATTATGTCTGTGTTGTTCAATGTCTAGTCTTATGTCACATTGGAGAATCAGAGAATGTTTGAAAATAATTATTTGACTGCTAGCTTTTTTTTTTTAAATTCTGTTTTCATATTTCCATTTCTATAAGCTGGATTTACTTCCATAGTTCTTTGCTAATTATGTAGGTTATCAGGCACTCTAACAAGACAAGGGAGTGACAGGTTGCTCCTGGCTTAGGTGAACTCTTCAAAAATATCGTTGATGTATGCCAAATTGCAGAAACTCAGTGGTTCAATCTTAAGAGGGTAAACTCTTAGGGAAATGTCATCAGCTAGAATTTCTATTTAGAATTGACCTTTATTGTTTATTTTACTTTATTTTATTTATTTTCATGTTGTATGTGAATGTGCATGTACATTTTTGTGTATGTATTTTATTGCAACCAACTAGTTGATCCATCTTTTGTACCTAGGCATTACACAGGTGTGGCTAGGACAGATTTTTGGATGAGTCAAATTTTTATTCTCTCTGGATACGTTCCTAACATTTGCATAAAAAGTGCTCCTGTTACATACTTTGTACTCTGTCTTTTAGCCTGACCCTACTGCTTTGGAAAGGTATGTTTAACTTTTTGCCTATTAAATTTCTTTGATGGTGCTGTTGTTTTATAGATTCCCAATATCTGCTATTTGTGATTAAATACCTCAGAAGTACGAATATTTATTTTTCCAAAGAAAATCAATTTCTAATAATTTCTATAATGGTTAATTTTATGTGTCAACTTGACTGGCATGTAGAATGCCCAGAGAGCTGGGAAAACATTATTTTGGGGTGTGTCTTTGAGGATATTTCTGGAGCATCCTCATAGATATTTTTCCAAAATATCCGAGTCAAGTTAATGGAGTAAGAAGTATGTAACAAGAACCCTTCTCAAAAATGAATAAGGAAGAAACACAGATAAATTGAGTGAAGAGGACACCCTCACAAAAGCAGGGAGCATCATACAACCTATTGAGTGCTTGGGTATGACAAAAAAAATGGAGGAAGGTGCTGTCTCTTGAGACATTCATCTTTTCTGTCCTTCAGTACTAGCATTCTACATGGCTATAGCAGTTAAGAACTTTCACCTTTTCACTCAAAGGATGAATTTGTGGCTTATCTTTGGCAAATTCAAATTGCCAGCATCATTAATACTGTACTTTGGGGACATTATCAAGGAAAATAAAAATTACTTGAACATAAGCACTGTGATTCTAAAATAGTACACCTGATAACCAGCCAAGATGACAGCTAACCAACAGTGTGCATATACCAGACCAAGAGATGTTACAGGCAGTAGATGGTGGAATGTTGCAAGATTTCATCATGCTTCTCAGAACAGTGAATGGTTCTAAAACTTACAAATTGTTTATTTCTGGAATTACACATTGAATATTTTTGTACCATGGTTGACTTCAACTGAAACCAAAGAAATTGAAACTGCAGATAATGATGAGCTATTGTGTAGATATTTTATTGGTTCTGTCTCTGGAGAACTTTAACTCACACAATTTATTTCCCATACTTGTGTAAAACTTTTCGCAAATTTACTAACTTTAACTTTTGATTCCTATAATAGGTAATGTAAGATAGCAAACTAAGATTTGTCTATTGTATACTAGACATTTCTACATAAGATATATACATAACCAAATAAATATATAAAGATACAACAACATTTAATGAGTATTTTATGGTGTCATTGAGCACCTTGAAAAACTGAAGGTCAGAAAGGGAAAATTATTTGTCCAAAGTCATACATCAATACTTGTTTGGTACAGAACTCTCTGACACCAAAGCATGCCTTTGACCTATTACTTCCTTCTTAGCACTGCCAGCCAACATTTAAGGGCTCACAATGTATAAAGCTCCATATTAAGAGCTTTACATACACTATTTCATTCAACCCTCACAGCAATATGTGATTGTAGTCTCTACTGAATGCATTAAACAACAACTCCATGTTTCAATTGCTTTAAGAGACTTGTGTGGACTATCTTACTTGTAAAAAGAAATGCACAATTCAAACTCTGGTCTACATAAGGCGGCAACCTAGGCTTGTCCCCATTTTGCTAGAAGACTCCACACTGGTCAGCAGGAACTGAGCAATTCTTAGGATTGAATTGGTGTCCTTCATTGATTAGGTTGACTGTTCTCAGCCTGGGTTCCATATGAGAATAACTTGAGTTTACCAAGCCAGATCAGTTAAGTTTGAATCTGGAAAGAAGAGTAAGGTATATGTTTAAAGATCAGCAGGTGTATATAATAATGCAAAGCCAGGCTGATTATATGTAAGTTCTGCTTCATTTTTACTTTCTTTTGCCATCAACTAGCCAGTCTAACTGTAGGTTCAGTCTATCCCAGCTCCTCTGCTAACCATGCTACAATCATAGCCCTTAATCTCAGTGCTCCTTGAGATGACACAGGTACCTTTACAGATAAGATGCAAAAGATAGGAAATCTGACCATTACTAGCCTAAGCAAAATAATATTTATTGGTTCTTTGAAGATTTCTAGTAACTAATGTAGCTGAGATCAGGTTTAACTTTCTTTTAAGGGCACACTTCTGGCTTATTACAATACCATGGTTCAGTTAAGGATGCTTCTGGTAGCTGAAGTACAAATCCTTCTTTTAAAATGATTGGTCAGAACTGAGTCCTGCATTCATTCCTACAATAGCCTCCTTAAATGTGGGATTCTCGCAAGGGGTTTGACTTTTTGTAGACCACCACTGGACTTCAGCAAAGAACTGTGGGTATGGGAAAATAGTACATTCAAACAAAATCATTTATATAATTCCCTTAAGTCTTTCAGCCTGGTGATCAGTTTACATGTATTTTCACCTAGGTACTTAAAAAATGTATCCAGGACCCCCCTTGAGAAACTCTGCTTGAACCTTTAGGTGTTCGCTGAGCTTTGAGCAATAGCATCTCCTTCCCCTGACTCCCTCCCCATTGTCCACTGTACTTTTTAGAAGTGACTTCCAACAATGATACCCAGCCTGGTAACAACTCACTGCTAAGACTATGTGAGATTTTTTTCATATATTAAAAAAAAGAGAAAACAAAAGGTGGGGTTGTAGCTCAATGGTAGAGCACTTGCCTAGCATGTGTGAGGCACTGGGTTTGATCCTAAGCACCACACAAAAATAAATAAATAAAATGAAGATATTGTATCCATTTACAACTAAAATATTTTTTTTAAAATACAAAAAGAAATACCGTATTGAATTACTTTGAAGATAATTTTCAACAAACAGAACCAATAAACCAAGTCACTCTGGCCCATCTGCCAGGTTTAGAAAAAATTTCTCATTAAGAATTTGATTAAGTCCCTTAAGCTTTGGGGACCTCAAATTTCCTATGTGTGAAATAGTTAAATGAAGTTATATGATTTTAAAGAATTTTGAACATAACTTCCTTTTGTTTATTTTTTTTCCTATGGTAATTAAAGTGTATGACTAACAATGTTTAAGTGTCAAAAAAGTAATTGTATACCCATTTTCTGAGGACTATATAGGTGTTCACTTTTATTCCTGTGAAATTATTAATTATGCCTTATTTTATTTTCACAAGAGTCCTGGTTTGAATAATAAATTACATGGTCATTGTAGGGACAATGTTTTATGAGAAAATAAAGCATCTCACTTATACTACTGATTAATATTTAGTTTGCCATGAGCCAGACCCTACTTACTGTGAGTCCTTTAATATTTTAACTTATTTAATCCTCATAACAACACTTTGAGTCAAGCAACCATGCCAATACCATTTTCTTTTTTAAAAAAGTTTTTTATTTGTCTTAATTGCCAACCACATTTTGTAGATGAAAACAAGCTTCTGAAATGTATAAAGACTTGCCAAAGATCACAAAGTGCATAAACCATATTCTTCTGTTTCTCACATTTAGTATGTTTGTTAACTGAATTAATTGATAAATTAAAACTAACAAAAATAACAATGGGAGTAGTAAATAAAAATATTACAATTTTGAGACTCAAGTAATAACTGTGATTACCAATTACAAACAAAATTGCAAACTGGATGCCAATTATTAAAACCCAGTATAGGCAAAATCCTACAAAAATAGCACAAGATAATTTATTATATTACATATGTAATGTGTTTTCTGAGAAGACCATTTTTACCATAACCCTCCCACTCCAAATTATACAGGTTTAAATGACAAAATTAAATTATAATATATGTGTGTACTTCATCTTGTACCAAAGTTTACTTAATAAAGACTGTCGCAATTTGGATATGAGGTGTCCCTCAAAAGCTCCTGTTAATACAGGAATGTTCAGAGCTTAAATGATTAGATTATGAGAACTGCAACATAATCAGTTCATTCCAGTTTGAATGACTGGGTGGTAACTATAGGCAGATGGGGTGTGGCTGGTGGAGGTGGGTCACTGGGGGAATGCGAAGGGTTGTCTCCCACCCACTCTGTCTCTGATTCCTGACCCTACCCTGAGCTTAGCAACTCTCTTCCACTGGGACCTTCCTCTGTGATGTGCTGCCTTACCTCAGGCCAGAGGAATGGAGTTAGCTCTGTATGGACTGAGACCTCTGAAAATTTTCTAAATAAAGTTTTTCTTCTCTAAGTTGTTCTTGTTGGGTATTCTGATTACAGTGACACAAAAGCTGGCTTTGTTTTCGCTCATTTTCACTTGTGCTCCAAATTTTTCATTCTTTTTACTTTATTTCGTATTTGTGGAAATGGATATGGTAGCCTTTCAGTCCCCATGAAGTTACTTTGTTGTTGTTGTTACAACTTACATATATTTCTCTTAGTCATCCTCAAGTTATAGTAGTAGTGATTATGTAAATCTCTTGAACAATTATTTCCTCAGTTATTTATTCATTGTTTTTTAGAATATTGTGTGACAAACTTATGATTCCTATTATATTATAAAGGATCCTTGATTGAGATCTGCTGCTTTGACTTTCTAGGGGAGAGGCCTAGTAATTGCTATTTTTTAAAACAATTATCACAGATGAATTTTAACAGCAAGATAATAAGAACAAGAATGCCATCTAACTCTTTTGGATTAGGAACAGTTTTTATAGTATTTAATAAAATACAAAGTCTGAATAAAACCTGGTTTTTAATGCTATTGGATAAAATTTTTAATTATACAATAAAAATCCACCTAAAAGGTAAAATAAGCTTGCATGCT
Source organism: Tamias sibiricus (assembly GCA_025594165.1). NCBI lineage: Eukaryota > Metazoa > Chordata > Mammalia > Rodentia > Sciuridae > Tamias > Tamias sibiricus. Next base: position 94,981,848 of record CM046662.1, read on the forward strand.
GATAAAATTCTACCTATAAACTCTGAGTAGATTTATATTTTGGTGATTGAGTTTACTAAAAAAAAAAAAAAAAAAAAAAAAAAAAAAACCTCCTTGGAAATCAAATACATAGTAAATTTATTGAATTTCCCAGAAGGCAGTTGTTCATTTTTGACTTGAACTTGTTTGCATTAATATTCATGGTGAGAAATAATACCAGATATATATTTTTCAGTCTAATGGTTTACACTAAAATGACTAGAACTATACTTATTTATCAAGTTTTTCAGTTTTTCAACTATTAAATATGAAAATATACATTCATTTTCATTAAACTTGTTAGAAAACAAATCAGAGCATCTTTGTATATTTTAACAACACAAATTATTTTGTTATTGATGTGATTCTCTCAAACTGTAAATTTTGTCACTGTTGCCACAAAGTCACAAGTCTGTCAAGTTTTCTGTGATTGACAGAGAGCCCTTGATCTAGGCCAGCTGTTGGAGAGCTGTGCACTCACTGCCGAAGCTTTCTGGAGGCCGTGGCTATCACATTTTCATCGAATGTGAATTCTTTTCTGTACGTGTACATATTGTACAGAGAACAGAAGAGCTCACAGCAGCCCCTAAAAGGCATCTGTTCTTTATAGTGAGATGAAGAAGCTGCAGAAGGTTTGTAGAAACTTGCTGAAGCTTGTTGTCACTTAGCAGGAAGTGTTTAGAAGTTTGCAAAGAACAGAATTACAATTTGTCAAATGCTGCAAACTTTGCAGTGAGCACACAAGGGTTTGATTTCACCGTTGCTCTAAATAGGATTGCATTTTGTGTACTTTCAAAATGACCAACTTTCTTTTTTGGTAAAACACTAAAAATTCCAGCACAGAAATTCACAGTCACTCAGGTGAGACTCCTTCTTCTTTTATTTTTACTCCCCTTACCACCTCCCGCACCATTGGGTTTGGTGGGAATGGGGACAGGACAATATTGTAGAGGTCACAAACATCAAAAAACAGACATCGTTCCTGTTGATTGATGAAGAGAGTTTCCTTCTTTAATCACAAACTGTTTTTTTCAGAAATTCACTAAAGATGCTAGAGAAGTGCAAGAGTCAAGGCCTTACCATGTGAGCTTGCACTATAAATGCCCTTTGTTTAAAACTACCTACGTGTACTCAGAATTTTTGATTTAGTCACTATGACACTGGGGGAGGTCCAAGGAATTCCAAGAAAGGGGGACCTCAACCCAGGACAAGTGGGGTCCTTGGCAAACTTTGCAGAAATTAATTTAAGGATGTGTGAGAGACGTAGAGATTTATTTAGGAAAGCAGAGACACATTTAAGGGAGAGTGAGGGTCATTTCAAGAGTGAGAGACATTTTTTGGAGTTCTCAGGCTCTTCTTTCAAAGGAAACTTGGTGAGGGGTGGGCATGGGCAGGAATGTGAGTATCACATCAGTCTCCTGATTACAAAAAGATTCATGATGGTCAGGAACCTCTCAGAATCCTTAGCCTGATGTGGTCTCCATTATATGATCAGCAGACAATGTTGGAAAGTACCCTAGATTACAGGTGTCTTAAAATATGTATTTTAATGTATTTATTATATAGGTAAATTAACAGTGCACAGGGAATTTTCATAAGTGGGTAAATTCTAATAACACCCCCAGAAGATTTTGAGTAACAGGCTTGGGAGACGAACTAATTTGGGGAGCCAAGAGGTATGGAAAGGTATGTGGAACTTTAGATTATAGTCTTCTCTCTATATTCCTTCTATTCTACCTCAATTGTATATGCTGGCCTTCCTAGAATCAATGAAGAATAAACTGAATTCCAAAGATTCTAACATTTTAAACATGGACTTTCTTTTCTTTTTATCCCCTTATACTTGTATGATTTCTATGTTCTTAGTATTTTTTTATTTTAATAATCTATTCATCCTATATTTTATATTTTGGGGGGAACCACTTTCTTCCACCTCTCTGCAATTAGGTTGATTCAGTTTGTGAGAGAAAGATTGTGTTGCTTTGGCTAAAGAAGTATTTGACAAGTGTTTGGGTTTTATTCAAACTAAATTCACACAACAAAACCTTGGACCAAATAACTTAGGACTGTAAGTATGAGAAAAAAGTATTTTTTTTTCTTGGAACAAAGTACTTTTAACCTTTTATAACGGACATGTACATTAGATATAAAGATATGGCACTGGTGATTAAATATTTTTGGTGAAAATATGATTCTGTTGTAAATATGCTGTAATGAATTGTTTAACCCTAAACCCTTTTTTTTTCCTTCTTATTTTTCATTGCTAGGGCTAAGAGTACACATACAGGGAATTAACAGCAACATTTGAAAATGTCGTCTGCTGAGTAAATAGGTCTCTTGGGTTTATAAAATTGACTCATCTTTATTTTTTCCTGTTGGTGCATGTTGACTCTTCTAAGAGAAACTGAATGTTCTAGTAAATTCTGGGTTTTTTCCTTATCTTAAATTTTATGATTTCCTATTCAGAATAAGTGGGGCTTTCTCCTGAGATGGGGACCTCATATTTTCTATGGTCTTCATCTCTTCTCTGAAATACCATCTCAGGAACTAGCTCTTAGGTTAACTCTCAAATGTCTGTCTCTGAAAGTCCATACCATCAGATTTGGAGAGAGATTCTCTTGTTGTGCAGGAGTGGTGTTTGAGCAAGAGAATGGAATGTGCTGGAATGAGCCAGGGCTTGTCCATGCAGCATGCTTTTGCCATATTTACATCCTGTGGGTGGTCTGAGATGGCACTGGGTTTTTGAAAGACTTCAGGAACAAATTGAGGGTTCTGTCATTCATGTAAGTACTCACCATGTAAAAGAAAAGCTGACAGTTTCTAATATGTAAGAATTCAATCTGCTGATCTATATATGTGTGTGTGTGTGTATATATATATATATATATATATACACACATATATATATGTTATCATATATTATCATATGCACACAAATAAATGGGAGAACAGGATAAAAGTATACACATTTCTACATGCATTTGGAGGCATCTGTGGGAAAATGAAGACTGAAAGAAGTTGTAAAACCCAAATGCTTACATAATAGGTTGCACAAAGAATGGAGGTTGTGAAAAAGTAACTGAAATGTGTGGGGAAGCTAAAGGAAGGTTAGAGTTATTTGAACAAAATCAGTTTGTCTAGATTTTTCTTGGCTATCACTTCCTATCTTGTGACAAGAATATTCCTTCTCTTTTGGTTCAGAAAAAGCATATTTCACATGACAGTTTTTTTCTCATCTCTGTTGGTCCAAGGAAAACAGTGTCCCTTTTGTATCTGCTGTTTATCAAGTGTCATTAGCTCAAAATATACGTCATAATTTAGTGGCACATATTGGAGTGTAATATTCTGCCACCGTTCACAGTGTGATGGTTAATGTTTTACGTAGCTTGCCTAGGCTAATGGATGTCCAGACAACTGTTAAACATTATTTCTGGGTGTGTCTGTGAGGGTGTTCCTGAAAGATATTGGCATTTGAATCAGTAAACTGAGTAAAAAAAAATTGCAATTGCCAAAGTGGGCCAGTGACATTTTTATGCATTGAGAGTCCAAATAAAAGAAAAAGGCAGAGGAAAGATAAACCCATCTTCTCTTCTTGATTTTGAAATCCACTTTCTCCAGCCCTGAAACATCAGAGCTTCTGATTCTCTGGCCTTTGGACTTCGACTGAATTATACCACAGTGTTTCTTGTTCTCTGGATTAGAGAGGGCAGATTATGGGGTTTCTCAGCCTCCACAACCATATGAGTCAATTCCAGTCTAACATAAAATCAACTTTTGATTTTTAAAAACTCTATATCCATTTAAATGGCTATAAGAAACACACCACTCTTAAATTAACTTTCTACATAATTTGAATAATTTGAATTCTATCTCCTTTCTCCTTTTTTTTTTTCTTCTCTCTTTCGAGACTTCTCCCTAAGGTAAGTGGAATCACTCTAATTTGTCTATTGATCTTAAATCTGGGTTCATATTTGGTATCACTATTTTAAAATAATAGTTATTGCTGATTGAAGAACTGAAGCCACTCCCTCCCAAAGCAAAACTAAACTAAGCATGAATTGGTGAAGAAGCTTTAGTTACAAGAGTGTGGAGATTAAAACAGTCTCTTGAATATGTTGTTCCAGTTCATTTTTATTTCTTTATGCTCCGAATTGAATCCCCTTCTTGAAATGGAACAGGGATTTTCCGAAAGGAATTCTGAGGTGATGGTATAGAGCCAAGGAGGGGAACTGTACATCTTTGACAGTTTCTGCAAATTGAAACTTGAAGTTGTGGCATTTGAAAAAACAGCCACTACAGTAGGTTCTTTATCCTCACAGCTTCCCAGTAATGTCTCTCAACAAAGTATGAGTGTCAGGTTGATCTTTCCCATTGGCCATCACTAAACAGAGTAAAAATGGCTAGAGAGTTTATCTGACAAAGTTACAGAATGTTGAATGTGATGGAATAAATCACTTATATCAAGTGGCTCATTGGAAAAGTTTAACAATTGGCTCTAAAAAAAAGCATTTATATTTATACACAATTTTATTGTAAAATTTTCTGATATAAATTTGTGTAACATACAATTTTAAAAATACAATAAATGCATAATACTTTGTACTGCACAATAAGTACAGCCAACTGATTTTGAGTGAATGTTTTTTATTGATTTGGGTTGAATTCTTGTATTTGCAGCTAACATATACTTACAATCTATGAATGAGAATGGTTCACTATGGGTGATTTCAAACTGCTGACTTGATGTCGTTGCATGTAGAATTAGAGTGTATAATGATACCATTTGCACCATCCTGATAAGATAGGTCTAACTAATCTCAAGAGCATAAATAATTGAAAAATATAAACTAATTAGTAAGTGATCAATTCTGAATATTTATTACCTTTTTATAATAGTTTATTTAATCACTACAAGTTTTATATAATTTAAGTTTTAATGTTTAATGAACAAGTGACTTGCAATATTTTTGAATATTTAACAGTTCTTTTCACTAACCTATATAAGCCAGCTCTAACAAATCACTGCTTAAAACTTCCAAAACTTTTTAAAACTTCCATTCTAAATTTCCAGCATTTCTCTGAAGATATAAAAGTTGTATCTATAAATGGCCTTGCTCACTAGATAAATGTTTAGTGTCATCTGTATATTTCACTTGAAATAATAAAATATCAAGGAATTTATTCACAGTTCTGTTGTTCTGTTACAAATAAGATTTTAAATCTAAAATCAAGATTTACTATTTCTACCTTTCTCCATTCTCCCACCCAATATTAGTTGTCTTTTTAAAATTATGCCTCATATATATTAAACAGTATTGTATTATCCCTGATCTTGAGAGAAAAGGAACCAATAGCATGGACAGGTGGCTAACTAGAAGGACAGGTAGATAGATAGATTGATTGATAGATAAAAGGAGAAACATTATGGGAATAAGCTCACATGATTATGGAGGCCAAGAAGTCCTATAATACAGAGTTTTGAAACTAGAAAAAAGTAGTAGTTGAAATCAATATGAGTTTGGGGGCCTGAGATTTGGAAGGGGCTGTCTTATAAATCCTTGAAAGGTAAGGGTCTCAGAGCCAGGAGTTCTAATGTTTGAGGGCAGGAGAAGATAAATGTTCCATTTCAAGAAAAGAGTTACTTCTTCTTTCTTTTGCCTATTTGTTCTATTTGGGCCCTCAATAAATTAAATGATTCCCTCCCACACTGGTGAGGCAGATCTTTACTCAGCTTATGGATTCAAATGTCTCTTCCACAAACATCCTCACCCAGATACACCCAAAAATATTTTACCACCTATTTGAGTATCCTTTAATAAACTCAGATTGTCATATAAAATTCACCATCAGAAACATCATTTTTTTCCACATTCTAAAATTCTTAGCTTTGCAAAATATGATCAAATCAATCTCGTGGTTTATTCTTACTTGCTACAAAAACAAAACCTAGAGGACACCCTAAAAGATATAGGAACTTTACAAATGTACCTTAATATGATAAAGGCCATATATGACAAACCCACAACTAATATCATACTGATTAAGGAAAAATTGAAAGCTTTCCCTCTGTAATATGCAATAAAACAGATGCAAATTTGTGAATTTATTTAACATAGTAATGGAAGTCCTAGCTAGAGCAATCCAGGAAGAGAAAGAAATAAAGGGCATCCTAATTGGGAAGGGGGAGGTCAAACTGTCCTTGTTTACAAACAGCAGGACCTTGACTATAGGAAATCCTAACAACTCTACTAAAAAACTGTTGGAACCAATTAATTCAGTAATGAGGCAAGATACAAAATCAACATACAAAATTCAATAGTATTTCTATATGCTAATAGTAAGCTTTTTGAAAAAGAAATCAAGAGAAAAAAATCTTATTTACTATACCTCTAACAAAAATATCTAGTAATAAATTTAACCAAAGAGGTGAAAAATCTCTACAATAAAAACTACCAAAAATTGATGAAACAAATTGAAAAGGAAACAAATTATAGAAAGATATCTTATGTTAATGGATAGGAAGAATAAATATTGTTAAAATGTCTATATTACCCAAGGTGTTCTACAGATTCAAAGCAATCTCCATAAAAATAACAATGTCATTCCTCACAAAACTATTTTTTAAAAATCTTGACCACAAAACACTTTGAGCCAAAAAAATTTTAAGTAAAAAGAATAAAACTGGAAGTATCACAGTACCAAACTTCAAAACATACTACAAAGCTTTAGTGATCAAAACAGCATTGGTACTAACACATTTTTTTAAAAAGAAAGATATACAAACTAATGGAATAGAATAATAAGCCAAGAAATAGCACTGTGCAATTATAGCTAGCTGATTTTAGCAAAAAAGCCAAGAACACCCAATGGGAAAAAAGGAGTCCAGTCTTCCAACAAGTGGTGCTAGGAAAACTAGATATTCATATGCAGAAGGAGGAAACTGATTCTTATGCCTCACTAATCACAAAAATACCTTAAAATGGATTAGACTTTTTAAAAATTTTTATTTATAGTAGTAGTATGTATTACAGTTCATACTACACATATAGAGCATCTTTTTACACAGAACAGTTTGTATACAAAGTATATTTGTAGCATTCAAGTCTTCAATCATGCATTTAGAATAATGATATCCATCTTATTCAACCACTTTTTCTTTTTTTCCCCCCTTCCCCCTTGCTCCCTCCCTTCCCCGCCCTTCCCTTTGACCATTATAGTGTTCTTCTAATCCTCTTATGTACCCCGACCCAACAATACTGTGAATCAGCCTCCTTATATCAGAGGAAACATTCGGTATTTGGATTTTTGAGATTGACTGATTTCACTTAGCATTATATTCTCCAACTTCATCCATTTACCAGTGAATGCCGTTATTTTATTCTCTTTTATTGCTGAGTAAAATTCCATTGTGTATATATACCACATTTTCTTGATCCACTCATCTACCGAGGGACATCTAGGTTGGTTCCACAACCTAGCTATTGTGAATTGTGCTGCTATAAACATTGAAGTGGCTGTATCACTGTAATATGCTGTTTTTAAGTCCTTTGGGAATAGACCCAGGAGTGGGATGGCTGGGTCATAGGGTGGTTCCATTCCCATTTTCCCATGAAATCTCCATACTGCTTTCCATAAGGGTTGTACCATTTTGCAGTCCCACCAGCAATGTATGAGTGTGCCTTTTTCTCCACATCGTCTCCAACATTTATTGTTGATTGTGTTCTTGATAGCTGCCATTCTGACTGGAGTGAAATGAAATCTTAGAGTAGTTTTAATTTGCATTTCTCTAATTGCCAGCAATGTTGAGCATTTTTTCATGTATTTCTTGATTAATCATGTATCTTCTTCTGAGAAGTGTCTTTTCAATTCCTTAGCCCATTTATTGATTGGGTTATTTGTTTTGTTGGTGTCAAGTTTTTTGAGTTCTTTATATATTCTAGAAATTAGTGCTCTATTCAATGTGCATGTATTAAATATTTGTTCCCACATAGTTGGCTCTCTATTCACCTCACTGATTGTTTCTTTTGCTGAGAAGAAGCTTATTAGCTTAAATCTATCCCATTCATTAATTCTTGGTATTAATTCTTGCGCTACCAGATTCTTATTAAGGAACGTGGAGCCTAATCTGACATGTTGGAAATTGTAGCTTACTTTTTCTTCTATTAGGTGTATTGTCTCTTGTCTAATTCCTAAGTCCTTGATTCACTTTGAGTTGAATTTTGTGCATGGTGAGAGATAAGGGTTTGATTTTATTTTGTTGCATATGGATTTCCAGTTTTCCCAGCACCATTTGTTGAAGAGGCTATCCTTTCTCCACTGTACATTTTTGGCACCTTTGTCTAATATAAGGTAGCTGAAATTATATGTATTAGTCTCTGTGTCCTCAATTCTGTACCATTGGTCTACCAGTCTGTTTTGGTGCCAATACCATGCTGTTTTTGTTACTATTGCTCTATAGTATAATTTAAAGTCTGGTTTGGTGATGCCACCTGCTTCACTTGAAGTGAAGTGGTGAGAGGGGGCATTCCTGTCTTGTTCCAGTTTTTAGAGGGAATGCTTTCAATTTTTCTCCATTTAAGATAATGTTAGCTTGAGGTTTTTGCATAGATAGCTTTTATGATGTTGAGATATGTTCCTGTTATTCCTAATTTTTCTAGAGCTTTGAACATAAAGAGGTGTTGTATTTTGTCAAATGCTTTTTCTGCGTCTATTGAGATGATCATATGTTCTTTATCTTTAAGTCTATTGATGTGATGTATTATGTTTATTGATTTCCGAATTTTGAACCAACCTTGCATCCCTGGGATAAACCCCACTTGATCGTGGTGCACTATCTTTTTGATATGTTTTTGAATCTGATTTGCCAGAATTTTGTTGAGGATTTTTGCATCTATGTTCATTAAAGATATTGGCCTGAAGTTTTCTTTGTTGGCTGTGTCTTTGCCTGGCTTTGGAATTAATGTGATATTGGCCTCATAGAAAGAGTCTGGAAGAGCTCCCCATTTTTCTATTTCTTGAAATAATTTGAAGAGCATCGGTATTAGTTCTTCTTTGAAGGTCTTGCAGAACTCGGCTGTAAACCCATCAGGACCTGGACTTTTTCTTGTTGGTAGTTTTCTGATAGCGTCTTCTATTTCTTCACTTGAAATTGATTTATTTAAATTGTGTATAGCTTCCAGTTCCAGTTTGGGCAATTCACATGACTCTAGAAATCTGTCAATGCTTTCAATATTTTCTATTTTATTAGAGTACAAGTTTTCGAAGTAATTTCTAATTATCTCCTGTATATCTGAGCTGATTCTTGTGATATTTCCTTTTTCATCAAGGATGTTAGTAATTTGAGTTTTTTTCTCTTCTTCTTTTCATTAGCATTGCTAGGGGTCTTTCAATTTTATTTATTTTTTTCAAAGAACCAAATTTTGCTTTTGTCAATTCTTTGAATTGTTTCTTTAGTCTCAATTTCATTAATTTCAGCTCTGATTTTAATTATTTCCTGTCTTCTACTGCTCTTAGTGTTGATATGTTCCTCTTTTTCTAGTGCTTTGAGGTGTGATGTTAAGTCATTTATTATTTGTTTTTTTTTTTTTTTTAATGAAGGAATTCAGTGCAATGAATTTTCCTCTCACTACTGCCTTCATAGTGTCCCAGAGATTTCTATATGATGTATCTGTGTTCTCATTTACCTCTAGAATTTTTTAATTTCCTCCTTGATGTCTTCTTCAATCCCTTGCTCATTCAGTAGCATGTTGTTTAGCTTCCAGCTGTTGGAGTAGTTTTTTTTTTTTATTTCTTGTTTTATCATTGATTTCCAATTTCATCGCATTATGGTCTGATAGAATGCAAGGTAGTATTTCTATTTTTTCATATTTGCTGAGAGTTGCCTTGTGACATAATATATGGTCAATTTTGGAGAAGGAGCCTTGTGCTCCTGAGAAGAAAGTGTATTTGCTTACTGAGGGATGAAATATTCTATATATGTCCATTAGGTCTAAGTTATTAATTGTTTTAATGAGGCTTAAAGTTTCTTTATTTAGCTTTTGTTTGGATGATCTATCCATTGGTGAGAGAGGTGTGTTGAAGTCCCCTAGGATAATTGTGTTGTGGTCTATTTTACTCTTGAATTTGAAGGGTTTGTTTGATGAATGTAGGTGCTCCATTATTTGGGGCATATAGATGTAAAATTGTTATATCTTGTTGATGAATGGTTCCCTTAAGTAGTAAGAAATATCCATCTTTGTCTCTTTTGATTAGCTTTGGCTCAAAGTCTACCTTATTTGATATGAGAATGGAAAACCCTGATTGCTTCTGCAGCCCATATGAGTGAGAAGACTTTTCCCAGCCTTTCACCTTCAATCACTTGATGTCTTTTTCTATGAGGTGTGTTTCTTGAAGACAGAAAATTGTTGGGTTGTTTCTTTTAATCCAGTCTGACAATCTGTGTCTTTTGAATGGTGAGTTTAGGCCATTAACATTCAGGGTTATTATTGAGATGTGATTCTTATTTCTATGCATTTTTAATTATATTATGGTATTTAGCTTGATTTGGATTCTCCTCTAGTTGGTAATTCCTTTAGTTTTCTATCTCCCTTTGTTGATTTTCATTGTTATTTTTCTCTTCTTCTTCGTGGAAAATTTTGCCCAAGATGTTCAGAAGTGCTGGCTTTCGAGTTGTGAAATCTTTTAACTTTTGTTTGTTTTGGAAGGTTTTTATTTCATCTTCGAATCTAAAGCTGAATTTTGCTGGATATCGGATTCTTGGTTGACATCCCTTTTCTTTCAGAGCTTGAAATATGCTATTCTAGGATCTTCTAGCTTTTAAGGTCTGGGTTGAAAAATCTGAGCATAGTCTGATCGGTTTCCCCCCTATATGTAACCTGCTTCCTTTCTCTTGTGGTTTGTAATATTCTCTCCTTGCCTAGTATTTTAGGCAATTACATTATAATGTGCCTTGGTGTGGATCTGTTGTGGTTTTCTATGTTTGGTGTTCGGTAAGCCTCTTGAACTGGGTTTTGCCATTCATTCCTCATGTTTGGAAATTTTCTGCTATTATTTCATTGAATAAATTACTCATTCCTTTGGTTTGAAACTCTGCACCTTCTTCAACACCAATCACTCTTACGTTTGGTCTTTTTATGCTGTCCCATAATTCCTGAATGCTCTGTTCTTGTTTTCTTACTACTTTTTCCATGTCATCTAGATTTTCTCCAGGATATATATTTTGTCTTCATTATCTGAGGTCCTTTCTTCCAGGTGATCTAATCTGTTGGTGATGCTTTCAATTGAGCATTTAGTTTTGTTTATTTCTTCTTTCATTTCCAGAATCTCTGTTTGGTTTCTTTTTAGAATCTCTATCTCCCTATTGAAGTAATCTTTTGCTTCCTGTATTTGTTTTTGGAGTTCTTTGTCAAAATGCTCTTTTACTACCTGTATTTGCTCTCTCATCTCATTTTTTAGTTGATTCTTAAGATCCATAAACATTTGGAATATGTAATTTCTAATTTCCATCTCTGGCATTTGACCAACTGTGCTTGCCAGGGAATCTACTGAGGGGGTATGTTGATTGGTTTCAGTCACTTTCTTCCCTTGCTTCTTCATAATGCTTGTGTGTCTATTCTTCTAGCACTGTGGGACCTTGCCTATTTCTATTTTACCTTATAGCCTTATGTTGCTCCTGTGGTACAATGCTGTCAGATCTCCTTATAAATACTTTACACTTTAAGATCTAACACTTTCTTTACAGCAAATCCCAGTTTGATCACAATGTACAGATTTAGTCAACTCAGGTATTGTTTCCAGTTTACTCTGTATGCTTGTGTTGGGGTTTACAGTTTCAGTATTGGACACAGAGATGATATGTTTAGGAAGAAGGAAGTGAGGTTATTGAGATGTTCTTTCTTAGGAAGTATGAAAATAGAATTCTATGGAAGTGGTTTAATATCAGCAGATGGGAGAGGAAAGAGAATGGAGTGAGCGATTTAGAGGGAAGACCGATTTATATATAAACCAAAGTTATTTAGCCTTTGAGAGAAGAAAAATAAAGAAAGAAAATAAAAAATAAAAAGGAACAATAAAAGATAACAAAGAAGTAATATTAGTATAAGAGAGAGGAGAGAGAGAAAGTGAGTCAAGAAAATAGAGAGTAAACTATATATAACACCGCTTTGATGTATATTTCATTGCCCCAGATCTAGAAGTCCCAATTTCTGTGTATAACTTGTTTTTGCCTCTGATGAGTACGCAATGACAGGGTGTAAATAGAGAAGATGAGGGAAGAATAGACAAAAGTGAGAAGGGAAGAAAAGAAAGAAAAAGGAACACAAACAAACAAATAAATACACTATCAAACAGAAACAAAACAAAACAAAATTAAAAAACAACAACAACAACAACAACAAAACAGAGTCGAACCCAGGAACAAGTCTCAAAAATAAATAGTACCCTGGGAAGCCCTTCTTTTTTCCCTTCAAGTTTAAGCCAGTTGTCCAGAATCATGCCCAGACAGTCACAGAGCACCAATTAGTGGAGTCTAGTCTGCTCCTTTGGCCAGCGGCAGATTGGCACAGTGGAAGAGTGGCTGGGGGGCAGTGGTGTCAGTATGTGAATGGCACCAGGAAAGGGTTCATCCAAAAGGCACGCATTCCCCATGCCTGCTCCCAGTTATAGCTCTCGGGGTTGCTGCACTGGCCTCAGACAGGCCCTCCCCTGCTGGCTGCCCGAGCACTACTCGCCCAGGTGTGTGCTGTTTTCTGGGCCCTGGACCGATTCTTGGATGCCTGCAGCTGCTTTTCTTCCTTATTTCTTTGTCCCGGTCAGCCACGGCTTTCCTCCAAAATGGCAGCAATTTCCCTGGTCTCAACAGCAGTACCCCAGTACCCCAGACCTATGTGTCACTCTGAGTCGTGTAGGTCCCGTTCGGCAATTTGCGTGAAAGAAGTCTATGCCGCCGCTGCTCGCGTCTAGCTTTCTCTTTATTCTGCGCTGTTGGAGGTCGTGGTCTGCACTTCCCTTACTGCAATGTTACCACGGCAGCTGTGCTGCTAATGCTGGTTCAGTTTGTGGGCCACTCACACTGGACTCTGAGCCAAATGGGTTAGACTTAAACGTAAGACCCAAAGCTATCAAACTGCCAGAAAAAAAGCATAAAGAAAATATTTTAGACATTGGTCTGGGCAATGACTCTTTTGGATATGATCCGTAATACACAGGCAACAAAAACAATTGACAATGGGACTATATCAAATTAAGAAGCTACTAAAACAAGGTGTTAATATCCAGAATATAGAAGGAACTTAAGCTACTCAACAGCAATAGAATAAAGCAATTTAAAGATGGGCTGAAGATCTGAATAGACATTTCTCAAAAGAAGACATACAAATAAATGGCCAATAAATATGTGAAAAATGCTCAATGTATTTAATTAAAGTGGAAATGTATATAAAAATTACAATGCAATAACAACTCACCCCAGTGAGAATGACTATTATAAAAAAGGCAAAAAATAACAAGGTCTGAAAAGGTTGTGGTAAGAACCCCTTGTGTACTGTTGTTGGGAATGTAAATAAATACAACAGCATGGGGTGCCTCAACAAAATGAAAACAGAAATATCATATGATGCACAAGTTCCATATACCCAGAGAAAGGAAATTCACATGCAGAGAGGGTACCTGTATTCCCATTTTTATTGTAGTACTGTTCATAGCAGCCAGATATGGACTCAACCTAAATGTCCATTAACAGAGATGAATGGATTAAGAAAATGTGGCATCTATGCACAATGTAATACTATTCCACCATAAAAAATATGAATGGAAGTTCTCTCATTTGCAACAACATGGACGGACCTGGAGAATATTATATTAAATGTCAAACATGGAAGTACAAATATCACATAGTTTCAGTCATATGTGAAATCTTAAAAATTTGATCTTTTAGAAATTGAGAACAGAATGGTGGTAACTGGAGAATGGGGGAATAAGAGAGAATAAGGAGTGGGGAGAGGTCAACCAACAGGTAAATATTATTGCTTGATAGGAGGAATAAATTCTGGTGTTCTATGATAGTTATATTATTAATACAATTAATAATAATGCATTATATATTTCAAAATAAAGGATGGGAATTTGAAGGTACTCATCATAAAGAAACAATAAGAGCTTAAGGAGAAGGATATGCTAATTTCTTTTTTTTAATATTTATTTATTTGCTTTTAGTTGTACACAATGCATTTTTATGTGGTGCTGAGGATCGAACCCAGGCTGCGCACATGCTAGGCGAGCACTCTACCGCTGAGCCACAACCCCAGCCCCTATGCTAATTTCTTTAAGTAACCACTACCCAATATGTACGTAAATCAAAAAAATCACATTTTACCTCATAGATATGTATAAATATTATGTCAGTCAAAAAAATAATATTAACAAAAAAGGAAAAGAGCATTATTCTTGAAATATTGAATTATATAGATTTTAAATGTATAATAGTCACAATACACTATTGGGTAGCTTCCCATTGCTATAACAATATGCTTAAGATAATTAACTTAACAGAAAAAAGATCAATGGAACTCACATTTCTGGAGATTCCAGCCTAAAATTGGGTAGACCTAATACTTTAACCCACAGATGGGGTACCAGATGAAAATGGCAGGGATGTGTGACAGAGAAATCTTGCTCAAGTCTTGAACCAAGAAGCAGAAAGAGAAAGAAGAGACTATCACACAATCCCTTAAGGACATGATTACAATGAGGACCTTTCTGAGGCTCCATATCCTAAAGAACACCTGTAGTGCCACACTGGGGAAGGAGCCTCTAACACATGGACCTTTGGGACCATTCAGTGTTCAAACTATGGCATCAGAATAAACAAGTAATCATAATTTACTATCTGTATCCAATTGATTATTTTTCATTTTGTGAATAGTTTCTCAGAGTAAGAATAAATAGTGAATAAAAACTTTATTAGAAATTTTAATAAAAATTCAAATAACCAACCCTTTTTATATTAAGTAAATGTTATTATTCAAACATTCTAGATGATGAAAGATCATTGGCAAGGATCATAAATGGGATAATTCATTCTTCTTGATGTATTTCATTGCATAAACCAATTACAATTTATCATATGTATGAGTATATAATCCCCTTTTGGAGATTATAACAAATAAACCAGCTATTAATATTTTTATACGTCTTTGGTGAACATATTTATGCATTTGTGTGTGGGAATTTGTATGATACTAGGAGTTGAAACCACTGGTATTCTACCACTGAGCCACTTTCCAGCCCTTTTTCTTTTTTTATTTTGAAACAGGGTCTTGCTAAACTTCCTGGGTTTGACTTGAATTTGCAATAATCTGCCTCAGCCTCTTTTATAGCTGAGATTGTAGGCATTCACCACTGAGCCCAATGTGTACATATTTCTTTATATAACTAGGGGCAGAATTCCTGAGTCATGGAGAATTACTAGATCATCAGGTGTAAACTTGTTTATTTTTAGAAAATATTACCGATCAGTGGTTGTACCACTTTGACTTCTACCAGCAAGTTATGAAAATGATCTGTACCTTTTTGCAAGTTATCACAACATCATAGAGAACTGTACTGAAGTAGAATTAGAGCACCAGAAGCAGTTATCTGTTGCCTCTGTCTTGCTCCTTAATAATTTTTTCATCTATTTTATATCTACAATTACATTTTGAGATATTGAAACAAAAGAAAATATCTCTGCATTTTCTGATATATTCCATGATGCCAGACATTTATTAAGTTTGAACTGAATCCAAAGTTGCAAATTTATTGAAATATTTGAGATAACCTATTTAAACTTAAAAAAATATGTAAGCAAAAAAGAAACATTTTCCCCTATGAGAGAAAGTAAAAACTTTAAAACCATTTCACATTTGCCATCATATAAGCACTAAGATGTTGAGTTTTATTATCCTATTTCTTCTTAAATTATTGCCTAAGATTCTAAACCTTACTGTTCCAAATTTTCATCTTTCAACCTGGCAGCAATGATCTATTTCCTTAAAAAAACATAATTACCCAGTGCTCTGCCAACAATAGTTATCACTGTCTTGTGCTATAAGCGAGTTCATATGTAGGCAATTGCCTAGAGTTCTCAGGTCATCTACCTGTTATTAAAATGGTTTCATGTCAACCTAGTGCTTTGTAATTCACTTTAAACCTGGTATATTAGGTTAAAGAAAGGTCCAAGTTATTGTCAGAAATGTTTCTGACTTTCAGGCAGACATATGCCATAATTTTTGAGCAGTACATTGAAAGGAATATGAGGAGAACTGTTGCCTGGGCTTGAGTCATATCAACACAAACATTTTTAAAGCTATACTTTGACACAGCAATCTTATTTGAAGCCAATACAAACCATTATAAAGTTGGGTAAAACCTTTACATGGCCATGAATGAAACCCACACATGGCACTCGGATCAGGAAAGCAAAAAGTTGAGGGAATTGAGAGCCAAGTCTGGGCAAGCTTGCATGTAGGAAAATTCTGTAATTCATGGATCATTTCCCTTTAAGCATATATGCATGTTAATGTGTCTAAAACTTCAAAGAACTTACACTTTTTATGCAAGTTACACGAGGTGTAGACAAAGAGTCTTATGATTTGTGCAGGCACAAGAAGCACAGCATTTTGAAAATCTCAGGATAGCTTATGCACTTTTTTTTTTCTTCACAGTAGAAGTAGAACTGGAAGTTCTGAATCAGGAGTGTAAATGCATTGCAGTGTAACAAAAAATTGTGAAATAGTAAAGGAAATACAGGTTAATTACCTGGGATTCTATTATCACATCCCACTCAATTTACCATTACCCATATAACACTGTAGGCAGTTTATTGAGGCTCTAGATACCTGATGGTTTAGAAAACTGAAAGAGATGGACCATCTCCTGTTTATTGAATTACTCCCAAACCAGAATCAAATGTATACAAAACACAACATAACATCATCCAGTAGTGGTACAAGCCTCTCTGTTCTACAATTCAGAGATCTAAGTGTATTCATTTGGTCATTCATTTCAGCAGACAAGGGTTTGCTATAATAATTCAGTGCAACATAAGATTCAGTTATTGGTTTTCCCAAAGAGGAAAGATGAAGCATCTGGGTCAGTGTCAGAGTTAAATGCTTTCATGACCCCCCCCCCCCCCCCCCCCGGAATATCAGTCCTAATTCCTAACTCCTTGTCATATTCTCCTTCCATTCTATATTACCTCCATTTTTAGATTAGAATATGTAAGTTATATTCCATGTCAACTGAAATTATGTTCTTTACTAGAATAAAGCACATTCTTTAAGAGCAACTAGTTAAACCTTACTGTGGATAATCTAAATCTGAATACTTTTTCATTATAAATATCTCTTAGAGTATAGTTTTAAAATTGCATTTTCCAGTACTGCTAAGTAAACAATGTTTTATTGCCACTATATGATGTCTACCGTAATGAATTCATAGAAGACAAAAGGAAACATGTCTATTCTTTTGCAGTGCATAAATATAGGTTTAGTGAAATTGTTTGTGTGTGGCTTACATATCCTGGGATGTATTTTAATGTAAGTCATATGAAAGAGATAAACATGGAAAAATGTATTTTACTAATAAAACTACACATACCAATTTATAAATTATTTAAGAATAGTATCTAGTCTTTATTCTTTTATTTATAGAATCTATTGTTTTTCTTTGTACATCATCCAACAGAATCACCTTGGCATACTTTTTTATTGACATGATACTCATAAAATAAGTTTGTTGGAACAGCAATTTTCTGTTTAGCATAGTCCTCAGACCTAGGCAAACAAGGCCCTAGCACTGTATTTTGGAAGGTACTACAGATTGCACACATGCATGTGCACACACACACATATACATACTTTCACACACAATTTATTAAAGAACTCTGGCACATCACCTACTTGGGGTTATGGGATAACACAACCTACGTATCTAAACACCTGCTTTCCTAATGAACACATTTCAGGCTTCAGACAAATATTTTTCCACAGTTCTTTTTTTTAATCAAAAGTAACTTTGTCCAAATGAAAAGAAATTTTTGAGTGATACCACTACCCAAGTGAAGCATACTTCAAAATAAAGAAATATTTGAGTAGGGGGTTACCTAAGATAAGAAATATATTTTTGCATAACAAATTACCATTTCCCAATGGGGTAGATCATCCATTTCTTTGCTTTTCTTTGTATTTCCATTTGTGATTCTGAAAGAAACAGTAATTAGCAAATGTGGACAATATTGCAATATTAGGTAACTATTGCAAAGACAGGATAATAGAAAATATTACCTGTAAGAGATTTTAGGTTTATGGTATATCTATCTCCTTTATTTTCTTACTTGAAGTGTTAGGGTGTTGCCTCTTTCTGTCTACATTTTAACTTTCTAGAAAATGTCAATTCACAAGGCATGCCAGATATCTAGAAGAAAACAAAATTTTCAGTGAGAAAACTTAGTCTGGCATTCAAAGCACTCCATGGCATGATGTAGCATAGCTTTTCAGACAATTCCCAGAACTGACCCTGAGACAAGCAGTGGTGTTCATGGAATGTACTAAGGAAGAGCTCCTAGGCGAAATCAGTAAGCAACTTAAGGAGCAAGACAGAGAAGGGGAATAATCAAAACACTGGCACCAAATCAGTAGGGAAAGCCTTAGTCTGATTGATTCCACATAAAGTTCTAGAATGTAAATTACACACCGCAACTGGTGCTGCTATCAGCAATTGAGAGGATGGGTTCTCCTACTCAGGCACCAATTGGGGGTCTCTGGTATGTGCACGATTGGGAGCTAAGGGCACTGGAGATTGGGAAAGGAAGCCACACAAACTCCCAAGAATTTTTCCTTCTCTGTTTTCCTGGCAAAGTGACTTCAATAACTTGAGTTCCTTTCTCTAAAAGGAAATGTGGGATTTGTGTAGTCCATCAATAACATCCACTTCAAACAGTACTTTTCCTTGCCACCTTATACCCTTTGAGAGATTTTACTATGCATAAGTAGATTAAGACCTCTGAGGAGGCACTGTAAATTAAAAACAAAACAAACAAACAAAAAAAACTCACACAAGCAAATGTGCCTAGGAAGCCTGATGTCACGTGTCTCTTAGTATCCATGAACAAATCTTTGAGAAACACTTCTCTAGGATTTGTGATTACTTATTTCTCAAAATAGGTAATAGTGCTCTCCTACCTTCTTCATGTCATTTATGCTGGCCCCTTTGCCTAGAATATACTTTTCTTATTAGAAGGAATGGTGTGGAATCTCTTCTATCTCACGATAGAGGTGAGTGCTATTTTTCCACTTGTCTGTTCATGCATCACTTCCTGGGTTTCCTGTGCTTCATTTTCACCCACAAAGATGAGGCAGTATTTAGTTTTCCATTTACAGTGTTTAGAGCTACTGCAAGGACAGCTAAAGGGAGTTAACTGGTAATTAATGAGTAAACTGGATTAATAAAACATTAAGATTTATATGGAATTATTTCCTCAAATTTTCATTCAGATACCTAGGAAAGGGAGTTTTGAGGTTTATAACCCAGTGGTTCTCAAGCCAAGAAGAAATATAACCAAACTCAGCTGAGCTTCTTTAGTAAGTAGTGTGCTAAGCCAAGTGCTAAACTCATCCTGAAGAAGTTATGAGCAGGGAAAAGTAGGACAATGGTCCCAACCATGAGAGTACACAGATTTCTCACCAGCTCCATGCTGAGATAAGAATGGCTTAAGTAAATATTAACCTTAAGACTCCACTTTCCATTAAGAAATGTGAAATGCTTTTACTTATTTTCAATGGGTAAAATAAATATAATTTGGTGAAAAAGTTTATGAAAAGCAAATGCTTTTACTTGCTTAATTCAATGATGACACTCAAAGAGCATACACAAGTGTAATTTTCAGGGATAAAATTGAACCAAAATTGCTAAGGGGAAAGTTCTACCTTCTATTTTTATTCTCAGTTTATTGATGTGAACTTCATTAGGAGCTGATGTTTTTATTAAAGAGCACGTGTCACAAACCTGCAGAGGTTTGCCTGAGAAATGGGATGAGAAGTCAGCAGTGGCCTGAGGAGGCAGGAGGCAGCCAAGGCCTGCCAGGGAGCATAGGCCTGACTACAGCTGGGACTGCCACTCCCCAGGACAGCTCCCAAGGGTGTTGACTGACCTCACCTCTCCTTCCAAGGGCCTGGACCGTTGCTATGCTTCATCATTGCTTAGATCTGTAAACTCAAAGCTAATCTTCAACTCCAGAGTCACTCATACAAACAAAACCAATACGCAGTCACAATTGTCATGGGCTTTCTGCCTCAGGTCTTTCAAACTCAAAGTGTACCAAAGCAAATACATTACCTTTTTCAAATACTGTCCCTACAGTAGTTCTATCAGTTAATGATATTGCTGCCTATAGTTGCCCATGTTATTAACCTTTTTTAAAATTTCTGATTCTTTCATCTTCCTCAAAGCCCACATCCAATTAATTGTAAAGTTTCTATTACTTTTGAATCTAGTCTTTCTTTCCATTTATATGACTCATCTAGTCCAGGCCTTTATTCATTCTATGGTATTATAAAGATCCTTCAACCCGGTCTTCCAACTCCAGTGTCTCTTCTCAGTATTTTACACACACACACACACACACACACACACACACAATTTTTTGGTACTGGGATTTAACTCAGGGACACACAACCACTGAATCATATCCCCAGCTCTATTTTGTATTTTGTTTAGAGACAGGGTCTTACTAATTTGCTTAGTGCCTTGCTTTTACTAAGGCTGGCTTTGAACTCATGATCCTCCTGTCTCAGCCTCTGAGCTGCTGGGATCACAGGCATGTGCCACTGCACCTGGCTATTTTTTTTTTTTTTTTTCAGTACTATCAAAGTTATTTTTCCAATACCCAGACGGGGTAGGTTATATCAAACCTTTGTTTAAAGCAAACAATGAGTACATAAACAATCTCCTCTGATAGTTTCTGCTTACTTATAGAAAAAACAACACTCTGTCCAATTGCCTAACCAATTTTTCTGGCTTCTCATCCCCATTATCTCTTTTATGTCATATGATAAATAACTTGTGTTTTCCAAATGTGCTTGTACTGTCGAAGTTTCACACTGTTATCAGTGCTTTAAAATGATCTTCCATATCCTCAACTTCTACTTTGTGAAACAAAGGCAAAATCCTGTTTTTTACAGGAAAACTTTCCTGATGGTTCTCACATCTCTGATCTCAAAACAGTTTGCTTACTCCCTTAAACAGCACTCGATTTGTAGGAAAGTGAGTTGTATACTCAAGCTGATTTTATTTGTTTTGTGGTGTTTTGTAGGTGCTCAAGAAATTTTCACCGAACCGTTATTGAAATTAAATCAGAAGATTCTAACTCAGAATAAATTTGAAGAAGTGTTTGAGATTTAGAAATAGATGAGTAAATGTTTAATTTTATGTTTAGACTAAAGAATAACTATAGTGATATCTTATATTTACCCAATGTGGTGGGGTTTATTTTTATGTGCCTATTAATGTCCAGTAAAACTCATACTCTAGATATACACTCTAGATATGCCTCGGTTAGTCTCAACTAACATTTGTTTAATAGATACAATTTGCTGTGATTCTACCTTCCATAAAATAAAATTAACAACACAAGTCCTCTGAACATCATAGACATTTGTTGGGGTCCTTGCTAGAAACTGAAAATAAATAAATAAATAAATAAATAAATAGATAGATATAAATAAATAAATAAATAAAAGATTTCCCATGTGTGCTTTGGCAAAATAGCTCTAAATATATTGTATTTTTAAGCACAATATTTCTTATAATTTAGGGGATAAAACCAAGCAACTATCCAAGCAAACATAAAAACAACTACAACTTTTATAAAATCACCCCCTTGCATTGTTCTGTTTTGATTTGCACAAATATTAAATGGGAAAAAGTCCAGTTGTTCCCTAAATATTTCAGCTATAGTCATATCCTTCTAGAGTATGTAGCTCTGAATTGTGAGCACCAGAATCTTTTCAAGAAATAGCAGGGTCAAGCTTTTTGCAGTGTTTGAAAGAGTGATACCGTTTTCTCTTTAGCATTTCCAACCACAACGTACAATCTCCCTACAGTTTGGCAACTGACTTCTTTAGCACAGAAGAAGCCACTACCATCTGTCATGTGACTGCTCTGAGGATAATGAGGCCTCGGACGTGTGGGTTGGAAAGAAATGACTTTATTCTAAGCAAAATAAATCTAAATAATACAAATGCAGTGGGAGTGTTGCTAAATATTTCTGGAGACTCTTGAGGCGCTTTGGAAGAAAATGAATCATTTTAGTAATAATTTGCCCTTCTCTTTCACCTAACTCTGACAATTTAAAAATATCATACAGGCAGAACCTGTGTTTTAAACTCTCCCTGTACCTCCTGGGGGCTATCCACAGGGCTTTGCCTGCAGGGAGGTCACTGGGAGTAGATGCAAATCAGGCCAGTTGCCTCAGGTTTCCTCCAGGACCTGCAGCACAGATGATTTTAGAACAGCGAATGTGTAGAAAAAGAAACACCACCAATGTGTTGACACAAAACAAAACAAGGTTGTTTATTATCTTGTTTAACAGGAGGGCAGGATTTTTCTCTCCCTCTTTAACCCTCTGTTCCTGCCCAACAAGCACAGGCCGCTGAGCCAGCAGGTCACTTCTCAGGGTTCTCCGGTGGCTGGCATGGTTGGAGTTGAAGGGAAGACACGGTTTTAGCTATGAAGTTCTGCCTCCTGTCAGACCTTTTAATGTAATCTTAACATCCATTCTGTTTAATAATCTTTTGTCCAATAGATATAAATAAAGCATAAATATATGTCTGACTGCAATGAATTAGTTTCCTAACAGGTGAAGGAATCCTTGCCAAGAGTCTGCAGCACTCTGGTCAATGTAGATAATGTGGTGCATTAGATCAGTGGCTGGCAGTTCAGGGTTCTATGAATAGATATAGATTAAGCATTTATAGGAGGCTTTGAATAGGATGAAACAAAGCAAGGAGTAGGAGACAGCCCTTCCTGGGTTTGATTTTAGTTGCCATTTTCATATCAGATCATCGAATCTCTTGTGAACACGAAGAAAAGTTTGTTCAAATGTCAAAAGGTAATATGCCTTTCCTTGCAAATGGAATTTTGCTAAAAACATTAATAATCTTAAATGTATACTCATACATATATATATACATATATATACATATATATATACATATATATATATAACTTCGAAATAATTGAGACCCCTATTTTCATCCTTTCCATTTTTTCTTGAGGATATTTGCTTTGTATTTCCTACAAAGTAAAATCACCCAAGGTTTTCAAAAAGGCATTGCCATCCAGGATTGTGTTATGGCCCTTATGTGGCCTCTAGCTTCCTATTTGATTTTGGGCAAGACACTTAATCTTCCTAACTTACAGTTTCATCCTTTGCACCTTAAGAGTTGGGTCCCTGATCACCAAGGTTTCTTTTAGCTCTGGAATTTTATGAAACACCATCAAGATAACAATTGTACCTTTTGCTGTCTTGTGTTATGCAGAGCATTCAGACCTGTTAAATAATATTGTGGCTTACACTTATTAGTAATTCTTTTATGGTACTTGATTTTGATCAAGGTTTGAGTCTATTTTCTGTTGCCAATAACAATACCACAAAATGGGTAAGTTTTAATGAAAAGGGTTTATCTAGCTAATAGTGGAGGTTCAAGGACCCACATTTGGTGATAGCCTTCTAGGTGGCAGAGTCTTAAGGTGGCACAGACATCCCAAGGCAACCAAGTGAGCACATGTGTCTCTTGGTCTTCTCCCTCTTTTAAGGCCACCAGTAGTCCATCCTGGGGACTACACCCCACGACCTTATCTAATCCTGCTCGCCTCTCCAAAGCCCTACCGCTAAGCAGCTAAATTGGTTTAACTTCCTACCCTCTCAGTACTTCATAAGTAGGGATTAAATTTTGACACATGAAATTTAGGAGGACAAACTCAAGCCATATCCAAACCACAGCATCAAGCTTTCAAAATTATTTTTATTCAAGTTCACTTGTATTTTCTTTTTGGAAATCAGTAACCAGATTGAATTATCCCTATCTCTAAATGAATAATCACTTTTCTCTTTTCTCTGTATTCTCCTTTCAAGGTCAAAGATTCAAAGTTGGTGGCACAAATGTATTGGAATAATTCCTAAAGGAATTAGGTATAGTACTCTATAGCCACTTGAAATATTTCTTGCTTCCTTCTGTTTACTTTCTTTCTGCTCCACTGTTTCCTCATTTCTTTAATTTTCCTTTCCGTGTGCCAAAGCTCAATACCTTTCCTATTCCTAGAAGCTTTAAGATCACTGTTTAGCAGTTCTCTGGAGCAGAAGTGGGCTGCCTCCTGTTCTAAAGTCAACATGTGGGAAGTGTTGGAGTGAGAATTCAGCCCAGTGCTCACACAGAGCTGATGGTCAACAAATGGAATTCCCTTTGCCTAAGAATAGGCATTTCCTATTCTATTGCTTAAAGTCTTAAATTCACTGATCCTGGCTCTCCACCACCACCCAGATTTACAATAGGATAATAGGTAGATGGAACTGATGCTTGTGTGAGTGGATAAATCAAATACACCTGAGGTCTCAAGTTCTTCTGCTTCTCCATCAGCTTGTCCTGTCCCAGGCACTGCCTAAGTAGCCAATTCCATTTGGGCTTTATGGTTTTGTGAAGATACAACCTGACTATGCTTCTCTTTGTGGTGACATTGAGCATTTCTTCTCCTGTGTGAGGTTTCTTGTTGTCACTGATGTATGGAAACCCAAGGGAGCAGCTTGTTGTTTGCACAAGCACAACCCAGAAGTGCAGATGCAGGGAGATGAGAAACAGGGGACTGAGGATACAAATGTCCACTTTGAAGAATAAATCTGTAACCAATGGAGACTAGATCTGGTGGATAAATTCTTTCCCTTTTCTTTAACTAGACAGATTTTCCACTTACATCATGAAGATGTGGACTCTTCCAAGATGCAATAATCAGTTACACTTGGTAGCAGTTCTGTGAAACAATCAATGATGATCTCTTCTCCTCTGCCTCACGCCACTCTCTCATGCATCCCTGGGTTTCCACTGCAATAAAATAGTCTCGCTTAAGTTTTTGTTTCAGGCTCAACTTTCTGAGAAACTCAAAGACATTGGTCAATTTAAACAATATTCATGAACATTGGCATATCCTGACAATATTCTAAAATCATTCTTGGTCAGATGAATGGTGGAATATTTCACAGGGTAGAATTTTTTTGTATATAAGAGATTTGGAATAGTGGAAGATTAAGGCAGTAACATGGTTGACTAGTTGTCTGTTCCTCCTGTAGTATACCATTATTTTCTTAGATCCAATCCTCTGTGGGATTGTAGAATGCATTAAGGTGGAAAAATCAGATGGAAAAAACAGCACAGGTAAGTTCATGGGAATTCTTCTTTCTATTTTGTAGATAACAGTTTTTCTCAAATGTGAAGGTCAAAATATTACTGAAACCATATCTATTTTTCCAGACTTATTTTTAAAGATATATTCACTAAAATGCTCCTTGTGATTTCTGCAGATAGTTGGTGAGAAAAGATTTTGGAAATAAAATGTTGCCTATGAAAAATATTTTAAAATTAATGTTGGAAAGAAATTCTATCTTTTGTCTGTATAAAATTTTCAAATTTGCATTTGCCATTTTCATCTAAACAGATTCTTAGGGAAAACAATAAAGCAGATATTCATTTATTCAATTCTTATTGCGTGTCAACTCCAGGCTGGGCACTGCTTTATGTGCTGAAAATTCTCCAGTAAACAAGATGAGTTAGGTCCCAGGAGCAAGGAAACAGACAAAATGAGAGAAAACACAGGTAAATGAACAAAATGATTTTAAATGTGTTGATTCTATGAAGAGAATAAAATGTGTTGTGGTAAGTAAGGATAGAAGGAATCTGTTTTCCATTAGGTGGTTAGGGGAGGTCTCCCTGTGGGGAGGTCTGAATACTGAATAATTCCTAGAAGCTGCCTGTGCAAATCCTGGGCTTAGCGATTTTCAAACCGCAAGGATGCAAGTTCCAAAGCCTAGTAGGGGAATGAGTTGGTAGAGACCAGGAGAAGAAGGAAATTGGTTTGGCTTGAAGGTAGTGCAGGGGTTATAGCAGTATGAATGATAGAGGTTAGAAATGGCCAGTGTTTCTTTTTCATGAATTGAGTTTAAAATGCAGTGGAAAGCTATTGAAGAGTTTTAAAAATACATAAAAGAAAACATAAAGGAACTCATTGCATAGCACTTTTGCAAGTTCTGGACATTAACATAATAAATCTGTGAATGACGTCTTGAATATCAGAATTAAAGAGTTTAACTAGAAAAGTAATATGATCTTGTTTATGTTTTGATCACACTTAACCAGCAATGTTTCATTACTTCAAGTAGAGTGCAGAAAATGAATCATGGCTTAGATCTTTTTACCCTCTCCTCCTTATACTATAATTGCTTAAATATTTCCTCTACATACGTTGAGAACCACATCAGACAATGTTGTTAATTTTTCTTTCAATTGTCTAAGAAAATCTAGAAAACTCAAAAGGAAAAGTATCATCTGCTTAATTCAACCATATTTTTGCTCTTATTATTTCTTCATTTTTGTTGCCATAGTTCAATTTTCTTCTCTTTTCATTTCATTTCTATTTGAAGAATTTCCTTTAATCATTCCTTTAGGGTAGGTCTAGGGACACATTCTTCTAGTTTTCCTTCATCTGAGGATCGCTTGATTTTATCTTCATTCCTGAAGAATTTTTTTTTTCTGAATATAAATTTCAGGATTAACCATTCTTTTCATTTAGTACTTGAAAAATACGATGTCCCTTCTTTCTGGCTTCGTGGTTTAGGAAGATGTACTTGCTGTCATTCTAATCATTGCTTTTCCATAGGGCAATGTATCATTTTTCTCTAGCTGCTGTAAAGATTTTTTTTACCTTCAGTTTTCTGAAGATCGATTGATATGTCATGGTATGATCTTCTTTGGGCTTTTCTTGAGGTTCACTCAACTTTTTAAATATGTTAAGTTTAGATCTTCATCATATGGAGGGGTTTTCTGTCATTGTTTCATCAAATACTTTTTCAGCCCCAGACTCTTGCCCTCTCCTTTTGGAACTCATGCTAAGCATACTAGATCTTTAGTTATTGCCCTTCAGATTCCTGATGTTCTGCCAATTCCTTCTGGACAATTTCTGTTGTTTCATCTGCAAGTACACTGATTCCTTTTCTATAGTATGTATTTCACTGGTGAGTCAACCAGTGAGTCTGACATTTTTGATTACTGTAATTTTTTGTTCTTAAAATGTATGCTTCCCCCCCAGCTTGTGCCTTCTATTTTTTTTTTTTTTTTTTTGGCTGGTATTTTTTATTTTAAAAAATTTGTTTTAGTATGTTTGTAATTATTCATGGGAGCATTTTTATGGTAGCTTCTTTGAAAACCTCACAGGACAATTCCAACATATGCTTCAATTTGAGTTTGCCATCCATCTTTCTTCATTTAGTTTTTTTCTCATTTACATTGAGATTTCACTGATTTTAGGTATAAGTGATTTCCAATTGTATTCTGGACTCGGGGGGGAAATCTGCTGTGAGATGATGGATTATTTTTAATCTTTAATTGATGGGAAATCACTCTGTTCAGGTATAAAGTGCAGGATCCAATGGGAGTGGGCATTCAGCTCTGTTTAGGATCTGCTGTCTCTGCCCTGGCAAAAGCAAAGGTTTACAACACCTTGCTGAACTTCCTCAAAGGTGGAGGTGAAAACTTGTCTTCTTACAGGCCCCGACTGACACCAGCTTGGTGAAAGCAGGGCTTGCACTGTCTTGTCACCGCCTGCTGAGGATAGAAGTTCTGCTCCTTGCTGAGTCCTACTGATGTGGGAAGGGGTGGGGAGAAGTGAGGTGCCAACTAGCTACTTAGTTCACCACCCCTACTGGCTGGGGTGGGGTGTAGCTCCCCACTGGCTCCTGCTAACATTGGAGGGATTTATGCTTTTAAAAGGTCACTGTGGTTTTGTGTTGAGTATGGATTGTCTTTGAATAAGCAAAGATTCAGGGAGACACAGGGAGAGAAGGCTGGCTGTCAAGGTGAGAGATTACTTTCTGTGGAGTTCTAGTTCAAACTTCTTAGGGCAATCATTGTTTCATTTTAAATAATGCTCACTTTATGGTGATTTTTTATGGTAGAGTACACATTTATTTGTATTTATATGGAAATAATGATTTAGTTTGAAATTTATATATTATGAAATTATTTTTTCTTTCCACATAAGAATTAAAAGATATAAACTTATCCAGAATCAGATTCCATTCAGAGAGTTAGTGTGTTTTCTGGATCTTTCATGGTTACATAAAAGTTTCTTTTCAGTGAAATTTACCACCAGCAAATAAAATTATATAAAAGATTATAGAATAACAGTTGAATGTTTGGCCTTTGGAGTCCTGCAGGCCTGGGTATGAGTCCAAACTTCTTTTTTTTTAATATTTATTTATTTGTTTTTAGTTGTACACAATGCCTTTGTTTTTACGTGGTGCTGAGGATCAAACCGGGGCCGTGCAGGTGCTAGGCGAGCACTCTACTGCTGAGCCACAACCCCAGCCCCCGAGTCCCAACTTCTTGATTTATAGATGTGTAAATATGCATTTAAATTCTTTAAACTTCACCTTCCTCATCTGTCATATAGGTATGAAAATACTCATTTATCAAGATTTTTAAAAAATTAAGACTTCCAAAAGGCTCTCTAGCATTAGAGTGCGTTCTTGGAAGACACTGTATAGTAATTTATTTTTCTTTTGAGAAAAACTTTTTCTGACTCATAATGTAAGCAATTACCTCAAAATCAAGAAAAATTATAAAAATCACTAGTGCACTTGGATAAGAATTCACACTGTTGATACACACACACACACACACACACACACACACACATACACATGCAAATAGAAGGTAACTACTGACTTGTACTGCCTAATCTTGCATGATTATAATTCTTTAATTATTATCAAATGTGATTGTTCTTTTACCTATTTCCAACAGGATAGATGCTCAAAGTGTGGTGGATAGAACAAAGTCAAACTTAATCAACTCTACACTTAAGCTAAAATGCTTGGTTTCTATTAAGCAAAAATCTGGGAGTATGTATGTATTGCTAAAGTACTTCTGGTTGGTCCTAAGATTTCTAGAAGCCACAACCCCTTTTTGCTGTTTCCTTTTTCCTATCACTTGGGTGGCACTGAGGACACTCTTTATGGTTTTGTTTGCCACATTTAACTGATAGGCTGATGTTATGAGTACATCTATGTATTGAACATTTGCTTCTCCGTTCATGAATGCAATTTAAAGAGAATGAACTTGACTTTATCTAACTTGACTAAAAATACTTTAATATTTATTAAATTTCCACATTAAGCAAAGCATTTTTAGAAGCATCCTATGGGATAGTGTGTTACTAAATAGTCTTCAAGATAAATCTTTCTGACCGTCTCTTCAAAATCTATAGTCCATTCTCTCCTCTCAGTTTTGTAGATATCCTGATGGCCATGTGCTCAGAGAAGGCTGGTCCTATCTTAGTTTTGGCCAGGAGAGATTTTTAATTTGTCTAACCAATACAATGCTCCCCTGCTTTGCCAGGAATCGTTTAGATATAAGCATGTAACACTGTCCTTATCATTTAGCAGTCTGCCGCTACATTGCTGAGGATTTATTTATTCATTAAAGTAGGAAAAACAACAACAACAAAAAGAATGTTCTTCCCTTCCTCTGGACATATTCCTTTTTAGATGAAAATTCCAAAATATTGCAGTCATTTTGTGAAGGTAAAAGGGGGAGTTCAAGGACAGAACCAAGAGACTTACACTCGCAGAGCAGCGAGCTGAGCCACTGACTTGAGCAGCTCTCACCACCCTGACGCTACACTCTATCTACTGCCTGTGTTAGGCAGGAGAAGTATTTGGTGTGAGCCAGTTGGGTCTCCTGTTACTCACAAGTGAGGATAAACTAAGAAAGACCCCACATCCTTAAAGCACTTACAAATCATGGATGGAACGTAGGCTAAGTAGAAATACAATTCCATAGTGCCCTACATGAAAATGCTTCAAGGTGCAAGTGAACTGAGGAAACACTTATATTTTTCTGCTACAGTTTTATCTGCTGCCTCTGTCTATATCCAGTTTTTATTTTCTGATGCTCCGTACTGCTCTCTTTACATTTTACCTGTGCCATATGTATTCTGACTTGTAGCACAGTTGTTATATCTTTGTCTCATATCTCTACCTTGTAATCTTTAAGATCAATATTTTGATTGCTTGTACAAGTATGTATTCTTATACTGAGAAGCATTTGTTGAGTAGCTAAATAAATACTGTATGGGGTTACACAACTTCAAGAGAAAAGGTGCTCTACTCTGTAATAGAGCTGAGGCAAGTGGGAAAGGCATCACAAAAGGATTTGAAAAGTATCATGAAATATCAGTGGTGTTTGTAAAGGGAAATAAGCCTATAGAGTATGTTCTAGGGGGAAGATGAAAAGACAAGAGGAATGTTTAAAGTGATGTAGAATCATCTAGCTGTTATAATGGATGGAGACAAAACTGGAAAAATCATTTGAAGTCAAACTGGGGAGGATCGCAGAGGTCAAAGTGAAAAGTTTGTCATATCCCTCCAAGAATTATAGAAGAAATAAATGGTGAAAGGGGGGCATGGACTTATATGAAAGCGGTTTTTTATAGAAATAGTAATCTAAAATTCCTCTTACCATTTGCCATATGTATGTAAGGACCTCTTTACAAAG
Source organism: Tamias sibiricus (assembly GCA_025594165.1). NCBI lineage: Eukaryota > Metazoa > Chordata > Mammalia > Rodentia > Sciuridae > Tamias > Tamias sibiricus. Next base: position 95,012,720 of record CM046662.1, read on the forward strand.
TTCCTTTATAACTTGGTGTGTTCCGGTTGCATATCCTAAACCATACTTTGAAGAAGCTGTTTTGGCCTACACATTTGCTGAATATGTAATATTTTTGGTGAATATACATGATCACAGGATTCAGTATAACAGAATTCAAATAACTATATTTCTGACTCTACTTCTTCCCTTTTTCTGTATCTTTCCTTCTGCAACCCCTTCCTCATTCCAGGCCACTCCACTATTTTCCTTACTGGGTAAGAATGAAGATGTTTCTATCTGCAATGTGTACTACCTAGCAGTATCATCAGAAACCTATGGCTCTACATTGAGCAAGAAGAGAGATCATCAATGGAATACTAATGAAAGCAAGAACTGCTTTCAGAAAACCAAAAAAGAATAGCAGCTTTACAGAAGATATAAGAGGTAGGTATTTTTTAACATTGCCACTGTTTAATTGTGAAATTTTGGAACAAAACAAGACTGTGGAGAAAGTGTGTCAAATGTGAACTTTTGCATAGTGGAGGTCTTGTGAAGTTGAGTGATGTTAAAGCATGCTCAGTGATGGTTGGTAGGCTAAGCAATGTAGTCTGGTTACAAGCCCAAGAATACCTAGGCATAGTCCCAAGAGAAGTTTGTAATCAAATGCAGCTTGCAGAGAGAGTTTCAAATCTTACATGATTTTCATAATGAATGTTTTGGATTATCACAGTATGTTTTCCTATGCTCATTTTCATCTAGCTGGGGGGGGGGATTCAAGAATCCATGCCTTTTAATTTTTATTTCAGTTCCTTAAGGTACCCAGAATTTCCTTGCCAGAAGGATCCATGTAAAAATTAGAATCCATCTTGAAATTCAACTAAAGACTGCATCCCTTAGTTGTTTCAAAAAATTGAGAGCTGAACATATTGTAATCCTCAGAGCTGTCCCTAGACAGACAATATTGCAAAAGTTTTTGCCCATGTGTCTTTGTTTTGCAAATGAATATGCAACATTACATTAGAGCAACAAAAAAAAAAAATTAATCTTGGAATCAAAGAACTTAACAAATGTTGAGTTGAAAAACAAGTTAGTTAACCTTACAGAAAAGAAAAGAAACATCTAGTAAATTTATTAATACCTCACATTCTAACGTGATTTTTCCACGGTCAAGGGAAAGGGGAAGGAACTAGAGACGAGATGGCATATAGTATTAAATGCTGTTTTAAATGAATATCTATTGTTGTTCCTGTAAATATCATATAATAAAGTTAAATTATTCAAATATTACTTAGAAATGTATTATGTATTCTATAAAAGACAGCAGGCAGAGAGCCAATCTCATTTCAAAACAATAAGGCAACAACAACAACAAAAAAAACGTTGTATCATTTACAGAAATCATGGCTCAGAACACCTCTTGGGACTAGAATGGTTAGAATTTTAGTGTGAAAACTGGTTGAATCATTCTTTACATTCTCATGGAGATAAAACTATGAACACATCTTGTTTAATATGGTATTATGGTTAATCTGTAGAAATGTTTATTGTATATCCTTTCATGAATCTATTATTGTCTAAGTTGCATTTTCAACAGTTTTTAGTCTTCTTCCTAATCATTTAGATCATTTTCCACACCTAGTTCAAATGATAAAAAGCCATGAGTTTGAATTTTCTACAAAGTTTAGGACCAACAGTGTCTGAAGAAAGAATTGAAAAAGTAAAGTAAAAGTGTTTCTTGCAACAGTGAAATGAATCTGTCCTAACTTTCTTATTTACAAATATGAATATACCACAGTGAATCTCACCTTTATATGTAGCCAAGAGGCACTATTAAAAAAAAAGACACTGTAAGTAAATGCAGAAAGATTAGTAGAGTAGACAGAAGGGAATAGGGGGAAGGAGGAGGAGGAGAGGGAAAGAGGAAGTACTGGGGCTGAATTAGAGCAAATTATATCCCGTGTTTTTGTAATTACGTTGAAAAGAATCCTACTATTATGGCATAACTAAAACATAAAAATAGTCAAAATATTTCTGTACTTTACATGTTCCAACTACATACTTCTATTTGGAGAGCATTTGAGACAAATCTTTGTTAATAGAGTCGTTTCTAGGTAAATTTCTAAACTGAAGATTGTTGATTAATTGATAGCTTTACCTCAATAGGTCTGGAAAAGACTTTTTTTAATTTTTTTTTTTTTTTAACATTCTTCCTGTTGTGTCCTGTGGCTGATGGTAGAAATGGTTGGACTGAGAAATGATCTCCATCCTTTTCTGCACTGCAGAAATGAGGTCAGCTGGCTGTATGGCTTGTCTCCTGCCAAATTCCCTGATTGTTCTCTGCTCATCTGATTTTTCTGTGGCCATGTCTTCTTTAGTATCACTAATGTTACTATCTCTGAAAATGACATTTCCGACAATGAAGTGTGCTATTGAATCTAATTCTCTCATTTAGAGGGGTTTCCTCTATAATTCACTTCACTTTGCCAAGTGATTTCACTATATTCCACTATTGCTGCTTGCTATCACACTTAATGCAAATATGTTTAATAAAACTTTTTCTGTATTTATTCATACTTGAGATATTAAAAGCCTCTAGGATACTTTCATTTCATCAATTTTGTTGACTATTTTGAACATATATGCAAGTTCAGCTGTATAAATACAATATATATTATTTAATTCCTATTGTAAACATTACTTCAAAGTTTAAAAATTTCTTAGTACCTATAAGCTTCATAGGATTTACTGAGGTGTACTTGTCAGTCTATTTATATTTACTGCGCTTATGACTTAAAGTCAAGTAAGAAACAAGCTCTAAGGATAAATATATATTAGTGGATAAAACATACAATTCTAACTTCTTTCTTCTGCCAAATTTACTGGGTTTTCTTGTATTGTTTCATGATTTTTAAAGTTTTTGGTAACTCAGCTTGTTCAATTTTTAAAATTTAATTGGTCTTTGTGTGCTTGAAAATGATTTTTAATTCTAGATCTCTCAAATAAAAACATTTTTTAAAAAGAGGGTGTCCTAAATTTCCATTTATAGACATAATATCTAGCCATTTTATCTACATGAATTTTGCTTAGAACAACTTTATTGAAATAAAATTACTAATTTTTAGTTTTAATCTTTGTTATATATCACAACTTAGTATTTATATGTCATTTGTAATCAATTAGAGATAATATTTATATGACTAGTACTTAGTTATGCTGCTCATTTCTCTTTTTACTGGTTAATATGCCAGAGATCTGTGGAAAATGGCCTTTATTTATTTGTTATTTATCTTCTATCAATTATCTATTTCCCAAAGAACCTGTAAATGATAGCTATTAACCAACCCTGTAAAAATTGTACTGTTAATGGGATTTTCATCTTTTTAACTTTAAATTTCTACACAGCATTTGTGGGAAAGTAGAAATTTCATTTGGTCTGAAAATAAACACTCTAGGAGCCAAAATTTTCTACTTTCTTTCTCTGGTAAATTATTTTGGGGCTAGAAAACAGATTTTTCTTGAAGTCCTTTTCCCTTTGAATATATCTGAATGACAAACTGAGTTTCCTGCAGAGCTTACCTATCTCATAAGCACAAAATGCTTACTACCTGGCCTTTTGTATCAACTACTAATTACTTTGTCTATTTATCATATTCTTGTTGAGAGCAAAATGACTTTTGCTCCCAAAGGGATTTCCTTGATGATGGACCATGAGAGTTAACGGGAACTGTTCCTTTTCATTGGATGAGTGGAATAGAAAGTTTCACCAAATATTGCATCAAGTTATAATTTTTATTTAACTATCAAAAATACCATATTTATTTTCTATTTAGTTTTCTCAAATTTATCAGTGTGAAGTTGTTTATAATTCGTCCTTTTTATCTTTTCTTTTTCATGTATAAAATGGGATCTAAATATCAAAAGTCTTATACTTCCTACCTTGAACTACGGTTAGAAACTGAGAAACAGGACACAGTTTTCTAAAAACTATTGGTAGACAACTAAAAGTTATCATGTTTGCCTCTCCCTTGGCATTCAGGAATGTCAAATATAACAAAACAATAATAAAGAAAGAGAAAGAAAATAGAGGAGAAAGAAGAATTTTTTTAAAAAAAGGAAAACAGCATTTTAATAATGAAACAAGAACAGTATACTATAACAATAGGCATTCAGACAGCAAAAAATAAACATTGAAAATTTAAAATATAATGAGAGAAAAAATATAAATGAAGAGTTGGAACATAAAGTTGGTAAAAGTTTCCCCAAAAGTAGAGGAGAATGTCAAAAAGACTGACCTTGGGAAAGAAATTGCAAGAAATTTAGAGGTTTGACCCAGCAGGTACAATATTTGACAAATAGGAATTTCATAGATAATATAAACATGAGGAAGTAAAACATTATTTTCTCGGGAAAAATCAAGAAAATATACATTTTCCTAATTATAGAAATTCTGAGTTTCTATATATAATGAGGAAGCAGACTTATACCAGAACAAACCTTCACAAAATTTGATAGCCATGGATTCAAAGAGAAAACAGTATATGATTACATGAGAAGAAGAAAAAAAAAGACATCTACTAAAAGTTATCAGAATAAATTTGGACTTCTCAAGAGTAACACTGATAGCTTAACAGGCATTGATAACTATCTTCAGAAAAATTTTAAAGAAAAAGAATATCTAATTAAAAGTCTATTCTTAACCAAGCTATCAATCACAGGAGAATCAAAAGCATTCAAACCATTCATGTTAAATAACACATTTATGTATCTACTAAGATATTGCAGAATATATTTCTCTAGTCAAATGAATACAACAAGAAAAATAAAGACATGAGATTTGAGAGACAGGACATCTACACAGATTAGTGCAAAGGGAATACCTTAGACTCAGCTGCACCCTACTTCAACAGGAAAATCTGCTCAGCAAGGAGAAGGCTAGAAGAGGCCTTCAAGAAAATTTCCTTTTAACACAGATGAACTTGATAGACTACCTAACAAATTTGAACCTCTAGAGAGGAGATTCATTAAATGAAACCGAAAGACTGAAGTTGAATTAGTAACACCTGTAAAGAGAACCAAGCAAATGAGTAAAACAAGAGATATGCACTTTCTAGGAAACTATGGAAAAGGTAAACTGATCACAGGTAGTGGCTCAGCTCACAGCAACATCGGGTAGTGTGCTGCATGGCTCAGCTTAGAGAAACATTTGTTGTCATAATAATATATTCTCTGAATATTAATTAAAGCAAGTCACAATATAACTATATAAGAGGATAATGGATGTATTGGAATGGTTCTGAGTTTGGGGGCCGAGAAGCTGAGAAAAGAGAATGCTAAAAATTCAGATTCAAGACATAATAAAGTATCCTATAATTTAGAAATATGATGAGTTATGCCAAAATATTTAGCTTAAAAGAATATTGTTGGATACGTGGTGATATATACCAACATAGATACGTAGAAAGTATTGCTTGGGGAGGGAAAGTGTGAGTAGAGATGGGATCTCACAATTTTCAGAGTAAAATGTATAAAAGTATTTGACTCTTTAAAGCTTTTAAAAATTATAGATTTTATTAAAATTAAAACTAAATGAAAATACTAAAAGTAGTAACCCAACAACAATCCTCAAAACTCAACCACAAAGTTGGGAGATATTCTTAAAGTGTACATTTAAAGCAAAGAAAGATGATTAGATACACATTGTTCAATTAAAAAATTTAACTTGGTGCTTATCTGTTTAATGAAGAACTTTACCTTGATGTCAGCTTGGACATATTTGAATGTAGATAACACATTATATTGTCAAAACTTTTTATTTAATTTTAGTACATACAGAAAGATAAACACATGTTCTAATAAGTCACCTGGAATTGGGCGGGGTGGTGGGCAGAGCAAAATGGTGAAAATTAATAATTCTGACATCAGGTCAAATTAAAGATTCAAAACTAATACATAAAACAAATGGAGAGAAACAAGATATTCAATACCAACAACTGTAATCAAATTTGGGAAATGAAAAAACAGTGGTTGGACTTAATAGCATATGATCTACAATTATTTAATTAATACTTTGACCATTATGTGGTCAACTTTGTGTTTTGAGTTATTTGAGACAAATATACTATGTTTTTCTTTTTAAGGCAATTGAATTTGTGGGCAAGAGAATTTATTCCATTTAATAATTATAAAACGAAAGAGTGAAACCATAATTGTAGCGTAAATGAAAAGGACAACAATGGACTATTTTTGTCCAGAATAAGCGTTTTGAGGAGAGCTACATTTGAAATGGACCTTGAGGATGGTATATTTCTCATAGGGGAAGAAGCACAAGGACCTACTTGAGGGGATGGGAAGCATGGGTGAAGCTCTCAAGCTGGACTAAAAGGCACATGGTGGTAAGTCATGGAAAATAAAATGATAGAGATGGGAAAATGATGGAGGTGTGAACAGGTTATTGAAAGTTACAGATTTCACTATACTAAGTGCCAGAAGTAACTTTAGGTTCAGTTATGGCTTAGATATGAGGTGTCCCGTCAAAGCTCATGTGAGAGACAGTGTAAATAAGTTTAGACGTGAAATGATTGAGTTATGTGAACATTAACCTAATCAGTGCATTAATTCACTTAAATGAATTAATTGGGTGGTAACGGATAGGATTTGGCTGGAAAAGGTGGGTCACTGGGGGTGTACTTTTGAGGTTTATATTTTGTCCCTGGTGATTCAGGTTTAGTCTCTGCTTCCTGATGTCATGTCCTGGGCTACCATGCCCAGAGGCAACAGAGTCAGCCATCTATGGATTGAGATCTATGAAAATGTGAGCCCTGAAGAAACTTTCCTCCTCTAAAATTGTCTTGTCGGGTCTTTTGGTCACAGCAATGACAATCTGACAAAAACAGGTTCTGAAAAGATTTTAAAGAATATTAGTTTGTAAAGTAATTATAAGAAAAATTAGAGATGTAGCAATAAGTTCAGTTGGAAATTGATTGTATGTATGAATTAATTAAAGTCTTCATTAGAGTGGAACTGTAGAGATGGGTATAATGAAATATTAAGAATTTGTGATATTATTTATATTTATAAAATTGAGTCAGAGGGAAAGATTGTATCATTTGCTAAAATTGATAATTTCATATGGAAAGTTTGGTGAAAGGCATTTGAAAAGAAATTATAACTCCTGTTGCCCATTAATATCATTGCATTTGAAAACATGCTGCTCACCCTCTGTCCTTCTGGAGCTATAAGGATATCTGATTAACCACCTTTCCTGAACATGTACAGTAGCAACAACTGTACAGGCAGAGGCTGGGAGGTTACACAAGGCTTTCAGTGTGAAGGTGAAGATCTACAAAAAGGTAAAGTTGTGGACTGTTGTACTTATCCAGAAAAGTCTTACTTACAAGTGAATAATTGCTGTCAAGTTTTCCTAGTATTTCCTTAACCTTATTGTCCAGATGATGACTGTGATTGCATGTTTACTTAGGGACATGGACATGGCCAGTTTTTCAGTTGGTAGGGATTTGTGCATTGTATCTCTGTTCTGTATAATTCCTATAGATTTGTCTTTGCAATGATATTTAAACAAATGAGTGCAATAAAGTGCTTTGTGTGAATATAGTTCAGTAAATTTCTTGTGTTCTTGCTGTTTAAAAATGTTAAAAACTCTGAGGTCTTTATGATGAGCCAGACCATAGGCTAATGAAAAAGACAGTAACTTGGTAATATCACTGAAGTTGAATTTAGTGGCAGAAATGTGGCCAAACTTCTATTTAAGTTTCAAAATATTTATATTGCCAGTAATGAGCCTAAACATGGCTCATATTATGTTACCTGCACAGGAGGAAGGAAGAGGCCAGGTAAAGGTGGGGTAGGATTGTAGGGAGGATAAAAAGATAGGGAAGGAAGGTACCTCTCCACCCAGTGTCTGGATACTTTGCAAACTGCAAAGAGAAAGAGCTTTGTTTGACTATTTGGCTTGGAGGTACAAAATTTTTAATGTACAACATTGTGTTTCCTTTTATTTGGACAGTTTGTCTAAATTTGGTTTATTCAGTATAGCCCCAGACTATTTCTTCTCTTTTAAATAGATGAAATAATTACAGCTTCTATTTTTTTCTAAACAATAACAAATCAAGCAGACCTGAAAGACTTGTGTTTTTCTGTTTATTTCCTTTGTGTAAAGTATGAAACCAACTGCTGCTCTCCTCTGGTTGTATCAAATATTCATAATTTTATCAAAAGAGTGACTGAAGTTTGACTTGTTTTCCATTTCACATTCTAGTTTGAAAAAGAAATATGCCCAAAGATCATTAATCAGGGAAAGGCATTGCTGTGTGTGTGGCAATTGTGGAAATTTATAGTATTGCTGTGGTGGCAGCTCATGGGGTAGAGCTTGCCTCTGTTACTTGTGAACCGCACTTGCCCTACTGATGAACCGCTTCTCAGCTGGGAAATTTTAGCAGTGTTACCTGGCAGGCCTCTTGCTACCTGGTCTGAGCAATGAGTCTTAAGGAAGACCCAGAGGCTGTACCTGCGGCAGGCACTGACATGGAGAAGGCAGCAGCATTTCATAGCTGTAAACATTAATCCAGAAGAGTCAGAATAAGACCAATCAACCTGCAGGAAACACTGGTGAATGAATGCAGCAGGTAGGCTGCTGAACACATCTGAAAGACCTCCTTGAGCTCCCATAAAAGTGTGTACTTTTCAGGAAAAATGAGTTCTAAGGCCTCAGAATTTTGCATATATTAATTTCCTCAGTCATGCATATTTAATGACTATTTATTAATTGAGCACCTACTTAGATACCTTGTGATCCAGCAGTAAAAGAGACAGCCCCTTCCTCAATGAAGAAGGCATTGTGTGGGTATTTCATCATTGGAATATTGGCTCTAATGTATTGTCTACTTTGTTGGTATGACCAGCTTAGCTGAAGATGGTATATTAAGTACATATACATGGAGAAGAAACTAGAAGCAAATGCCCAAAATATTAACAACGGTTATTTCTGAACAATGTGATTATTATTTAAATTTTCTCCATTATTTTCTTCTGAATTTTTAAATTTTCTACAATATATAATATTGTAATATATTGTAATATTTTTCGCATCCAGAGAATTAAATATATATTGTAATATATAATATTGTAATATATAATATTGTATATATTGTAATATTTTTGCATCCAGAGAATCAAAAGTTCCAGTAAATGTTATCTTGTTATAGATGGAGTACAAATGTGTGAGCTAGAACTGGCAGCAGGGCCCCTAGGCAAAAATGAGTTTAGTTTAGGACTCAGAGTTGTCCCCCAAAGGTCAATCAGGGAAGGGTCCAAAGAGAAGCATGATCTGAACATAAATTGTGAATTAATGCCACACTAGAAAGAGTAGTGAGAGAGGGATAGTAAGGCAGGAAAATTTACAGTTTGAGTCAGCACTGGGTCAGGACTCAGAAAGGTTTCAGCTGGAAGATGCATCTGATCTTTCCCAAGCCGGTGGTCCCTGATTAGCAATTGTGAAATCCAATAGCACTGAATTCAAGATTTTTTTTTTTTTTTTTTAACCTCATTGATAGAAAAATCTGGTCTGAACTCAACTTGTTTGGTGGCAAAACTTGACCTTGACTAACATGAAGCTATTTATAGCTACATTCATTGTATTTATTACAAATACAATTGTGTTTGATTTTCAGGTGTTGCTGCAAATGTGCCAGTTTGGTACAAGAGTATGCTTTATTCTGTGTGTGACCTTCTTAAAACCCCCAAACACCAGACTTCCAAAACACACATGGCCCCAGTTAAATTATTGTGGATGTAACTATCTGTTTGACATTTTCCTATTTATATGCTGAAGTCACTTCCAACTCAAGTTTCTTACTTACAACTGAACTTACCTTTCCATGTCAAACCTGCTTTTAAAAAAATGCTTTATTTTATGGTATGCTTTATTTTATAGATGTTAATCTTACGGCTCTACTCCCAGATACTGAAAGTTAAAAAATAATCTCTTAGTGAGACCCTTAACCTTTCATGATTAAAATTATTTATAATTATTAGTTTGCCAATATACAGATTATCACAAAGCTTTTCTTATTCCAATCTTTCATATGCATCTCTGACATATTAATGGTCAGAAGTCACCAAACCTTTAGTATCATTCATTTCTCTACTAAAAAAAATTTTCCATTCTGGAATTAGAGACCTCATCAAGTGCTTCCAACGTCTCCTCTTTAATAGCCCCCATGTGAGTTTTATACCCCCCCCACACACACTAATTCTAGGGATTCTGAGTCGTATATTCCTTCCCTAAACATATTTAGAATTTCATATCTTAGTAGTACTGACTTAAACTACCTCTGTATCCTTAGTAACTCCTAATTTCATCAATCAAATCTTAGATTTTTCAAGTGGAAACAGCATCTCCTCCATAAACCTGTGTGTGGTCAACCAAAAATCACTTCCCCTCCCTTGAACTCAAATCATGTATTAGCTACAGAGTTCATGTGAAATGAATATGCAGCTTTGTAGTACCTCCACTCATGTATTGGCCAGGTTCATCCAAGAGCAGAGCATAGTTGTACCCTCAATAATGTTAGTTTCTTTCTTCGTGAAGATGAAATAATGTTAATATCTAATGTCTCTATATTCCCTATAGTGCTCATAGTAAGTGCTTGATAAATATGTCTCAGTGGTTGGATGAAATTACTACTTGGAATCTATTTAATTCAGTGCATAAAGCAGACTCCTAGTCCAAGAATTAGCAACTTCCACTGAAACAAATACCATATTTCCACATTGTCTCAAATCCATGACATAAGAGATATTATTTGGAGCCTCTCTGTGCCTAGAGATGTTATTTGGAGCAAAATGTTCAAATATATTATGAGATATAAAAAGAGTTTCTGAAGAGCATTCTATAAAACCCCTGCAAAAGTTATCCTGATAAAATTTCCCACACTAATTAAAGTGCAAAGATGGCTAACATGGAGATTAACCCCTGGATTTAAGGGTAAGTTGACTTCCTCCTTTTATTTAAAGTAAGTTACTTTCCATTGGTTTGGAAAGCCAAATAAGGTAAAAAAAATTGAATTCACTAGAGGCTTGTGTTAAGAAAAGTATGTAGTAGCAGCATCTATTCTCTAAAGAGGAATTTAATCCAATGATAGACAGTCACTTAAAAATGGGCATTTGGAAGAGAAATAAAGGGCAGGAATAAATTTTGAAGCATGGAGAATGAATAATAATAATTCTATGAAAGATATTTATCTTTATTAATATTTACATTTCAGTAATAAGGATATATTAAAAATTCTTGTACAAAAATATTTATAATCCAGCAGGCTCTCAGTGCAGCAGGAAGCAAAGTGTTTTCTAGAAACTACTGTATGAGTTATCAATCCATTTAAAATTTTTATTGTACCTGCATGAAGAAAACAATTTCTGTAGCAGAATCTGAGTCAGTAGAGTTCAGGAAAGTGAGGTCTTTGGGGCTTCTGTCCTAGGCTGTTTTGTTATGCCTATAGATCCTTAAACTTTACATTTGTGAGAACCTGTGCTATGAATTTCAGCACCTACATCAGAAGAGAGAATCTGGGAGGGGGGGAGGGGAGGGTTGCCACCAAAGTGCCCAGGTTGAAAGCACTTCTGTTCCGGGTTCTGTGGATCTGTTGATCTGTTGATGATAATTTTACACACCATGCAATAGAATTTAGCAGTTTTAAAACCCTCTTCAAGGGTCAAGGAAAAAAAAAAGATGGTAGAATGAGATGGATAACATTACCCTAAGTGCATGTATGAAGTCACGAATGGTGTGAATATACTTTGTATGCAACCAGAGATATGTAAAAATGTGCTCTACAAGTATAATATGAAATGTAATACATTCTGTTGTCATTTCTAACAACTTAGAATAAAAAATAAATTTGAAAAAAAAAGAAATATGGGAATAATTTCAATCTTTCTCTCTTTTCTCGCCTGCCCTTCCCACCCACACTATTATTGAAAAGATAATAAAAGTTAAATAATCAGATAAAGAAAAATCCTCTTCATTTTTGAATGTTTTTTCTTCCCTTGGATTTCTGATAATTCCATTCTTTTAGGTCTTCAACCTGTAAGATTGCTTCTCCTCAGTACTCTTTTTTCTCCTTACTGATAAAGTCTCTTTTATATATTCCTCTTTGGGAAATCTCATACACTGTTATGATACTTATATGAATACTTTATCTTAGATCATTTTTGTAAGAAATCACACAAGGCATAAATGGTAAAAATGGGATCTGAATTCAGGCCTGTAGATCCTAGGCCCCCAATTCTTTTTTCTTTTTAATTTTTTTAGTTTAAAAAATTTTAAATTTGTTCTAATTATTTATATATGGTAGTAGAGTGCATTTTGACACATTGCACACAAATGGAGCATGACTTTTCTTTCCTCTGACTGTACATGGTGCAGAGTTAGACCAATAGTGTAATCATACATGTATATAAGGTAATAATGTCTGTCTCATTCTGGCATCCTTCCAATCCCCACAGCCCCACCCCTCTCTTCACTCCCCTCTGTACAATATTAAATTCCTTCATTCTTACCTACCCCTCCTCCCACTATGGATCAGCATTAGCTTATCCATTTATCTGTAAAAGGGCATCAAGGTTGGTTCCATAGTTTAGCTATTGTAGATTGAGCTGCTATAAACATTGATATGACTGAGTCACTAAAGTATGCTGATTTTAAGTTTGGGTATAAACCAAGGAGTGGGATAGCTGGGTCAAATGGTAATTTCATTCCAAGTTTTCTGAGGAATCTCCATACTGCTTTCCAGAGTGGTTGTACCGATTTGCAGTCCCAGTAGCAATGTATGAGTGAATTTTTCCCCACATCCTCACCAACACTTACTGCTTGTATTCTTGATAATTGCCATTCTGACTGGAGTGAGATGAAATCTTAGAGTAGTTTTGATTTGCATTTCTCTAATTGCTAGAGATAATGTACATTTTTTTCATGTTTGTTGATCAATTGTATTTGTTCTTCTGTGAAGTATCTGTTCAGTTCCTTAGCCCATTTATTGATTGGGTTATTTGTTTTTTTGGTGTTAAGTTTTTTAAGTTCTTTATATATCCTGGAGATTAGTGTTCTATCTGAGATGTATGTGGTAAGGATTTTTCTCCATTCTGTAGGCTCCCTCTTCATGTTATTGATAAACAATCAATAGGAAAAGGAAACACCTTTGCTGAGATGAAACTTTTTAGTTTGAACCCATCCCATTTATTGATTCTTAATTTTTATTTATTTATTTTTTACTTGATTCTTAATTTTACTTCTTGTGCTTTAGGAGTCTTGTTAAAGAGGTCAGGTCCTAAGCCAACATGATGAAAATTTGGGCCTACTTTTTTTTTCTATTAGGCAAAGGGTCTCTGTTCTAGTGCTTACGTATTTGATCCACTTTGAGTTGTTTTTTGTGCAGGGTGAGAGAGAGAGGTTTAATTTCATTTTGCCACATATGAATTTCCAGTTTCCTGTCACCTTTTGCTGAAGAAGCTATCTTTTCTCCAATGTGTGTTTTGTAAATCCCCCAATTTTAATAATGTCTTTGCCCCAAACTAACTTTGTAGTTTAAGTATCATTATCATTGTTGCTGAAATCTGCTGAGGGTCATTTATTGGTACTATGTGCCAGGTACTGGGTTTAAATCCTTTCCCTATGCTATGCTAATCTTCAAGACAGGCCTTCAGTGACATTCCATTTTACACATAAATATTTATGCTATAGGAATGGTCCATAAGAACAAAAGGTCTTTGTATTTACAGTGAGATTTCAAAGGCAGACAAATTTTATAGAAGTTACATGCTACTGTCTTCTTTTTAAGTTCCTTTAAAATATAACATACACATTCAAATGTATATATCAGTAGATCAGGTAACAAGAAGACTAAATCATTCCTTTAATACAATTAGGACTAGTGAGGTGTTTGAAAAATTGGGAGTTTATGCATCCCATTAAGTTATTCAGGTTTAATTTGTGATGACACTATGTAGGCAAGTATATGTACAAACACACACATAAATACTCGGGGCAACAGTTTGAAACCCCTTCAACTACCACTTCCTGTTTCTTAAGCAAGAGTTATTAGGTAGAATAGAGAGATCAAGAAACATATATTTCCATATTGGGGGTGAACATGACATAAGTGGTTTATACATATTGATATTTAGACCCTTAAGGATGGTCTAATGAATGCATGATGATCTCTTTTCAGGAGTTATGGCTTTAATTGAATTGTTTCAATTAAATTGTTTCCAGCAGCGATGATGCAGACACATTTTAGATTTTCTCAAAGAAGAAACAGAGATCATGAATTTCTTTCTTCATCAGATGATTCTAATGCATAGCTTGGGAGCACAGCTTTTAACTTGCCATGTGAGGACAGACCCACAGCTCTGTTCTGAAGGTACAGCCTGGTGCTTGGTGCTGCAGGGATGGTCAGCAGGCCAGCCGGAGTTCCCTGACTCACTGTAGAAAGCTGCGGGTGACTCGTTTTTGCTTGGTTTTCAGCATTGGCAGATGGGACCTCATTGTTTCAAAGTTTCAGTTTGGAAAATTCAGACATCACAAGTTAATCTACATTTTAAAGTAGTCGTCTTTGAAGAAAATTATGCTTCAAACGAGAAACCTGTGTGGAGTTCTGGGTTCTCTATGTTAGCTTTGGCAGGGCCCGGAGCCTGTTTTGATGATAAAGCCAGCATTGGAAACCTGTATTTTCTATCACAGGAAAACTAAGCAAATTTAAAACACTTCACATTTGCCTTTTGACACCCCATAACCAATAGATGAACTTTAATTTCTGGGAGGCCTCCCAGTGATTAATGCCTTTACATTTATGACGTGAGAAGAATGAGCCGTATGTTACAGTTGGTCTTCTGTCCGTTTCTAAAGAGGGCCTGTGCCAGGATTTTGATGTGCACTCGCATTCTGGCACCAGGCTTCACACTTCTCACCCAGCACAGAGCCAGCTCACAGATCCTGTTCTGCACAGCGACTCCAGACATACAGCATGAATTTGAAGGCGGCCTCCTAAAATGTGGCAGTCACAGTCTCCCTTTTCCTACTTGGAGCGGATTTGCAGGGCTAGGACCTCTCTCAGCTGTCTGCAAAGCAGCCTCGGGAGAACTGCATTTGTTAGCTACCTCTTGAAGCAATCCCCATGAAGGTAAGGCTTGGCACTACTGCACTGGGTCAAAAATGTTTTCTGTTTCCTGTGTTTACTGATAAAGGGAGATTATTACACTTCTCTTTTCACATTTCTATTTAGTAATCACATACTCTAGTCTCAGGGAAGAGACGCCACTGGAGTAAACACCATCAGGACCTTCCTTAGTTCCTGGATCTTCCATAGAAAATAGTAGCATTCATGAAGCCACGTGTGGTGGTGGCTGCCAGTGCCGTCCACCACACATTTTTGGTTCTTCCCCATTTGAAGGAATATGGTAGGGTTACACTTCCTCTTCCTTATGGGGCCACATAACATGTTTGAATCAATAACAATTGAGTAAAAGTGAAATGTAATTGTCTGGAGTGTGGCATAAAGAGCCAGTAATTTGTCACTTTCCTCCTCTTGTTATTGCAGTGGTGGAAGAAACATAGTTTGAAATGAAGCCTCTATCAGTCTGGGTTCCTGAATGACTTTGGTGGACAGAACATCCCTGCTTTCCACGGTCAGATTTGTGGCCTGGGCAAGAAGTACTTGTTTGAGTGTTAACTACTGAGATTACTTGTTACTGCATCATAAGTAGAGTCATGGCACTGGAGGTCAGTTGATGCAGAGCCAGAGCCATCTCTATTTTCTCACTCATTCTTTTAGGTATCAATGAAACAAGTGAATTTCCTCCATCTGGAAAATAGACCAAGTTGCCTTTAAGATTTCTGCCATCTTTCAACTTTTCTCCCTATGACAGGATAGACACACCAAAGTCTAAATCAATAAGGGAGATAGGTTCTCCAATAATGTTCTCCAACTAGTTTCTCCAACTAGCCTCACCAAAAATAAATTTTCTGTATTTAGTTACATACTTACTAAATAAAGTAATATTTACTAATTTGACTATATTTTGATCCCACTTTTTTTTTTTTTTTTTTTTTGTCTAGTCCTCTCACATTGATTAGAAAGCCATAAGAAGTGATGATGGCTATTTTTCAACACTGCTTACAGCACACTAGTAAGTCCTTTATGTAGATAACAGTAGTGCATATTATTTGAGTTGATTCGTAGAAGTTTAGAAGTGGCCATGGCCTAATGGTTTATAGATGTATTATCCAGTATTTTAAAATGAGTCCTAAGCTTCTTACCCTTGGTTCATGTGTCTTGTGTAATATTTACCTTTGGCATATAAATGAAAATATCATTTGTATATGAGTGAAATATTGCTCCCATGGTTAGTCTTATTTGGCAAAGATGAAAAGATTTTATCTTCTGAGGAGGCACCACGGCAAGAGCCAGATTGGCCTCTAGTTGCTAGGAGTCATTGCTAACTGATGGCTAATAAGAAAATAGAGACCTTAGTCAGAAACATATCGTGCCAACAACCTCAGGAAACTTGGAAATGGATCATCCCATAGTTGATTCTCCAAATGAGGAGCCAGCAGGACAGCATATTGAGTTCAGCCTAGTGAAACTATGTGTAAGAGATCCAGCCCAAATGGGCCAGACCTCTGCCTCATGGAAATTGTTAAAGAAATACATTTATTACTGTTTTAACCTACTAAATTTTCAGATTAATCAGTTGGAAAATTTGTTGTGCAGTAATTGAAACCTAATACAAAATGGATCTAAACTGACAGCTTTTTCTTGAACTATCTGGCTGTTGTTTTCATAACAAATGATCTTGGTATGCCCTGCTATCTCCTTAGCTCCTTGAAGTCAGTTTTAGTTTCACTAAAAAGTTTTGACCATTATTTATGGTCGGAACATTTTTTAATATATGTTTGTGGTTAGACTTACCAGTGGGACTGAAAAAGGTTCTCATGGCGAATTTTGACCTTGGATGTCTTCAGTGCTTATGCTATCCAACCACTACAAGCAGAGAGTCAAGGTATCCAGTCACTTCTGGGTAAATAGTTTTCACCTTAGCACGCGTGTGCGTGCACACACACACACACATATACTTACATTACTCTTGACTAGAATCATTCACTACTAGACATAAGAAATTGGAAAAACACCAAGATAATTTTGAGATCCTAAGGAATTTGTAGTGTACCTGTAAAACCAAATTGTATGCCCCTTTTGAGCAAATTCTGGAAGGGGAAGATATGATGGATGTAGAGGCATCCATTTGACTGATTGTAAAACACTCCATTTTTAAAAGGTAGATTTTAGCATGGGAATGCATGCTTTCATAACATGTAGCACAGTGTTATGAAATATTTTAGATGGAAATGGGTATCACTGCTGAGACGAAAGAGCCCTTTTTTGTTGTTTCTTGGGCTCACTTTAGCACCATATTTTTGAAATTGACAAAGGCAATATTTGTGATCAAAATGTTTTTAATATATGTCTGTGGTTAGACTTGTTATATTTTATATAAAACTTTTAGTAAAAAAAGAAATTCAAACAAACATAAAGGTAATTTATGAATGATAAGATTTTTAGGTCTGATATATAGAAGTTTGGAAAGACACCAAGAATTTCAGTTTGTTCATCAGGAGAAACTGTAAAGCTTTCACAGATCTAAAGGAGAGAGTTTTATGGAGAAAGATAAAGAAAACTGTCAGACATGTGAAGTGGGTTCTATCATTTTAGTCAAAACAAAGGTTCATGTGATCATGGTAGCCTTGGATGTTTGGTCAGAGCTGTACAGAACTCTATTACAGATGAGTTTAGCAATAGGACCTCCCTCTATAGTAATAGCATTATTTAAAGAAAGTTTGGAGCAAGTGACCTCAAAAGTAATTAAAACTGGGACTTCCTCTGAAGAATTTGTTACAGTTCCATATTGAAAAAAAAAAAAAAAAAAAAACGATGACATAAATATAACTTAGGTACAAATTGTTTACTTGAATCTATGGCTGAGCCATCTTGGAAGTACTATACTGCTGTTTCTCTCACTGATTGGCCAAGTAAAGATAAATTTAAAAAAAAATATTATCTGATTGCTTATCCACCTTATTTCAGCAGTGCTAAAGATCATTAGTTTTCAGAAGAAAGATCTAGCCAGGGCTAGGAAATGGCCAATATTTGCTACTTTGGGCCCTGTCACTACACTGCTGCTTCAGAGATCTCTAGGTATCCTATTTCTTTTATTGTGTTTCCCACACTTATCTTTGGGCAGAGAAGATGTAGCAGCTCAGGGTAAGACAGAGGATTGACATTCTGAAAATAGTGATCTTTAATGCACCTTTTTTTTCTCAGGTGATAGATAGTGCTGGACAGTTTAGAAGTTCTCTGATGGAGTTTCCTTTAGTTCATGCTACTAGTCATCTGTGTTAATAGTGGCAAAGCTCTGAGGGGAAAAATGTGATTTTTAGGGAGCACAACTCCCAGTATCATTATGTTGTCCATTTACTGTTGAAAACATTTCTTTTTCTATTTAGAGTTGCCAATCCAGCATGTTAGTTTACCTAAATAAATACCATAAAATCTGATTGTTTAATTAAAGTACATACATAGGATCACATTGTGAAGGATCCATGGACTTGCTTTTGCAAAGTGTATTTGAGGTTTAGAAGATGTTGTTTGTTAACCTAAATAAAATCTCTTTTGGAGCAAAGGCAGGGGATTTTGAGCCTAGGGATTTCTATACTGAACACACTTACCATTCTTCTCTTATCTTCCCTATGAAGAACAGGGGTCTGTAACTGAAAACTCCACTTCTGAAAGGCTGCCAACCTTCTTCAATGGATAGAAAATGCTTTCTCCAAACACATAATGTTCCCTTTGGGATTTATCACCTGTCTGAGTTCTAAACCAAGTGAGAAATACACACAAAAGAGTCAGACAACTCAAAATAAAAATATCAGTTTAAATACTGACAGCACTAGTGGAGAATAAGATTTAGGCATATAAACTAATATGTTTTGAGAATTAGGTAGACCTACCCACTCTGTCAGCAGCAGCCCAGGAAACCATCCCTTTCTCACAGGAATGTCTTTACCACTAAACTCATCTATAAGTGGAGATTGACCCTGCCATGTGCTCTCTAAAACCAGGTTGATCTCAAAGAGAGGAGGGGAGTGAAGGACAGAGCTACTCATACTTGGCTCTCCCAGCTTTACCAACCAGCTACTTCACTTCTCCAACTGGCTACCTAATATCTGGACCCAGTGCAGGATGTGTTTTCTGGGCGTCTTTGGAGAGGGAGCTGGCCAGAACAGCCAGGGTTCTTTCCCAGTCCTCCATAAGCAGGGTATATTTCAATGCTTCAGCCCAGTGGTCCACGTTTTCTGTTTTGGGGGCTGCTGCTTTCTGGTGTTGTTTTGGGAAGTAGTGGGGTCAAACCTAGGGACTCATATTAGGCAAGTGCTCTGTTACTAGGCTCTGTCCCCAGTCCTTTTTAAAATTACATTTTGTGACAGGGTCTGACTAATAGGCCCTGGCTGACTTCAAATCTTGCAAAAGCCTTAGCTTCGCCAGTGGCTGGGATTACAGTGTTCATCACCACACCTGCCTAGATAGGCTGCTTTTCATAGGGTCTCTCAGCTGTGGTGCAAGTGGGACACACACAGATGAAATCCTTTCTACCCCTGGCAGCCTTTATGAGTCTTGGAGGACCAGATAATAATGAATCCTAGGCTTCTGTTGTCCCTTGCCACCTATCTATAAGTAATACACTTGCTTTATGTAATGAGCATGCTTGGGTGTTCTATCTAACCAGACAGACAAATTGGTAACCAGTGTACAATGAAAATGCCTCACCCCTACTACTGCAAAATTATTAAGAAACTTAAAATGATAGTAGAAGACTATTCAATAAAACATGGGGCCCTTTTAAGTTTGGGATCCTGTCCCACTGTATAGGTCACACGCTCATGAAGCCAGCCTGTTTACTTCTTCTCTGAGGATGACTAAATAAGGGAATAGAGGAAATCCAGGTAGGTAGTACTTCAACTGATAGATATGCATACAATCATAAGACCACTTCTAAGTCTGCTTGTTATCCGTGGATGAAGCTGCCACTATATTTCTATGTATTCCAAATTACACCAAACCAGACTATTCAACAAAACTTTCAGAAACTGTGCAATGAAATAAAATTGCATCTTAAAAATATTTTAATAAAAACTGCCAACAATAAAACAACCTATTCTCAGCTACAAACCCTTTCTAGTATCAAGTTCCGGGGATAAATTACAGTAGTATAGTTCTAAATAAATTAAAGTCCTACATTTTTTAAAGTAAAAAAAAAATAATTAAAGGCTGAAATTAAAATCCTGGTTTTTGTTAGTTAAATATCCCATAAAATTAAAGCTTATACGAGCCTTTTCCAAGGTCTTATATTTTTTAGTCTCAACTACTTGGAGTCTATAAGAGAAATAAATAGGCTTCACCAGTTTTGCATTTCTGAGGGAAAACATTTCATATTTTAGGAAAGGAATTTAGCCTTCTGACACCATTCCATACACAATTTTAAATAAAATATACACTCTATTGACTATAGAGAAAACTGAAGGGTAAATAGAAAAGCTTCAACTGCAGGTGACTTTGCATTTGGGATTGTCACTTTGACCATTGTGCAAAAGAGGATAGTCCCACTTCCCATGCTCTTCAGGGAGCAAATGGCTAGAACATGAAACTAAAGGAAGGACTTTTCCACCTGATTGGGAATAAGCAAAGGGGTCCATGTAGAGGATTTGAGTTGTTCTGGAACTGGAAATGATGTCTTCTCTTGTAGCCAAGGCAGAGCCAGTGGTGAGGACCTGGGCCTCCCTCCCTCCTTTCCTTCTTGAGCACAGTGGAGACATAGCACAACCCCTGTGACAGTGGACCAGTGACAGAATTGGTGGCTACTTTTGAGCTATGACAAAGAACAGCCTCTTTCTTCCACCCCAGGGATGGCTGTGGTAGAAAAAGGGAGACCACTTTGAATGTTGCCGAGTTTCAGTGGTGGCCAAAGGTGATGGAAACACAAGTTTCCTGTATCTTATGCGAAATCTTCCTTCTTCAAGGTGTCAGGTCTGAGATCTAGCATCAGTTCAAGGATGCTATGCTTACTATCAATAGTAAAAAAATCCATTGTCTGAAGGCCTTTGATAGCAGTAAGAATTCTGGTTATTCTAAAATTTATCACTTAGAGTCCTCTGGAAGAGTGATATTCTTAGGTTATTAAAATGTGACCTTAAATACTTTAAATGTTAGCTATTTTCTTTGTTTATTAGGTACAAACATAATGCATTTGAGGGGCCCAATAATCAACACCTTATGTTATTCACTTTAGTGCTGTCTTCTGGCAGGTAAATTACCAGTTGTGTGTTAAGCATTTCTATCCTTGCCCCTCATCTACATTTTGCTCTGGAAAGAAGAGCAAAGATTGCTTTGCTTCACTTTTCTTGCACTTTCCTGAATCTTTTGTGGCAGGACTGATTTCCAAAGAGCCTGGGTCATAAAAGGGGAGTCATGGCTGCAAGGATTTCTGACACCCCATGCTCTGCCCTAGAGGCAGGAGAAATGTGTTCAGCTGGGAGAGTGAGTGGGTTCACGGTAGTGAGTTCAGAAGCTTCTGCCCTTGACCCTTTTCTGCATTATTGAGGAAGTCCTAAATTGGCTAATGGTGATGGTGGTGAAGAGGTAAACAAGGGTAACTCATGTCCTCTGAGTCCTAAGATATATCATCTGTGTATAAAAGAAAAAATTTTGTTGATAGAATGTATTTCTTTTTCTCTAAGAAAGAATAAATCAATGTAAGGGAAATGCTATTTCCCATGAACTGTTTAGGTCTTTCTGTTCTTCTACATTCAAATCAGTCAAGGATCTTCACAGTCTGATTCATAAATTCTTACTGGTTGGGATTTTGAACCGTGTCAGCCTGGGACCTCACTTTCAGTTTGGAGTGGTGACATACGATCTTCGAAGCAGGCTCTGAAGTCCCCTAGCCCTGGCATCCCACCACACTCACTTTCCCTGGGATAGTTTTGGTTTTGTCACTGCCTTAGTATGTTCAGGTTGCTGAAATAGAACACTGTTGCCTCAGTGGCTCATGAACATTTCTGACAGTTCTGGAGTCTGATGAGTTTGAAATCAAGAAAACAGTAGATTTGGTTTCTGGTCAGGGCTCTTTCTGGTTCCATTGTCTTCTTGCTGTATCTTCAATGGGGGAATCAACAAGGAAGCTCTTCATCATTTCTTTTATATGGTACTAAAAGACCCTGCCTTAAATCCCAATCTCCTACAAAGGACCCCACTTTGGGTGTGATGTTATTTGGGTATTTGATTTTGGAAATATTATAAACCAGGGGATCAGGATTTGAACAAATAAGATTTGGGATACTTAGACATTCAATTTGTAGTGGCAATATATCACAGAGGATTTTTTTCCAACCCTTGCTGTTCAGGAGCCCCTATTTTGAAAGTCCTACATAATAATTGTATCAGTCCTTTTTTTGGGGTTGTGGGGTCCTAGAACAAGAAATCAGAAATGTGAAAAGAACTTTTATAGTTTCTGTCTCCCATTTGAGATATTATCTGAAAGACATTTGGATATATTCTTTTACTTTTATTTGAAAGGATATGGTTCATCAATTCTATTCAGGTTTCCAGATTGTACCTCAGTAAATACCAATTTAAAGTGAGCTCCTGGAAGGGCTGGCTGAGTGTGTGGCTCAGTGACACAGTGCTTGCCTGGCATGCGTTGGGCCCTGAGTTTGACCTCCAGCACCACAAAAATATTTTTTAATGAAAATAATAAAGTAGTTCACATCCTAGCTTGATGAGATAATTCAGGTGGAAGTATTAGACCCATTGGGCATTAAGTGGGCAGTTTACATCTTGAGAACATCTGAATACGGTGAGGTTCAGATCCTTATGTAACAATCCCAAATTAATCCTCTCTAATTTTCTCACTACTTGCTTTGTATCTCAATCTTATCCCCCAATATTCTTCCAAATGAATGGATTTCAACTGAAAATATCTCATATGTCCCATAACCCCCATACATTGATACAGCTGTTGAGGACCAAGTGAAGGCCTGTGGAAGCAAGCATAAATGTTACAGAGCTGTCCCACTCACCCTTAGCCAAGGTAGCTGTAAGTAGCTGTGCTTTTGTTCTTGTTTTCTTTTCTTTTCTTTTCTTTTCTTTTTTCCATTTTGCTCTTTCCATGTTCCATATTGGATTTAAACAAAGGGATGTAGATCCTACCATGCCCTTAAGCAATCATCCAAAAATCTTTGTTCTTCTACATCAACATTTCTTGAGAACAGATGTCCTGTATTTCTCTACAGAAATTGTCCCCTGAATGGTCAAATGCTATCTCAATTTGCCAAATAATTTCTTTTATCTTTTATGACACGTTTGACACCAATGACCATTCTTCCTATTATATGATCATTTTATCTCACTTTTTGTAGCCTCGCCCTATCCCATTTTCAATATTTTCTTGACTTTACTGCCCACAGAAGCTGTCTGCCTGGGGTATTGTTCCCAACTCAGTCTGAGTCAAGTGCTATATTAGAAAGTGCTCCCAGAAGGGGATGAGTGGGGGAAGGATAAAGGAGGAGACAAAAAGAATATGACTTTGGCTGGAGACCAGCTTACATCTGATTCTATGAGATGGTCTGGAGCTCATGTTGCTCTACTGTATTTTCTCTTTGAGGAAAGAGGGCTGGACTTGCAAATCAGTGCTTTTAGCAACAAATAGAGCAATGGGGATATTGATGCCCCAGGGCACAAAGTAGATCTGGGCAGGGCTTCAGCAGCATCTAACACATCATCTTTCACTATATTCTCTTCCCTTGTAATATGTGTCCCCAAAAGTGGTGTACTCTCATATTCTATGCATATGTCTATATCTGCCACAGGCATGTCACCAACATCTCGTCCCAATTACAGATGTTCTTAATTCACTGCACATTGGATATCCTTCAAGGTCCTCATTTTCAAAGCTAAAGGCATTAATAATTACACTATCTTCCTATACTGACTTTGCTATGTGAGTTAGGTATCATTGTTCTCCTTGTTACAAGAAGATTTTAAACTATCATGTTTTCTTTATTTCCTTCTTTCAATTCATTGCAAATGAATAGTGATTCCACTACCTTGATACTTCTGTCCTTATTTATGATATTTTTTTCATCTTTGATACTTTTCTACTATTTGTACATGGAAGAATTGATAAATAATTAAAAGAATGAATAATGCTTAGCTTCCTTTCTCTGAAATATTGCTTTCGCCCATCCCTCCCTTTTCTTAATTTTTGCACATGCCCTTGTTATGTTGACTTCTCCAAGTGAGACTTTTTCATCATCTTGCCTCAAGCCAGTGAAAAATCAGACAAAGTGATCTATGTAAATCATTTAATAAATAAGGACAAAATCACATTAACATTTTGAAGACAATACTTATGATTTTTTTTTCTTTAACTAGTGTGTTAGGTTCAATACCTAACTTAATACCTTTAAGTAACAAAATATGGCCTATGGAATATTAGTAAAGGGAGCAGTGGGGAGAAACTCCAGGCATGTCTAAATTCATGTCAAGTTGTCCCAAGCTGGCCCTATCATTAGCTGTATTCTTTACATACATGATTATCACATTTTGCCTTCATGAAAATATCCAGGGATTTGTAAATATAGTAATAAAGATTGCCATTTCTTCTGAAGATGAAGATAGTTCTACATTGGTGCACACATTGATCATTGTTCATTTACTTATAGCCAGAGAATGTTTTATATTTGATGTTAGGAATATTGAGATTCCTTTTCCCTCAAGCCCCAGTCTATAGGCCAGTTCTGCCTGGTCCAGGGAGGTTTCATCAACTCAGTGGAATAATTACACATTTCACAGCTGAGTAAGAGATTCAAGCTTTAGAAATGAATGCTTGATTAGTTCCAAAGTTGACAATGCATAACTTCAGAGGGAAGTGACAGTGAACAAATTTAGTAATTACCCTCTTTCTATGCTTAAAACAAATAGCATTTTTTTCTGCTCTGCCTTAGCATCAGTTACACAGTGACCATAAATCAATGAAACTATTCACATTAGCTGGCCATTTTTAGAATTTTATTATTTTTTAATTTTGTTTAGAGATATTGCCTTAGTAAAAATATTCATATTAGTTTCCATAATTAAAATTACATGACTTGGATAACTTTACTTCCAGTAGAAGCAGACTAGTTGATTCAAACTAGTCCTCCTCCTCAGAAAAAATGGAAGAAATTAAACATCTTAAAAGGAATCACTTTTGAAGTATTCAAGTGAGCTTAAGATAATGAGAAATACTCATACCTAGATTTGGGAGAACACGATAAACCACTCAAAACTGGTTTTTCTTGGGGATATTTTCTCAACCTGAGAGAACCTCTGAAACACTGAGTTATGCTTTTAGTAGTATAGGAAGGTAAAAATAAAGATATAGAGCTTCCCAATGATGGGGATTCTGGCCTCTAATTAAAATTAAATTAAAATTGGACTGTGAAGGGTTATACTCTTAAGGAAGAATATAACAAACCAGTAGTAATGACTTATTGGTTTTGGTCTAGGGTTTTGCAGCCAGAATTTCATCATTTACAGCCAAGAAAATCCTAAGACATTCTACCAGCTCCAAGAAGCTATGGTCAATGGTCACTGAAGGAAGATATTCCTATCTTAGATATTAAAATAGCATACCAAATGATTTATTGAACAAAACTTTTATCACACAGTAAAAGATAACAAAAGTCAGTACAAACATCCAGAAATGATGTACAACAGAAATAGAACCATAAAGAAGTAATACATTGGAGCTGTCAAATACATATAATAAAATAAGTATCCTTAATAAAAAAATAACAGGTAACATTGAATAATTTGAAGGGAAACTAAGAACACAAAAATGACATGAAAAATTTTAGAAGAAAACAAAAAGTATATAAATAAAGAACTATAATGAAATAATTTAAGCATTCACTTATGGTTAAAGAACAAATAAGAAGCAACTGAAGAGATAATAGTGAACTGAAAGTAGATCAAAGGAATCTATTCAGAAAGAAGTATATAACACAAAAAATTTAAAAAATACAAATGAGGAACAGCTATAAAGGACACAGAGAGAAAATCTAACATCCATTTTATTTGAGTTCCAAAAGGAAAACATGAAAGATTGGAATAGAGATAATATTTGATGAAAAAATAGCTAAATATATTCTAAACACCTATTCTCAGATATTAAAATGAAAGACACCTGTCTCAAAATATTATAAGTCCAATGAATCACAACTGGGAAAGAAGATGCCAAATATGAAGGTAATCCTAATGAATTTGGCTGAATAAAACAATGATGATAATAATCTTTCATAAGATTTAACATTTTTCTTCTTTAAAAATATCAAAATACCTGATGGTAGGAGCATATAAATTAGAGATCAGATAAATGGATTAAGATGTTACAAAGTCTTTATGGTGTCCTAAAAAATAGTAAAGATATTGAAAAGTACTAAATTTTGGTAACTTGGGAATGCTTGTTTAAATTTATAACATATTCAGGGTTACAGATGCTATTACTGCCCTGAGTCATGTTTCACTGGTCCACTTAAATGCACCTGGTGGTATAGTAGACTGGCCAGCTGATAACATTGCAGGTGCCTATGTCTTCTTCCTCTGCCTGAAGGAATTCTATGGCACTCTGGAACTTTTCATCACAGTAGATATACAATGCCCTTTGTGCATAAAAGCTAACATGTTACCCATATCCCTCCACCAATATAGACAGAATTTGGTGAAAAATGTCTTAACCCACTCGGTCCCAAGTCTAATGGGATCACTTTATAGTATGTTCTACAGGTTCTCATAGTGTTCACAGTAGGGTGGACACCCCAGTTGTTCACAACAGTACTTCACTCATTAATCCATCCATTATTTGCTTTTATTTCTTCTGCATCTCATCTTCCACTACCCCCTCAGTTCTTCCTGGGGATTCTTCTAGGTAAATTTCTGACACTTTAGTCCTTATCCTAGCGTCTGATTTCAGGAAAGCTGCTAATTAAGGCAATTACATCAGAGTTGGCACCAGAAAGCAAACCTTTAGGATGTGATTCTCATATTGGAACCCTATCAGGTGATCAGGACATAATTGCAGATGGTTAGAAGGTTAGTACAGCATTATCATAATTCCTTAGTCTATCACTGTGGTAGACTGGCATAAGATAAAGATAGAAGGGGGAAAGTTCTATCAATAGCTCTAGCATCTGAACAAGAAGGGACCATGGTGATTAAAAACAAGGTAGAGTTAGCTGACTTTTATTAATTGACCTGGAGGCCTTAAAGGAGACAGGCTCAAATCAGCTATAAGATCCAGAAGCCTCTAATGGAAGTGTTTTAAGAAGCCATTTTCTCTTCCTTGCTAGAGGAGAGCAACCTGACTTTGCACTTAACCATCAGAGGCAAGATGGATATAATTATTTGAGTGAGTAATAAACCTTGAATGGCTTTGATTGAGAAGGTTGAATACATGGAAGACCCAAGCCCCAAACTGTTATAAAGATGAGGAGTCACAAAGAGCTGAAGGTACTGGCTTGGCAGGAATCTTAAGCTGAAGTCAGGATCCTAATGGAGAAGAATCAGGACTTAAGACTGACAGGGGAGAGAGGATATGTTGACAAACCTCAAACTCCAGATGTCTCTAAATTCTACAGACCAGCAGCAGTAGTTTTCTTTCATTGGCTGGAGAAAAGCAGCCTCACATTGCTCTTCACTATCAAGGCAAGATGGGTACAATTACTCCAATGAGCAATAAGCCTAGCACGACTTCCGTACTCTGAGATCAATGGCTAATGGACCATGGGGTTCCGAAAGGCTAGAGGAATGAAAACCTATCAAAGTACTTTCTAACCACTCACAGTAGCCATGAACAATTAAACAAAAGTTTAAGGTTAGCCTCCACAAGGAAAGCTGTCTTAGCCAGGCTATTAAAAGAACATTGTATCCTGTTATGAAAATAGTATTCCATGCTACTCTCATGTTTATCCAACTCTATTATTTCCCCTCACATTTTTAACTCTGCAATTTTCCTTACTTACTGTGCATTTATGATCATATACTTTCCCCACTAGAATGCAAATATCACAAAGGTACTTGGGGAGATGGGATCTATTTTGTGTATCAACATATTCCAGCCAGCGCCTGGCACATAGTATGTGCTTTATGAATTTTGGATAATGAACAAGCTAGCTTTCCTTACTGACACAGACTTTTTTCCCCCCACAGGGGGGAGATCTGGGTAGTACCAGGGTGCAATAAAATCAGTTAGTATCAAGGAGTAATATAAGTTAATATAAGGAAAAAATTTCCATGAATCTTGTGGTAAAGTTAAGATATTGCTCATTTCTTTTTATGAAATTGTAATGAATGGTCTCAGAAGGTATTCCTGCCAGGCTGGGTATACAAAGAATAAATTTTTCCTGGAAAATTTGTTTGCAATTGTCCTATGGACCTAGGACTTGAGTTTTATTCTCCTGAGCATATTTTTCTTTTTCTGATCATTGTCTTGAATATGATTCATTCTTTTGTGTGTGTGTGTGTGTGTGTGTGTATGTGTGTGTGTGTGATTACAATATCTAGACGTGATTTAAGTAAAAAAATATGGGATATATTTAATAAGCACAAATTAATTATCTTTTAAAATGAACAGTAATCCATGGACCTAGAGTTTGGAAGAAGTGAATGCACTATCCAACATGCCTGGCATACTCTGAGGGAGGGATATGTGTACCCCAAAGACCTGAGTAATGATGCCATTAACCTTTCCTAGCTTAGCTGTGTAAGGCACTTCACCATTGGTTCAAGTGACTCTTTTTCTTTTCATTGCGACAAGCTAGAATTTTTATTAAGTGTCATTAATCAAAGGTGAAAAATTCTCTGAGCAGGAAAATTGTCACTGAAACTGGCTGCTGTATATGGAAAAAATAAATAAAAGGGTTTGATAATTATATATTAACTCAACAGTAATAGTCTTTTCAAATCATCACAGGTTGCAGGACCTCTGATTTTAGGGGTCTAATTTGGGGGAAGATCTATTAATCTTTTTTCCATTTCTTTGCCTTACTTATTCAGTAATTGAACTGTTCAGGTGTTATTGATTAATATAGCTTTCTTAAATGACAGGTTGGTATGGCAGTCAAAGTTATTCCCTATGCTGCTCTTATGAAATGACTCTTGAGATATTCTGCAAAGTGGAGAAAGAACAAGGATTTCAGGTTTTCTTATAAAAACAGATAGAGTTAGGCACCATTAAAGAGGGAAGGAAGTAAAACAGATTTTCTTCAGGTCACTGTATTTAGGTTAATTGGTATGCTTTAATTTGTATCAAGAGTAAGAACTAAAATATTATAAACATAGCAGATTTGGAGCAAATGGACTGTAAGTGAGTTTTTGCTAATGTGCTCTTCTAAGTCTTTACCTGAAGTGACTGAAGGAAGAAATTCTGCTCCAGATGTAACATATTGAGGCTTATGCTAGCTGCAACAAGAAAATGAGGGGAGCCCTTCATGTTTTTAATAGGCTCACAGCATGGAGGGTGGGGGAGAAAACACAAGCTTGAGAACTAGGGGAAAGAAAAAGATCAGTAGAAAGTAGGTATTTAAGGAGGTAGACCCTG
This sequence comes from Tamias sibiricus, assembly GCA_025594165.1. NCBI lineage: Eukaryota > Metazoa > Chordata > Mammalia > Rodentia > Sciuridae > Tamias > Tamias sibiricus. The sequence continues at coordinate 95,042,444 of CM046662.1, forward strand.
TAGGATTTTATCTAGCCCAAAACTGCCAATATCATTTATTTTGTGGAATAAACATCTGTGCTTGGAGATATAATTGGGGGATACGAGTGCAACATGAGTTCCGTTTAGTTTGCAACTCTGGTGGTTACTTTCCCCACACTGCTTGTGTTAATTACCCCTTGTGGTTGGTCTGCATATCTCTAATCCTCATAGTGTGCAAGTGAATTTGTGCTGTGCTTCTCTCAAACACACCTGCAAGAAATTTTAATAGCTTTAAAAACTGAAGATGTTTCCAGAACTCCCTGTTACATAACGGTCATGACTACCTGAGGTATCATCACAAAAGATAATTTAATAATAGCTGTGATGATGTAGGCACCTGAAATTCCATCTGGCAGTATACACTATAGTAGCATCTCTTGCTACCTCTCTTTCTCCTCTCTAAACTTAGCTAATTTATTTGCACTGGTGTATACATATTTGTTGCATGCTTTGACTTGGATGTCAAAAAAGAAGATTTCAGCAGTAGTTATAGCAGTGAATCCATATTGAATTATAAGTTAGTAAATGCTTTGACAAAGTATGACCTGTTTCATACTAGCCCTGAATTTTTCTCTTAGCATTTAAATTTAGGTTAGAATAAAATTATATAAATATAGAATGGGAAAAATATCTGTTTCACTAGCTTAGTCTGGTTGGAGTGATGACTCCAAAAAAAGCAAAAAGTAAATGCTACTTTTACTCAAATGTGCAGCAGAGTTTAAAGATTTTTTGAAGCTTTCAAAAGTATGTATTTATTATATCTTAAACAAGTAGATGATCTTTTTTGGGCAGAAATAACTTTAAGTTATTTCTTAATAATTTAAGTATTTTTCTTAGAGTGATCAATAACTCACTTGAATGAATAAATGGGAAAATGAATGAATAAATGAAGGTACACATTTATTAAGACTAAAATTTATGTATTGTTTCTTAATTTTTAAATCAATGCTGGAAACACATTTTGAAGTGCACACTATTTCAGAACAATTAGCATATTTTAAAAACATTATTGGTTCTTGATTATTATTATATGACTGTAACTCATACTTGTCATGAACCAAAATTTGAAATTTGGACTTGGGAAAGTTAGAACAATGTGTATGCTAAGAATGCTGACCATCTGCTTTTAACCTGCTCTCTGATCATATTGCTTTGTTACTACCTCCAAGTACGCAACAGAGAACAGCTTGGGTTTTTCTATCTTTGAAAATTATTTGTAGATTCAAATTGATCTTATTATAGCTGGTAGCACCCCATGCATATGCAAGAGCCAAGTGGGGAGGAGTAGAGGCTAAGCCTGGCCAAGACAGAAGTGTCCACCAGAGAATTATCCAGTGTGTGCTTAGATCCTGTATCAGTTGCTCTCAGCTTACTACCAGCTGATTAGTTTTCTTTCATATTTGATATATATTAAAATATTTAATTCTTACTGATGTGATATATTGTTTAATACATCATATTAACCATTAAGGGAAAAAAAAGAAAACAAAACTATTCTCAACTTAGATGATTTTGATGTCATCAAAGTCTCTCTTGAATGCTTGTGTGGTCTATATTTTTTCAGAAGTGTAACATTGGTGAAAATGGAGACTGAAATTTTGATCCTGTTGAGCTAGTCATCATAAAGCACACATTATTCATGTTTTCCCTCAAATAAATCATCCAAATGATGGCACAAACCTCAAATTCTATCTTGGTTGAGTTTAAAATACAAAATAATACCTCAGGAAAATTTTTCTAGGTAAACTTAAATTTTTTAAAACTTCAAAAATGTTGGGTTGTAACTTTAGATATATTCAGTTCTTTTTTTATCCTGAGATTTTGCCCATTTGATTTAATCACAAGCTTTGTTATCAAAGAAACAATTATAGGCATGAAATACAACAATACATGGCATGCCCTTCTCATATATATCATTATTCAGCAAACAAAATCATCTTCAAAATGGAAAAGGTTTAATTTTAATACTATAAAATACCATTCACTACATAATGAAAATCACTGTCAACCTGCAAAAATGGAAAATATCACCAATATCATTTTTGCCTAAACAATAATGACATTTAATTATTGGAAATAAGAGGAACTGTGGCTGTAGGAATAACAAAGCTTACACAGCATTATTCTGTGTCAACGTATGCATCTGTTTCTGCTCTTCTGTCACTCTGCCATACTTGCCACCCATTGCAAAATGACCCTTGAAAAGCCAGTTGAATTAGATGAGATAAGAGGTAGAGCCAGTGGGTTCTCCATTCATAGCCAGGAAACATCTAAGTGCATCTAATTGGTCAGAACTGCTGGTTGGTCCCAGCTGCCTCTAGCTGCAAGGGAGGCTGGGATTATAACAGTTAGCTTTTGCAAGAAAATGGAAAACAAAGTATTGAACATTTCTAGCTTCTATAGTATAAGACTGCAAGAGAGTAGAGGGTAAAGATTATGTCACTGATATATACTGTGATTTCTAAGCTCTATCTGATGTACAGGTGAACTCCAGAAATTGAAAACAAAATTAGGGACAACAAAAGAATGGAGTCATTTTTTGAAAGTTTATTGCAAAGCCATTAATGTCATTATCAAGTAGGACTGATGACATTATAATTTCAATTTAAACTATCACTGGCTGTTCAAAAAAAAATGAATGTTGGTTATATTGAGTCTTCTTTCAAAAATTAAGATGAAAAATGCAGTTTTTCTTTTTAATCAGCCACTTAATAAATCCCTTTTGAGCATATTATGGCATTGGATTAATGTGATGATTAGATGAGAATTTTTGGTGAGGATTTAGTTAAATGAGCACTAGTATCACTACTGAAATGAGTATTCATAACCACTACTTGTTTTATTCTAGAGCAGCAACAAAATGGCAGAGACGACAGCTGCCACATCATATACATACACACACTCCTTCCTACACAAACTATGCTTTGTACATCAGATGCAGCATAAATACCATGGCATGTGGCAGTTGCTATGGCAACGAGTTTTTTTTTAATGAAGAGCAGATGGAATAGGCATATAAAACTTGCATAAGTTGTTAGTAATCTGTGAGTTACTGCAGACTAGTTGCTGAAGGAAACTTTAAAATTCTAGCTTTTCTAATTCTACCATACAACACATTCAACTACCTCTTTTCTCCTTGCCTAGTTCAGTTCACATTGGTATCCAAATGGCAGTGGAAAATTGTTAACTGTTTTTCCTGTACCACAGAAATTGCATGTAATTGGAAATTGTGAATTTTTACTTTTGATTTTCCAAGTATATTTCTATTGTGAAGTTTTTAACCCTGTCTTCCATTGAATTTGTATGTACTTCTAATGGCCTCACACAAAGTCCATTTTTAAATTTGATTTATACAATGCACAGTACATGCTAATTTTGATAATAGTTCTAATTCATACAATATCTAAGTATAAAATGGTTTACAGCATTCTGTATACTTTTTCACACAACATGATTTTATACATATAATGTAGAAATTCTATAAGACATATAACTAGTACGTTGGATTGGTTTTTGTTTTGTTTATCTCATCATCCTCTCTAGGTAAGCTTTGCTCTGGAGTATCCTAGTTACCTCTTCAGCTGCTATGTGAAAATAGGGAAGGAAAATTTAAAAATCAAGGAATGGTTTATCATTATGATATCCTAACCACTTAGTTTTCTATATTAAATTGCTTTCTTTGTTTATCTGTACAACCAATGGCAAATGAGATTTCAATATAATCCATCAGATGCTTATTGTGCACCCAGTATAAGGCAACAGAGAATGGAAACACTTTTAAGTGTAAGGCACAAGGCACAGGAACTGTCTTCAGAAACAAGAGAATCATAGTGAAGTAAGAAAAATAAACAATTTTCTGTTATATGAACTAGAGCCTAAGGGTCATGAGAAGGAAGCTGTTTAGGATTCAAGCAGGAAAAGTCATATTTGGTAATGTTTCCCTTTGATGTCTCCTTATCATTTGGCACTTTGGTTTAATGCAAATATTTCTTAGATCTTCTCTCTATGCAGCTGTGATCTTGCACTTTCCTGGTCCCTTAATCTTTTCTGATAGTAAATTCTCTATCACACAGACTATGAAAATATTCTGGGGAAATTGATTTACATGGATAGAGAATACAATTACATTAAATCCACTCTTATGTATCCCCTGGGCTTGCTCTTGAAAATTTCCCCAAAGATGAGTCAGGCTTATAGTTAGTCTTTCTGTTTTCCATTTTGTGTGAGGACAAAATTGAGTAGAGAGATTCATGATCAGCAGTTCTTTTATATTCTCAGCATGTACAGACATCCCTTTGGATTGCACCCCTGGCTGCCACTTTAGACGCTATGATGGCTTGTGCTTCTGCTGCAACCGGTAACAAGCTTCATGATGGGATAGTCTAGTATTTTCCAGCCAGCTTCTGATGTGTGTTTAATGAATGATGTACCTCTGCCCTTATTGCCCAAGGTGCTCTCAGACAGGCCTCATGGTGAGAACTGATCAGTAGAATTCTAGGGGGAACTGATCCTTATCTTGACAAAGTATTCATTACAGCCTCTACTGTTGCTACTTCTGAGGATGATGGTCCATTGCAAAGGCTGGAGCCACAAAGCCCTGTGTTCATTAATTCATTAGTTTATACATCCAACATCTATTTACTAAAACCTGCTGTACACCAAGCCCAAAATGAGCACTAGAAATAGATCAATGTGACAGACTTCTGGTGCTTTTATTCTAGGGGGAGCATCAGACAATAAACATGAACATTTTTTTTTTTGAAGTGATGATTCCCAATTTTATAAGCTATAAGGGCAGAATGTGGATTGATGTGGCAGAGCATAGCTGGGGAGGATAATTTAGATAGAGTGACCAAAGGCAGCTTCTTCAGAATGGAGCATTTGAGGTGAAAGCTATAGACTTCTGAATTGACCTTGAAATTAAAATGGTAGCAATTTTCATTGAGACCTGGATCATCTGTATTTTGTAGGTTCTGTAGCATTTTCTAAATAGTGTGCAAAATCTAAGATTAAAAAAAAATTGTTATGTTACCAAGATAGAGCTGATTGTGTTATCAGACTTGGGACTAATTAACAACTCCAGGCATTTAAATAAGCAGAGTAATCACAGTATTTTTAAAATTATGATTTACCTTTATCATTATACATAATATGATAAGCTTAAAATAATTGTAAAACAGAAGGGAAAGAAGAGAAAAAATATTTCCTCAGAATTAATATTCTGAATCCAAAATGCATTTATTATTTTTTAATGATGAATTGAGTACTTAATTCAATTTTTCAAAAAATCTTTTAGTTAAAGGTTAGTATATACACAATATACTTTATCCAGAGACAAAAAAAATGTACTTTCTGGAGCCCTAAGGAAACACAAAGCCTGACTTCCTATGTTGCAGTCAAAACTTGAGAAAGTTCCTCTTCCTTATCAAGAACAAACACACAATAATCACTGCAATCATACTGCATTCCTTGACAAATTAACCCTTCCTCCACGGGAGGCTGGGGAGAGAATTAAGCATGCTTTGACTTCCAGAGAGTTACATGTATTTTTATATTTCTAATTCATTACAAAAATAATTGTGGACTCTAATTTTGTTTAACTAGTATGCTGCTTATAATTGCAAAATAGCTGTTAAACAATTGCTGCAAAGGCTCAGCTTTGTAAGACATTAATGACTATTCAACCTCAACTAAGATGCTTAATATGGAAGGATGTGAGAGATTTATAATTAAAACAATCTTCTCAATGAATTGTTTGCTCAGAAAACAAACAGCTCGCCTTTACCTTGGCACTGGTAATTGACAATTAATTGACAGTCTGGTTGACAGTGCATTTGGCTATGCTTTATCACTTATTAGAAATAGGATTTACATCCCTAATGTTACCCTAGGACTTGTAGTACTATTAACCATAATCAGTAGCAAAATACAATGTATGATTGAACTTTTTCTTCATCTTAGCATCATTGGAGAGTGTTAATCAGTGTAATGGAAAGGCTTATAGTGTTTCTAGTTGCAATTATTCTCTCTTTATATTTCCATAAATGGTGTTAGATGAACAGACATGGAAAAGAGAAGAAAAGAAGATCACATTAAGGGAGGTATGCGGGGAGTGGGGGAGATTTAGTGATTTAATTCTAGAATAGCTTTGGACTTTTTTTTTCCAAGAAAATTCTTATCAAATGAAAATAGACTAATCATCACCACACATAAAAGTGGTTGAATGTGCTAATTATTTTATATGTAATATGATGGATTCCAAAGCACCAGTATGTTGTTTCTATCTCTTCACAGGCAAAGGACTTTTATATTTACTAATATTTAGGTATATAAATGCTGTCAGTTTGCTAGTCTTATAGCCTAGTCACCACGGAAACTGACCTGTTGGCATTTAAGAAGTAAGTTGATTAGGTTTTTGTGGTTCCTATCAGCACTATTTGTGGACTTTCCTTTCCTGTCAGCCCTAACCCTTACACATGTTCTACTGCAAGAAAAAAACTCAGTATGTGAAGAAATGAGACTGAGACATGATACTGTCACTCAGTGTCATGGATAGTGGCAAGTTAGAATCTCTCTGAATCTCAGTCTTCTTATCTATAAAATAGGTAAACTAGTAAAACCTACCCTAACTACCTCTTAGGAGTCTCCTCAAAACACAGCAAAAACTTTTATGTGAAGGAGCTATATATACGTTGTTTATTTCCAAACTGTTTTTAACTCATATTAATATAAATAATATAATCACTTTCTATTAATTATATCCCATGTAGTCATCATAGTTATTTCCCATTAGCATCATATTTTAATTTTGATGGGAGGTTTTACATAGTTTTGTGGTATTATTATAGGCAATACAAATAATAATAGTAACATAGTAGAAAGATCAATGATTTGAAATTTGACAGATGGGTTTTGATTCTTGTCTCTGCTTTCACAACTTGTGTATACTCAAGCAAGTCACTGAATCCCATTAAGCCTCAGCTTTCTAACCTGAAAATTGGGGTTTAAAGAGTCTACATTGCATATGTACGAGAAAATTAACTAAGATAACGTATGTAAGTTTATTGTATGTTGTAGTTACTCAGTAACCACTAGTGATTACAGATGAGAATATCTAAGTAATTATAGTTCTTTAATATATTTGTTTCTAAGAAATTGTACTTACCAGGCTATTAAGCACTGCAACTCTTGCTGTAAGATTGATGAAACAGAGGAACTAATCATTTCATTTTGTTTCTTGCATGAAAGACTGGTATTTATTAGTATGAGCTTATATTTTATTGTTGTGTACTGATTCCCTAATTCATCCCTTAACAACAGCAGCAAATATGTGCTTAATGTAAGACATAGGCTTTGCTATTGTATTAGTTTTCTGTTGCGGCCAAAACAAATTACCACAAATTTAACAGCTTGCATAAATAATATGAATTTATTATCTCAGAGATCTGCAGGTTAGAAATCTGGCATGGAATGGCTGTGTTCTTTGCTCACCAGGCTGAAATAAAATTATTGGCAAGACTATAGTACTCACTGGTTGTGTCTGAGACTATAGTACTCATCCAAAAGAAGTACTTGTTGCAGAATTTAGTTCATTGTGTTGTGGAACTTGAGTCATCGCTTTCTTGTTGGCTGTCAGCTGGGGCCATCTCAACTCTGAGGGGTCACCTGCCATATGGTCTTCTCTGTGACGTAGCAGTTTGTTTCTTCACCAGTGGCAGAATTTCTCTCTTCAGATACCTAAGACAGAATCTTATGTAATCCAGGAAAGTAAGAGGAGTGACTATTTCACCACCTTAATGTAACCAAGGAAGTAATTATTCAATTTTATTCATAGTCCAGTGGTGAGGATCAGAACGTGTAGGACACCAGAGGCAAGGATCTTGGGAGTCATTTAGGATTCTGTTTGCCATAACTATCTAAAATAGAAGCAGATATTGTAACCTTCCTGTGTTTGTTCTCAGATCCCAGCAAGGCTGCTCCTGATCTTGCTACTCTTCAGGAAACTTCCCTCATGTGCTGCCTCCCTGACCAGTGGGTGATCAGTTTGCTTGTGCATGTTGTGCTAAGAATAACTGTAGATGACACCCTTGTTGGCAAGAATGAAAGGCATTTTATTGTCATTTTAAAGTCTCATGTTTGTATATGTATTGCAATACATTGTCGGATAAAAAGAAGAAATAAGTCTTGAGGAATGGGTGCACTTTTCTATTTGGTGACAGGGTTCTTTGGTAAGGACTGCCAGTGGTGATCTATATTCAAAACGCTCTCTCCCTTTTTCTTTCTTCCTTCCTTTTTTTCTTTTCTTTCTTTCTTTTTCATTTTTATTTTTTGTAGTACTGGGGATTTCACCCCAGGGCATTCTTCCACTGAGCTATATCACCCCCACATCCCTTTTCTTTGAGACAGGGTCTCACTAAGTTGTTAAGGCTGACCTCAAACTTGTGATTCTTCAGCCTTAGCCTCCTGAGTCACTGGGATCACAGGCTTGTGCAAACATGGTCCAACTATTTAGACTTCTTTCTATGAGGCATACAGCTGTATTTCATTTTCCAGGCTTAGTGAAGGTTGGTATAGCCATATGACTAAGTTCTAGCTAAGAGAACAGGTGTGAAATTGATGTTTATAGCTTTAGCCTGGGCCCCAGAAACACGACACAAGAGGTCATCTCTCTCTCTCTCTCTCTCTCTCTCTCTCTCTCTCTCTCTCTCTCTCTCTTTCTTTTTCCCCCCTATATTTACCGACCAAGTGGAAAGGACTCTGGAACTCAAAAAAGGGCAGAGCCCCATGCTGTAAGGGGAAAGGTTCTCTGAATGACTTGGGGACAATCTGCTCTCCCCATCCCTACTGCATCGTCTGTGGCATGCATGAGAAATAAACTTCTCTTAAGGCATTGAGATTTCTAGCTATGTCTGTCACACCAACAAGCATTGTTTATCTTTGTACAGAAATCGGTGTTCTATAAGTAAAACATAAACAAAGTGGAACTGATATAACTGTAGGTCATCAAATTTTAAGAAAACACACAGAGGCAAACACAGAGGCAACGAGATAGGAGAGTTCATTCTACTGTGGTAAAATACTTGTGAAACTATTACCTGAGATCACCTGGAAGGTTGACCATATAACTTCTAAGCCTATAACTCAAAAGAAGTGGTTGAAAAGAGTCAAGAGTGATAATATGTATATTATATTATTGGCCACATTTCACTAAGTTGTTATAAGAAAGTGATAAACTCAAACAATGATTCTAGTTTGCTCAAAGGAATGAAAGGACATAAAATTAATTCAGAATACTGAGATGATTAAGAAAACTGATTGCTGGTGAACCCTAGCCAATGGACAATATGATTGAAAAAGGCTGTGAGAGATAATAACTAAGATCCAGCGGGGCTGCAAACTTCACATTAAACTTGGTGCACAAAGACAGTCATTAATTTGAGAGAAGGGTGGTGTCATTCATGAAGAAGAAAAGAAATAATTAAAGATTATTAGGAAAGAATTTTGGACATGGCTAATGGCCTGGATACTTGTATCAGCAGAAAGTGCTGGGCTGTATTTTGAGGCTGGGAAACAGTGCATATCCAAGAAGGCTCTCTAAACCCACTTTAGTTGTGTCAGACAATGGACAAGGGAAGATAGGACTGGAATGGAGAGGGAACAATGGACAAAGGAGTTCCTTCTGGAGAACAGAATTAGAATCCCGCAAGGAAATTTCTCTATCCTTAGGGTAAGTTCTACACTGTAACGTGGATGGTGACTGCCCAGTTCCACATTCTTCCTCTATCTAACCTGACTTAGCTACCTACTTAGTCAAGCTGGGGTTCACCATTATATCCTGAGAGTAGAAGCAGATAACTTTTCTTTTTAGTTGACAGGCCACCAGGCAATAAGGAACCAATACATGAACAAAGATTGTGCATTGCCCAGGTATGGTGAAGTTTGAGTCAAAGGCAGTGTCTGTGTGAGACTTGGGTTGTCTGAAGAAAGTGATATGAGGAGCAAAATGTGGCAGGGATGGCTGTTTCTCCTAAAGACCCATGTTCTCCTCTTGCTCTTGAGCACATAAGAAAGTACATTTTCCAGCCTTTGTTGAAGTTAGTTATGGCAATGGGACAGAATTCTGGCCAATAGAATGTGAGCATCAATAATGTGTTCATTTGTAGCCCTAAAACTTAAACACCTGACTCATGTGACCTTAAAATCATAAACAATAATGAGAAAACAATAATAAGACTAAGAATATATTGAAAGCTATGCTGTGATTTAACCACCATTCTTTCCTAGAGTTTTCTAAAACACTATACTAGACTATTTTTTGTGGTACAGTGTTCAGTTTACAGAAAAATTTCTAAGATAACTACAAAGAAATCCCACCTACCCCCACAACCTGTTTCACCTGTCAGTAACATGGTATATTTATTAGAATTACTAAATCAACACTGATACAACATTGTTAAGTAAAATTGATACTTTATTCATATTTTCTTAGTTTTGCCTGATGCTGTGCTCTGTTCTAGGATCCCATCCAGGTCACCATATTACACTTAGTTGTCAAACCTCCTCAGGCTCTTCTTGGTCATGATGGTTTATCAGACTTTGATGACTTTGAAAGTTTGAAGTGTATTGGTCAAGTGTTTTATAGGATGTACCTCTCTTGAAATTGGTCTGATGTTTTACTAATGATTCAAATGGAATCATGAATGTTTGAAGGGAAGATCACAGAGGTGTGAGACAATTTCATTACGTCACATCAAGTGTTCTGTGTTGATCAAAGTTTTCTAGAGAAACAGAACCATTATGATCTGTTTAAAGAGACTGGTTTTAAGGAATTTTGTCCTGTAATTGTAGGGAACGGTGTCTCAAGTCTGCAGGGCAGGGTTTGGGGCTGGAAATTCAGAAGGAAGTTGAAGCTACCATCATGAGGTGTATTTCCTCCTCTGGAAGATCTTAGTGTCTGGTCTTGAGATCTTTCTCTGATCAGATGAGGCCAACTCACTGACTGAAGTTAATGTTCTTTACATAAAATCAACTGATTGTTGATTAACCTCATTTCCAAAATACCTTCACAGTACTGCTTTAATTAGTATTTAGTTAAATAACTGGGTTATAGCCTAACCAACTTGACACATGAAGCTAATCATCACAAAGACATACTGTGAACATGTTTTATCACTGTTCATGTTGATCTTGATCACCTAGCTGAGGCAATATTTATAAAGTTTGTAATGTATTTACAAACTTATTCTTTTTTGTTAAATGTGTATATCCCATACTTAGGAGTAGGGATTTCTACTCTCCCATATTGAGGGAAAAGTTATTTATGGAAATTATTTGGGATTCCATAAGGAAGATTCCCTACTTTTCTCCAATTTATTTATTTATTCCATCATTTGTTTATATCAGTATGGGTTCATGTATATTTACTTCATACTTTGGATTATAATCTGGTACGATTTTTTTTTTTTTTTTTTTTGGGTCATTCAAATTGTTTTAGCTTTGTTCCTTGGGAGACTTTTCAGTTGTCTCCTGTGTTCCTTTCACAAACACATAATAATGTTGTGTTTTGTTTTATTGTCTAGCTTTTTACAACTTCTTTACATGATGGAACTATAAGATCCTAGACATTCATTTCATATATTCCAAGTTTCAGTATTAGAACCATCTATTTCTCTGTGTGTACAAATCTGTGCATATATGCACATCTATAAATATTTCTGTATGTAATCATCAGCACCTATATGGTACTAAACATGAATTCATACTAGTGTTTCAAACTTTAATCCATTGTCACATGGATCATTTTCAAGGGGAAGATGGCCAGCATCTCATTGGGGGGTTCTTCTGCTCAAAGGAATCAGACCACCCTAAATAGCCACTCTAAATCTTAATATCACAAATAATTAAGCCACCTTAAATCTTAATATCTGAAATAATTAACAAATAATAAAACACACTCAGAAATATATTTACAAAAGTGAAGCCCCTGATAGATCTAGTCCACATGGGTTCTTGAACTAGACAAAGACAAAATGGCTCAGGTGGTTTATTTAAGGGAGTACATCAAAGGCAAGGGTAAATCAAGTGTGGAGTCTTGCTTCCTGATGTCCTGTGGTCAGCAGATTGATTGACATCTTAGCAGGTCACACCCATCTCAGGTGCTGTGTGGGATCTTAGGCAGAGCTTGAGGGGAAGGTTCATCTGCATCAGGAGATCAATCCCTGAGGAGGTGCTATAGGGAGTTCGCAATGCCAGACCTATCCCCTCATTTGGCTACTATGCACAGCAGTCCACACAGAGCCCATGGACAGCTTGTGACAGATCATTCTAGCTTTCTCCTCTTATCTGCAAATTTCTAATCCAACAGTGAAAAAATTTGTCTTCTATCATGATCCCTCCATTTACTTGATCTTTTAATTCTAGTATATATGTATAGAATTGTCAGAGTTATTAAACAATACTATGGTGGGAAACAAGTTTTACAACTTAAGTATAATGATTATGCACAATCCTTTCTTTATAGAGTTTTATAGTGTTTTTTCAACATCACTTAAGTCAAGATCATTTCTTCTCATCCTCTTCAGTGAGATTGCTTCTTGGGATCCTCAGTCCCCTAAATGAGTTTATTCTCTGTGATAATACAAATTGACAATCTTTCCTGAGCATATTTTATAAATTTTAAGATGTGTAATTTTCATATTTGAATATCTCTGAAATTGTGATGAAACTTATAATTTATAGTTTTATCCAATCTTTTTGGGTGGCGCAGTTATGCCAGTTTTTTTATGCATGCATAAATATGGTCACAGTTTTTTTATTTTTCATAGCTTCAACTAACATTATGCATTGGTGTTACTATACCATATCATGTTATTAAAAGAATTACACAATAATTCAAAGAGTTAAATATCTAGGCATTGCATGTAAAGAAAGCCATAGATCAGAGAAGAGGGTCATGACTTGGATGTTAATGCGGAAATTGTCAGAAGATTGATTATAATTCCTTTTTCAGAGACTAACCAATATGCTTAAATATCAAAGACAGGACAAAATCTAAAGTAGAAGACTAGATCCGTTATTTATTTTACAGATAAATGTGAACAAATATTGCTTTTCACACCCAAAGGAATGGAACTAAAAGCATGAGAAACTGCCAAAAAACTTGGTGTAGCTGAAATTCATTTCAAAGCAAACGAGATGCTGGTATGATGGATTGTCACTCAGGATTATCATTAAAGCATTATGTCACATTTTAATTGGCAGTCTTTAACTGTCTTTCTAATAGTAGATAAAATAATGGTGTGTCTTACCATCCTTGAAATCTTATATTTAATAACATGTGGTATTTATGATGTACTGTATTATGTGGTCTATGTACTCAGTATCACTTTAGCTTCTCTGTCATCCAGTGGGGCTGGTATTATTGTCCTAATTTATAGACGATGCCACTTATGAAGAATATGTAGCTCACTTAAGGTAATGAAGCTAAAAATTGGTTGACTCTGGATTTTGTTCTTTGAGAGCAAAAGTGACTCTTACTCCTCTATAGTGCCACCAGAGTGCTTCATTCTTTTCTAGAATTTAACTGAGAAGCTTGAAGTCAGTCTGATCTTTCATTTGTTTTTCTAATTCAAATATTTTAAACAACTTCTGTATTAAATCTTAATCTTGTCCTCCTCATCATCTTTTTTTTTTCTGGTAAGGTACCCATTAAAATTTTAAAATCACGTAGGTAGGGTAGAATGCTTAATGTCACCAGAAACTTTAGTCAATAAATTTGAATTTGCATACTGTTTGTTTGTTGTAGATACATGGGAGTCAGAACAACACTAGATGTATCATAGTGAGCCCATTCACAATCCATTCCCGAGAAGCAATTTAAATCATAAATTATACTTTGCTATCACTGACCATGTTTGTGTGGCCATTTCTTAAAGCAGAGAATATATGGTAGTAAGAGTGTTATTTCTAGCTACTATGTGATTAGACAAAATAAGCTTAGGATATTGAAAAGAATCATATCAGTAACATAGAGACAATTAAGAAAATTTCTCACATTATGGAAAGGAATGGGTAACAGTATCAAATAATAAAAAGAATAAGGAAGATTTGGAACACAGATAATATAATATCCAATGTATTTTTTCCCCAAAAGGAAAAAACTTCAAAATCATAGTAGGTGAAAATTAGAGAAAAATGATATGAATCATTTAATTGAAAGTATTTTTGGGTATATACAAAATTAATTAGAAGTTACTAATACTTAGTTGTAATTTGGTGAAATGCATACTGCTTACAATTATTCCACAGCATCATGAACAAAAAATAATGTTACTTACAAGCTGGGTGTGGTGGGGCACGCCTGTAATCCCGGCACTTGGGAGGCTGAGGCAGAAGGATCGCAAGTTCAAAGCCAGCCTCAGCAATGGCGAGGCACTTAGCAACTCAATGAGACCCTGTCTCTAATAAAATATTTAAAAAAGGGGGGGGGGGCTGGGGATGTGGCTCGGTGGTCAGTGCCCCTGAGTTCAATCCCCAGTACCAAAAAAAAAAAAAAAATAATAATAATAATTTTACAAAAAGAAGAAAACTGTGCCTTGCTTTTAAGACTTATATACTACGCAGGTAACACTAGGCAATTTCCTTTACTGACTATTTTGGTAAAGACTGTCTTTTCAAGAATGTTTCTGTAATGAACAGCTTTGGGAGATAAAAAATATTGTTTACTATTAGAGCAAAAGGCAGGAATGCTTATTGTACACCTTAAAGATTTCAGCTCCCTACTGCCATTGTTCCTCTTCTTAGACAATCTGTGTTTTTGTGGTATGTGCAGGAGTTTCTGACCTTCTCTGTTTTGTGCTGTGAAGATTATGAATCAGGAAACAGAATAATAAAATGATGATACTCTGATTCCTGTAAATAATAAAAACTTTTTCTCTGACCCAGAGGTTTTGTGTCATTGACCAGCATCCATGAAACTTCAGCCTATTCAATGTAATTTGTTAGCTTGCAAGACTGGCAAAATTTTAGGCACTTCACTGTTGTAGACAAATCTGATGGAATTTTGTTTTTAGTAATGCCAAAAGAGCCTTTTTAGATATAATATAACTCAGAATACACATCATCAATTTTCTCCTCCCAACAATATTTCATGAAGAACAGTGTTAGATCAAATATGTAAAACAAACATTTTATATATTCATGTGTTGTGGTGTAAAATGATTGTTAACGAGCTTCAAACCAATTAAGTATAAAAGTAATTATAAGTTAGATTTTTATATGCGGTTAAAAGAAAAAATCTTAGAAGAAAAACTTTATAAAATGAAAAATTATTGCTTAATTATACGTCTTTAGATTAAAAATTCTTTTAGTACCAGCATAAATTGTGAGGTTAATGAAAGAGAAACAAAAATATCTGTACTTTTGAAAATATCCTCATTTTCAATAGAAGATAAATAAGGTAACTGCTTTATACATACTTTTCAAATACAACTTATTTATTTATTCGTTTATTTATTTAAATATTGGGTATTGAACCCAGAGGTGCTACCACTGAGCTACATCCCCAGCCCTTCTTTCTATTTTTTTTTTTTTTTTTGAAGCAGGATCTAACTAAACTGCTAGGATTGGCCTTCAATTTGCAATCTTCCCACCTCAGCCTCCTGAATGGTTGGTATTACAGTTATGCACCATTGTGCCCAATCTCCTAGCCTGTTATTTAAAACACAAATGATCGCAGCAACGGATTGACTGAAGAGCAAATGTTAATAAGCCAAAAAAAAACAAAAAACAAAAAACAAAACCTTAGGAAATGGCTCAATTAAGCAATAATAAGAGAAAGTCAAATTAAAATTTAAGTATAGTAACTGGGTTGTAATATAATTATAAAAATGTGAACAGTATCCATTTTGGATAAAATGTCATGTACCAGGATTCCTCCAAAAAACAGAACCCATAAGAGGTATAAATATATGTATATATGTATATGTGTATATAGGTATGGAATAATTATGAGAATTGAGAAGTCTCATAATAAGCTGTCTGCAAATTGCAAACTAGAGAGCCAAGAAAACCAGAGGTGTGATTCAAGTCTGAAGGCCTAAGTACTTGAGCCTTGGTGTTCAAGGTTAAGAGAGAAATTCATTTCTCTTCTATTTTTTTTAGAGCAGGCAGGGGAGGATTACCAAGGATTGAACTCAGGGGCACTTGACCACTGAACCACATCCTTAGCCCTATTTTGTATTTTATTTAGAGACAGGGTTTCACTGAGTTGCTTAGCACCTCCCTTTTGCTGAAGCTGGCTTTGAACTAGTGATCCTCCTGCCTCAGCCTCTTGAACCACAGGGACCAGCTCTCTTCTGCTCTTTTGTTCTGTTTCAGTCTTCAGTGGATTGGATGATGCCCATCAGCACTGGCACTGATGAAGATTGCTCTTCTTCCAGAAACACCAAAACAATGTTTTACCAGTTATCTGTGTATCTTTAGCCTATTCAAGTTGACATATAAATTAACTATTATGCATGGTAAATGGAGAATATGATGAATTCTCAGCCACTGTTAATTTTTTAAAAAATTAAATTAAATTAAGGCCAATTCAGTAGAGTGTGCCCAACTTTGAACTGGTAACTGCATCTCAAAAATACATATTAATGTGTATGATCACAGATTAATGTATATGATCACATAAATATATAAACATGGTTAGGAATACTCATGGCCTTTCACTTAAGACTTATCCTTTCCCTCTGTGGTGATAAAATGTACAGAGATGCATGGCTTCCCAGTACTTTCTATTTCTAAAGTTACCTTGTGTGACTCTTTTTTACCAATGGAAAGTGAGCTGAAGTGATGCCCACCACTCCCAGAATGGAGGTGTTAAGATGGTCCTGCCTCCTCCAACCTGTCTCCACATTATCCAGTTTGTGGGGAGGATCCCAGGAATGGCAGCAACCTAGGAGCAATTAGGTGGATGACAGGGTATAAAAAAAACCTCAAAAGATAATGTAGGCTCTTGGTTTACCATGTGGGTCAGAAAGATACACTTAAGGTGTTACACTAAAAACAAATAAATGCTGGGTATGGAGGTGCACATCTGTATTCCCGGCTTGAGAGGCTGAAGCAGGACGATCAGAAGTTCCAGGTCAGGCTGGATTAATTAGAGAAACCCTGTCTCACACTAAAAAAAAAAAGGGGGGGGGGGGGGATGGGGATGTAGCTCAGTGGTACAGCACTTGTGTGAGGCCATGGGTTTAATTTCCTGTACTACAAATAACATTTATGTATGTGCATTTGTATACACATACATGAACATGTGTGCAAAAATACACACAAGATAGTATGTGAAAATTTGAAAGAATGAGATTTGTCTTCTTTAGTGTGTACATATTATTTAATGAATTAATGTGCTTGTATGGAATACCAGATACATGCTCTTAGTGTTAATAAGCAAACAAAAACAAACAAAAATCCACCCATTCCAAGCCCAAATGCCATAAAGTTATTCACTAAATAGGAATAATAGAAAAAGTAAAAGGGAAGAAATTACCAAATTATCTTCTTTCAAATTATTACCAATACACAAAGTCACAGAAAATATTTTTATGGCAAAATAATTTCTGGTGATATGAAAGACTTTCAGAGTATAATACAAACAAAATAGCTGCAAGTTTTCTTTCTTCTTCTCTGTCTCTTCCTCCCCCGCCTCTCCTCCTCCTTCTCCTTTCCCTTCTTCATTTTTGTTTTTGTTTTGTTACTGGCGACTAAACCTGGGGTACTTTGCCACTGAGCTACATCCCAGTCCTTTAGATTTTGAGACAGGGTCTCAGTTACTGAGGCTGACCTCAAATTAGCCATCCCCTGCCTCAGCCTCCCCCATTTCTGGGATTACAGGCATGCACCACATACTCAACTAAGTTCTTATAAAAAACTTAAGAAAGCTATGCTTAAAGGATATACATATGTGTGTACTTTAAGAAAATTTGAGTTATTTTTCTTTGACAATATCCAATTCAAAAGAAAAAACATTACATGAGAAATTTTATACTAATAAAAATAATTTATAAAATTAGCAATAATGAACATGTAAACATAAAATAACTGCATCAAGACATGTAAATAGTGCCAGAATAAAAAAAAAACTTATAAAATTAGTGTATCCCATATCAAATATGAAAATCAACAATTTGTGTTGTGTTATATCAAATATAACTAATTCATTTAATAAATTATGTGTGTATAAATATGTGTATAAAAATTTCTATCATGCCAACAACATAGAGTAAATCTTGATTTTGAACATATATTTTAGAAAGTGATAAAACTTTAGTTGGAAAGAGAACCCTCCTATGAGTCCTTGTATTTACTCTCTTAGCATAGCAAGTATATTTCTTTAAAAATTTATTGACTTTGCTCTAAAATTTCTGATATACATTTTAACTAACTTAAATATACTCTTAAAAAAATACTGTGTTCCTTCATGTTCAGTTCAGGTACTTCATAGAAGAGTCATCCTTCTTCATTCTGTCCATCCATATGATATTGCTGTCATTCATTCATTTTACTTGTTCACGTTCATGTTAGAATCACTGAACACTTTGCTACTTTCAATATTTAAAGTTATATCTTTATATAAATTAGGAATAAAAAGGGAAAGTTATATTTTACTTTTATTTACTTCCTCTCCAATGCTCTTCTTTTCCAAATCCAAGTTTCTGATGTATATAATTTTTTTGCAATTTTTATTTTTTCTTTTCAGATACACATGAGAGTAGAGTATATTTTGACATATTATACATACATAGAGTATAACTTAGTCTAATTAGGATCTTATTCTTGTCGTTATGCATGTTGTGGAGTTTCGCTGGTGGTATATTTATATATGAATATAGGAAAGTTATATTCTAGTAGCATATAGCTAAAAACTCATTCTAGTGTCTTTCCTATTCCCATCCCTCCTCCCTTCCCTTCATTCTGCTTTGTCTAATCCAATGAACTTCTATTCTTCCCTCCCCACCCTTATTGTGTGTTAGCATCAACATATCAGATAGAACATCTGCCTTTGGTTTTGTGAGCTGACCTATATAATTTTTATTTCCTGTGAAAAATTTCTTCAACAGCTGACTGCATACCATCAGGACAATGTCACAATCAATAAAATCGTGGGAGGGACAGCAAAGTTCAGAATAGGTATCAGGGGTTTTACTAATGAACACAGCAATTCCTTATCATTTGATGAATTATACAATAGGCAAAATAAAGAGACATGATCAGCATTTGCTTCTCTTCATATAAACTTTCTATTATCCTTCTCTCAGTACCTGGAGGAAGGATAATCTATATAGAAATGAGCACAGAATTTACCTTCTAAAGGATCTTATTGTAGAAAATGCCAACAATATCAAGCTTCTTCACAATTTCATCTATGAAGGTAAAGAACACTTATAATAAATAGTCCAGCAGATAGTGTAGTAAAAGAGGAGAGTTCTATTTAATTAATTCTTAAAAATTAATTTCAATTCAGAAAAGAACTGAAATTTTAAGTTCGGCCCTATGAAAGTTCACTTAACATCTACAAATGTAAATTATCTGAAAATGTTACACATTCTCAGAAATGGTCTCACATTCATTCAAGTATGTTTATTGACTGACAAATTTATTTATTTTATCCAACGTACAGACTTGGATTCATCTAGAACAGCAATCACAGCAAATTAATTGTTTGAAAAAAAGCCAGGTTAAAATAATGTCAGCACACTCTTTTAAATCCATCTTCTCTTTAATTTGCATATTTAAATATTTTAATTTTAATCTGGGGACCACACACCAAAATGTTGTTTGTGTATGTGTGTGTGCCTGTTTGTAACATGTGCAATAGTGATTCAGAAAGTCATACAACACACATGCACAAACACATACACAGACACCACCCACCTACCCACCCCTGCCCCCCCAACATTTAGGATTCCTCACAGAGAAGACTATGTCATCTATGTATTCTACCATTACAAAAGGACTATCTTATTTCTGCCAAAATAATAGTAATAGAAAAATTGCTTAGCTACTTAGTAGAGCCCAGCAATCATATTTAATAATGCTTTTTGTAACTTACATAAATTCTAAATATATTTCCTCTTGATTGACTTTGAGGAAAAAGGAAAATGATTGGTTTCTCAGGATGTGTTCCCTAGCAGCAGGGTTTAAGAAAAGGATTTAAGGGCCTGGATGTAGCTCAGTGTTTCAATGCTTGCCTAGCAGGCATGAAGCTCCTGGTGCCACAAAAATACAAATAAAATAAAATAAAATAAAATAAAATAAAAAATAAAGCAAAGCAAAGAATTCAAGATTCATCAACAGCTTGTTTTTGAGACAAGAGGATAGTCATAAACATTTAGTAGCCAGTACTCATAGAAGCTTGGCATGAGTGAATCTGCCAGAAAATTATCTCAATATAACACAAACAGAATTCACTACAATTGTTTATACTTATCATTGAAGTAATCAGATACCTTTTCATATTATTACTATTTTCTTTCAAAATTAATTCATTTTTAGCTTACTATTTTAATTATTCATGATTTCATTATTCTAAAATATCAGTCTTTTTGAAGCTATGTTTCAGAGATGACTACAGGGTATTACTGAAATTGATATAAAGGAACAGTTCCAAAACACAGTTCCATGTGTTCTAGCATTATTATCTTTTTCTCACTGAAGCAATGTTAATGTTAACTTATAAGTATGTCACGTAATTATTATAAGGATAATATATAATACCATTTACTATTATGACATTTGGAATTCACTTACAATTAAGTTACTTGGAATTAATTAAAATTTAATTTAGTGTAGAGTATTTTTAATGTTTTAGGATGCAATTAAATTTAAAAAATTAAATTAAAAAAACCTTCAAAAGGTGTTTTTTAATTTGTTGTTTGTTTTGGTAATGGGGCTTTAAACCATAAGTGCTTTACTACTAAGTTATATCCCCTGCCCCCTTTTACTTTTTATTTTGAGATGAATCTTGCTAAATTGCCTAGACTAACCTTGAAGTTTCCATCCTTCCACCTCAGTCTGATGAATAGCTGGGATTACAGGTGCACACCACCACACCCAACTTCAAAACATCTTTTAATGAAAGATTTGATAAGCCTATGAAGTCTTTTATAATTCATTTGTTACTTTAAACCTAAAATTTGTACGATCCTTTTCATGGGAAGAGTTAAAATGTGATGCTGGATTTTTTTTATGGGTTTTGGATCTGAATTCTTGCATGCATTTATGGTAATAGCATGGGAAAAAGTCACTATTTTTTGGAATAATTTTATTATAAACTATATGTTGTGATGCAGCTTCATGGTACCATGTTGGAATTTAACTGTGATTAATGATGTTTTATCATTAAGTTAATGGAATGGGAATTTGAAATAAAAAAAAATAGCTTTTTTGCACTAAACTTCATGTTTTAATAACCAAAGGAAATAATATAATACATATAAAAATAGTAAAAATAACATTTTAAATTTTCATAGAATATATGTGTCAAGCAATGTATTGAACCCTTTTAATATATGGCCGCATTTAATCCTCTCAACAACTATATGAAGTATGCATAATTATCATCCCCATTCTATACATGAGAAAGCTGAGGCAAAGAAAGATTGAGTGGCTTGTCTAGGGTCACTAAACAAGTGATAAAACCACAACTGAAACAGACAATCTCCTTCTAGTATTGAGTGTTTTTGCCATCACACTGACAAAAAGCATTGACAAACGTAATTTTATTATTATTTCCCAAGTGAAAATAAATAAACAAACAAGGAGTAGATGGTATTGCTCTTGGTCACACTAACACGCATTGGAGATTATTAGCAAAGCATTGTCTCTTAACTGAGTCATGACCATTAGACTTAAAACCACAACTCTCTGATTAAGATACCACCCAGATGCTCTCATTATTTCTTTTCTCCCCAGCCCCCCTCTGTATTTCTCTTGCTCCCTATCTGTCCTTTTTCTTTTCCATTATCAAATAACTTTCACTATTTAAAAAGAAAATTAGGTAGTTGAAGGATTGGGGAATAAAACTCTGCAAATCAGAAAAAGTACAAGAAATCTGATAATATGTTTGTGAAAATAGTGTAGCTCTAACTATTTTGTAAATATTAACTTATGTATTGTAAACTTAAAGTATAAACACCTCTGTATAAACTTTCACTTTGCTTTCTAGAATATGAGTGATGCTGAGGGTAATTGAAGAATTATAATAATCTTTTATTTTACTATGGTTAGTTGTATTTTGTCAATTTATTAACATTATTGTTTTAGACTTTGAGAATGTATTCTGAAACATCACTAATAGTTAATATATGGGGGAAATATGCTCAATCTATAATTTTATTGATCAAATTAAATTTTATTTGGACTCTTTAGGCAATTTTCCTAGAATGAGGGAAAATGCATATTTTAATTTTCAGAATTAAAAAAATAGTTGCAATTATTTTATCTCTCTATATATTTTTCTATTCTGAGGATTTTGTTCCTTTGAGACCATGAAGAACTCTCTTTTGCAATATCCTCTTTTAGAAAGTGCAAAACCTTTTGGTGTTTAACTCTTTGGAAAGGGAAATTAGCACCTGTAGAGTATTAGTCACTCAGTCTGATTGTATATCTGGAAAATGAAGTCCTACCTTAACTGTTTAATTAAAGATTGGAAGAAAATATTTAAGCAGGTGTTAATCAAGTCTTTTTTTTTTTTTTTAAAAGTTATTACATACTCCAGTCTTTCCAGGTGCAGTTCAAGGTTTCTATCTATCAACCAAATAAAGTACATACAAGATAGAGAGACAAAGTCTATTTTGAGTCTTGGAAGTGTATTTCTTACTGTTGTAGAATCTTTTGCTAATTATCTGAAACAGTGTTGACTCCCTTTAAACAAATAATACAATAAAAACATTTATAATCATACATTTTATTATTTTATAATTAACATTATGTTATTTATGAGTACATACATTAAACTGCACTATTTCAAGTGCATTTGATAAGTTTTGACCTATACATACATCAATGAAACCATTACTGCAATTAAGATAATGAATATAGTCATTTTCATTACACAATGAATAAGCATAGAAAAAGTACACAAAACAAAGTTATACTACTCAGTTATTCATCACATTACAAACACACAAGCACC
This sequence comes from Tamias sibiricus, assembly GCA_025594165.1. Lineage (NCBI taxonomy): Eukaryota > Metazoa > Chordata > Mammalia > Rodentia > Sciuridae > Tamias > Tamias sibiricus. Next base: position 95,065,653 of record CM046662.1, read on the forward strand.
ATTCAGGTCAAGAAATAGAACACTGTTGCTCTCAAAGAGTCTCTTGTGTCTTATCAATCACTACCTTCCTTCTCACTCAGGAACTTGAATCTAATTTTTAATAATTATTTGTTTTCTTTACAACTTTAGTAAATAAATTTACATCTGTAAACATAGTAGTCTGATTTTGCTTGTTTTTAATGTATATAAATAGATCTATGTAGTATGAGTTCTTCAATGTCTCGCTTATTTTGCCTAATATTTGTGTTATGAGAATTTAATTTTATCAAATATTTTTTGTGCAGCTGTGCAAATGATAATGTGATTCTTTTTCTTCTACATTTTGTTAATTATTAAGTTATATTGATTTGTATTTGAATATCACACTAGTATTATATTCTTGGAATAAACCTAACCTTGCAAGGAGATAGATAGGTAGATAGATGCATAGTTAGATAAAAAGGTAGGCATAGATATTGCTGTGTTTCATTTGGTACTGTTTTGTGTATAATTTTATGAGACTGATCATTATATATTGGCTTTAGAAAATACAGATTAAAGGCAAAATATGAAAGGCTTACAGACCCATGGTATTTGAGAACAAAATCAGAGTAATATTGGCCAACCACTAAGATATGCTGACACAGGTTTGGCCTCCAAAATGCCAAGCTTAAAAATAAAAATAATAACTAAGAAAAGAAAAGCTGAAGAGTCATCAGTGGCAGCACGCCATGGGAAAGACAGACTTCGAGAATTGCTCCAGGCAAGTTACAAACAACAAACAAAAACAAAAGCACATAAACAACAAAAACTTCCTGGAATGGGAATCACAATCTAGGATTGCTATAAATATTGTCCAAAATGCTGTTTTGAAAAATATAACAATTTAGCAAGGTCCTAAGCAACTTAGGGAGACCCTGCCTCAAGAAATAAAAGAAACTAAAAGGGGCTGGAGTGATGTGGCTCAGTTTTGTGTGTCCTTGGGTTAAATCCCTTGTACTGTCCCAAAACACACATACATATCTATATCTAAGTCTATATCCATATCAGCATCTATATCTATAGCTATAGCTATATCATTTGTATCTATATCAAGATATTTGAAGAAATATTAAAATGACACCTATACACAAGGGGAAAAAACAGTCTTAGCTAACAAAGACTTAGCTAACAAAGACTTCAAACAGCCTTACAAATATGTTCCAAGAAAACCATGTAAAATAACTAAAGATAGTATAACTATACTGACTTACTAGGGTATCAATAAAAAGATAGAATTTTTATGAAAAAAACAAACAGAACTTCCTCATCTTGAGATAGGCCATTGATGAAAAAGACTGCAGCTAACATCATAATTAATGAGTAAAGACAACAGTTTCCCCCTAAGATCAGAAGAAAGGCAAGGATGTTCACTATCACCACATGTATTCAATTTTGTTCTGAAGGATTGAGGCAATGCAATAGGATAAAGAAAAAAGAAAGAGAATTAAATTAAATTTATATATATAAATATATATAAAACTAAAACTAAAACTAAATTTACTTGAAATTCACATGATCCTATGTGAAGAAAATACATTGTCTCCCAAAGCCTAGCAAAGTTAATAAGTCCAGAAAAATATATCAGTATAGATATCAATACATAATTATATCAATGTATCAAAATCAGCTGAATTTCTAAACATTAGCAACAAAATGTCCAAAAGTTTTATTAATAATGTAATATTCACTAATGCACCAAAGGAATAGATATTAAGGAATAAGTTTAAGAAAAAGTTTGAAACTTATATTCTAAAAATTTGCCAAATTTTGCTGAAGGAAAGTAAACTCATCCTACATAAGTGGAAAAACCTTCCTTGTTCATAAACTGAGGGGTCTAATGTTGTTAAGATGGCAGTTCTCCCCAAACTGATCTACAGATTCAACACAATTCCTATCAACATATAGGTAAAGTGTTTTCTTTTTTGGTAGAAATTGAAAAGCAAAAGACCAAGAATTAAACACTTTTTCAAAACAAACAGATCTAGAATATCCTTATTCAAGATTTACTATAAATTGGCAAAAAAAAAAAAAAAAGACATATAAATTAGTGGGAAAGAAATCAAAGTCCAGAAATAAATTTTTGAGATTAATTTTTGAGAAAGGTGCTAAGGCAATACTATGGTTGGAAAAATTATCTTGTAGCAAATATTTCTAGAACAATTGATTATTAAAATGCAGAAAGATGGTATCAGACTCTGACCTCACACCATACACAAAAATTTACTAAAAATTTGATCTAAGACATACATCTATTGTATAAAAGATTCAGAATAAAAGATAAGATAAAATCTTCATAATATTGTTTTAAAAATTGCTAAGGGTGAGACTAAATCAATGGTGGATAAAACAATTAGACATCATCAAAATTAAAAATTTAGTTGCTAAAAAGGATACTACAAGAAATCAAGAAGAAACAACCTACACAATAAAAGAATGTATTTGAAAATCATATATCTGATTAAAGACTAATATTCAGAATATATAAAGAATTCTTAAAAGTTGACAATTAAGACACCATTTTAATAACCCACATTTTTAAATGGGCAAGATGTTTCAATAGACATTTCTTTTAAGAGATGTATAAATAATCAACAATCAAAGGAAAAGATGCTTAACATCATTAAGGAAATGCATATTAAAACCACAACATGGTGGCATTTCACTCCCACTAGAATACTAATGAGGATGCATAGAAATTGAAATTCATACATGGATGGTGGATTTTAGACTTGATCCATACACTTGAGAAAACAGTTTGGAATTTTGTCAAAATGTTAAAAAAAAAATAACCCAATAATTGCACTTCTAGGTACAGTTGTCCCTGAGTGTCTGCAGAGAACGGATTCCATGACCCTATGGAGTTATTTTTTTCGATAACCCCTATGGCTAACAAAATCTCAATGCTCAAACCCCTTCAGTATAATGGTGTAGTATTTGAATATAACTTATACATTTTCTCCCCTTACTTTAAATCATCTATAGATTGCCTATCATACCTAGTCAATGCAAATGTTATGTCAATAGCTCTTATACTATACTCTTTAGTGAAAATGATAAGAAAAAAATTCAATACATGTTCAGTACATGTTCAGTACTTTTTTTTTTTTTTTTAACTTTTTATACATGTTTCCCGAGTCAGAGTACTTTTTAAAATATTTTGGCCTGTAGATGGTTTGAATCCAGGGACTGGAAACACATGGATACAAATGACCAATTGTATATATCTATGAAAAATAAAAACCTATGTTTACACAAAAACTTATACACAAATGTTCATCTCAACATTTTACATAGTAGCCAAACAGAAATGATTCAAATGTGTACCAATGATGAATAGATCAATGAACGTGGCATATCTATATAATGGAATATATTTCATTTGAAAAAAAATTCACTATTGGTCCACACTACAATATGGATATGAACCCCAAAGACTTGTCAAGAAAATTAGCCAGATACAAAAGATTACCTATTGTATGGTTCCATGTATATCAAGTTTCTGGAAAGATATATCTATAAAGACAAGTAAGTATATTACTGGTTGTCTGGAGCTAGGGGTTGAGATCATGAATTAATTGTAAACTAACACAATAAATTAAAAAACTTAAGGGGAATTATGGAAATATTCTAAAACTTATTTTTGGTGATGGTTGTACAACTTTGTAAATTTACTAAAAATGATTTAATTGTACATGTAAAATGGGTGAACTTAAAATATGCAAATTATACTCTAATAAAGCTGCTGAAAATAAAATCAAGTATCATCCAAATTATACTCTAATAAAGCTGCTGAAAATAAAATCAAGTATCATCCAAATCATGCTTGAAAGTCCTACATTAAAGACCAATATGTCCTTTCCACAACTAGGACATTTACTCTTAGCCCAAAGCTAAAATGAGTCCCAGTGTTTCAATGAGAAACTATATGAAGTGGTTGACTTGCACTTGAAAGACATTTAAAACAGAAACATGCTGAGGTCAGTGTTCAGATGAATATACAAGTAGTGGGGACAGTGGATTTGCGTCTCCCACTTCATTTTTATCCCAGGTTAAAGGCTGTGGTGGGGAATGACAGATTCATTACCTCACATTTGTACATAATTACTTTTCTCCCATCCCTTTCTTCCTCTTTTTCCCCTGCCTCTCTGCTCTGTCTTCTTCACAGTTACACTTAATCCTTTCTTTATTTCATGCTTACTTTCTCTTTTTTAAATCAAATTTTATTACATACGGTTTGTAGTTTACAATTTCTCTGGAAGATAACATATGTTTGTTGTAAATTCCAAAAATATTTACATAGTAAAAAATGGTTATTTCTACCTAGATGGTGAGTATTATTATGGTTTTGTGTTTCTTCCTTTGAAAGTTTCAGTGTTGTTTTCAGTTTTCTGCACCAAATGTGTACTTATTCCTATAAACTGTTTGGATGCAAATGCTATTTAAATGAACAATGTACTTATAGTAATCAAATTAATCTAAAATAAAATGAGATATATAAATTGATTGATGAATATAGCAACTTAAATACATAAGCAGATATTAAATGTAACATATAATATCTGTAGAATTTAAACTTTGACATTTTTATGGAACTTAAGATAACTAGAAAATGAAGTTTCATTTGTTTACATTTTAATATACTGAGCTATGTTTTCTAACGTTAAGCAACACAGAATCAACTGTTTAAACTTTTTAATGAGTTCAAAATAAACAGTATTATGCCCAAAACATTTCCCTTAATTTTTAATATCATGTACACTTTCATAAAATCTAATCCCTATGTTTATGGTGCCCTTATAATCAAATCATCAAAATATTGATTTTAAAAACCACTTGATGTTCAAGGAGAAATTGTGTAGTTTTAAAAACAGGTTATATTGTACTAAATGTAAGTAAATGAAAAGTTTACTAAAAAGTTTGAATTATTTTATAACTTTGAACAATTTTTTTAGGCTGTTGAACATAAAATACTTACTAATCCTTTTTGGTGCTTACAAATAGAAGAATGCCTTTCTCTGATGAGTAAAGTAAAGTCTAATGATAACAAACAAACATAAATAGAAATTTAATTTACTTTCTACTTATAAAAATTATGTGCAAATGCATGCTATATTTTTGTAGGAAAAAGGGACTTCAGAATTTATTAGCTCTTTGATTCTGCAATAAATTGTGACAACATATCTTTACATACCACCATCTAAATTCCATTTAGATGGCTTTGTCCATTTCTAGTGGTTTTAACCCCTTCTTTCCTGTCTCTCTCTCTCTCTCTCTCTCTCTCTCTCTCTCTCTCTCTCTCACACACACACACACACACACACACACACACACACTTACTGTGAAAATAAAGCTACAGTAATGAGTTCCTTCTTTTCCCTATCCCCAGACAATTTGATTTTGATTATGAGAAAAAGTTGCTCTATTTCTAACACTTACACAAGCATGTGTCTACAAACACATTATGTGCTTTATGAGTTTGAAAACATGTGAATCACATGGGAAAATATTTGCCACAACACTTTCAATCAACATATACCTATCCACATCTGGAAGAGCTGAAGCCTATACAGCCTGATTCTATGCATTTGAAAAGGTATAACTTCATCAAGACTGCTGAAAAATCTTTATACAACTGCATTTATTTTGAAAATGCTGACCATTCCTGTCAACTTGTATCATGTGATAACACTAAAATATGTCAAATAATAAAAAATGATTAGTGTTTAATATTCTTAATATTTATTACATATTATTAATGATAATATTTGAACACTACTATTATTAAAACATTATTTAATTTATAATGTATTTCATTACTTTAAATATGCCAGATACCATGCTAAGAGCTTTATATATTTCAATTAGCCTCACAGAAATGAAGACATACTTAATTCTCAGCTTCTGCATTTCTAAGTACCATAAAAAGTCACCCTCCCACAAAATAATTTTATTTAGTTCATGAATACTTCCTTACAAATCTTACATTTATATAACTACTAAATGAAGGTTAAAGCTTACAAATCATACTTCCTTATCATTTATATCTCAGGTACACATGTATTCCATTATAGTTATCTTGTAACTTATTCTTGCAGACTGTCTTTGCATAATGTTTAGGGATACCAGCTATGGAGTACAGTAGTCCTGAGTTTGTTCTTTTTTCTCCCCTGCAAAAATCTACTACATATGTCACCTTGTGAAAGTCACAAAACTTTAAACATCAATTTCATCACAAAGTTAATAATACATAATGGAGAGTATTATTTTGAGGTTAAATAAGATAATCACATAGCATAATTCTACATTAAGCATTCAATAAATGTGGTATAGACTTCTTAGATTGTAATAGTTTATGTCACACCCCTTGTGCATACTTAACTTAGAGGCTTTTAAGGGAATAATTCTAGAGTTGGATAAGTAGATACTGATGCTGCTCTTCCAGAGAGGTTTATGAGTCATCCTAGGTGATTCTGTGGACTATATCTGCTTATTGTCCTACTTCCTCTTATCTGGCTCTAGATTAATTTTATGAAAATCAATTTTCCAGTGGTCTATGATAAAAAATCCAATTTTTCAAATACACTGTTTTTCTTTGACTATTTTGAACAAATTAATGGTAATTTTTGCTGCATGGAATAGTTTTATTAATTATTGGAATTAACTGCAAAGTTTTATTTTATTATTTCTCATTTTGCTTTTCGCAGTATATTTTCACTCATTTTAATTTGTCTCTCATTGTCCTACAACTGTATGGAACTTACATAAAAAATAGAATCTGCCTTTTTGTTTCTATCAGACAAATCTCAGATGAGATGATAGAGATGGAAGTCTCAAGAGAGAAAAGGACCCATTAAGATACCGTATTGTTCAAACCAAACTTTGAGAGGGCAAAGAGTCACTAAAATATTTAACATACATTATTTTATTCATCACAAATGCAAAACTAGTGCTCTTCTGGGCCAACATGTCTGGTCATCCTATCTAGGGAAAGTATGGAGAAAGATTTAGGGGTAAGAAATGGAGAGGAAGATCAAGGGGCATTGAAAGAGAAAACTGAGATAATAAGATTTAATAAAGGTGGCAGGGCTTGGGATGTGGCTCCATGGTAGAGTGTTTGGCACATGCAAGGCCTTGAGTTTGATCCTTAGAACTATAAATAATAATAATAAAGATAATAATAATAATTAATTAATAAAGCAGAGCAAAGAGAGGGAAAATCTGAGGATCACAATAGTATGTTCATGAGGCTATTCCAAATACATTTATATTCAATAATATATTCAAAGTTAATAAAATTGTATTAATTTATCAAACTGTTTTTGTGAGTATTTTCTGGGAAATTTTCATGAATATTTTGTTAAAATGCTCTGTTTTGCTTGTGTATGTATATATAGACATAAATAGTTATTTTTTATGTTGTGACAGAAATTGAATATTAAGTGGTTTTTGAAGACAAAAAAAGTGACTAAAATTTTACAGAAATATTAAAAAGATGGTTTAACTATCTTATCCCATATGAATTGCTCTGATTCTTTTTTAGATTTAGCAAATAGAAGTATGCTAGCCTTCCACAAATTAGCTTTCAATGAATTTGTCCCTAGTGACTATATTTTCAGGGATTGGCCTGAAAAATTTTGAGTTCAGAAAAAGTTGTTGAACCTAATTTGTAATAGAAACTACAACTCATAAGAATTAAAGTTGGGATAGCTTTTACTTGTTGGTCATTTCTGTTATGAAATGCTTGGATTGCTGTACCTCTTTTTCCATTGGCTATTCCAGTGGAATTTTTACTTGGCAAGGGATTAACTAAAATATAAATTGGTGGAGGAGAGAATAAGGCAAAAAAAAAAAAAAAAAAAAAAAAAAAAAGGTAAGAAAAAGCTAAACTTGGGTTGGAATTCTCTACAAAGGCAGAATAATCAGGTCCTTAACACAAAGGTAGAGTTGTCTTTGGTGCTTCTGCATTTTGAATTTACCAGTTTTAAATATTCCTGGGGATGGAAATATTTTCTTAGCATAAAACACAGGTGCAGGTACTACACAGCCAAGGAAAAGCATTGGTAAACATTTGAACCTGCTTCCAATGGCATGGTCCAGAGCCAAACTTCCAATCTGCATCAGTGGCTTAAGTTTCTCACAATACTCAAATAGGGATGGCCTGTATTATGAAAGGACAATCTCAAAGTCACATGAAGAATCTTTGCAAAGATAATGAGAGCTAACATAACCTTCAAGGGAGTTAGCTGTGTTTGTTCAGCAGCAGAAGCTTTTAAGTGGAGAGTGTTCACTGGCTAAGTTTGTACTGGACAGTGATGTTTTACATTCCCGTCATCTCTCTTAGTCTCATTGGACTGGATTCTACAGTTTTTAAGAGGTAGTTGGCAGAATACTTCTCTGGCATAGAGGGGAGAACAAACTTTTCATCGTTTCAGGCTTTTCAAAGCTTCTATATTTATATCATTATGACAGTAAAAGCAACAGATTACTCAGTTGTTAGTAGACAGAAAAGTCCACTTTAGCTGAGAGTTCAGGATCCTTTTGGCATTAATGCCATGACAGTGCATTTTTCTCTCTCTCTCTCTCTCTTTTTTTTTTTTTTAACCTTCTTGTGCTTTCTCCCTGAATAGATCTACATGTTCTCTGAACATAGGTAATATTTCTCCTTCCTCTCAATGTACCATGGTCATGAAAGAAAGCATACATCTGTGCCCTCTCCCTTCTAAGGAAGAAAGGCACCTATGTCCTATTCCATTCCATTTTATGTTTCCTTGCTAGTTTCTGAATCTTTCTTTCTCCATTAGGACATATGTTCCCAAGAACTCCGTGATAAGAATCATCAGCAACATTCCTTCCTTCATGGGAATGCATTCTCATATCTTTAGCCTCTGTATGGAGACAAACTGAATTACAAACTCTCTTCTCCCAATCCTGGTGACATTTGTTGTTATTGTTGACAAATATTTTCAGAAATATTTTTAGAATTCCCTTGCCTTATATTTTCCCCTAGGTTCTGACTCATTTTGAACAGTTTTCCCTTTAGGGGATGTAGTACTATTTATATTGAGGGTGTAACTTCTCCAAATTTGGGTGGGGAGGTAGCAAAGATGGAAAGGCAGAATGCTATGGAAATCCACTAAAATGAAAGCATCTTCACATCAAAATTCTTTACAAAAGTGTTCAATTCTGATTTCATACTGTAGTACTTAAAGCACTGATATGTAAAGAGCTATGATCTGATGTGAGAATGACCAATTTTAGCTACACAGTTGGTTTCTGGGTGGGACTGATTCACTTTCAACAGCATGGAAACTTATGTCAATTCTGATTCACAACTATAAAGGGTGTGTCCAAATCCCATGCATGCCATCATGTGACCATTTATCAATCCAGATTAAAACTTAAACAGCCTTTCCATGTAGTGGTATGATCCAAACGAAACAAGCAGATTTATTTAAGGTACACAATAAAAGGAAAGAACGATAGTAATACTAGTGTGAATTGGGCTGAAACTCCTCAACAGATTAAGGTTGTAAATTGGAAAAAAAACTGCCCATTCTTGCTAGTACTTAAAATCTAGCGTGAGGTGTGGTGGAGGTCTACAGGAAATTATTTTTTAAGGGAAAACAAACAATTATTCTGGACATGTGGTAAGGCACAAGAATTCAAATTTGGCAAGCTCAATTGCATTAATTTTGCTTTGGGTGTAAAATATGTTAATTTGCCACTGTCTGGAAAAAATCATGGTGAGTCATTCACTGAACTACTTAGAATATATTCCTAAGTATCTATTGCTTTGGCCATTGCTTTTTCTCTTCATAAATCTACTTTTTAATAACTTGTAAGACAATATTAAAAATAATTTTAGCTTCTTCCACATGGAAGAAAATTTCACACAGAAATTTTGGAGTTGAATGAACAGTGGTTAAACAATTTTTTTTTTTTTTTTTTTTTTTTTTTTTGGTACTGGGGATTGAACTCAGGGGCACTTGACTACTGGGCCACATCCCAAGCCCTTTTTTGTATTTTATTAGAGACAGGGTCTCACTGAGTTACTAAGTGCCTCGCCATTGCTGAGGCTGGTTTTGAACTTTCGATCCTCCTGCCTCAGCCTCCCAAAGTGCTGGGATTACAGGCATGCACCACCGCGCCCAGCTGGTTAAACAATTTTTGTTCTGACATTATTTTGTATTTTCTGTTTGATCATAAGTTTTATGAAAAGGGACAGAATCATACTTAATTCTTTATGACAAGAAATCATTTTGTTTCGATTTGTTGTCAAATTGGAATCATTCTGTATCCATAAAATAAGTTCTCTTAATACCAAAAGATTTTACCTGCTCTTTCCAAATATTATTATTTGAGAATAATCTTGGGTAGCTTGCTGCATTTTGAAGTAGGAGATGATTGTGTTGAAAGCATAAAATATGAATCCAGGGGTTAAAAAAAGAATTTTGTTTTATGATCTCAAAATATCTCTGTAATTTGAAACATAACACCCCTAATACACAAATAACCCAACTTCAGCAGATGTCTCAAACCTTGTAACAAGAAGTTCCTTTGCTCAGTCTTGAAAATGGCAGTATCCAAGCTCCTCTTTTCTCAACCACACCTAATAAAATTAATGTGATTCCTAAATTAAGCAGTTTGAAAATACGACCCAAATTCTGCCTGGGTTTATAATCATTAAACAATTTATGTAAGCTGTTGAATAAAACAGATACGATGCTTTACTATTATGAAAGAAGTAACAAAAATAACAAAATTGCTTAGCTATCTCTATCTTAGAGAGAAAACACAGCTTTTCAAAATGTGGCCACCTTCCTACCTGTTTTCCACTCACAATGAACGTGGAATTATAAAAATTTGCACACATAAGGCTTGTCTCTTAAAATAGCACTAAATGTATGTGGAGTCTCCAAATTAAAGCTCCCCCCACTCCCACATCCCAACTCCAGGACATTATAACCACAAACGCCTTGAGATGTTGGCTGAATCATCCCCCTTTCCAAAATCGTCCATCTGTCTTTGAGAGTGGTTGTGATCTGAAGGCTTAAGTTCACTTACTCACTGAGCTCCCTGCCAGCTTAGTTGCACTTTGTAGGTGGAAAATTGTTGGTCTTTGTCCCTCCCAGCTTGCAACTAAAATGAAGCTGCCAAGAGATAAACACATTCTAAGTTTATCATGCTATTCTTGGCCTCAAACTACAAGGCATAAGGCAACTATTGCTCAAGGTACCGTGTTTACAAGTGTTCAGTCCTCTGCTGTTGCAGAGACCCAACAAGATGGAATTTCTTCCTGCCAGTCTATATTTTGTTTTTCAAAGCTTTCATATTTCTCAATTTCTTTTTAAAGGGGGGAGGAAGCAGTTTCTTTTAAAGCATCTTGTGGTTGGAAGCTTCATTAAAATTTTGATTATGGTGTTATTATGAGGTTTTTTTTCCCAGCTAGAAGTACCCCCAAATTCTTTAGGACACTAGACACTTCTTTCCATTGTTATCAGTAGTATTACAGTTATTATTATTTTACTTAAAAATGAACAAGATGTATCCTAATTTCCCTGTATTTAGGACTTTGTGATTTTTGTATTTACTACCTTCTCCATTTGTTCACTCTGTTGATGTTTTACTTAACATATTTATTATTATGAAACCCCATTTCTTTTTTAATTAATGTATTTTCCCTCTTAGATGGATATAGTAAATGAAATTTTCTAAGAGTTTGGTAATGCTCTCAAAACCCAAAAGAAAGAAAAATTTTTGAGAAAAAGAGTATTGAGTTAACTTTCTTCACAAATGTCTTCCTGGCTGCATTGGATAACAGGATGTATTGAGTTCATACATCTTAAATATAAAAGAGGAGTATAGCTATATCACATCCTATATTGGCACAGTATATTGACATGTATTATGTATGATGTTACACTGTTTAAATTATTAGAAATCACATTAAGAGAAATTATAATAAGATAGGGCTTTTTACCAACTCTAGAATATTTGGCAAAGATGTGATAATCAAGTTCAACTCTTGATTTACAAATAAGACTTAGAGTTCTCAGAGTTGTATAACTATATTCTATATCATGATTTCTTTGCATTTCATTAAAAGTAACATTTTCTTTGGAGTTCAGTGTAGTACTTGTATAGTTTTCTGATAGAATCAGGGATTTATTGTTTCTTGGACAGAGACATTGTTCTCTTTAATCCATTCTGAATTTTAAAAACATATTCTTACAAATATGTAGTCCTTCAATGATTTAATGCTAATGCAAATTAAATTTACAATATGGCAAATTAAAATAATATCACAAAAATTATTTTTTCTATTTTAAGTACTGTGAGTAGGGAAGGAAAATTCCCAAAAATGTACTGTGGGAGACTGAAAGGAAGACATATATTGCTAATCTTAAGCATTATCTAAGATCACTTAAAAAAGTCAAAATCATCACATCCTCACTAAAATGAGTTGAGAAAGCTTTAAAGACCTTGATATCTAATAGTCAGAATGATTACACAACCTTAAAATGGCTTTCTGAGGATGTACAGACAAGGCAATAAAGGAAAGTGAATGAATATTTTACTTGAAAATCATCTATATGCAATTGTTAGAATTAACCTTCAGTTTCCACATCTCAGTTAACTTGGCTTCTATAGCAAAACATCAAAAACTGGATGGCAAGTAAACAACAGAAATTAATATCTTTGGAGGCTGAAAAATCCAAAGTCAATATGCCAATAAATTCAGTATCTGGAGAAGACCCACCTTCTTGCTGTATCTGCATATGATGGAAGGATGAGCTTGCTCTTCAGGCCTCTTTTACAAGGGCACTGATCTCATTCATGGAACTCTGTCCTCAGTGACTTAATTTCTTCCTAAAGTCCTTATCCCCTAATATCATCATTTTAGGATTAGATTTTAACATATGAAACTTGGAGGAAAATAAATATCCAGTCCATTGCCATCACTAACAAAAAATGAAATAAAATGAATAGTATTTTCATTAATTCATGTAAAAATATTAATTACCTTTTCAGTACATAACTCAAAGTAGGTGGCACAATTTATGTTTATTCTGAAGACAATCTGGTTAGGGGCATTTGATGTATTTGCTTTATAGATCTCTTACTCTTGGTTTATTACTCTGATATGTTTTTCAATGTTTTATCTAACACAAAGTGGCTAATTTGTTGTAAACTTTGCTATCCTGCCATGAAACTTGTATTTACTTGTTAAAATATATAAAACTTCTCTTTTGAATTTCTGAGAAATGGCCTGGATTCTGAGGGAAGAAGAAACTGACTGGTTATTAGTGTCTAATGATTCAGTATCCTTTGGTTGAATAAATATAAATTTTCAACAACTGGTAGAAGACACTCAGCTAAAGCATTATTATGTTGGCAGAGGAAAGGGTGCAAAGTAGTTTAGTAGACAGATATCTAATATGTTAATGGTCATAGTGGAGAGACTCATGAATAGTACTTTTTAATCCTTTTCTCTGTACTTATTCATTTAATTGCTTATCTGTTTTTAACTAATTCTTGGTTCAAGCTCAAGTGAATAGGTCTAGGAACCATAGAAGCATTCAGGATTGCTAGTAAGAAATCAAATTTTTAAGTAGTAAGAACTCACAAAAAATGAAACAATGAAAAGAAAAACACAGCCTTTCTCTAAAAGATTAAGAATATTCCTTATTGGAAATGGTTTTGGAGAACAGTTCCTATTATTATTATTATGATGATGATGATGATGATGATGATGATGATGGTACTGGGGAATTGAACCAAGGGATGTTTTACCACTGAGCCATATCCCTAGCCCTTTTTATTTTTTGTTTTGAGACAGGGCCTCACTGAGTTGCTGAGGCTGACCTTGAACTCATGATCTCCTGCCTCAGCCTTTCAAACCATTGGGATTACAGGTGTGTGTCATAGCACCTAGCTGGTTTTGTATTTTTAAAAGACTTTTGTAATACCTATAAAGCCAGAATGTTCCCTTAATTTCTTTAATTTCATCCTTTGATTTCAATACAATTATTTTCCATTTTGTTTGGTGATACCCTTGAGGTACTATGTAAGAAGTTATGCTATGAATATCAGGCAGAACACAAAATGCTGTAGAGCCCCAAGCACAGAATCTTAAAAATCTCAGTTCTTAAACAAAAGTTTACTGTTCCCTCAGACTATATGTTCAACAGAGTAAGCCAAGAGATTTTAGATGAATTGAGAACATTACTTATCCTACTTTATCCAACAACTGGCTGATATAGGCTTTATCTCAACACATATCTTGATGATTGATGAGACAGGAAAAAGGAATAAGGCAAACTAGTCCTTGACTCTAAAAGCTCCTATGTGGAGGTGACATGCATTACTTCCTTTCAGATTTCTTTAGCCAAAGCAAGTCTCTTGATATTGCCTAAACCCAAGCATGGTAGAGAAATACTTATACCTTGTGTCTGAAGATGGGAGAGATTAAAAATTCTTGCAAAAATGACATGATTTGACTAACACAGGATATAATACTAAAAATTAAGGGCAGTTGTTTTTGTTAAAGCCATGAGAAGTGAAAAACATTTGATACAGAGTTTTATTTTCCTTCCTAATATAAATTTAATATTTGGGTACCATTCAGGAATTTGAGTATTATTAGGCCTTGCTTCCACCTAAGTCTTGTTATGTTATTCCTGCCAAAGTATGCTTAGATTTTGGGGGGAAATTTCAGTGTTTCTAACATTTTGCTCAGAAAGTCAACAGGGAACCACATGTCTCTGTGAACTATAGTAGGTACGTAGCAGCTGAATAAACTGGCTAGAGAAAATTTGGATGCTGTGCACAAGCACAACTGAAGTGAATAAAACATGATATATCACACAATAATATGTTCTTATATAAATTTACCCATAGAGAAACACTTTAACATATAGGTGCAGGCAAAGACTTCCTGAATAGGAACCATATAGCTCAGGAAATAAGAGACAGAATCAGTAAATAGGATGGTATCAAATTTGAAAGCTTCCGCACAGCAAAGGAAACAATTAACAGAGTGAAAAGACAACACAATGGGAGAAAGTCTTTGACAACTGCTCTTCCAACAAGAAATTGATATCAGAATATGCAGGAGCCCTGATTGGGGAGATGGCTGAGATTGCGGTTGGCCGTGGGCCATAGAGATATTTGGACATTGACGCCTTCCGTGGTCTCAACGCGACTTGGCCCAGGATCTCACGAGACTTGAGCCAAGATCAGATCGGGTTGGCGCCATTTTGTTTTGTGGGTTTTTTGGTGGTGCGTGTTAGAGTCGTTGTTAGAGCCAGAGAGAGAAGTTATCAGAATAAAAAGCCTGTTGGTTTCCAGTTTGCCTCTGAACTTCTTCCCGCGGCTTCATTGCTCCAAGAGGCAATCGCTTCAGGCAACAACAAGAATATATATAAAAAACACCAATAACTCAACATTAAAAAAATAAACAGGGAAATGAACTGAACAGACACTTCTTGAAAAAGTATGAATAACCAACAATTATATGAAAAAAAGTTCAACAAATATCTTAAGCTATCAGGGAGATGCAAACCAAAACTATCTCACTCCATTGAGGTTCTATCTCACTCCAGTTAGAATGGCAATCATCAGGAATGCAAATAACATTTGTATGGTGGCAAGGATGCAAGGATGCACTTATACTGTTAGTGAGAATGTAAATTGGTCCAGCCATTATGAAAATCCCTATGGAAGTTCCTATAAAAGCTAAAAGTAGAACTGCTGTATGACCCCACTATACTACTCCTTGGCATTTATCCAAAGAATTGTAGTCAGCATACTTTAGAGACATGTGCATACCCATGTTTATCACAGCACAATTCACAATAGTAAAGTTATAGAATGAACCTAGGTGTCTGTCAACAGATGAATGGATGAAGAAAATGTGGTATATATAAAAAACGGAGTTGATGTAAATATTTTATATCATTTTTATTGTATTTAAAAGTTTTGTTCACTTATAGCATTTAAATTAAATCTCTTCATGAATGTTAAAAAAAAGAAGAAGGAAATCATGCTTTTTGCTGGTAAGTGGATTGATCATTATGCTAAATGAAATAAGCCAAACTCAGAAAGTCAAGGTTGAATGTTTTCTCTTACACGTATGCTGAAACTAGGGTGAGAAAAGGAATTTTAAAAAGGAATCTCATGAAAATAGAAGGGAAAAAAGTAGAGTAGAGATAGAGGATCAAGGGAGAGAAAGGAAAGAAGGAAGGGAAAGGGGAAGAACTGGGGAATAAAATTAACCAAATTATAGTATATACTTGTATAAATATATCACAATAAATTCCATTTCCATGTATAATTAAAAGGTACCATTAAAATATGTAAATAACATAGAATAAATATAAGAAAATAAGAAGGAGGGGTACAAGGGAAGGAAAAGGGGAGCAAAAGGGGAACTACTCTGGAATTAATTGGGGAAATTATGTTAGGTGCATATATGAATATGTCACAATGAATCCTGCTATTACATGTAATTATGGTAAACTGATGAAAACAAAAATAAATAACTTTACTCATAGATATACAGCAAACATGGTTTTTGACATAAATGTGCTGACTACTTTGAAATCAAATTGAAATGGACAATAAATCCATTCATGTGGAGTATGTAATAACATTGTAGAGAATTTTGCTCCCTAAATCTAAACGTTATTCTGAAAACACAATAAAATCTTGTAAATAATTTCATTTAAATGCATAAATGCATTTTGTACATAAATATAAAATTTCAATCAACTAAAATATACCATTAAGGACTTTATAGAAATTTATTGCACCCTACACATTTTGGTGCCTTTTTTCGCTCTACTGCTCACCAGCAAAAGTAACATGATTATTGTCCCAAACTCTACATTTTACATTTTTAACTGACTATTATAAACAAAATAAACAAGAGATGACCTACATAATCTCCTTGAGGACAATGCAGACTTACATGAGCAATTATCATTACCTCTTTTTGCATACTATCATTTAATAATTTCCCCAACAACTGTCATTACTTAAAAGATACTGGTATAAAAGAAAAACTCATTCATTATTCTTACAAAAATTCATAAGAGTATTTTCAAGTAAAATAAATAGTGCTGGATCCGAGACTCTATATAAGGAGAGGGGGCAAGGACAACATATATTATCTAGGGAGAAACCGTGAGAGTGAGAATATGTGGGAAAGAGAAAGAGAAGTGACCAACAGGAGCAGACCTGTAGAAATTTCTTGGTCCTTGATGGCTTCCTTGTTCCACTTCCCTTTTTCTCCTACACAATTAAAAGATGCCAAAAATAGTGGTAGTCTCTTCATTCTAGCTAGCAAAATCTTGCTGTATGAAATACATTTGGATTAAAATTATTCTGACCATTTCATGTTCAGTAGGTCCAGTGATGTTCTATTTATGACTTCCTATCTAGTTGTCTAAATCTTCCTATGAAATAGGATTTTAAACCTTTGTTAAAGAAAACTGTGCAGCTATTTAAGAAATCACACAGAACTTAAGATTTCTGCATGGCTTGTGAAAATGTGGATTTTGTTTGTTACTAACCATTTATATTCTGATATTCTGAAAGACAAAATATTCCGAAAAAGTTTCCAGAGTGAGAATTGTAATTTGTGTGGTTACACAATTTGAAGTATAAGTTTCAAATTATAACTGCAGGCTGCTTTTCACGTATAAACAGTATGATAGGACAAAGCTGACAACACTGCCCTTTTTTTTTTTATTAATTCATGTTATATGCAGTATATATGCCTTGTGACTGAAGGGAAAGCTTTTAAAAAATGTACGGCATAGAGGTCCAATTTTTGGCTGGAGACTTAAGACTATATGTGAATGATGATGTAGCTCCCTTTTTTGCAGAACTAGATACTTTAATGCTTTTTTGAAACATAAGCAAAAGGAAATTACCTTTATATTTAAAACATGTAATTCAATTGAGGCATTGCAAAACTTTGATTTCATGAAAGAGGCATCATTAATAGCCACAAAGAAATGATTAATCTTAGAGAAGTTGAGTTGGGACAATATGAATAGAGCTTTAAGTACTTAATTCATATATAACCTCGTTTCATTAAGTCAATTGACAAATGGTGTTGTATTTCAGTTGTATGTATTGAACATTTTGTGACCTGGAAATTTGACACTGGCAGCCTTCAATATTTGATCCTAGAGTCTTATTTAAATTCAGTAGTTGGCAAAACAAATGTAGGGGGGCTGGGGTTGTGGCTCAGCGGTGAGCGCTCGCCTAGCATGTGCACGGCCCAGGTTCGATCCTCAGCTCCACGTAAACATAAATGCATTGCATTGTGTACAACTAAAGCAAATAAATAAATATATTTTTTGAAATTTTTTAAAAAATTAAAAACAAAACAAACAAACAAACAAAAAAAAATGTAGGCAAGTAGGAAGAACTCTGGATCAGGAGTTGGAAGGCCTGTTCAAGTTTTGTTTTGTTATGTTTCTTTTTACATAACCTGTTGCTGGAAGAATTTGCTGATGTGTTGTGGGTCTTAAATCCTTTCTCTGTGTAGAAGGAATCAAAACAAATTGATGTTCTAACTCACAGAAGCAGTATGAAACTTGACTCAAACAGCATACATAAAGTACATTGTAAACTATAATATACTGAGCAAATATAATTATCAATTTGAAGTATTTTACTTAAATTTTCCATTTGAAAATATACATTTATAGATATCATGTTAAATAAGACACTGACTCATTTTCAGAAGACATGGATGTCAGTACCATGTCTACATAGGTTCATGAGATGCTGAAGAAAAGACTGAACATAATGAATCTTAATTCCTTCTTATTTTCCTAAGGAAGAGGTTTTGACTTCCTCCCTCTTACTGTACTAAATTCTCTCATGAAGTGTTGGAATAAATTTACCCTTTCTTTGTAAACAACTACAAGAAATACAACAACATATATAAAATAAAAGCATTAAACAGAAATAGGTACAAAACAGTGACCTCCAAAAGACAAAGAAAAAAAGAGCTCTGTCAATTTGCACAGCATTCTTTTCAAGCCTTCGCTTGAGTACATATAAATACACGTACATGAGCAATCCATTCAATACTAGGGAAAGAATCAGGAAAGGAAAAGTCAAAACAACACTTGGTGATCAGAATAGGTAAGAATAGCTTGTGTTTCCACACCCCAGAATAGGAAAACCATCTTACACGTGGACATGACATTTGGTGGAAAATTTAGTATGGATAAGCACTGGGGTAAAATTAGTCCCAGACCGAGAACTTCCCTCAAACTAACAAAGCTTCAGTGCAAACTTTGAAAGGGTCAAATGATTTTCAAGTAAAATGCATTATAAGCAAAGCTCAAGAACATAATTCTATGTATGTATGTATGTATATGTATATGGAGAGATAGAGAAAATAGCCTCTCACAAAATAAAACAAAATAATGGTTGGCATGCAGAGAGTATAAACCAGGATGAGGAGAAAAATATGAACCAGAGGAAACACAATTAAACAAATGATAAAAAGAGTAGAAAATAATATTGAAATATTTATTGCTATTATGCCCATATGGTTAAGAAGTTACAGAATGGTATGACTTATTGCATAGACAGCCTAATTTCTAATTTGTGAATTCTATTAAAGATTTAATGTAGAAAAATATGAGATTTCTACCAGAAAATTGAACAAGGCAGAAAACTTCCCAGCTCATTCTATGAAAAATCTACAAAGCTAGATTATCTTCATTTCAAAAATAGGAAAATGGCATTGTAAGAAAAGTACAGGCTCACATCATTCATAAGCATTTTTGCAAAAATTCTTAGCTATTTTAGAAAGTCAAATCCAACAATATATGAAAAAGATATAACATTATGAAAAAGGCCTTCGATTAAAAATTTACAGCTAACAATATATGAAATGGTGAATGATTAAATGTTTATTATTATTATTATTCACCCCAGGAATAGGAATGATGAGGATGTTCATTCTTAATAGTTACATTCAACCTTTTACTGAGAATGCTAGGAAGCATACATAAAGACAATAAAAAGTATGATACAGGTTGGAAAAGATCTAAGGCTGCAAATGATAGGATAACATATAAACAAAAATATATAAAACAAAACTGTTGAAATTTTATATATTTAAGAGACCGTATGGAAAAATCAAATATATTTTTATAAATTATAAATGAATGTTTTTTTAAAAAGCATTATTATCTAAGATAACATAATAAAATAATTAAGGATAAATTTGACAAAATATTTAAAATACCTAGGCAATTAAAACTACAAAATATTGCTGAAATTTAATAAGAGCTAAATAAATGGAGAGATGTTCCATTTTATTGAATTAGAAGATTTAATATTATCGTGATGTTGATTTTTCCCAAATTGATCTAGAGATCTGGTGCAATTTTAATCAAGATCATTAGTAACAGACTGTTTTTAAGATTTTGGTAAACTTATTCTAAATTTATTTAATAATGCAAAGGACTTGGAAGAGTCAAAATGACTTTGGCTTTTCCAACTTTGAAATAAAAATGAAGTATTTATTCCTCCTGATTTCAATATCTGATATAAATCTCCAGTAACAGAGTGGCATTACCAAAGGAACAATGGAACATATAAGACAATCCAGAAACAAACCTACAAATATGTAGTCGTTTGTTTTTAAACAACATGCCAATGCAATTAAGTGGGTAAATGACAATCTTTTCAACAATTGATGTTAGAAGAATTTGATATCCATAATAAGGAAGAAAAGAAAGAAAGGAGAGAGAAAGGGAAATATGCACTTCAAACCACATACAAAAATTAATGGAAACGGGTCAAGGACTTAAATGAAAGAGTTAAAGTAGAAAAGTGCCCAGAGGACACCTTCTTAATTTAGGCCAAATATTACTAACATATAATAATAAAGTCACAATTCATAAAATTAAAAAGTTATGAATAGATTTAATCAAAATTGAAATCTTTAGGTTCTCGAAAGACAACCTTAAGAAAGCTAAAAGATAAGCTAGAATCATGAAAATATCTGCAAAACTCATATTTAATAAAATAATTGTATTCAGAACACATAATGAATCCTCAAAACTTAGTGATATGCAAAAAAACAAACAAACATAACTTAAAATGGGAAAATATTTAATTGCCAAAGAAATTATATGGATACTAAATAAGTACCTGAAAAAAATACTTCATGACATGGATCACCAGGAACTGAACAATAACTAGATATCTTAGCAGGAAGCTAGAATAGATGAACTCAGAGAATTCACAAAATCTACTGAGGATGAAGATACGGAACTACTTGAACTCTACTGGAATAAAAGATATTATAACCACTTTGAAAAACATTTTAAAATCTAAAAAGTAAAATGTACACCTACCATATGATTCAGCTGTTCCACTTATAAATAAATGATAGCAAATGTCTGGGTAAGTATTTGCACAGAAATATTCATAGCAGATTTTTTGTATATTGGGAAAAAAGCAGGCAAAAATACAGATGACCATCAACAAGTGACTAAAAAACTAAATTGTGATATATTATTTATAAATAGACTTCTATCCAGTAATCAAAAGTAATGTGACAGAATGGATAAATCTCAAAATAGTTATGCTGAGTGAAAGAGGCCAAACCAAAAAAGAAAAAAAGACTTACTTTATAATTTCATTTATAAAAAATTCTAGTAAATGCAACCTGATCTAAAGTGACAGAAAATAGATAAGTGGTTCTCTGAGGATGATAGGAAGTCATGTGAAGGTAAGGGAATGCAGGACCAGATTACATTGGGGCATAAGAACATTTGGGAGTAGTGTGCATGTCCATTATTTGTACTGTGATGATGATTTCATGAGTCACAGGTCCTCAAAATCTACATCAATGTGAGCCATTTCTCGTGCATCAATTATACCTAGGTAAAGCCTTAAAATCAAGAGTAACATATATGTACCAAAGCAATGAAGACCATGGATAACTTCTTTTGCATATGATCAGTAATAATAGCTTTACTTAGTCGAAATTATGTGTGTGTGTGTGTGTGTGTGTGTGTGTGTGTGTGTGTATTTTGTGTGTATGTGTGTGGTGCTGGGCATTGAACCCAGGGACTTGTGCATGCGAGGCAAGTACTCTACCAATTGAGCTATATCCCTAGCCCTGAAATTATATTTTTAAAAATAAAATCTACATAAGCTTTGACCATCAGATCTTTGAACATTTGTTAGTGAGACCTGAAACTAAAGCTGTACCTAAGAAATACATGAGTTGGAAATGTCATTATAATAACTATTTACACGAATTAAATAATCAATTTGACTTTGATAATCAATTCTCAGCTGGAAAGCTGGAAAGCACAAAACAATGATGTACATATGTTAATACTCCCTGATCATTGTGATCTTAATAACATTATTAGAAGAAAATTGTCATTAACCAATGTGATATCATAGGCTACCAGGATTTATGGCCACCCCTTCTTATTTTCTGTTCTAAAGAACAATTCTGTGGCTTCTCTTAAAGAAAGTGAAGTTTTTTTGTTTCTCCCTGAGGTTGTCATACCAACAACAATTATTTAGCTCTAATTGGTCTGTAGGAGGTCAGGATCAGCAGCCTAAAAACACACTTTAAGGACTTCAGATTTCAGCTCAGTGGTTAAATTATAGCAATCTCTCTCTTTATAGTAATATTTTGAAAATGCCTATTTTAGATTTCTTGCTTGCCCTGCTTTTTTCTCGATGAAATTTCAGTCCATTAATAAGGAATAAACTCAGCATGCTTTTGCCTTCGAAATGTGATTGTTTTACCTCTTCTTGAATTTATCCTGCTCCACTGCTTTTGGAACTAGAGGTGAAACAATGCTTTTACATTTTCAAAAGTATACCAACTAGTTTTCAGTATAATTTATTGTGTCTGACAAATGAAAACATTGAAAAAGTTGAAACCAACCTAAATCTGATTATTTTATAGCCATTTAAATTTCTATCTTCTTCCCTGCTTCTCCCCTTTTTCATACTGAAATTTTCTTTTTCCTATTCTGGATCTGCCTTTGTATGCTCATGCATAACCTATCAGAGCTAAGGGGTCATGGCCAGAGGTTTAGCAAGGATAATAAGTTAGGAATGTCACAAAATATGATTTGATAATACTGAGATCATCAATACTTGTCATTTGTTGGTTTAGACATCAGACTTCTTTTTAGTTTTTAATACTAGTTTGATTTTCACAATTATAATACAATTTATCAAACATATTATTTCATGAAAAAGGCTGAGTGAAAATTTGTAATAATGGCATATTCTGTGTTTGTGTATGTGTGTGTGTGACAGAGAGAGAGAGAGAGAGAGAGAGAGAGAGAGTGTGTGTGTGTGTGTGTGTGTGTGCGCGTGCTCAGGTGAGTGGGCTTATATCCATGTCTTCAACAAACTACTTGTCTCTTATCTGGCTTTGGTTTGATCTGATATTCTTTTATTTTTCTCTGTCCCTTGACTGTGACAATGTACCATTTGCGTAAATTTATCTTCCTAGTTGTAATTTAATGCCATCATTTATTTCTTCTAGAGTATTTAACTAGATAGCCATAGTCCCAGTAAGATAGTCTTTAATTATGTCAAAACCTTGGGAAAATATTGAATGGTAACAAATCAAATAACAAAGAGAAGTTTTTACAAACTTTTATCCAGCTTTTCACTTGAATCTGTGATTACTACTCAGTTCTAGAAAAAGAAGTTATTGTTAATTTTACTCAGAAGTTCTGAGAGACATAGTTTTATAGAGGCATAACTAGACATTTTTGGACCATTAAACTTTAAAAAAGTGTTAAGATTTGTTGTAGTTTATCATTGCTAATAATTGTACACAATAGATCTATAACTTAACAGTCAATTTCATGTTCCAACCCTGATTTTGTTGCTTTTTAGCTAGTTAACTGGCATTTTTAAATCTAAGACTCTTCACCTATAAAGTATCATGATAAATTTCTAGTTCCAAGTGTGAATGTGAAGGTTAAATGGTATTATGCGCATTAGATACTAAACATGAAGAGAGCACTCAATAAATAAACAGTAACGACAGAATGTAGGCAAAGTAAATTAATTGAGATGACTTGAAAAGAGATTGAATCCTATGATTATGATAATGACTAGAAATTTTTAAATACTAAAAAGTGAGTATGAGTCCATTTTATTTTCCTAAGCAACAAAATACTTTAAAGATAAAACTTCTATTTTGCTACCAGAAATTATGTGCTATGTTGTATTTATTTGTCCAAGCCTCCTCTATTTTACATATTTTTGCATGTTGAAGTTAGTTCACACTCACAAAAACATTTAAATTGATTAAGCACTAGATAATTTAAGAAAATACAATCAAAATTTGGTTTAAAAAGAAGGAGACATAGCCGGGCGCAGTGGCGCATGCCTGTAATCCCAGCACTTTGGGAGGCTGAGGCAGGAGGATCGTGAGTTCAAAGCCAGCCTCAGCAATGGCGAGGCACTTAGCAACTCAGTGAGACCCTGTCTCTAAATAGAATACAAAAAAGATGTGACCCAGTGGTCAAGTGCCCCTGAGTTCAATCCCCGGTACCACAAAAAGAAAAAAAAAAAAAAAAAAAAAAAAGGAGACATAAGACCACTGTTACTGGAGCTCAAGAGAAACACATGTTTTTCCCAAGAAGTCTCAAAATGATTAATAGAGTTTGCATTGCTATTACTAAAGTGTACATTTGAGGGAAAATGTTAAAGTAAATTGCATAACCCTAAAATCATTTAAGATGTGAAATGTAGAAAAAGTGTTGGTGTTTGGAGCTCATACACTGGAAAATGGGAGCAAGTCAAAACACTGGCACTAACACTCTGCTCTTGTTAAGAAAATGCCAAGGGATCTTTTCACAAGAGTAGCTCACAGATTGCAGCACAGTTACCTTAGCTGGCTCCTGATGTGCAGTATCACACCACATTTAAATTTCCATCTGTGGTGTCTGGAACTATTGTTCTCACTGTGAACTTTTTTCTCCCAAAGTAAATCTACAGAATCTGAAAGACCATCTTCCTGTAGTGGAACAACCAAGTAGACTTAAAGAAGTTATGAACTTTAGCATCTTTCTATCAACAATGGAATAATTTTATGTTTCAAAACAAGCAAATTGGTATTCAAATTATGCATAGAAAATGCTAAATTTTAATCTGTATGCAATCAGTTGTTTTTCTTGGGATGACTTCTGTACTCCATTGCTAGACTGTGCCTCTATGAGGAAAAATAACAAGATATGGCCTGATCCACTCCTTGTGATACCTGGTGATCCTTATCCTTAGAGTTAACCCATTGAAGATGATGGTTATAAAAAATAACTGATTTGCTAAGGGTAACTAACATACTGTTCTTAATACAATTTAATAGTCTAGGCAGTGTCCCCTTGTGTATTAGCTAAGTTATGATGCCAAAATTTCACACACACACACACACACACACACACACACACACATGTATACCTTAAAACCATTTTTCTATTTTTGAACCCACACACATACATATGTAATACTTTGAATATATGCAAACATTAAATTTATTATCTAATATACATTCAACAGATATACAATATATAATCTTCATATTTTCTCTAAACAAGTTAACATAAAGAACAAAATATATAACAGAGTCAGACTTCAATAAATGTTGATTAAATAATATTATTATAAGTTTGCTTTTTAAATGCATTTCTACTCAGTATTTGAATGTCAACACTATTCTTAATCTAAGTCAGTATTTATGGAGAGTTGCTGCTTTTAGAAGTTGCATGATCTGCAAAGACCTTGAAATGATCAGCCCAAGAAGCAACATTAAAGCAAATTCTACCTCTTTGCTCAGCAGTCCTGTTGCTAAGCAACTAACTGTTTATTCTCTCCTTTTGGGTCAGGACTGGGGGTAATGAGCTGATGTTGTATGCCAGAGAAAGGAGTTAGTGGCTGACAATGAACTTTAAACTTTTGGGCTTTGTGTTGTTTTCCCATTTGGTAACCTCTGGCTAATTCTGAGGATGCTAATCTGCTTTTTCAGGGTTGTTTCTTTCAGATCATTAAGTTAACAATTATATATAGGAGCCTTTGCAAAGTGTCTACATCCTGAAATAAACATAGTCCAAATAATATGACAAAGCAATTGGACCTCAAGACAAATATTTCAAACCTTCCTAATAAAAGTAGCATAGAAACCTCTACTTTGCCACAGAAAGTGAGACTTTTTTTTTTTCCATTTTGTTTTCTGGTTTCTTTAAGAAAAGAATGGCAAAAGTGATTGACAAGGCATTACATACATTTCCAAAGCCAATTCTTATGACATAATATAGTTCTACAAATAAAAATGTCTATAAAGATGCATAAGTTATTTCTGTAGGAATAGAAGGGATGAGTTACATGCCATTCCATTTTGATGAACTTGAATCCAGTTTCTAATCAACAAGATTGCCCTATACAATAAACTACTGATTGTGCCTGCTGGCGTTAACAGTAATAGGACAAGATGTGTGGAACAATTTTCTCCATTCAGCTATTCATTTTCCTACTGCTTCCAAGGAGTCTTTACATCCTGTGATCCTTCTCAAAGTTAGCCTGATCAATTGTGCTAAATGTGCCCAGTAGAGCCGTTGAATACATGGACAACTCTTGTTGATTGCTAAGTAGTGTCAGTTTGGCCTCAGTTCCTCATTTCTATCAGAGTTCTCAAAATATGAATTTTGTTTCAGGGTGGTTTTTACACCCCTTTAAGATAATGCACTCTACTCAAAACCCACTTAGTTTTATGCACACCACTAAATATAAGAAATAAGTGTACAGAAGCTGATATCCTCCGGCCATATTATCTCTATCAGTTTAGTCTCTTTGAACTCTGCAAATTCATTTTTTTCCTGCCAGTGCTAACTAGAGACCATATGATGTGTTATATTCAGTTGGAATAAAAACCTTTATAAGAACAGTAATAGGATAGAAAACATCAACAAAACCTCTACTTTTTCAGTCTTCGTAGTCTCTAGCTCTGACATTTGGACTTGAAATTTAAAGAGAATCTATTAAGCTGCAGTGAGAATTGTTTATCAACTCCAAAAGGCTTTCATTTGGAGAAATCCAAGTTCCCATTTTCATAGCAAGTTTATAACTCAACATAAATGTCAAGGCATAAAGAACACTGAAACACAGCATGGGTATTTATTTGAAAAAAATCACTTGATAAATTTCACAATGTGCTGTTTTGTTTATTTTTAAAGAACCTGTCAAACCATATTGTTGGATTAACTAAATACTATAGTTTTCCTGTAGTAGAGATTGCTATGTATGCCACAGTTATAATATGCCTTTCTTCCCGCTTTCATTGTGTGTGGTAGTGGATGCTTTCGTGGCTACTCTTTGTGCATTCTTACTGATGTGCTGTTGAGAATACAGTGAGGAGGTATGCCTCATACCTGCATTTATTATTCACTAACTATTTTGACAACTCAGTTATGTCTCATTGAAACGACCCATCCTTCCAAAATATCACTTCCATGATACAAACTAGAGTGTTGGCCAGACGCTACCTATATTTCTAGTCACTTATGATGCCAATTGCAGAGACATAACTAAAGATTATTAACTATGTGATATGGAGCTAAAAATTAGTTTTCCTTCAAACATTCTGCTAAAACTGAGAATTGGAGTAGGTTTTCCTTCTCATTTTTTTCTCTAACCTTTTTTTGTATACTAGTAATAGTAAAAAAAAAAAAAAAAAAAAAAAAGAGAGAGAGAGAGAGAGAGAGAGAGATTGTTAAATCTTGGTCTATGTAAAGTCTGTGCTAAAAGCTCTATATGTGTAATTACATTTCATCCTCAAGATAGCCTTTTAAAGTAAGATTAAATAAAATTCCAACTTTATTGATAAGAAACATACATCCCAGGGAAGTTGTGTGGTTAGTCATAGTGGAACAGGGCATTATCATTATGCACCATATTTGGCTAACTGCTAGGCTATACAGCATAGAAAGAGGCATCAACACTAGATAGCTTATTTATTAAAAAATTTTCTTTTAGATATTTTTGGTGTTGATTATGGCCAATGTTAATCTTAGTTTCCAAGATTATATAAACTTACATTTTAATATTAATTAAAGAGCCAAACAAAGAAGCCTTAGTAGCCATGGACTATTACAACTTGGAGGATATTTTGCTAGCATTCAGTCCTACTGTACATTATATGAGAAAGGAATCTGAGTTCTGCAAGAAAAGTTATTTTTTTTAACTCACATACTACTTAGAATCAGAGCCAGAATGTTAATTAATTGTGTTTCTTTCATAGCTATAAAATAAGACAATTTCCAGTTTTTATGAGAGATGCTATTCTTTGGCACCAAGAGAGCAATAACCACTTAAGCCATGAAATGGGAGAAAAATTTTAGTAGATATTTTCTACCTGAGTGCCTATGTTCAGCCAATGTTCATTCCATATAAACTAGGGCAGAATGTTCACATGCATACATATATGGGTATTTAATTAAATTCCAACTATTTCCAAAAACATTTTGAAGCAGTTATATCACAGTTGTGGGTATAGGAGAAAATATTTCCTTGTGGCAAAAGTCTAAATAACTTGTTGTTAGTTAAAGGATTATATTGATGAGCAATGATGTTCTTCTTAGATTGACATCCTAGGTGTGTTCTTTGATTTCATGGAAAGATACCAAGAAAGGAATCTCAATAAGGCATTTTGAAGATATTCTGAGAAAATGTATGTATGTATATGAAGTCAATAAATTTCATGTCCTGTGGGCAAATTTTTTTACCACACTCAACTGCTTCAGACTTATATGCACCAGGCCAATTCTATATTCAACAGTTTAAGCAAATAATATTTAAGAAAAGAAGTTCTTGAGAGATTTACCAGTGTAGAAAGGAGTAGCAGATACCATCAAACAAAAAGTTAAATTTCTTTGAGCTCTGTACAAAGAGAGAAGAGAACAATGACAAATGTTGTCATCATTGTCATAGGACTTTCCAACAATCTTCATACCAGGGAATAAAAAAACGTTTAAAAGTGTTCCATTTATTCCTAAGATTCCCATGGAATCAGGGTACATAACTACAAAAGAGCTCCTAATCTAGACTTTCATCAACCAACATTTTTTTTCTCCTGGCATAACAGAAGAATTTATATTTTTGTGGCAATTACTTTGAAAACTTCTGAGAAATAGTTTTGTTTCTACTAGCATATTTTTATGTTTTTTTAGGTTATTGAATGCCAACTTGATCCTAGAAATTAATGTTATTTTCCCAATGAGCAGGCATCGTGAGATTTTTCTTCTAGGATGTTCACCTCCTGGAAAATTTTTCTCCCATTAAGTGGTTATTGCTATCTTGGTGCCAAAGAATAGCATCTCTCAAACCAGATACTCAGCAAATAGTTGTATAATTCAAGAGTTTCATTTTGTTTTTTTCCTTTTAAGTCCATGTTGGAGTCTTTCATCTGGTCAACTGTTTGCTTCATTTTGAGCAAAGAAGCATCAGTTATTTTGACCTCACCAACAAATTATATATATCACTCATTATGCATTTAATCTTTGCAGGAGCTCCCTATGCATATTAGTAGAAGTTGACCTTCATTATAATCCTTGGTTTAATATTCTTGACTATCAAATCATTACCATCAGAGCGGTCACAACATTATTTATAGATATAGACTAGAGGGTGGTGTTTTATCTGGACACTAGACTTACCAACCCATTTGTTTTGAGGAAGAATGGGAATTTTTTTCCAGGAACTGTTCCCCATGTTTAATGTTACACAATTCTCAGCACATATGCCCCATTAACAAAATAGATAAACCCCAGGGAATGGAAACAGAGACTGAGTAACTTGATGGCCTTGCTATCTGGTTTCTTCAACACATTCCTGTAGGTGTTTGGTTTTCTGAGCTCCACATGCATAGTGTCACTTGAAAACCGAAACTGATCATTGGTGAGATCCATCCAGTTCCCTTCTAATTACAAGGAATTAGAAATCATGTGAGACAAATAGCAAATCTAGGTAAACTTCTTAAGCTCAATTCAGTTTTTACACCCTCTGAAACATATATACATACTCCCATGACATACCAGAGAACAGAATTAGTGACAGTGGAGGGAAATTTTCCTCTGAAAGAGCATATTTATTTCTCTGTGTCTTGTTTCCTCTGTTTTTTATTTAGTTTTTTTTTCTTAAGCATTTCCTATATAGTGTGATTTAACATTCCTGATTTAGAAAATACCTTGCATGGGATAATCAAAATGTTGTTATACTCCCCTGCATAAAAATTTTTATTTTAATGATAGGTGTGGATTTATTTTAATCCATTTGGTGCCTAGCTATTGCTTTCATTTTTGTTTTTTCTCAATTTACCCATCTGATTTTCATAGTCTTTGCTCAAATAATGAATTCTATTATGGTTTATTATGACAAATGTTCTAAATTTTCTTTGACTTTACCTGGGCATGTGAATAAATACATAAAGGGAGAAAAAAAATCTTAAAATTATTTCTCTTAAATTTCCTTCTAAATTTCTCCCTACTCTGGCCAGTGCAAATGTCCTTTTAATGCAAATAAGTCTTCATCTGCTGTTACCGATTTTTCAGACCTACTATCTTTCTTATTCTTTCTTCCTGTCTTATTTGGAAAAACTTCTGGAATCATGATCTCTTCATATAAATTTTAAACACACAGTTTCATATGATTGGTTTAAAAGTTGAATTGACTATTTCCTATTACTGTTACACCCTGTCCGATAGAGCCAAAATACCTATTGAAGCTAGGCACACACTTTACTTCTAATGTTCTTTAGCATTTGTTTCTGCTGTTTCCATGTTCTCCTTTCTTCAGTGATATGATAACATTGCAATAATACTCAAATGCTGACACAACAGAAAACCTTGCCAGTTTGGCTCCCAACCTTGGCAAGCTTTTTATTATAGTTGCAACCCAGATTACTCCTTGAGTTACACGAAACTTTCAGAGCTTCTCCACAGCATGTCTTATACAGGAGACTAAAGAGAAAAAGTAAGAGAGATGCTAATTTTAGACAGAGAATAGTAAATAGGACAACAAATAAAAGCTCTGTTTTGGCACATTGGAACTTTCTTTTTTCCCCTTTTAAATGTGTGATTCCTTTTCCCAAATGTTGCACTAGATTTATTTTTAAAGGTGTCATCTATTTCCATTCCAGTGCTATGTCATCTATAATTTAAATTTATGAGATAAATCTTGAGGTTCACCAGTGAAGCAGCTGGAGAATTCTAGCCATTTTGCCATTGAAAATGCAGATTTGCTGAAGGTTTTTTTTGTGTCTGACAAGCCCCATTGAAAACACCTCATTCTCTTTCCTGACAAGCATCCATCAACATGTAATATTTATTCCTCTGTTTTAGTTTCACTACAAATAATTGGCGGTCCCTCAGCAAGGAGACAGTTTCCTGCTGAGGCAGCACCACCTGTACTGCTTCACCGAACTGAGAACAAATGCTCTGAAAAGAGTTTTCCTAGAACCGAAGGATAAAATGAATGAGCCATATTTATTACAATGAGGAAAACCCAAGTTTGCTCCTTTAGTTGTGTCATTATTGTTAGTTCTCCAGTCTTCCTTCTATCACCATCAGAATAGCAATGGTGGGTGCATGAATAATGTCATTTGCTGCTGAAGACAAAAAAAATCTTGTTGACTTGTCTTCTGCCACATTGAACATTGATCCACCCCATCCCTTCCCCCCTCAGCCTTTTACTTCATCATTACTGTCTTCTCCAGACTCGATCTATGTTTGAGAGGACTGTAGTCAAAATACCCTCCAGTGATATGGCATTATAATATCTTTTTCTCTTATTGGGCTTTGTTTATTCCTATTGTTAACTCCCAGCAAAGAAGGAAATTTTACAACCAACTGTAGCCATTGCAACAGCAAAATAGGTGAGCCATGGCCATCTTACAACTGTCATGATATCCAGGGTTCTTGTGATCCCAGAGGTATATTCTTTTTGTTAGGAAAGGAGATGTTAACTGCTGTAAATGCTCAGGATTTGAAATGTTTTAAAAATGGGGTTGTGGCTCAGTGGTGGAGTGCTTGCCTAGCATGTTTGAGACACTGGGTCCAATCCTCAGCATCACATAAAAAAAATAAATAAAATAAAGATATTGTGTCCATCTACAACTAAAAAAAAATCCAAAAAGATACAAAAAGGAAAAGATGACATGCAAACACAAAAATAAACAAGTTGATACTGACCATTTTTTTTTTATTTTTTTTATTTTTATAATTTTTAATATGTACAACTCATAGTGCATATATTTAGTATCTTTTTACATACAACTGTTTGTATACAAAGTATATTCATACAATTTAGTGACCATTTTTAATAAGGGACAAATTATGAGACCATGTTAGATTTACTTTAATTTCTGTGGAGAATTTTCAAAAGTTATGCAGCAAAGTTATTCTGCAGTATGTCTTGTGCTTCATCACCACAGTCAAATACTAGTTGTTTTGTCCCAATTTTCACGAAAACAATTAAATTGACATTTAGAATTTTCCCCATTTTCAGTGTTAATCTCACAATCATTGATTTACTATTTCGTATCAAGTATTACTCATAGCCTAGTGAAAAGAATGAATAAATAATCTGGAGAAATGTATTACAGTACAAACACACCAATGCCTGCCATAGATACTACTTTTAGGAATAGAGAACAGTGCTCTCAGTTGTTACTTTGCACTCTAATGCATTTAATCTAAATTAAACATTAATAAGCAGAATAAAATTTTAAACATCACATGCTAACATATATGCTGATTTCTACAAAAGAAATGGAACTAGTTGATACTTTCTGGACTTTCCCAAGGAACACCATGATTTCTAAGAGTTGTGCTGTCAGGAAGTCTGAGACATATCATCCAAAATGCTTCAACACTTAATAATTTTTCAACCTAAGGAAAATAACTTGATCAAATGGAAAAGATTTAGTAAAAACCTGAGTTTACATATTTTGTTCATCATTTTATGGGCAAGTGCTTTTCCCTCCCTGTATCTAGATAATGTGATTGCAATAAACATTTGCTGACTATCTTTGTGGTCACATGACAAACTAATAATCAAACAGATTAGATTCCTAAGTGATAAGAATTTTTAAAGTATCTATTGGACATTCAAAGGGTACCAAATACAAGGGGTTAGAGGTAAGTCAAAAAGACCCCGTGTTTGATCTTTCTTCAATTAAATTATAACCTAATTAAGAGACATAATGACCTGTAAATAATTTACAGACCAGTTCAAATATAGTAAAGCTATGTGATTCAGGAAAGGAAAAATACTAGTTTAGGGATCATATTAGAAAGGTGTGCTGAATCACTACCTGTGTCACCATTGATGAATTCTTCCTCTGGACTAGTCTTGGAATGAGGAGCCAGCAGTTTTCTGCTGGTTTATAATCTACATGAATGTTGACATTTAATTTGCTATCTTTTCTTCTGAGCCTGAAATGCTTCCTCCACCACATACACCAAATACTACTCACCTCTATGTATTTTATGAGGATTAAATGTTGACCAACTGCTTGGTAAACTGTAAATTGTTATAAACTTGTCATATATATTTATGATCAATTCTCTGAGGCAAAGCAGGTAGGGAAAAATCTACTTGAGGATTAATACATCATAATGATAATTGTAGTAACTAATATTGATTGGGGATTTTTTGTTCAATGTGTATGTTTTACTTAAATACTTATAATACCTTTGAGTCATATGTGTACATATATGACCTAGAAAGAACAATGCAAATACTTAAAAAGTTTTAAAATATATGTGTACACATTCATCCATGCTAAATAAGATGTGCAGAAGATGAAACTTAGGGATTCTGCATAAGAAGAGATGGATATCAACAGTGGAAGATCAAGAATGACTTTCTGGGAGAGTTTGGATGTAATTTAGACTTTTAAAAATGAAAAAAAAAGGAGATTTTGATAAGAGAAGAAGGAAGAGAGCATTCTAATACAAGGGAACAGATGAATATGTTATCTGGGGAAGGAAATCTCTTTTGTGACCTATGAAATATTCCTGTGACCCTGATGTGATTTATATTAAAAATGACTTTCAGTTTTTAAGCTGCAATGGGACCATGTAGTCAATAATTTGCTTCTAAGCATCATCATTGATCCCTTGCATAAAACCAGAGCTGGTTTAAAATGGAAAAGGAAAAGTAGAAGGTCAATGACAATCACCTCCCAAGGTTTAAAAGTAAAGAATTTGGTGGCTTCAAATGCAAGTGTTGTAATAGATACTGTAATGGAAAGCAAAGAGACTTTAAAATGGTCATGAAAACCCCTTGATTCTTTTGAAAAGAACAGAGGTGGCTTTAGGATCTTTCAAGTTATTTGTGGTTAGTGGAATTAGCCCCAATTTTATAGATGAGCAAACTCTTGTCCCAGATCATCATATTGCTAATAAGGGGTGGCTTGGGGATTGAAATATTACTAATTTGTCTATAAAACTCAGGTACTTAGAGACACTCTCCATATATTTTCTCCTTAAATTCTCTTAATACGTTTGTGTGGCATGTATTCATATTCCTATTTTTTTCCTGGATATTTCCAAATTGAGGCTGAATTCTTTTGATTCACTCCAATAATGCAAAATTTCATATCCTCAAGACAGATACTTCTGCTTCTCCATGTCAGCAGCTTCAGAATCTCAGAATCTGAGCAGTTCAGTGTCACCTTTAAGCAGCTCAACAGTCCTTCATTCTGATGTGTGTTATTAATCTCTCTGGCTGAAGCCATAGGTCACATCCACCCAACTTACATTGGAGAGACCTCAAGCGCAGCAAATATTAAGGGAAATAACCAGACTTCTCTGAACTCTTTAATTTGTTCAATAATTTAAAGAATATCATTAAAAGATATGTGCAGTCAAATTTCCTTCTTCAAATCATAGAAGCAGGCAGGGGCTCTGTAATTCCACACCTGCTTCTGGCCAGCCATGGCCTCTCAGGCTTTAGAAAAATGACTCAACTTTTCTCAGGCCTATTTTGGATGCCTGCAGCACAAACCTTCTGAATGAAATATATCTTGTGGTTGATATCCTGCTTCAAATCTACATGGTGCCTCAAACAGCAGGGTGTCTAGAAATACTAGTCTCTGCTACTAGAGCAGAAATTTTAAAGAGCCATGCAAATTGGATCCACCCGGTCCTTAACTTGGGCCAATTCTTCCACAGTATGTGCAGACACATTCTTAGTTGACTTGACTGCATAATAGAGATAATTATAAGCACTTACTTATCTCACAGGGGTCTACTGAAGATTAATTAGTTAATGTTGGCAGACCAAAGGTGCAATATATGTGCTAAGTATTATTATTATTACTGTGCCACTTATCTTTAAAGAATGTTATTTCTAAAGTCATAGTGCCTATGTGCCATCTGCTCACAGCAGCCTTTACCATCTCCCTACTCAGAGACTGAATCCGGTATCTGAATAAATAGATGTGCTCAAAAAAAAAAAAAAAAAAAATCTATCACACCTCCATCTGTGCTTATGGAATATGAATTCAGACATAGGCAGAAATGCAAATCAATCACAAGTGGAGAGGCTTCTCCAGTGCCCAGAGTCACATTTAGAGATGTTGCTCTAATATTCTTGCTTTTCATTTTAGAATCCGCTAACTCACGACGTGATGCTTCCGTGAACTTGATTTTCTTCTGCCTCTAAAATAGGGTGTCACATTAGAGCCCTGAACTGTCTTCTCTTTTGTTCCTAGGAAGTTGAAAGAAAAAAATGTCCCTAGAACACGTTCACCAGTGATCTTTTTCTGAAATTAGCTCCATGATTTTAATGCTTTAGATATTAGTATAATTATGAGAAGCTAATGAGTTTTTAAAGGTTTCTATATGAAATCAAGATTTTAAAACTTCCCTCCTGCCAGAATTATAACTAGGTTACAGACAACATGACATGATCTATGACCCATTTTTACTAATGACTCAAGAACTAAGATACAGCTCCTTATGAATGAGCTCTCCTTCCCCAATGTGACAGGGCACAGCAACAATGAATGCTCTGAAAATAAGAAAGATTGAAACTGTGAACTAGATTTATCCAAGTGTTTCACAGATGCCACTACAGTAATATACGTACTATTCCTTTCTCTTAAAAATAGTTATTGCTATCACAATTATCATAGATATTTAATAATCTTCCACAGTAGGTGGCTCAATAGAATTATTTCTCCCCCTCCATCATCTTACTATGTCTTCTTCAAGACAATTATAAAAAGCAAATTTATCTTCCTTCTGAAACTCACCTCGCTTGATTCACATACTCATGATTATTTCAGTAATATTTTTTTCTTTTATTTAATTTATTTACAGATTTCCTATGTGATTCTAGGGTATGCTAAGATGTCTTTTGTGGTAGCTATGGAATTAATCAAGTAGGTAATAAACTTCGGTTCATTAAAGTTGCTGTGATCAGATTATATGCATAATCTGATCTCATGGAAGATGCAAGTAATATTTGAATTGAATTCATCTAATGTAAATTATGCATCTACTTTATGAATCGGTTAGTTTTTAGAGATATAAGGAAATAAAATATTATTTCTGGCCTCATCTCAAGAAGATCAATCTGTAACTAACTAGATTAAAATGATAAGTTCCAAGCTAGGCAATCTGAACAAGTCTTGAGAGAGTTCAGAGGAGGCAATGATTCATTCTGCTGAGCTCAGGAAAGAGTTACAGAAGATGTAGATAGATAATATTTGAATTTGGAAGTGAAGGTGAAAAGAGACATATGGGGCAAAAAAGAGGTACAAGGAACGCTTGGCTATCCTGACTCTACCCTTTCAGACAAACAGATGCTCCCTTTAACTATGCTGCCTTCTCAAAAATTAGCCTTGGACACCTATCACTTAAAAAATTTTTTTTTTTTCGTAGAAGCTTGAATTTCATTGCTCTCTGCAATCTTCCTACCCTTGACTTTGTATTCTATAGTTTTTCTCCATATTTGAAAACAGATGTATCTTTCTTAACTTTGAAGTTCCAAATGGACATGTACTATTTTACCCTATTTTTTTGAAGCTTCAGGCCCATCTGATGTACCTAGAAAGTTTACTTTGTCTATCTAGGGAAAACTTGACTATGTCCAGGCAGAGGAAATTATGGGGAAAAGACATAAGACTGCAAAGAGCAGAACATGTGTGACAAAAGATAAGCCATCTGGTTGGGCCCAAACTCTCTGTTCCCTCTTGTATCAGGGCATTTCATAGAATGATCTAACCAGCCTCACAATAGCACTGATACTGTGAAATACCAAAAGTAATCCTACACCATCAGTGCTTAGCCCTTCCCTTAGAGAAGCTAATTATAGATGAGGCATGCACACAAATAAGCTTCGCTCCCTAAACAACCATGACATCATTTCTTCTTAGAGAAGATGGTCTAATCTGTCATTCTTTGAAGCTCTATTCTCCACATTTAGGGGTATGAGTCTCTCAATGTATAGCTCTTTAAAAACATTTGGGAAAATTAAATATTTTATGAACTTCCTGTTTACTAATTTGTAATCATAGAGTGAACACAAAGGTAGTCAGTGGCTTGAATCTTGGGCACTTTAGAGCTTGGTTGCCTTTGCCAACCCATTCTGTTAGTGATATGATAATGTCCCATAAGATGGAGATTTGAGGTTTCAGCTAGATTAGCTGATCTTTAATGGTACTGACATTATTGGATAGCTTAAGAGTCTGAAACCCTTGTGCCCCTCAGGAAAAAGGATGTGATGGAGTGGAGCTGGCTCAGAAGGCTTGCGGCATGACAACTTATGCAATGACTCCTCTGTAGACTAAAAAAGGGAGTCTGGACTCAGGGCTGTAAATTTGGCACTGTCCATAAGTTCTAAATTGACTTTAAAATGAATGAGGTAATGGAATACTCAGACAGAAGGCTCATCCATTATAGAAATACACCTCAAATTGGTCCTTCTTTTGGTAAAGGCTAAGGAGTACTTCTAGTTAAAACTTGGCAAGTTATTTGCTTACCAGGTCTTGCTGGGATTTGAATTAACTGTCACAGTGATAAAATTTTCCTAGAAACTAAATGAAAAAGCCAACATAAACAAATGTCATGGAAAGCCTTCAAATTTTTCAGAATTAACTGTTTGATCTAGTTAGCACCTCTAGTTCTGTTGGTATAGTCCATTTAAAACAACTTTCTATAAGGGGATAAAGAGTGAAATTGAAGCAAATTACACATATGGCATGGCTCTATCTATTTATGTAATGGAAGAAGAGGCAGAAAACAGAGAGAGAAGAAAATTGGAGGAAAAGAGATAGTACTAACTAACAA
Organism: Tamias sibiricus; assembly: GCA_025594165.1. Lineage (NCBI taxonomy): Eukaryota > Metazoa > Chordata > Mammalia > Rodentia > Sciuridae > Tamias > Tamias sibiricus. The sequence continues at coordinate 95,104,064 of CM046662.1, forward strand.
ATAAAAGGCTCCTTTAGTAGTCCCTAAAAATTCTCAATAGGATCATTAACAACAATAACAAATTAAAGAGTATTTTAAAAGCATCCAAAACTCATCCAGCTGAATATAACCCACATGCCTCTGTGAGCTTTCTGCATTGGTCAGGAGCTGCTTAGTGAATTGAGACTCTATTAAGTTACATGTGGTTTCCATTTTCTTGTTTTTATAGCTTTTTGGAATTTATTTTGGATCTGTTGGGACCTCTAACCATTTTCTGGCCTGAAGATGCTGATGTAGACAATACCACAAAGATAACCTCTTTTGGACAGTCATCCCATCACTCTAAATATTCTGAAATCTTTATTCAACCTTAATATGTTAGAGTGTGGTCTTCACAACTGCATTATAAAATTGTTACCCCTATCTGTCTATTTTGCCATTCAACAAACTGAGGCTTTTACAGATGGAATAACTCATTCAAGTAAGGGTACAGCAAGCTTCCAATCCAGATTATCTGAATATAATTTCAGTACCTTTTGCTCTAAATCATGTACTTGCTATTAACTTCTTAGTGTTTCATTTAAAATGCTTGAATATTTTTTGTATGTACATCATTAAAAGTGAAAAAGAATACACTAATTATACAATACATCTTTGCCTTCTGCTCATCCCTAAGGTTACTTTTGTTTTGAGAGGACGGATATTAAGATGAGAATTTGTGACTTGAAATTATGTTGTCCAAATTTTTAAATGATTTTATAACAATTGTTGGTTATTATCAAGCTATGAAAAAGTGAAGTTTATAAACAGGCTAGCTGATGTTTATTTTACCAGATTTGACTTTTATTTTCTTCTTTGAAAATATGAACAGTAATATATGTATGTGAAAAAAGTTTTAAATAGTGAAACAGTCATAATACGAAAAGAGACTCTTCTTCCTACCCTGTATTTCAGTCTCAATTTTTAGGTTAAATCTTTTGTGCATATCCCCCCTAAATTTTGTTTATACATACAAACTGTATGAAATATTTCTCTCCCTTTTTAATACTATGGTTTAGGGATATTGTTATCACCCATTTCCGTGCTTCTTGCTTTTCATACCTGCGTAGTATCTCATTGATGGCTACCTTAAATTGATTTAGCTCATTTATCACTGATTGATGTTTAGAAATTTTGCAGACTTTTGTTTCTTCAAGGTATTCTACAATGAACATTTAGCTCTTATTTCTTTGTTTAAAGATGCATGTTTTAGCATTTATCTAGAAAATAATACCTTAAAATGGCATTGTTGAATCAAGACCATGGTTAAGTTTGCCATTAGATATGTAGAGCTAAATTTGCCATCTATATTTACTTTTTTCTTAAAAATTATATGTGTACTTATTATCTATAAGTGAAACAATCCAATTCAACAAACGTTATTTTTATTTTTTTGAGGTTTGGGTCATAGAACATTTAAATTTTTATGTAGCCACATTTATTAATCTTTTCTAATTCTGGTCCCCCTTATTTAGAAAAAAGTATTATAATATAATTATGTTTTCAAGCATGAAAAGTGTTTCAGTATATTTTAAACTTTTATTTTTGTGTTATAAATCTTTAATACACCTGAAATTTATTGGCATTTACTTATTTTTTTGTGAGTACCAGGATTGAACCCAAGGGCACTTAGCCACTAAGCCTCTTTTTATGCTTTGTTTTGGGACAAGGTCTCACTAAGTTGCTTAGGGTCTCACTAAATTGCTGAGGCTGGATTTGAAATTGTAATCCTCCTGCCTCAGCCTCCCAAATTGCTGGAATTACTGGCTTGTGCCACCAAGCCCAGCTGGGATCTACTCTTACAGCAATGTCTAGTGTTTTTTTCTTTTCATATTTAAAAAGCCAGTTTTCCAAGCTTCATTCATTGAGAAAGCTATTTCTCTTCTGATTTGAAATGGTGAATTTATAATATAATAAATTCTCAGATGTATTTCTATTTATTTCTCAATTTGTCTTCCATTCAATTGATCAGCTTGACTATCAATCAGCAACAATTACAGTAGTATTAAAATATATCTTACTATCCTATTGAAGTATTTTCTTTTACTACTTTTAATTTTTTCAGAAACTTACTGCCAATTTTACATGTTTATTTTTACATAAGCAATTTAGAATCAGCTTGTTCAAGTTCCAAAAATAAGGCTGTTGGTATTTTATTTGGATCATGTGAAATCTGTAGATTAATTTAGTTTGAACTTACATTTTTACAATACTGAATCTTTTTGTATAAGTTTCCTTTTTCTATTGAAGGCTGTGTGTGTGTGTGTGTGTGTGTGTGTGTGTGTGTTCTTTAGTGACATTTTACAGTTTTTATAGTGATTTTTCAATTTTGTGATTAATTTCATACCTCTATATTTATTCAATTTATTTTTAAGATGGGATTTTATTTCTCTGCATTTTATAACTGAGTTTGACTATGTCCAGGAAAATAATTAATTTTCATATATTTACTTATAAATATATAGTAAGCATTCTTATTGCTTTTAGTTTTAGTTATTTTGGATTTTTTGGTTTTATAATTATGTGAATTTTTTTGTGTCTCATATTCTTAAAAAATGTTGTTTTTCTTAAAAAAACTTAAAACATTTGGCACTTGCTAAAAATATTAAAAATACATCATTTGACACCTGAATAATAGTGATATGAAACAGTATTCTTTTAATTGTTGCAGGATTTAATAGGGATGCTTCTAGTTATTTCACCATTATCACGTATTTTGTTTTCAGACTTTATATATATACATATATATACATATATATATTTATACTATATATACACATATATATGTATATATTTCAAACTACATATACTTTTGGTAGATATATATATTTCACACATACATATGCACATATATATGTATATACCTACATGTCAAATTATAGCAAAGTACAAAATTATAATTTATTAAGAATTTCAAATATCATGATCTGATAATAACTTATAGAATAACATTTTCTTATCCATGAGGATTATTGAATGATATCATTTTACTTTCTAACATTTTTAAAAGCAATAATAGATTTTATATAAAGATGTTTATCTTCACATTATATAAATAAACCTCCTTAATTATGTGCTCTACTTTGAATATTCTGAAGGTTTCCTTCATTTGTTTACTTTGCATACAAAAGAGGTGTGGAGTTGGAGAGTTTCACTTACTCTTTAGAAAAGGTCATTTTTCAGGCTGGAGTAATAATTTTATGTGGGTTCTATAAAAAGTGAGTCTGGAAGCTATCTATTTCCAAGTTTTCTAGAATATTTCAAATAGCTTTGGAATTATCTGTTCCTCAGCAGTTGGTTAGAATTCACCACTGAAATCCTTTTGTTTAGGAAGGGCATTGGTTTATTTAGGAATAGATATAACCACTTTTCTTAATTATTACCTCTTGCGAATTGAAAAATTTATCCTCAACTGTCTTAACTTTTGCCATTCTCTAGCACCAATTTCATCATTTCTTTCATTGAAAACATTTATTTAATTTAGAATTCAAAATTTATCTCCAGAGTGTACGTCTTTTCCCACTTCTGCTGCATCTATACTTAATAACATTCTCTCCCTAATATTATTTTTTATATTAGTTACATGTATAGGAATATATGCTTATGTTATATATTAGAATATGATTATATACATATCGGCTTAATTTTAATGCACACATACATCAACCAGTTAGTAAATTTGCCTTTTGACACTTTTTCTGTTTTTAAATTTATTAATCTTTGATTTTATCACCAGCAATTCCCTCCTTTTGTTTTTCTTAGTTTCAGTTTGATTACTTTTCTACTTTCCTTTATAGAATATTTAATTCACTTATTTCATCCTGTGTTATTTAGAAAGTTAGTTAGCTAATTAACAATGGTTAAAGCCTATAAATTTTATTTAAATTTTAGCTTTACTCAATTTTTATAGGCTCAGATGTATAATGATTTTTAACTTTTCTTTAGATATTTTACACTTTTGATTTAGCTTTTTTTTTTTTTTTTTAACAGAAGTTGGTTAACATTGCTTCTAAGTCTTTAAACAATATCACTCTTTTCTTTTGTTATTCTAATTAGGGTGCACCCCAAGCAGAAAATTTCTCTAAATTCATCTGTTTTTTTTTAAAAATGTTTTAAATATTTATAATCAAATTTCTATAATGACATAGACATGAAGCTCAACATATTTTTAGTGTCTTTATACATATTTGTTTGGTATATTTGGTCAAAGAAGCTGAAATATACAAGTTAAAAATTAACAGTGTTTTTACCCTATCTTCCCATCATCTGATGCAGTTTGAGCATTTTAGATGTCCATTTTGGTATTTTCACTCAGTCTACTGCTTCTACTATATAATTTTGAATTTATTGTATTTTATAGTGTGTTGGACAGTTTTCTACATTATAAAGTATCAAAATGACCATTTTAACTCCTTGAATGCCCTTTTCCTCCTCGATTTCATCCCTAATATTAATATCACCAATTTTGCCTTCTTTTTGTTAGAATTTTCCAAAGATGTCTTTCCATCCATTACTTTCACTTCTTTAAAGCCACTTTATTGAAAAGTTCCCTTTAGTTCACTATGGGATTGGGCTTTGTTTCTGATCAAATTAGAGAATCTTTTAATGTTAATAGGTTATTTTATTTTAGTTACTGTCACTGATGCAAACATGTTGCTTTCGCTACTATAGTCTTATAACTTATATTTTATTGTGCTTCCTTCTTTTTATGTGTTTTTCTTGTGATTATTTGTAATGTGTTTTGATTTTTAAGTTCTTGTTAAGTTTTATTATGTTAAATTACTTCTTAGTTTATTCACTTTAGAAAATTTGTTACATCAGTACATCAAAAGACATAAGCACAGTTAGTTTATAGGTTCGTAGTAACATTTTTATTACTCTCACTTCCAATACATATTATATATACATATTTTGGTTATTTATAATGTTTATCTCTAACATTGATTTGGAATAATTCACATTTTTGAGCTCTTACCTGGGGTATGATTATAAATTCACTTTGTCAAAATTCCTTTCACTCCCTCTCCCAGTTTTGTTGGTTATGTCTTTATATAGCAGACATGTAATAAGAAAATCCACATTTCTTTATCATTAGCTCTTTTATGTAAATATAGTGACTTCTCACCATCTTTATAGTCTTTCTCAAGTTTTTCCATTCCTGGTCTTTGCTTTGATTCATTTCTATCCATTTGGGTTTCATGATTAAATAGTTCTCCAAAGTGCTCATGGGGGTAGTATAGCCTGGACTTTATGAAAAAGTTTACCTGTTGGGTTAAATTTGTTTTGCATATTTTTATTGGTGAATTATAGTTGTATACAATGGTGGGATGTATTGCTACATGTTAATACATGCACAAGATAACAATATAATTTGGCCAATATTATTCCCCAGGATTTTCCTTTTCCTTCCCCTTTTCTCCCCACACCCTACCAACACTTTCCTCTACTCTGTTGATCTTCCTTTGATTTTCATGAGATTCCCCCACCCCACACTGCCACCTTTCTTTTTCTTTTTCCTCTCTAGCTAATTATTAAAAGATGATTTGGGAGGTATAAAAATTTTTGACATTTTCTTTCCTTTAGCAATCCACTATCTGTTGTTTTCTCCTCCAATGGGTTGTTTATCTTGTTTGTTTTCTTTGTCTAGGATTAATTATCTTATTTATGAACCTGAGTATTTATCTGGAATGAGAGGATATATTACAACACATTACAAATTATGAAAAGTCAGCTGTGATAGACCGGTCACATTTTTCTCAGCACTCATTTTCCCAGCACCTGCCTAGGTTCTTATTGCAAGAAAGAGAAAAGTTTTCTAGAGTAACTAGCTCTTAATGGTGGGAGAAGGTAAGGGCTCCAGGAGCCAGCCACAGGTTGAGTGCTCTAGACTTAAAGTCTAGTAACTGCTCTAGGACATGCCATGGTGTTGGTTAATCCATTTTTCCTTAAGAAATAATGTGTAATAGCATACAAATTCAAGCATTTCTTATTTCAGTACTTTAGAGACCTTCCTCAGAAATTTTATGTTTTTGTTTTTGTTGTTGTTGTTGTTTTTACCTCAGAAATAGAAAAATCTATGGATGTGCACATGTAAATACTCATACAGAGAGAATTTATCTCTATCTCTTTATGTTTGGAACTTTTATTTTCCTACATTTAATTATTCTCTGTCTGTTTTAAGCCAGGCTTCCATGGTCTAGGTTGTTGTTTTCCATATTGTTTCTACTATTTTTGTTTATTTTTTTGTTTTTTATTTAAAAATTGGTTTTATGTCCAACTTCAATTTCTGTTTTTAACCTTGTTGACTTGCTTTTAATTTTTTTCTGATGTTTATTTTCCTCCTCAATTGCATTTATGTCTTCCTTGAATAACAATCTATAAAAATAAACAAACAAACAAAACCAGTTTTCTTTAAGCCAAGAAGGAGAAGGGTTTGTTCAAGAGTCAACAACTCTCATTAGGCATGGTGGTGCCCATCTGCAATCCCAGAGGCACTGAAAGCTTAGGTAGGAGGATCATGAGTTCAAAGCCAGCCTCAGCAAAAGTAAGGTGTTAAGCAACTCACTGAGACCCTGTCTCTAAATAAAATGCAGAATAGGGAAGGGGATGTGGCTCAGTGGTCAAGTGCCCCTGAGTTAAATCCCCAATACCAAAAAAAAAAAAAAAAAAAAAAAAGAAGAAGAAAGAAGGAGGAGGAGGAGGAGGAGAAGAAGAAGAAAGAGGAGGAGGAGAAGAAAGGAGTCACTCCTCTCTTCCATGGTCTGTATGATCTTCCAAGGCCTGAACGGGGGCAGCACGTGGTAGTTCAGCTTTTGAACCATGAATTATGTATACAGGGGAAAGAGACTTGGTGAATTAGTACAAATACTCTTTCTGTCTGAATATTTTAAGTTCTGCTGTGATCTCTGTTCTATTTGCATATTTACAAACTTAGGGATCCAGATTTTTGTTTTGTTTTGTGTTGAACAAAATGTGTGCATTGCTCCTGGTGATGAACAACATAGTGTTTGTGTAATGTGTTTTATTCATAAGGTCAAGGAATTGATCTCAGGTGGAGACAGCACTTTGTAGTGTCTACAAGCACAAGCTTTAGAGCCAATTAGCCTCCCTGAGTTAAATTCTAACTTCACCATTTACTAGATACATGCTACTAAAGAATTAGTTTTTCCTCTACGAACCTCTCATCTGTATCTAACACAGAGACTTCTGAATATCAATAACATATATTCAGACCACCCAATACATAATAAACAAGCAGATTTAGCTAGCATCATTATTGAGAGAGAGTGAACTGTGGCAGTAAGGATCATAAGCCCTGAAAGCAGACTGCTTGGGTTTAAATTCCAGCTCTGCTGCTTAGTAGCTGGGTGATACTGTGAAATTTTATTAGCCTTTCTGGGCTTCAGAATCTTCTTCGAGAAGAAGATAATATTAATACCTACTTCATATAGTTTGGGGAAAGATTTAAAACAGTATTCAGCATATAGTAGGAGTTCAGTGACTATATTTTTAATCATAACACTTTAACCCATAGAATAGCTTAATTTGACATAAAATCAAAATATCAAAGTATATTTTAATCTCAATTTCAGCATAAGCCTTGAGTCTAGTGTCTGCGCATGTATGTCTTGAGGTGTGCATTTCACCTAGCATTCAGCACTGTAATAGCTTAACAAATGCTTACAGAATGAATAAGCATATTGCTAGAAGAAGTGATATGATGTTGATACCGAAGCTTTTCCCTTTGTTTTTCATTTCAGAAAAGATATTGAGCTGCAATTTAGCAAGATATCCTATTTGACTGTCTTGATGCATTTACCTTTTGTTTGCCTTTAGTCACATTTTCCCCTTTTTTATTTCACTTTTAACAGTAACAGTTGCCAATAGGAATGTAGCAAGGATTGCTAGGAATTTGGAGCCCTTAGAAATCCAATATAAATATTATTATGTCTAATAGAGATCAAGTCTCTAATTCAGCTTCAATACTATTGAAGATTGCCTTAATTAGAGCCATCTAGGTGGGCTGGATAGCTCACAACACTTATTTAAAATAATAGCTCAATGTGGAGGACTTTGAGTTTTAGATTTTCCATTTTCTTTATCTGACTCATTTTTACTTATTTGCAACCACTGTAAAATATCCTTGGTTTAATAGAAAAGTGACTTTCAGTCTCTGAACAGCAGTCATGCTTCGTTTCCTCAGATGTAATAGAAAGGCCAGTTTCTGTGCATAATTCTTGTTTAACCAGTTTACTACTGTTGTTATCTTTATTATTATTGTCATTACTGTTCACTGAGTACTGAAAAACTATTTGGCATTTTAAATATGTAAAGTAAATGTAGTATCTTCTCTGGCAGCTTTAATTTCGGGTTCTGCAACTGATACTGTAGAAAAAGAGAAAGAAAGTAAGAGAACACAATGGATTTAGGTCATCCAGGGTTAACACCATTTCACACTCAATTTATTCATTAGTGTTATTTCTGAGTGTTGTCTTGTACTGCATTACCTTCTTTGAGGAATATATAAAAAGTAGAAGGCATGTCTCTTCTGGAAAATTTACAATTAGTTTGGAGGAACAAACATAGGCACACAATATGATTAGGCAAAAATTTTACCACATACCATGTGTTAGTCAATAAATGTGTTAAACCTTTACCAAATGCCCGGTATGAAGAAAGAAGTTCAGGATACAATGATGGTTAAGACAGTCAATTTGATTTTAAAGACCTAGGATTTAGATAAGGGATAAAAATATCATGTGTTACTATTAGTAATAATAAAATAAAATGTCTATTGTGAGGTTGCTGTAAATGCAATTTCTCTATTTCATGCATTTCACATATTAACAGATGTAATTTCCACAATAACTTTGGGGTACATATTGATGGCATTTTCATGTTACAGATGATGAAGCTAGGGCCCAGCATGTTGAAATAACATTCTCCAGATTATTTAGCGGGTAAGGAAACATTGTAAGTAGAATAAATGTAATTGAAATGAAGGTGAGACACAGTAGTATAGATATTAAGCAAATTTGATTTTGAAGACATAAATTTTGGATGTACATGGTGGTGGGACTCAATATGGTATATTCATATATGTACATAGGAAAATTATGTCAGATTCATTCTACTGTCTTTCCTTTTCCTATCCCTCCTTTCCCTTTGTCTAATTCACTGAACTTTTATTCTCTCCTCTGCCCCCATTTATTGTGGGTTAGCTTTCAAATATCAGAGAAAACGTTCAAACTTTGTCTTTTGGGGACCTGCTTATTTCACTTAGAATGATATTCTCCATTCATCTACTAGCAAAAGTCATAAAGTCATTCATTTTAATGGTTGAGCAATACTCTATTGTGTATATATATTACACATTTTCTTTATCTATTCATGTGTTAAAGGACACCTAGTTTGGCTCCATAGCTTAGCTACTGTGAATTGAGATACTATAAACATTGATGTGGCTGTGTCACTGTAGTATGCTGATTTTAAATCGTTTGGATATATACGGAGAAGTAGGATAGCTGGGTCGAATTATGGTTTCATTTCTAATTTTCTGAGGAATCTTCATACTGCTTTCTAGAGTGATGGCACAAATTTGCAATCCCACCAGCAATGTATGAGTGTATCCCCCCCCCCCCCCCACCCCCGACCTGACCAAAGTTTATTGTTACCTCTGGGGTCCTAGTTAGAGTAAGATATATTCCATGCTTATATATCAAAATGAATTCTACTGTCATGTATAACTAAAAAGAACCACTTTAAAACTAATTTTTTTAAAACCTACAAAAAAATAGGGACCTAAATTTTGAGGAACATCTCAAAGGAGTAATAAAAGGATTTGCAGGTGGGAAGAAGGTATGGACTTGATACAAAGAGAGGAAGCAAGGGCACAGAGAGGAGTGAGAAGGTTGAGGAGTAAAGGGAAATATGGTTCTGATCAAGACTTTAAACAGCTATGAATGAAACACTCCTGAAAAGTCAGAGAAAATGTGTAAATACTCTTGAGCAAGATAAAGTTCTCTGCTCATTAGAATTTTCTCAGCTTGTTTGGGAGAGACTTGGATGTTCAATTATTTATATAACATTTGAGAATTGACATCAATGACATAAAAGTTCCATTGTTTTCTTAGCATCTGATCCTCCAAAAGAGTCACTATCCAGAGTTAGGATGATTCTTTTCAGACCATCAGTCTTACAATTGGAGGTAATAAAATAATCAGGCTGCTATGTCAATTGACAGTGTTCATTAACTCCTCTGTGAGTTTATTAAGTCATTTAGGTGATTAAGTCAGTTTTGGAATGCAGAGTAGGCAAGTTATTTTAAAGGAGGTGAGATTATTTTGTGGAATTACTAAGTTACCTGATACTAACTTGGTGGCAATAGGAACAGCGAAATGTTGAAAAGTTGGGGAAATTGAAAGGCAAAGCAAAGGACTCTGAAGATAATTCCCACCAACTTTGCAAGTTTGCCTAGAACTGGCCCACAGAAAGCTGTAAGGGCATTTCTTTCAGTGACGCAAACAAGTAATTAGTAGGGTAGAAAATAAAATGGGTGTATTTCCTTTCATCAACATTATTTACATGAAGTCCTTTTGCAGTGCTATGAAGCAGGGGCTAGCTAATAGTAATTGAGGGGCCACTAACAAATTTTCAAAACATGTTGGACCTAGTTCATAAACTTACTTAGTATAAGTTTATCATCCTTGAAAATATATGCCCACTGAAATTGGCAAGTGCTACAAATCAAGCATTTTACCTCCTCCCAAACCTCCCCACCTCATTCATGGTGGATTCAAAGCTAAGGTAAGTTTTAAGACAAGAGGGTCAACCAGCACACCATAGGCTTTGTGTGACAATGTCCCTTTGCTGAGAAAAGAGCAATTAGAGTTGTTTTCTGATGGTAAAGAAAGAGTATACTCCTATCTCGTCATTCCTTAGAATCCTCTGAGGAAATACAAATAGCCTGGCTTACTATTTTAATTCCCACTTTTCTAAGACCACTATATGCCATAAAGCCTGTGATTCACAGAGTCAAAATGTACAATGTAGAGGAAGGTGGAGGAATGGTTGGTAAGTGCTGTAGGACACCCGTGGGGAGGGATTTAGAAGTCACCAACTTCAAGGAGTATTGTTGATTAACTCCACCAACTTATTGATTCAAGGATTTATAAAACAACAGTGATTGTTATAGTTTGGATCTAGAAATATCTCCTGAAAATTCATGTTTTAAAAACATTGACCTTCAATGAAGTGAGGTTCAGAGGTAAGATTTTGGGCAATGACTAGGGCTGTAATTTCATTGTTGCATTAATTCATTTGATGGATTCATAATTTGAATGCCTACTGGGGGGGGGGGGTGGTAACTGTAGGCAGATGGACATGGCTAGAGGAGATAGATCACAGGGGCATGTCCTTGGACTATATCTTGTCCCTGGCTCCAGGTTTAGTGTCTCTCTCTCCACCCTGTCCCCTCCTCCCTGTTTTCTGGCTATCATGATCTGTGAAGCTTTCTACTTATAGGCCCTTTGGTCATGATTTTCCACATTTCCTCAGCCCACAGCAATGGAGCCAGCGGACCATGGAATGAACTTCAGAATCTGTGAGCCTAAAATAGACATTTTCTCTTCTAAATTGTTCTTATAAGGTCTTTTGCTCACAGCAATGAAAAGCTGACCAACACAGTTATTGGGTCAAACTGGATTATATTTCCTGGCAAAATGATTGCTTCTTCTCCATCTTCTCCTTCAAATCTCCTTCTTCCAACTTTTCTTCCACCTTTATGACTATTTTTTTAACCCCCATCCTTTATCAACCCTTTTAGATTGGAGAACACTAGGGGAAAGGCCAGGTTTATAAAAGCCTATAGGAAGAACAAAAGCAAATGTTGAGGAAAAGGTGGCAGGAAAAGAAAAAAAATCCCATCAAGATCTTGCAACATAGTATTAGCAAGTAGCCTTAAATTTTTCAACTTGAGAGGAATAAAACTCTATAAACATATGGAGTAAAATAAAATTTAGATGAAACTATAACATATTCCAGTTATTAAACCAAAGAAACCATAGGTAGCACTTCTCCTTTCATTTAAACAGCATGGATAAGACTCAGTCAATAATAAATTCTTACCCTGCAAGCTGTTTATGGAGTTAAGGAACCTATCTCATGCAGGTGTTCTGTGAGTGAAATGCCAAAACAGATAATAGAAGCCCCAAACACACTGTATTGTGGTTAGAGAGAACCCTAAGCCCAAAGACATGGTAAGAAAAATAAAAGGTTTTCTAAACAAAAGTATGTTTGTGCTTTAGTACTGCTTAAAGTGATTCAGTTTGTTTTAATCAGTTACACTTTTTGTGCCATAAATTCCATATGTATACTAATTATACAAGTGAAATTTACATTTAATGTTGCAAGGAAAGAGCCTGCAAGCTCTGAGAGAAGATATAGCCTTTCCTAAAGAATACAAACTCAACTTCAGGTCATTACAAATGAAATTTACTGTAGAAATTATTTGCAGAATAGCTTGAGGGCTTGATTTGGCATGCTCATGCATGCAGAGCTCCTGTAGAAGTTATGGAAACTTATAGCTCTATAAATGCCAGCTGTTAGAGGCAGGCTGCTCATGATCTGAGCTAAGGAAGAAAGAAAATGTAGATATAAAAGAGGAAAATAAATTTTTGGAAGCAAAGAGAAACAACAGGCTGCACATTTGGTTTACACAAAGGACTATGGGGAAAACAGGTTGAATGTTGCTTAGAAGATATGGGGAAAAAGGAAGAACAATGATAAAAAGTGTCACTACTGCTTGCTGTCAATGTAGGCATGGAGACCCTGGGGACTACATTTATCTATTCATCAGATCAAACTTAGCCATTGATACTTTTGCAGCCACTATTATGTATATAGGACAAGCATATATATATATATATATATATATATATATATATATATATATACATATACATATATATGTATATGTATATATATATATATATACATTTTAAATATATGTATACATAAATATATGTACACAACCCATACATATTTATGCACATAATAGATAAATATCTAAACACAGAATTTTGGATATACTATATAAAATGAGACATCAGTACTATAGAAAAGGCATATAAAAACTGACTTCTAGAAATTTATAGTTTAATTGAGCATAAGAGATATGGGAATGCTTGCACTTTAGTACATTTATCTACCATTTGTTATTCAACCCACTCCAATTTAGGTCTTTCTCTGCAAGTCATTGAAACAGATCTACCTGAATTTGTAGCCAAAAATAATATACTTTTTAAAGTTCTCTTTAAAACTTTAAGCATTGCAACATTTAGTGATCTGCAACATTTAACATTGACCCCTCTACACATTTTTGAAACTTTTTATTTCTTAGCATTCAATTCACCATTCTTTCCTGATTTCATTTATCTCTCTGGACATTCTCATGATGTTTTTGTCCCTTGCTGGTCTGTTAAAAAGTGGTGCTTTTGACAGAAGTCTATTCCTGTAACTCTGCATCCTCTGGGTGATTTCACCCGTACCCATGGCTTCACCATCATATAGACACCAATGACTCTGAAATTCAGCCAAGACCTCTACCCTGAACTCTAGTGATTAAATATAACTGCCTATAAGAAATATACACCTGGTTTTCTTATACCATTGCAAGACCATTCTGTTCAAATGAAGTTGTGATTTTCTTACAATGTTCAATAAAAGTTTTTCCTCTCATCTTCCCTCATTTCATTGATGATACTCTAATTCTCTCAGAAAGCAGAAGCCTGGATCATATGTATGTCTCTCCACTACCCTAAAAACGCTACAATGAATTCTTATGAAATAAAGTGTCAGGACTTTTTTTTTTTTTAGATGCTGAGATCAAACTCATGACCTTGTACATGCTAGGCCAATGCTCTACCACTGAGCTACCTCCAGACCCAGGACTTCTTATTTAATAGTCTGGTTTGCCCAACAGCATTCTAAGTATTTCACCTTTTCAAAATTTTCTCCAAATAATTTGTGGATAGATATGTCTTAAATATGAGACTCATTTTGTTCTTCCTTTTGAAAATTGTTCAATTTCTTCAAAGCACCTTGAGATAAAGCCCAAAGTTCTGGATGTGGCATAAGAAGCACTTCATAATCTATCCTTTACCCAACATCAAGGCCAGACTTCCACCTCCCTTTTGCTCAGTTCACAGGCTAACTCTGGATGCCTTTAGGACATGGTTCAGGTGTCACTTCCTCTGAGAGGTTTCCTTTGATGTCTTCCCAATATGCTCTCTCTAGCACGGGAGAGTTGCCAAGTCCCCTGTATTGTGCAAGTTGCTTTCTTCCTGTTTTTCTTTCTACAATTTTCTGGTGAACAACAAATGTGTTATTGAATTCAACAATTGAATTCAAGGCTAAATAGCACTAGCCTGTTAGAAATTGCATTCAAATAATGAAATGAAATTTCCTCTTCCCACACCAGCAAAATTTCATAGGATTAGATTAATGGATTTTTTTTCTTTCATGTAACTGAAGTTCATAGGTATTCATCAAGCACTACTGTTGCAATTCCATAGTTACTGACTCAGGATCCTTAGTCTTTCTCCTCCTTTATTCATACATGGTTTTTACACTCATTGCTGTAATCCAGGATGGTTATGAAATTTTAAATCTTCATCTCTGTGTTCTATGCAAGAAAAATGAAGTAGATAGAAGGCAAGATGCAGTGATGCCCATCTGAGTCAAGTTCCTTTAAGGAACCTCTGAAAACCCCACTCAGTCCTTATGTTTACTATCTGTAAGGCAAGCTGGGAACTAACTTCTTTAGCTATGTATATTTCCTCTTCAAATAAAACTAGCATCTTTTAGTATAGAATGAGGAAAATAGATTTTTGTTGATCAAATTTTAATAATGGCAGCAGTGTCAAAATTAAATGTACCAGTGACCAATTCTACAGGAGTTCTGACAATAGCTTACTGGTCAAGTGTCCTTTCAGAAAAGGATACAGGTGCAGCAGTAAATGAACTTTAAAGGAGGGAAAAGGGTTGAGCAAGTTTATGTATGGTATGGCATTTCAGAGCAAGAAAACACAATAAAAAAAAAAAAAAAACCTCATGATTAAAGATTAGTAGTGGCAAGTTCTGAGTACTTACTGTTTTCTTTTGGTCTACCAGACTCTGAGCTCCTTAAGAATAGAGACTGTATCATAATCATTTTTTTTTCTTCCAGTACAAAACACAGCATCTGACACCTAGTAGGTGCTCAGTGAGTTATTCCAGAATTGATTTGGTGGATAGATTATAGAATATATTTAGAGACATTTTTTTGAACATAAAGAACAGTTGGAATTTATTCTGTACATGTCTGGATGCATTAGATAATTTTGAGGGGAATGATATCAAGAAAATAGTGTCCCAGAGAGCCAACTTCATGATAAAGTTTCCAGACAGGGTCATGAGGAATTTGTATAAATATATGTATTTTTCTATCATACTTTCACTAATAAAACTACCATTTTAAAAATTTGCTTGAATTCTTTAAGAGATAGAAGTTGCAAGTTACTAAACAAAGTATCTGTTTCAAGACTTATAAAAATCAAAATTTTCACATGGCTTTGGTGTCTGTCTGATAAAAGTGCAAAGGGTAAAGTTGTAGATAGGAAAAGAGATGGTCCAGTGACCACCCTCCTACTGACCTTGCAAGTGATGCTTTTGTGACAAGAAGGTGACATGTCTTTTAAGAAATGGATAAAGGTAATGGAGAAAAAGGATCTTTTAGAAATCTGTGCTTGAGGACCATATTTACTAAATAATCGAGGAGCTGAGAAGACAATTAGCAAGTACAAAACTAGGAAAAGGAAGACCCAGAGGACTTGAATATGCAGTATAGTAAAGTCAGGTCTTAGAAGCAAAATTTTAGACTTGTTAAGTGGCTTCTGCTGTGTTCAGATGTGGTTTGTACTTGAAAGAGGCACCAATGGGCAGAGTTGGTGGTTACATCATGTTTGAGAGAATTTGCTAATATGACTGAGTTTAGACTGACTTTGTGTAAAGTAATATGCATTTCTGTGGAATGATTAACTCCTTTAACTGTGGTCTCAAGGGGGAGGTATTTTGTCCTGTTATTTGATTCCCAAATTCTTATCTGAAGGATAAGAGTTTAATTTAAAAATTAACTTGTAGTGGATATCCCCATGATAGTTTGCCTATAATCTTTATTGACTTTGCCTGGTAGATTTTGCCTGTCGTCTATAAGTCATGCATGTCTAATCAGAATAAATGCATAATTATAACTGAGGGGGATTATAACTGAGATGTCAACAATTACTTTTAAGAAGTATTTTTTTAGGTTGGGTTCAGGAATTTAATTCTACTATAAGGTTTTATGATAGAGACATCTCTAATTCTGCAACCTTAAAGTATAATTCCTATTTGTAATATTTACTAGAGTAAGATTCTAAAAATCAGAAGTTATAACAATTACCTGTGGATATCTATCAATATTTCCTTTCTAGATTTAGCATTTTTTATAATTTCTATTTAACAAAACTCACTCTCATCATCTGGTAAGGCAGCAGCTTGGCACAGGTATTCTGGAAACAAGTTCCAGGCAGAGCTTTATTTTGTTTTTACCTCTGTTTACATTTGACCCTAGTTTTATCTGCAGAAATTATTTATGAAGCTCTTTTTTTTCCCTTTCTTGCTTGTGAAGCAGCTCTTGGGTCTGTAAGCCATAGAGTAGTGTGCTCATCATGCATATATTTAGCACCATAATCTCTGCAACCAGTTTTAGCTGCTTGTTATACTTTTCTTGACATTTTCGTGTATGCTTTTTGACATCTGCTTGCAAACTCTTGCAGCCTTTTCAATCCTGATATTCACTTGTTTCATCTGATGTTGTTATCATTCTCCTTAGATATGCAGATGTGTTGCTTTCCTTCAAGTCCTGTCCCTTCAGTCTTTCTAGAAAGACTATTCTAGAGATCTACACACATCACTTACTTGTTTGTTTCTTTATTTGTTTATTGTTATATTGCTTTCTGCCTGATACCTCTAGCATTTGGCAAATGATATCACACTCTTCCTTTGAGAGCCAAATGCTTTCAGTTGATTTTTAACTCAATATACCTGAAAAAAATAAAACAAACAACAAAACTGTGCAATGCATACTATTTCAAAGAAGGCAAAATTCAATATCAGCTTTCCCAACTGCTATGATAATGTGCATTGCAAAACTCTCTTTCACAAGAGCTCAAAAATCTCATGAAATGAACACTTGTCAGAAATGATTTCATAAACTTAAGTAATTAGCAACCTAAGGTACTGTCTCATCAGATAACATCACTTTATGTCAACAATCATTTTTTTCTGATCATCAAAGCTGAATTAATTGTTTATTTGCCTCTAACATCATGTTGATCTATAGCATTATCTGAATAGTTGGTAATGAACTCCCAATACAGTGTAGTGCTTTCTTCAGATCTCTGAATATTTCAAAAGGTGGAATCTTTTGTCTCTCTGGAAATATGACACACTTGCAATGCGATTTATATCTTTGGAAAAGATCCCTTCAGGGATGTAAGCACAGAACACACATGATTTCAGGTAAGTGAAAACAGTTTTTTAGACCCTGAAATCATCCCTCAAAGATTCATAAACTTTAAATCTAATGCTACATTTCTAATTTCTGAAATAAAAGCTCTCTTGTTTCTGTGTTCCAATTATAAGAAGACATTTGGGTAGTAGTTAATTGGTAAAAATCTGTCAGTGCTGAAGGTGAAACAGTAAGGAGCTCGGTTTTCATCAATGCCGAATGGTGCTATGTCTCACACATAATATTTAAGTCAGTAGCTTAACTTCCCTTGTATATTTAATGCAAGATAAATTACCAACACAGCATTTTAAAGTATTTAGGTAACTCTATATTTGGATTCAGTCTGACTAACAGCAACATATTTCTTCTAGTAACATTCATTTAAAAATTAGCTTCGTACATGATGTTGTCCCTGTTCAAGCCACTAATAACAACTGACACGGAAATTTTTTTATATATTAGAAATTGGATTATAAGGGGGTCATCTGAATTTATGAAGGATTTAAAAAATTGTAAAAGATACAGCTTTAAAAATATGTTCTTATAACTGTGTTAATAAACCTTTCTTAAGGAAAGTTAAATGACATTTCTCTTATTTATAAGAATTTGGAATTTTCTTTACTATGTTGAAGAGAAAAACAAAACAAAAGGCATAATTTTATGGAAAAACTGATTCTTCCCTGGTTTTTCAAACATTGAGCCAAGTACATGAGTTATTGAGGTGAAATAAGTTGCTTTCAACAGTTGTTAATATATCATTAATAATCATACATGCAATAAATAACAACATATGAGTTATTTCCTAAGAGATATATGACTGCAAATTGCAGTAACAAATCACAGCGTGTGTAAAGAATGCTCATTACTTTAGTGTGTACAGAAGCTGTTTTAACAACTGTATTCTTTATGGTGAAGCTCACCCTAATTAGCCTTGCAGATTCCTTAGGGAATGTGTGTAGAATGTTTGACATTGTGATGCTCACGCGAGAGTGGGGGAGGAAGATATCATTTCTGCACCAAGAAAGCAGCAGGCCACAAGCCTGGCTTTCTATCCAGTCACTGGTTTTAATGTATGCATTGTGGTGAAAGTAAATAGCCTTTTCAAACAAGTAGATAATAAGGGTGTTTGGAATTAAATGACTAATTAAATCAATATTAAACATGTAGGCTAGACAGCAATGTGGACTAACAATTTTTCTCAATGGTATCCAATATATAAACCAACCATGTACCTGTATGTTGTGAACACTAAAATTTATACCCACAACTGAAAGAGGAATACAGTCCTAGTATTTATTAATTTTTTTAAAGTTTAACTTATATATAGGTATATATATACATATATATATTAAAAAAGAAAAAAGATTGAAACACACAATAAAGCAGCATTTTTTTTCTTTCAATGAAACATTATATGTGAATTCTGTTGCTCTGTTAGCTTATAGCTTGTTACTAAATCAGACCTTTCCTGCAGTGAAAAAAATTGCATCTTTTCGTTGTAATCCTTGACAGCTTAAAGTTTAATGGAGGCAGGTTTTTTTTTGTTTTTTTTTTTTTTTTTTTTTTTTTTTTAAGGTATATAATGGGTTGACACCATGGAAGGCTGCTGAGAGCTCACAAACTCAGAAATAGCATGAAATGCAGTAAGAACAAACTCTTGCTGATTTTTTAAAATCATAATTTTCTATTCTTGATAGAGATAACAAGAGAAGGAAACAGCTTTTTGTTATCTTAAAGTAAGTTGTTTGTCTCATCCCATTCAAATCATTCTCTTCTAACCTCAAAGAACTTCAAACAGGGGATTTGTTCACACAGGAAGAGGAAGGTGATACAACCATTAATAAAAAGAAAATAAGTATGTACCTGAAAGTAGAAGTATGTAGAACTTGAATTGCCAAGAAGAGAACTCAATGAAAAGAACAAAATTTCTCCTCTTGGGGAAAGAAGAAGCAGGCAAGAGTAAACAAACCTTGACTGACAATCACCCTGCTTGACACCCTAAGGTCATGCTTGGTGACAGCTTAATCTTCAGATTCCAGAATACCATCTCTGGATAACACATGCTCAGTGTGTGGCTGAGGAGGGTTCAGAGATTACACCTGTAGCAGGCTTTAAAACAATCCTGACATTTGGCACTAAGATTGCTCTTGGGAAGGGACATGGTTTTGATTTATCTTTCATTTGTTCCTTCTTGGTTTGGGATGAATCTTTGATAAATACTTAGAATAATAGTGAGCAGGGGTTATAAGTCAAACCTTAAAGAAATGTGATAGCTAGAGATAAGAAAGTAAAAAGATGGGGGAACTCTGAACATCACAAGTGGGTAGAATATGAGAGTGAAAAAAGAAGGGACTGGAGGAAAGAGGATGGAAATACAGCTCAAAAACAACATAGCATGAAGTTTTTTTTTTTTTTTTTTTTCTTTTACTAACTAAACTGTTATTTGTCAATGTCTTTGGATGGTTAGAATATGAAGCTGACTTCTCTACAACTTCAGTAAAAATCTGCCACATGCATGGAAAACACTTTGCATGGACAGTGTTTTGTGGAAAATGAAGAAAAAGTAAATTGTCCTTGCATGAATTTACATGGAACAGAGAGAAGAGAATATCCATAGGAGATGGTAAACAATAGCATAGAATACTGAGTAAGAGAAACTGAAGTGAGAAGTGGTTCTGGGAAGGAAGCACAGGGAAAGTAAGAGATATCCAGGGGTTGGGAAGAGATTAAGTTAGAGCTTATCATAAGCACTCTACTCTGTACCTATACCATCTGTTTACTTGAGAATGTTCCTCAGTCCACAATAAACACAAATCTCTCATAGGTCAGATTTTCTATAGCCATGGTCTTTTTCTCTGTCCAAGTCAAGATCAAGGAGAAAGTGGCCTTGACGAATAATACGGTTCTATCTTTATTTGTATTCTCTGGTCAATAGAGGATGGACTCTATGGAGTGTTCCTCTCTTCTATATCTGGGAAACAAGGATATATTTATGTTGAATAGAGAACTAAGCTTCGTTAATTCAATCCTGGGGCCAGATTCTCAGTGCTTGAGTTTTGAAAAAAATCAGGCAATAATTTCCTTTTTAGCCACGTGTATACACAAGCACAAATGCCATATGATATCAGGCCTCCCTATGCATAGGTTCTACATCAATGGAGTCAACCAAACACAGGTAGAAAATATATGGAAAAAAATGTGTTGTACTGAACATGTACAGGCATCAAGAATTTGCAAATCATTTACCTTATGTTGGATATCTAAAAATTAGTTAATGTATACAGGAGGATATGCATAGTATCTATGCAAATACTACACCATTTTAAATAAGAAGTTTGACCCTCTGTAGATTTGGATATCCTTGGGGATCTGGGAACCATCCTACCAGGATACTAAGAGATGAATGTACATATATATATATATATCTTTTTATGAGGAGCCCATCAAGATAAAGGGAATTTACATTTAGCTAACTAATTTATACTTATTTTGGGGAAACATGGTTACTTTTATCTGACAGCCTTATTTTACATTATTTCATTATAGTTTCTGATACCTTTGTCAGTATTCCACTAAAGTCCAATACTATTTGCAATCCTATCAGGTGACAAAATTTATGATTGTGGAAATTCTAATACTAATTTAATTTGTTGTTCAGGTTGATTTTTAGAACAGATTATCATGCTAGTCTTCCAGTTTTGTGATTGCTCTGTATAGAATAGAGTGTACTTAAGTGTTAACCAGATTTAAAAATATTGTTCATCTTAGAGTTTAAAAAATGGACTATAAAAAGAAAGTGAAAAACAAAATTAATGATAGAAAGTAATTTTCAAATATAATTTTGCTTAGAAATATAATTTTCTAAGCATATACTCTCAATATTTTCAAAAACTTTATTTGACTTCCTTAATAAACCTTTATTGAGAATTTCCTGTGAGCCAAACAATATTGTAGCTATGTTGAATGCACTTCTGGATTTGACTTTGGTTATCAAAGTTTGAATTTCCAAGTTTAAACTATACTTTTTAATTATTTTTTGAATCACCTATGATGAAGTGCAGAGTTATTGTTGCTGGGTAAGGAAAGGAGAATGTTCCTTATAAGACATAGTGTCCTTGATTAAACTCATAGAAGTTTGAGGAGGTGTGAATCTTGGAGGTTCAAAACTTTTGGAAGTTGGAATATTCAGATGGCCATTAGCAACAGAAGGGCTGTTACTTCAGAATAACTCTTGGTGCTTAACTGACTCTTAGGAGCATGGCATGGAGTGGGCTGTTAGTGAGCAGGATGGACCCTGATTTAGTGGCTATCAGAAGTGTGGTTATTCGTACAAAATTATTGGATAGGTTGAAATGGTCTTAAACTTGGTTTTAGTAGTCACTTGTAACTATGACCAAAGAGTAATTAATATTTTCCTTCTTGAATCTAGAATTTAAGATAATTTTATTCTTAATTCGTTTTAGTACTTAGAGTAGTGCCTCCACATAAACATTAATTATTAATAATAATATCTCTATTTATTGACTGGATAACTTTCTTTTTTTTTAATATAGTGATAAAGATGTTTTCCCCACTGAAAGCAATGTAAATTATCTACTAAATAATTTTTAGCAGTAGAACAACATGATTAAATTCATCTTTAGAAAACATCTCTAGTAGTATGGAGGTCAATAAGAAAAAAATATACATATATACATAAAATTATATTTCATTTCTTTGAATTTATGGATGTCAGGAGTGTTCAACTCAGAAATTTCCTATTGAGTCACATAGTGGTTTAAAAATGAGGAAAAGGAAAATAAATGAGTTGCTTTATATAGCCTTGTGGCAAAAACACCTCCCTCACCAATTTTTACCAATAAAAATAACTCCTGGAAGTTCCAAGGGATTTTCACATTCAGGGGTAAAAGGGAAATCAACTAATGCTCTAGTCTAAATTAAATGAAAATTCATTATACAAATTATTGTTGAATTTGAAACAGGTGTTCTCATCCTACTTAGGAAAGTAAGAAACAAGAAAACTGCCACAGATTTGTTATTGATTTAAAGTACTTTCAAAGTCAGGAAAAAGTTAATTCTGAAAGCTATACTTCTATGTTTCTTCTGAAAAAGTCCTCATTAATAAAGACAATTTTAAGAATATCAAAAAGGAAGAAAATAACAAGGAGAAATGTGTCACTTATAATAGTTAGGCCTGTTCAACCATCAGAGATTGAGATGCTACTGGTTTCAAAAGAAGATCTGATTAGTGTCATACAAATAATGATGTCCCTAGTGTCTGAACAAATTTGGAAATGCCGAGTTCCAACCCTAAAAGGAACACAGATTAAAAATCTAGGACAACTGCAGTAAGCCTTCTCAGAGGCCTCTCATCCGATTTCCTGAAAAGGGGAGAAATGCCACACCTGAATCTGTTGGTAGGAGTGGGTCTTCACAAAACTCAGCTGTTTCCATGTAAGCATAGGAATGCTGATTAAGAGCAGACATTCTTCTTTTATACTGATCTCACTTAGAAGAGATTCAAGGGATCCATGTATCTCTAAAAATCTCAAACTGACCACTTATAACACAGTTTGAAGCATATTTTCTGTAAAAAAAAAAAAAAAAAAAGGATCACTAGCATCTAACTTTATTCATTTATTTTGCAATATTGTACTTATGTAAGCATATCCCCAAATGTCTAATGATAGAGCGAAGAAAGGCCAGTCTAAGGAGAGGCGTTGCATGGAAGTAATCCATACCTGAAATCCAGTTCTCACCTCATCACCTCATCCTGGATCCAGTAACTTGAGTTTTTAACACACACAAATAATACTTATTTAAACTCGTGGGCTGATTTTGATTTCTCCTCTATGTATCTCCCAATAAAAAACCAACCAAATCTTAGCTGCCTGCCAGTGAAAATAAATTTAAATGTAATTGATGGAGAATTGATTTGAGATATTTAAACATGACAAACTTGGGGCAGGCAGGCACTGTGCCTTTACACACTAGCAACTTCCTCCTATGGACTACTGTGAGTCTATGTTGAGAAACAGAGTATTGAAATGAAGAAAGGATGGGTGCCTCATTTTGAATCTGCCCTAACCAACACTTTTAGATGGAGTATAAGATAGATCCAGCATCTCCAAAATTCATCTTAAGAAAGAGGGTGAATTTTGCCTTCAAACATGGCTAAGGACAGTACTCAGCTAAAAGCAAACCTGATAAACATCACAGAAGAGTGACATGAGTATAAGCAAGTAGTTGCTAAGCAAAATGTAAAGTTCAAAGTTCCTAATATGCCTCCAGACTGCTCCCTACTTTTTCTCCAGCTTCATGCATCACCAACCTCCTATGTTCAAATTCCACATTGAAATAGTAGCCACAGTGAGTATTCTCTATTTCTAAAACAAGCATCATTTTAGAAGCAGCCCTGTCTTTTTCTCTGGGTTAACATTCATCATTCCATTCATTCTAACCTAGGTGTCCTTCAACAGATGAATGGATAAAGAAAATGTGGTACAAATACACAATGGAATATTACTTAGCTGTAAAGAAAAAATGAAATTGTGTCATTTGCCAGTAAATGGATGGAACTGGAGAATATCATGCTAAGTGAAATAAGCCAGTTCCCAAAATCCAAAGGCCAAATGTTCTCTCTGATATGTGGATGATAACCTACAGCAAGGTAGGGTGGGGAGGGGAAGAATAGAAGTCTGTTAGATTAGACAAAAGGGAATGAAGGGAAGGGAAATGGGAGGGGAATAGAAAGAACAGTAGAATTAATTGGACATAGCTTTCCTATCCTTGTATTTGAATACACAACCAGGGTAATGCCACATCATGTACAACCACAAGAATAGGATCCTAATTAGTATACGTTATACTCCATGTATGTATAATATGCCAAAATGTGTTCTCCTGTCAGGTATATCTAAAAAGAACAAATAAAAATATTTTTTTTAAATGCCATTCATTTGCAATCTATTTTCCTTTAACAGATCATTCTTGATGTACTCACTCCCCTTTACCTTATCCTTCCTAGGAGTTAGGTGGCTCTCCTACAATTACCCTGAGATTTGTTTATTGTAAAATATATCCTATTGTTAGTGATTTCCATAACTCTTTCCCCCATGAGGTTATAACCCTCTGAAGAAAAGGAAAACCAACTTCCCTGTTGATGACTGCATTGAAACTCTTAGTCTCGTGCCTAGTACACAAAGATCCTAAATATTTGTTGACAGATAAAGGCTTATATTTGAAGCATCTATAAACTGATCAAATGTTTTACAGATTGAAAGTTTCCTTATTCACCCCATCTGATCACTTGGGTTTTGGCCTGGTTCTTAGTACAACAGATCAAAAAGACTAGGAGTGAGGGGATTCCATTTTTCCCCCCTGAGCATTCCAATTAGACCATTTCAAAGATCCTAATGAAACCAACTCAGTTCTTCATATATTTATTTTGATGTAGATTCCCATGAGTAGTCAAACTCCATTGCAATTTTATTAATCATTGTAACTGTCTTGTACAACAACTGTGTCTTGGTCAAATTGTGTCCACTGAAAACCATGATCACAAACAAATAATAATTGGACAGTTTTATAAAGCATATTAAAATATCAAACTTGTTATTTCATAGTTAGAGTAGTATAAGAGTATTCAAGTTATTTCCATTATGAGCCCTTTTATAGAGATCTCACTTAATGAAGATCCAAAATGTCTTTTATAGAAACTAGCAAAGCAAGTTTGGATTTCTAATGATGTATAGTCAGAAATCTTGTTAACTAATTTTATGAATCCTATGTCATTTTGTAATGTCTTTGTATATAGACAAAGTTTAGAAACCACAGTTTTAGACATACGCTTATACTTTATTTCAATTTGAAAAAATATGACCTTGTCTGGAAATACATAATTTTCAAAAGTACAAATATGGAAATGCTTTATTTGCTGATTTTCTGGAAGGAATAATGATTTTTTTTAAAAGCATGTGTTTTTTTAAGTAGATGATAATGAATGTAAATCATTCTACAGAACAATGTGAGCTTATTTTCACATTTGTTTGGGATTAAACTGCATCCATAAACTGCTTCCACATGTATGCTAATTAACTCTGCAGCAGAACCAACTACCCTACTTGGAGGATTATAGACAAAAGCTTTATGAAATCCTACCTTTTCAGTTCAATGTTTATCTGCCTATTTCTGGTCACTAAGGCTCAGTTATGAGTAAGTCTATTTTGGGGTCTCTTTTGGCTCAGGGCTTTGGTAATAGGATATGGAATATTTTCCTTGTAGATAAAAAGATTGAATACAAACTAGCTTGATGTAGACCCATGGTTATAGCTGTCAGTAGTGAATATAAAATGAATTAGTTGTTTTTTACTAAATAAATCTTAATTTAGGAAAAAAAAAAATCATTCTAGGATTACTATTAAATGGCACCATTGGTAGCCACTCCAAAAGGCCAGACATGAATGGGCATTTAACAATAGGCCTTATGAGGTTGTCATGTACCTAAGCCCTATTTGGAAGGACTTGTTTTTACTTGATGCTTATTTATTAGCTGTAAAACAATAAAATGAAATTAATTATGGTGCTTTTCGTAAGTGTGCATGTGTGTGTATATTTGAAAGACAGAGAGAGACAAAACACCATTCAAAAAATCTAGGTCCTGTTTTTTACCATATAATGACAGATAAATAGATTTTAATATTTAAGAATCTTGTTCATTTTCTCATTGTGTTACTGCTTTGTTTCATTTGTTTTAGAATAGGTATGTAAATGGAAATTTTATTTCAAGAGTATCTGGTTCTATTTTCCTGGAAATATAGGTCAGATACCTCAAGATAGCAGTTTCTTCTATAGTTTCCATCATTTTGGTATACTTTTTGTAATGAGTTAGCTAATAATTATGATCAAGTAATGCCAGTGAAAATACTACTTTATACTTTTCCAAGTTTCTTAGACCTACACAAAAATCCCAACATTCCCATTTTTGTTTCATTTTTTAATTTATGCACTCTTTCACCAAGAAATTTCTGAACACCAACTCTGCACCAGATATCAATGCTAACTGTACACAGGCATGCACAAATTGAAGTTATGTGGTTATTTGTCAGCGTTTTCAGGGTAGTATACTTTATGTGTGTGAGCGTGTATATATAACTGAAATTGTGGAAAATTTTGTTAAGAAAAAAGATCTATTAAAGATAATTAAGAATGATTTACTTAATTTAGACTGGAGGTCAGGCAGGACTTCTTTGGGCGTTTGATTTCTTCACTATATTTGACATTTACATGGCTTAAATGATAATTATAAATGACAAGGAAAAACATTTTGTCTTCAAATATGCATACTCAGAGTGGCTCTGGAGTGTGTTTGTAGTATTTTGACCCTTAGCTTCTAAAATAACTGAATCAGAGAATATTCAAAGAACAGAAAAAAAAAAAAAATGAAAGAAGGAGACATATTTTCTGGAGTAAATAACTCTTCATGTTGCAATCCCTCCCAGAATCCTTGCAGCCCTCAAACTTTTTCTCTACAAACACTTTGAGAAGCTTCCTTGTACTCATTAGAAACATGGAGATATTGTGATACGATGCTGTAGCTAACTTACTTGGATAATGCAATAAATTTAAATGGATTTATTATCCAAATGTATGCTGGGTATGGTGGCATGCCTCTGAATCTTGGCTACTTAGGAGGCTAAGGCAGGAGGATCTCATGTTTTAGGCCAGACTGTGCACCTTAGTAAGATACTGTGTCAAGATAAAAAATAAAAGGGGTTGGGGATATAGCTCAGTAGTAAAGAAGCCCTGGATTTGATCACTAGTATGAAAGCAGGGATCCAAATGTATACTTCAGGCTTCCTTTTTGTTTTGTAAAATCAATATTAATGGGAAAATTGGGTTAATATTAGCCAGTTAATATTCTGCTCCAATACATAATTCTTTTAATAATTATTTTTTCTTTGTCTACAAAGTTACTATTTGCACATTAAATTATCATATTGTGTCAATTATACACTTTGGTGGTGAAAATAAATTGTAGACTTGAGAACTTATAATAATCTAAAGAAATAGGAATCTTTATCTCAAATATTTTTACATTTTAATCAAATTTGTTTTGGTCTGAAAGAATCTCTTAATAGTAGATTCATCAGTTTGCTTGCCTTTACATGGTAAGAGATTGTGAAGTGAGTGCTGGGGCTGTAGCTCAGTGTTAGAGCACTTTCCTAGCATGTGTGAGGAACTGGGTTTGATTCTCAGCACTGCATATAAATAAAAAAAAAAAAGTAAATAAAATAGAGGTCCATCAACAACTAAAAAATACTTTTAAAAGATTATAAAGTGAATAAACATCTATGATATTGCTGTGTTAAGCAGATGTTTTGGATTGAGATGATGGGAGGACCGTGGAGATAACATAATCCCTGTGTACCCTTATATACCTATAGAACCAATAAGATGAAAGGGAAAAAACCTGGGTCATAATTGCTATCATCCATACCAGAAAGAAAAGGCATTTATCTTATCAGACCATAAGGATACACTGAAATAGGTCTGAAAGGGTCTGAAGCTGCTGACAAAACCACAACACTGGGCCCAATTAACAATACCCATTTTTAATTAACAGTTGCTGACTCTCTGCCATTGAAATATTCATGCTCTAGGTGTGAAATGGCAACCCCCATTTGTCATATCTGTCAAAATTAATTTTGAAATTCCCTGGTCTTCCTTTTGCAGGATGAAAGTGAATAACTAGAACATACTTCCTACCTGCCAAAGTTCAGTTCCAGGACAAAGACTAGGAAAATAGAATCCAGAAAACTGGCTGGATCAGCTTTTATATTACAACCCATATCAATTAGTTTCATAGCATTTCTAATGCTATACACTATGTCAAGATTTATTCCATATTTTGAGAGAGAGCATGAAAGTAATTTGAAAGTTCTTATCTTTAATTCATTTTAATTTTTTTCATTCAAGAATTATATTAAGCAGCTCACACATTCTGAACACTAACTTAGGCATATCTCCATAAGTTATATTTAATTTTGAGGGCACAAATATGAGCAAGTAAACGTTTTGGAGGATAGCACAATCTAATAGAAAAGAATATACTGGCAAATTTATGTATATGTGAATGTTGGAAACAAGAGTATGATCTCTTTATGAAGAGGTAAAGGTATAGCATAACCCATGATAACAAGTTTGGGAAGGAAGATACAACAACATGGATAAAGAGCAAGCAAGATGCCTAACTGTGTGAGACATTTTGCAAGTGGAATCTTTTACATAAAAAATAAAGTTTGGATTCAGTACCAATGTTAGAATTGAAATCATTCATGTGAATTCATTGAACATCTAATAAAACAGATTGGTTTTGCAAATGAATAAAACTACATGCTAGTTACCTTGTTCAATTCTTCAATAAGGTTATGAAGCTGATAGTATTTTCATTATATAAATAAGAAAATTAAACTCAAAGACCTAACTGATCATGTTAAAATTGCAGAGTCAATTGGCAGTATAGCCAGTACTAGAATGATAGATTGGCACATTCATTCACGCACTCATTTGTTGAGTGATCATTCTATGTTCTTGAGGTATTGGAGATTAAAAACAGAGATGAGTACAGAAAATGCCCTGATCTCAAAACATCGGATTTATGGACGAGATGGGAGATGTATTACCTAAGAAACTGTGATACAAAGAAAAAAAAAAATGAAATTTTACCATGTACCAGGGGCAGCACAGATGAAAGAACAAAGGGTAATTTTTTCCATTGAATTTGGAAAAATTCTAGGAGAAATGATATTTCCTCATCTATTTCATGATCTTTCGCCTAAGTGTTTATCTTTGTTGTCTATTCACTCTGAAGCAGTTATCATTAGCAAAGTGTAAGAACATAAAAATGTGAATTTGTTCCCATGCTCAAGAAGCTTATGTGTTATTTTCTTTTTTGTAGTACTGAGTTTTGGACCCAGGGTCTTGCACATGCTAGGCAAGGGCTTTACCAGTGAGCAATACTCTCTTTCTTCTTACTTTTTGTTTATGAAACATGGTCTTGCTAAATTGCTCAGGCTGGCCTCAAATTTGAGAATCTCTTGACTTAGTCTCCCAGGTAGCTGTGTACATGCTTGAGTCCCCACTCTAGAAAAACATAAAGAATAAAATACCACCCTGAAAGCAATACATGAGCTATGGAGTTTTCACATGAACAAGAACAGACTAGGTCTGTTAAACAAAAGGGAGAATAAAGTGTGGCACATGGATAGATTGTCTTAATCTTGTACCATTGAGAATGTATTACTAATAAAGAGAAAATTAAATTGAATATATCAAAGGTAAAAAGCAAATTAAAGGAGGAAAACATCAACAAAAGTCACTTGTAAATATACTGATTTGCTTAAAGTACTATGTTTTTGGTGGGTAGGATGATGAAAGAGATAAAATTCCTTCAATTTTTAATAGTGATTAGATCTATAGTATCCATACTCTGACAGATAAGCACAGGTACACAGAAACAAATTGAGGCTTCCTGTGAAGAGAGCATATATTAATAATTAAATTAATGCTAACTACTTTTTCATTCACTTTACATGTTAATTGACAAACTGCTAGGAAAAACAAGCAAAAGGAAGTAAAATATAAAAGGAAGTAAAATGCATGTATTTTTTACTTCTAATTGCACACACATATGTATTTTAGCAGGAATATATTGTATGTGATTTGACACAAATTTTATTATGTGATATGCCATTAATATCTGCTGCTAGAATTTTATTGTTAATGGTTGCAGGGTATTCATCATATCTCTGCACAGATTGCTTAATCAGTCCTTTTTTCACTGTTTTTTTTTTTCTTCATTTTTTTCACTGTTATAAACATAGAGTATTATAGCTAAATCTTTCTTACTTTGTTAGCAGAAATCCTGGGAATCTGGGGGAGGGTCATGTGGTATTTCTTACTCTTGTGTCTTTGCAGGAAAAGATTCCAAGCAAGACACAAAATGTAGTAAAAGTATACAAAGTTTATTAGAAGGGAAAGGTAAATGGTTTCAAGGGATAGGGTGTGTCACCTCACAGAGAGCAATTTGCTGCCTCTATTCCCTAATTTTATCAGGAGTTGTTATGGTTTAGATATGAGCAGTCCTCCAAAAGCTCATGGGTGAGACAACGGAAGGTTTACAGGTTGAAATAATTTGGTTATGAGAATATTAACCTAATCACTGCATTAATCCCCTGATAGATCTTAACCAAGTGATAACTGGTAATCAGCTAGTTTGTGGCTAGAGGAGGTGGTTCTCAAGGGGCATGCCTTTGGTATATATTTTGTCCTTGCTGAGCAGAGCTCTCTGTTTCTGCTTTCTGGTGCTATATACCACGTTGCTTTCCTCTGCCACATTTCCGTCATTAGTTTCTGCCTCACCTCACAACCCCAGGAATAAAATTGGTTGTCTATGGACTGAGGCCTCTGAAACTGTGAGCCCCCATGTACATTTTTCCTCCTTTAAATTTGTTATTGTCAGGTCTTTTGGTCAGAGTAGCCAGGAAAGCTGACAAAAACAGGATCTTAGGAAAGTTACTAAAGAGCACAACCCAGGTATCACCTCTTACCTCTAAGATGGCAGTAGGATTGCTTCATATTTTAAAGTCTCTGCTATACATGATTTTTCCCACAAATTTCCAAGTGAAACCCATAGGGTGATTACTATTATAATAAGATAAGATTAAAATAGTGTGCTAAAGATCTAAAAGCAACTCTTGGTTACTTTGGTCTGCATTGACTGGTTTTATTTGGAACATGTTTCTACAGATTTTTTGGTCAGTGGGTTTTACTCTTAATTATCCTTTCTTCCTGAGTCTTGGGATCTTTGTTCAGTGTAAAGGTCATAAAAATACTCTTTAGGGTAATTTGTGTTCTTATAGGCAGAGATTATTCTTATATTCCTTGGCCCTAAGAGAATAACCCTAATGATAAGTGGTTGTTTGTTGAGGATGTTATAACATCCTATTTACTTAAGCCATAGTAGAGACAGAATGGCCTTAGTTAAATTTCTTTTTAAAAGAAGGTGGTTGGGGGACTAGCATGTAGGCCCAGTCTGTAGAATTAGCCCCATAAAGTCATGTTTCTACTCTTCATGTCTGTCTGCCACCTATCACTTGCATGATTTTTACCTTATGGTAGACTTTTGAAAACCTGTTAGGTCAATAGTGGTGATTACATATTTTTTCATGAAAAAATTAAGGTGAAATTAGGTTTAAAATTATCTACAGACAATATTTATGGTAACCAAGTGAATTTTTACCACTTATAGTTTTTATCAATCATGTTTTTCATCCAAATAAACCCAATTTGCTGAAAAATAAGCTCTCATTTTTGTTGTTGTTGTTGTTGTTAAATGAAAAATGAATGAGAACCACAAAAGTGCTAGAAATGAAAACAACATTTGATGCATGGAAAGATAAAATACCTGAATATATCCAGATGGTGAACATAAGATTTCTAAATTAGATGTGTATATAGGTGAACACTCAGTCATCATCAAAAGCTGCTTTACTGTCGAGGAAGGTCATCAAAGTAGGTACTCATCAAGTGATATAATATTTCAGATGAAAAATCAATAGTACAGAAATACATAGGTATGAGCAAAGAGGCCAGGAACCCATCCCTGAAGAATAAGCTAGGAAGTTGAATGTATGGAGAAATCTCTCTTGATATAGTGCAAGGAATTATGCAAGGATACATTTCAAGGGCTGGCATTTGAAAATGTTTTATATGCTATACAGAAAAATCTCACAGAGGTTAAAATGATAGAATTTTACATGTTTTGTATAATTTACTAGTAGAGATAAGTATTTTATAGTTTTTGAAGGTAGCATACAAAGACATAACTGAAGACCTTTGATTTATTTCTCTTTGAGATTTTCATTCCCTGACTACATCAAACTCACATTGTACACTTTGTGACCAAAGACATGCATTAGAAAGATAAAAGAAGAAATTAAAAAATAATGTCTATGATACACAAAGAATGGAAATGTCACTGATTCCAATATAAAGAAGCAGGCAATAGAAGCTGCCTTTAAAAGGTACCATGTGTAGAATTTAGCAGACTTTAAAGCAACTAATATAAATATGTTCAAAAGACTAAAGGAATTTATGGTTAAAGACTAAATAATTATAATGTCTCATCAAGTAAAAAGCAAAAAATTATAAAATAATTAATATGAAGACTCAAGTTAAAATGTATAACAACCAAAACTGAAAATTACTAAAGGGTTGAACTGGGAGGAATAAAACAAACAAACAAACAAACAAAACAAAACAAACAAACAAAAAAAAAAAAACAGAGAACTTAAAGAGAGATCTACAGAGGTTATTTAATATGAAAACAAATAGGAAAAAAATAAAGTAAAATTAGTAGTCTCAGAGAAATGTGGGATACACCTAAGTATACGATCATAAATGTGATGAAATTACCAGAGGAGAGCAAAATAAAATATTTTAAAAAGTAAGGCCTTAATATATTCTAAATTTGATGAGAAACATTAATCAGCACAGCAAGAAACTCCATGAACTCCAAATAGTCAAAGAGAGCAACAAAAAATGCATCATAATTTAAATATTGCTCAACATAGAAATAGAAAAACCCTTGAAATCAAAGAGAAAATTACTTATCACATATAAGTGATTCCCAAGATTAACAGCTGATTTAATGTCAGAAATGATGGAGGCAAAGAGGCAATGAGAGGACATATTCAAAATGCTGAAAAGAAAAATAATCCAACAAACACACATTTCATATAGAGAAAACTTATCATTCAAAAATGAAGGTAAAATTAAAACATTCCAACATGAAAAAAATTGAGAGAATTTGTTTGTTAGCAGTCTATCCTATGGGACATACTAATTTTTTTAGACTGAATGCAAGTGATGTTAGACAATAATTCCAATCTACTTTATAAAAATAGTAATAGTAATGTAATTATGCATGTAATTATAAATGAAAATATTATTTTATACTTCTTATATTTTCATCTTTTAGCTGATTTAAATATCAATTGTATAAAATTGTATGTATAATACTGTACTGTTGAACCTAAAACACAGAAATATATTTCACAGTTAAAACATGAAGGGAATGGGTAGGCACAAAGCTGCTTTGGAGCAAGGACATGATACTACATGGTAACTTTAATCCTCAGGAACAAACCAAAAAATGGAAAGAAACAGAAACGGAAATAAGATTATTATATTAAACTATATGAATATGTACTTGCTCTTTTTCTCTTCTCTGAGGGCTTTTAGAGGACATTGGTTATATAAAAAATAATTATAGAGTTTATGATTGGGTTTGTAACATATATAGATACAATATGCATCAAATAATGAAAAAGGGGGCTGGGGTTGTAGCTCAGTGGTCCAGTGCTTGCCTCGCATGCATGGGGCACTGGGTTCAATTCTCAGTACCACATAAATTAAAAAAAAAAAAAAAAAAGAAAGAAAGAAAGAAAGAAAAAAAAAAACAGAAAAGAAAAATGAAAATTACCAAAAAAAGACTGGAAAAGAAATAGGAAAAAAACATAAAATAATGAAAAAGTAAGGCATAATATGAAGTAGATTCTGAGAAGTTAAGATACATGTGGAAGCCCAACCACTAAGAAAATAATTTGGTTAAAATATGTGGTTAAAAATTTACTAAATTTAGAAACTAAAATATTATGCTAGAAAAATATTTACTTAATAGAAAATAAGGCAGTAAAGGAAGGACAGAGGACAAAAAGACATAAGAC
Organism: Tamias sibiricus; assembly: GCA_025594165.1. Taxonomy (NCBI): domain Eukaryota; kingdom Metazoa; phylum Chordata; class Mammalia; order Rodentia; family Sciuridae; genus Tamias; species Tamias sibiricus. The sequence continues at coordinate 95,138,462 of CM046662.1, forward strand.
AGAAAATAAAAAACAAAATGAGAGCTGGTAATTCAATTGTATCGATACTACTATTAAATATGAACTAATTAAACATTCCAATCAAAATGCAATAGCTGTCAGACTTGATTTATAAAAAATGCTTCAACTCACTGATTGTTTCTTTTGCTCAGAAGAAACTTTTTAGTTTGAATCCATCCCATATATTGATTCTCAGTTTTAATTATTGTATTATAGAGGTCTTATTGAAGAAGTTGGGGCCTAATACAACATAATGGAGATTTGGGCCTACTTATTTTTCTATTAGGTGTAAAGTCTGTGGTTTAATTTCTAGGTCCTTGATCTACTTTGAGTTGCATTTTGTGCATGGTGAGAGATAGAGGTTTAATTTCATTTTGTTACATGTGGATTTCCAGTTTTCCCACCACCATTTGTTGAAGAAGCTATCTTTTCTCCAATGTATGTTTTTGGAAACTTTGTCTAATATAAGATAACTGTAGATATTTGGGTTAGTCTCTGTATCCTCTATTCTGTACCATTGGTCTACTGGTCTATTTTGGTGCCAATACCATGCTGTTTTTGTTATTATTACTTTGTAATACAATTTAAGGTCTGGGATAGTAATGCCACCAGCATCACTCTTCTTGCTAAGAATTGTTTTAGCTATTCTGGGTCTCTTATTTTTCCAGATGAATTTCATGATTACTTTTTCTATTTCTGTGAGCATTGTTATTGGGATTTTGATTGGGATTGCATTGAATCTGTATGGTGTTTTTGGTAGTATGGTCATTAAAATTTTCAACATCTCTAGCAACTAGAGAAATGCAAATCAAAATACTCCAGTCAGAATGACTGCTATCAAAAATACAAACAACAATAAATGTTGGCGAGGATGTGGGAAAAAGGCAAACTCATACATTGCTGGTGGGACTGCAAATTGGTGCAGCTAATCTGGAAAGCGGTATGGGGATTCCTTGGAAAACTTGGAATGGAACCACCATTTGACCCAGCTATTCCACTCCTCGGTCTAAACCCAAAGGACCTAAAAACAGCATACTACAGGGACACAGCCATATCAATGTTTATAGCAGCACAATTCACAATAGCTTAATTGTGGAACCAACCCCAATGCCCTTCAGTAGATGAATGGATAGGGAATATTTGGTATATATACACACTGGAACAATACTCAGCACTAAAAGAGAATAAAACCATGACATTTGCAGGTAAATGGATGGAGTTGGAGAAAATAATGCTAAATGAAGTAAGCCAATCCCTTAAGCAAAGATCCAATGATATCTTTGTTATGAGGATGCTGAGTCATAATGGCGAGGGAGGGGGACAAAAGGAATGAAGGAACTTCAAATAGATCAAAGGGGAGGGAGGTGAAGGGAGGGGGCATGGGGTTAGGAATGAAGGTGAATGAGTTAGACATCATCACCCTAAGTACATGTATGAAGACACAAATGATGTGAAAATACTCTGTGTAGAACCAATGACTTGAGAAATTGCCCTCTATATATGTAATATAAAATAAATTGCATACTGCAAGCATGTACAGCAAATTAGAATAAATAAATAATTTTCAAAAATGCTCCAATTCTATGCTGTGCTAAGGAGGCATATTTTACTTTAAACTGTACAAATAAGTTGAAAATAAAAGGATGGGAGAAGATGTAACTATGAGAGAACTAGAATGGCTATACTGATATCAGACAGAAGAGACTTTAAAAAAAAACATGCACAAAATTCAACTCAAAGTGGATCAAGGATCTAGGAATTAGACCAGAGACACTACACCTAATAGAAGAAAAAGTAAGCTCTAATCTCCAACATGTTGGATTAGGCCCCAAGTTCCTTAATAAGAATCCTGTAGCACAAGAATTAATGCCAAGAATCAATAAATGGGATAGACTCAAATTACAAAGCTTCTTCTCAGCAAAAGAAACGATCAGTGAGGTGAACAGAGAGCCTACTATTGGGAAAAAAATTTTACCACATGCACGTCAGATAGAGCACTAATCTCTAGAATATATAAAGAACTAAAAAATCTTAACACCAAAAAAAAAAAAAAATAATAACCCAATCAATAAATGGGCCAAGGAACTGAACAGACACTTCTCAGAAGAAGATATACAATCAATCAACAAATACATGAAAAAATGCTCAACCTCTCTGGCTATTAAGAGAAATGCAAATCAAAACCACTCTAAGATTTCATCTTACACCTGTCAGAATGGCAGCTATTAAGAACACAAACAACAATAAATGTTGGAGAGGATGTGGAGAAAAAGGTACACTCATACATTGTTGGTGGGACTGCAAAATGGTGCAGCCAATATGGAAAGCAGTATGGAGATACCTTGGAAAACTTGGAATGGAACCACCTTATGACCCAGCTATCCCACTCCTTGGCCTTTACCCAAAAGACCTGAAAACAGCATACTACAGGGACACAGCCACATCAATGTTTATAGCAGCACAATTCACAATAGCTAAACTGTGGAACCAACCTAGATGCCCTTCAGTAGATGAATGGATAAAGAAAATGTGGTATATACACACAATGGAATATTACTCATCAATAAGAGAGAATAAAATCATGGCATTTGCAGGAAAATGGATGGAGTTAGAGAATATAATGCTAAGTGAAGTTAGCCAATCCCAAAAAGCCAAATGCCAAATGTTTTCTCTGATATAAGGAGGCCGATTCACAGTTGGGTTGGGATGGGGAGCATAGGAGGATTAGAGGAACACTAGAGTGGCCAATGGGGAGGGAGGGGAAGGGAGGGGGCAAAAGGGTGAAGGAAAAAAAAAAAAAAAAGATGGTAGAATGAAATGGATATCATTACGCTAAGTGCATGTATGAAGTCACGAATGGTGTGAATATACTTTGCATACAACCAGAGATTTGTAAAAAAGTGCTCTATATGTGTAATATGAAATGTAATGCATTCTGTTGTCATTTATAACATATTAGAATAAAAAATAAATAAAAAAAAATTTAAATGTTACTTTGGGCTGGGGGTGTGGCTCAGTGGTAGAGTGCTTGCCTAGCACATGCGAGCCCCTGGGTTCGATCCTCAGCACCACATAAAAATAAATAAATAAATAAAATAAAGGTTAAAAAAAATGTTACTTTACCCAAAGAGAGACATTTTCTAATGATAAGAGGGTCAGTCTATCAGGAAGATATAACAATTAAAAACATATATATACCTGACAACAAAGCCCCATAAAAAATAAAGTAAAAGCTTATATATACAAAAAGAGAAGTGAGCAATTCAACAATAATTAAAAAGTCGATACTTGTATTGAACAAGTAATTAACAAAGCTTTAGAAAACTCGAACACTGCAATGCTACAGCAGATTCTGTGGAAGGTCCCAGACAACAACAGAAGCATATTACATTCAATCTCAACATCTCAACTTGATAAATTGTCATTTTTTATGTTGATAGTTCTGACTGGGTATTTTGTTTATGCTATTGTTGATGATAATGAATTTTTCGTTTGTGTTTATGAGTAATATAAACCTGAAGTTTTTCTGTTCTTTTAATGTCCTTGTCAAGTTTTACTATTATAAATAATAAGAGGAGTGTTTTTTCATTCCTTTATTTTCAATTTGTCTGTATCTTTATAGGAATTTAATCCATGTCACTTATAAGTAGCAAGTTCTTTTCCAAAATGTGTGTGTGTGTATAGCATATATATATATGCTATACACACATATAGCATATACATATATATATATAATATATATTGTAGATGAACACACACAGACATATACGTATGGACATATCTATGGACACATATATATCACACACACACACACACACATATATAAGTTGTAGATGGACATGATACCTTTATTTATTTGTATGTGGTACTGAGGATCAAACCCAGTGCCTCACACATGCTAGGCAAATGCTCTACCACTGGGCTACCACCCCAGCTCCATCTTTTCCGAAACTTTTGTCTGATATTTTTTCCTTTGATTGAAATAGGCTATTTATATTTGATGTGATTATATTTACCTTTAGTCTATCACTATAACATAATATTTTCTCCCTTTCCCATATCGTACATTGCTGCTTCTTTTTACTGTCTTTTTCTGGATAGATTGCATATTAATTGTGCCATTTCCCCCTCTATTAGTTAATTACCAAAACAATCCCTTTCTATTCTTCCAGTGTTTATTTTAAAGATTAATATAGTATAACAAAGTAATCATTTTACTATTTCCTTCACAGCATAAGGACTTTAAAACATTTTAATGTCATTTATACTTTTGCAGATTGAATGCTATTTTTACCCAAATTATAAATATATAATAAGTCCTAAGGAAAAAGCAAGCTGTGACTATTGTTTCAGATAGTCAGTATTAATCTAGATATACCCTTACATTAAATCTTTCAATTACTCCTTATTCTTCCTGTGTTTCTGAGCTTGCATCTGTTATAATTCAATTTATGCTTCAAGAAAATATTTTTCCCTTTTGTGCAGTACTGTTGGTATCAATTTCTTAAGCTTTTGTATATCAATATATTCATTTAACCTCCATTGCTGAATTACAGATAGAATTCTAGGTTAGCAGTTATTATCTTTCTCAGCACCTTGAAGATGTTATTTCTATCATCTGTTTCTTCATTTCATAGTTTGAGTTGGATTACTTTGCTTCTTGGATTTCCTTTTTTTTTTAAAGTTTGTAGCATTTAAATAATAATGAATAAATTTCTCTTGGGCATCTAGAAGCATTTGCAAACAGAGATTAGTTTAAACTCAACTTCACTCTTTAAAATCTAATTTAAGTTTCTTCCTGGATATAGCCTTATGATATCCCAACAAAATCCATCAGTTGAATCCTCATGATTCCAAATGCTATTTTCCCTACCTCATCCCCCAAACCCAGTTTTGAGAGTTTGTTAAAATTACTTCTTCATCTCTCAACTCCTATCCATCCAAATTCAGCATAAGTCCCTAAGCAAAAAGTGACCCCCAATGGACTTGACCTTCCCTCTTGGGTCTTGACTGTCAACATTTTCCTGCTTGGCAATTCTCTCATGCCTGCAGAGGATCTCTCTCTCTCTCTCTCTCTCTCTCTCTCTCTCTCTCTCTCTCTCTCTCACTCTCGCTCTGAGTTAGTCCATGATTCTAGTTCTCAGGGAACGGTTGATTCAAATCATACTCACCTTTTCTGGAGATCACTTTATTCACTCTTTTTAATTGCTCAAAGTAGGGTTGAAAGTGGAATTTCAAGTGGTAATGATGCATGGGCATCTTCATGTAATTCAGTTTCCTACAAGACATTACGAGTTTGTCACCATGCATCTGAAAATATAAATTAAATAACAAGGAGGAGACTGAAACAAAGAACTTCCATGACAGTGTGACTTGAAACCAACACAAGTACACATAACATCATGAAAACAATAGCAGAACTGATTCAATGAATAGAGAGGAGACACATGGTACTGGTATCCTTTCATCCTGCTAGTGGGTTAGATTTCATATTATTTAACATCAACTGACCTAAAGCCAAAACTGTATTCATCTACCTTAATGTCCTGAATTTCCTGGGCCTGTACCTGAACAACTTTCATCAGGAACTTTCTAAAGAACAGAACAAATTCATAAGATAATGAAAATTAATAGGTAGTAAGTTTCTGTGTCAACAGTAAGAAACTTATTTACATTTATATTTAACATTACATAAATAATAACAATAACTCCCTATCTAGCATTACTGAACTCATTTATACACTCAGGGGATAATCAGTACTGAACTTAAAATTATCCCATAGAGTATAACTGGTAGAATTTTAGCTATATTGTTTTTCTAGAGTCATAAAATGCATGGGATGATGTGAACAAATATTATATATGTAGTGTGACAAATTCTTTCTATGTATATATCCATGTAACCCTAAGATTAAATGATAGGATATTTCATTAGGAAGCAGATTCCCTCATCTGACTTTTATCAACACAGATTATTTTGTCTAATTAGATTTCCATGTAAAGGCAATTATACAATATAAACTATTTCATGTTTTATCTTTACTCAACATTTTTTGAGATTCTTAGTATCAAAGAATTTTAAGGAATTATTATTACTGTGCATTTGTGTTCAAATACATCACAGTATGTTTATTTACTCCTCTAATTGGGGACATTAGATTGCTTCCAGATTGGGATTATTATACATAAACTCTTAAGAATGTGATTGTTATAAAAACGTTACTGTATTATCCTTGTGAATACATGTGCCCTCATTCCTTCTGTAAGCATAATTAGGAGAGAGGAGTTTCTTGAAGAAATAGCATGTGTATGCTTAACTTCAATGGAACCAATCACAGTATTTTCCAAACTGTTGTAACATAGGTGAAGTTGATCAGTCTGCCCATCAACAGTTGGTATAATAGATGCTTTTATTACTAGTCATTCTAGTGGATATGTAGTGACATCTCATTGTGGTTTGAAAGCACATTTCTCTGATGAATAATGCTACTGAACACAGTTCCTAATTTTATTGACCACTTCACATATTTTGCATATTTTTTGCATGTTTGCATTTTATTGTTCATTTTTAGGAATCTTTACATATTTTGGAAATGAGTTTTTTTTTTCTTTTCCAATACATGTATTATAAGATTTTCTTTCTCCGTCTGTGAATTACCTTTTTATCTGTTCAGTAGTCTTTGGATGAAAAAGAGTTTAATTTTTATGAAGATCCTTCTTATCCATTATTTTTAGGATTAAAATGTTCTTGGTTTTAATGTCAGTAGTCTTTTTAAACATCATTTTCATCATGTATTTATCCTCTAGGTACTCATCACTTCTTTCTGTGGATAATGCTTCAGACCTTGATAATTTCCTTTCAGCTTGAAATCTTTCTTGAGAATTTTACTTTAGAGTTTCTTCTAGTTTGAGTTTTCTGACAACAAATTCTCTCAGATTTTGTTTGAAAATGTCTTCCTGTGTCTTTGTTTTTGAATGATACTTTTACTAGGTATAGAAATAATAGTTGACAGCTATTTCTTTCCCTTTCACTCATCTCTTTAAAGGTGGCCTTTCATTATCTTCCAGCTTACATTGTTTCTGATTAGATGTCAACCATTCTTCTTGTTCTCTGTATGAAAAATGTATTTTATCTCAGTCTGTTTTTAAGATTTTTTCTTTGAATTTGACTTTGGTGTGTCTTAATATAATTTTATTGTATTTATCTGGCATGAGTTTAATGAGCATTTTAAATAATTGGATCATTTAGTTTTAAAAATTATTTCTCCTCTTCTTTGGGGACTCTGGTTTGCAAATGTTATTTTTTTTTTATGTTTCCCTTACAAACTGTTCTTAGATTTTTGCTTAAGGCATTTCAATCTATATGCTTTATGTTGGATAATTTCTAATTTCCTATTTGCACATTCATTGATTCTTTCTGCTACTGCATACAATTTTTACTAAGCCTTTGCCTCCCCAAATTTTTAATTTCAGATTTTCAGAAATTTCAATTCAAGAGTGTCAATTGTTCTCTTTAAAGACATTTTCTCTATTGAGAAATACACATCTTTCTCATTTAGCTTATCTTATTTAGTAATTTCTTTAACATATTGATTGTCATAGTTTTGAGGTTTATAATTTATTAAATACAAATTTTAATTTATTTGTGTGGTAGTTTAAGAGTGAGATCTAGCTAGGCATGGTGGCACACAACTGTAAGCCTAGTTGCTCTAGAGGCTGAGGCAGAAGAATTGAAAGTTCAAAGCCAGCCTCAACAATTTAGTGAGGCCCTAAGCAACTTAGCCAGGTCCTGTCTCAAAATGAAAAATAAAATGGGCTGGGGATGTGGCTCAGTGGTTAAGCCCCCCTGGGTTCAATCCCCATTATTATAAAAAAAAATAAAAAATCTTGGAGATTTATTCTGATTGACTATAGGAATTTCTACAGAAAACTCTGGATTATTGAAGCACTATAAGACTTTGAAGATTTTGCTGTGCTTTCCAGCCCAGCCAGTTACATCCTGTGCTGTCAAGGGCTTGGCCAGAGTCCCTTGGGGAAGAGCTACCAGGCTAGAAGAAAAAGCTGTTGCTTTGGCATATTGTAGATTTTAATCTGTAATTTTATGGATTTAATTTTAACAACCACTTTCTCAGAGCTTGAACTCTTAACAACAAATCTTATTTTTTGTATTAAGTGAACATTTACTTCAGTTATTTTCTGGGGTTATTTATCAGTTTTCCCCTTCTTCATCTTCTGTAAATACTGTTTAACATCCTCTTGAAATTATCATTCTGTTTCCTACTTCACTCTCTTTCCATATACATTTCAGCTATGCCAGGACTTATTCCTATTCCTCATTTGTAGAAATGATATTTCTATTTGCTTTAGAATTCAACTCAGCTATTACATCCTTTAGATTCTTTTATCATTTAAATATCTTGTACTATCTCTGCCTTAACAATCAATTATCTAATACCCTATACACATATCCACTATAGCATTTAACCTATTGTGCTTAATGCATTTATATATGTGTAACTTGCCCAATTAGTCTGTAGGATCTGGAGAGTAGGAACTGGAACCTATCGTTTCTTCATATACAATACTTAATGATGCCTGACATATTTAGTCACTGAATGTATGTTTACTGTTGATTTCAATCCTTGTTTCTAAAATACACTTACAATAGAAATTTCAAAGGTTAGAAGTCTCCATGGTGCTGTTTAGTTTATCTTGTTCCAAAAATTAAAATTGAATAGGTCTCACAATAAATGTTGTCATACATTTAGGAAGATCACATTGGCTAAAGTTAAAATAGCAAGAAATGTGGTTATTTAAAAACTATAAATTTATTCATTTAAATTTTTTCTGTTTTAATAGTTAAAAACAAAATTCAAGTCTCTTATTTCAAATTAAACCACTATTCACTTTTAACTAATAATACCTTTATGTGCTTGACACTTCAGGTGGAATGATTAAATTATGTACCTGTAGAAAGATCTCAGAAAGCAGTGACAGCTATTACAAACCTACTATGTTCCTGGGTACTTTAAAAAAGTATTGTATTTAAAAATTAAGACATTGATTTCAATTCATTGTTTCTCTTGCATATGACAGTCTTCTTTTCCTTTTGATTCACATATGGGCTGTGAATTTTCATTTCCTTTCCTTTCCTTTGCTTTTCATAGAATTTATTCCATAGAACATTGTACTATTCAGCTTTGTTAAGCAGCTACTTTAAGCAAAGATATTGAAGTATAGAACCATTTTTTCTTGATCAAACGAAAGAACTTGTGAAAGGATATTTTCCTTAAAAAATTGGAGCTGACAGTGGACTGCTTGCTGAGAGATTAAGTCAGAACACAAAGTCTTTAAAGCCCCCTTTCCATTTTTGCATATCATAGTGTATGTCTTGGTGCATTGCCTTTGTTGAATATATTTTGCTCCACTGATTTTTTTCACTCTTTTTTTTCCCCCTTCTAATACAAGGGATTGAACCTAGGATTGTTTTACCATTGAATTACATGTCCAGCCCTTTTAAATTTTAGACAGGATCTTTGTAAATTCTTGAGGGGTTCACTAAATTGAGGCTGACCTCAAAATTATCATCCTCCTGCCTCAGTCTCCAGAATGGCTGGGTTATAGGTGTATGTCATCATTCCTAGCCTTGCTTCCACTAATTAAGGTTGAAATTCTCACAGAACATGTCTCTTTTACTCCTGCAAGAAGTAAAACTCTTGCTTGCAAGGCTCTTCAATTCTTTCTGTGCCCTAGAATGTGTATATACACACAGCTTCTAAAATGCTGAGAGTGCTGATTCTAAGAAAGAAGAAAGAGAAGGCTGAGTTTTGACCTCTTGGAGTTGGTAGTTCATTGAATGACTCCATGCTATTATTTGAATTTAAATGACTTTCTCTTATATATCTTTCCAATCTAGATTTTTCTTTTTGTTTTCCAGATGCCTAACAAGGAAAAGCATAGCCAGAAAGCATGGATTGTCTTCCCAGAATAGCTAGAATTGCTTTCTCTATGAACAGAAGGCATATGGAACAATTCTTCAACAAGCATTTTCTTGGAGGAAGGTGTCTGGCATGGGAGGGAACATTTTTCAAATGTCTTGGGGGCAATACTGTCACTTCCATTCACAAGAGAGCTTGTAATACTTTATGTTAAGTCAACATAGTTCATCTCCTAAATGGAATTAGTACCTTGGTGATATACAGTCTTGTGACTTGGTTCTAATATAGGAGAAGATTTATCTGCTGATTAATTCCCCAAGCCAGTCAACATCTTCTCCTGATGTTCAGAGCTTGGAGGAACACTTATTCTAATGGCTTGGTTGATGCTCAAAATCATTTCTCCTCCCAAATCATATCTAATATGGGTATGTCACAATTGACTTATTTTCTTACTTTTACAGACAGAATGTGGGCCCAAGATTTTGTATTTCCTTTTGCAACCAATTTCTTATACTCCTTTCATTATCACTGGGAATATAATTTTTACAAATAGCAGAAAAGGTAGAGTTCCATTTTTTCTACCCCCAACTTAAACCTCTTTATAATTGTCTAAAAATTATATATCAAGGAGACAGAAAAATAAAATTGAGTGGCTATATATGAGAATGTATTTATATACATGCATTCCAGCACTTATATATTTATTTAAAATCAATGTTTGTATAGTGATGAAATTTGAGCTTTGGAAACATCTTTTAAAAATATTATTTTATAAGCAATGGGAAGTTGGACAGTCCTATTAGCCTCTGTGAGATGTCATTTTTCACATGAAAAATGGGACTACTAATACCTGTCCGGTAGAGTTGTGATAATAATCTACTGATAGAATATATAAAATATGCATCAAAATTCCTAGAACATGGGAGAAAGCCAGCCATGGTAGTAGATACTAATATTTACTCTGCTATTCCTATTACTTTGTGTTCAGTCAGTGGACAGAATAGTTAGGGAATCAAAGAAAAATACCTCTCTTTTAAGAGCACTCAAAATCTACTGAGAAAGACTGAAAAGAGCAACAACAACTAACATAAAGTATGAAAATATTGAACAGATAGTCACATGGTCAGGTAAAGTGGAGCAAAGCAAGAACCTGATGGGCAAGATTGGCAATACAATTTGTATTTTCACTAACTGGTCTCCAAAGGGAGTTCATCCTGGCTATTTATTTTCTTAATTTGTTGACTATGATTATTGTTCAATTAGATTTTTTGTTTGTTTTTAGTTAAGGTCTATATATGTTTGAAAAGCCCAGTGTAAGAATTTGTTATATCAAAGAAAAGTGGAAGACACCATTGAACTCAGAAATGGTATTGAGTTCTAGAATTGTAAGAAAGGTTTGTACCTTCCTTACAATGAGTCTCTTTGAGCATAGTAACATGTGTTGGGACACACATTTGTGGTGTGTGTGTGTGTGTTTCTGGGGATTGAACCCAGGTCTTTGTGATTGTAAGGCAAACACTCTACCAACTGAACTATATACCCAGCCCTCAGGACATACTCTTTTGTGTGGACATTTTATAAAGTGAATTTTAATCAATTTTGTAAAATTTAATTTCAGATATTTAGAGATCATCAGTTTGTCCCTATTGTTCCTTTAATAGTGAGGCAACTTTCCCCACATTCAAAGATTAACATATGTATTAGTTTAATACTAAAGGGAGTTCCATAAGACACAGTAGAGAAAGTCAAACTTGTAAGACATAGGAATGAATGTGTTAGGGCCACAGAAAAACACAAGAATCCAAGAGGTTGCCGAGAGAGTCTGGATCAGCCCCTGGAATTAGGAAATGGATGCAGCAACATGTTTTTCTTCCTATTGTAATGAGTGCATAGACAGCTTAACATAAAGGAATTCCTCAGTGCACTACTATTTGAGAGGAAAGTAGAAGATAGCGAGAGAGTGAGCCTTTAACTAATATAAAGAGAAGGTAAATTGAAGTAGTTAGTAAGTGCAAGTGAGGGTAGCAAAACATTAGTAGAAAATGAAATACTTAAAAATGAACATAAAGTAAAAATAATAAGGAATTAAAGAAAAGATACAAAGAATTCAAGCATTGACAAGAAATAGGAAAACAGAAATAAAAAAATTGGAAGGAAATAGAAGAAAACAAAGGAAAATATATAAAAGAGAGAAATATCGACATTGATATAAACTTTTAAAAAAGAACAAAAGCCTAAGTATGCTTATTATAGCTCCTTTCTTTGTATTTCTCCCTTAGATTCTCAATAAGGGGAAAAAAACCCTCATTTTACTCCGTATTTTTTTACTATTTTTCATAGCTAGGAAAACTGGGGGAGAAAGAGACAGAAATCACCCAAGGTCAGGAGCTGGCCAGAACTTTGCCTGTGATGTGCCTGAATCCAGTACTACACTGGTGCTCTCTGAGTTTTAGTTATGTCTTTACAAATTTTTGAGGAAATGCAGCAAATTACACATATACCTTAAAACTCTTTACTATCTCAATTATTTGTATTATAACCTCCTCTTTAATCTGTTTTGCCCTAAATATTCATCTTACTTTGCTTATTTCCTCTGATGCAGTAGTTCATTTAAGGTTCAATTTTAGGAAGCTGGATTTTTAATAAGATTTCTTTAAATGGTTTCCATATTTAGCCAATCTTGGCAGTTCTTAACAGTCCATGGAAGAGCAAATAGAGAGCTTTAGAGGGAAAAAAAAAAAAAGTAGCTTCTTTAACTTCTACATGAAACAGAAATTTGGATCTTTGACTTCTAAGATGTGAATGCAATGTTGGCAATCTAAATTTATCAATAGCCTAACATGACACTCTGCAAAAAGAGCTTCTTTATTCTACTGATGATAGTTATGTTTCTTAAGATTCCAAGAATGGTCCTTTCTCTCTAAGTGTTTTCAGCTTGACAGCTCTTTTCTAATGTGCATTAATTCAGGTTTTATGCTGCTACTACATATTGTGTGTGTGTGTGTGTGTGTGTGTGTGTGTGTGCACGCGCACGCACGCATATATATGAAAGATGTCAAATATGGAAGAATTCATTTCTAACTCTATTTTAAAAAGACAAACAGATCTGGGTTTAGTTCTTCAAACTATGTAAAGCTTGGCTGTTTTTATTGTATGTTTGTAGTGTCATCCATCGTTTTTCTCTAATGACTACTTAAAATTAAAGATTCATTGTTCTTTTGGTTGCTCCTGGGCTCAGTGAGGTAGTCAACACTGATCCTGCAGTTTGTGATGGTGTGAAGAGGAAGGTGGGTGGGAGGAGGAAGGTGGGCAGGAGGCAGAAGGATGGCAGGAAAAATTTTATGATTTATGCAGCTTTTATGAAAAAAATGTTCTCTTTACTTACTGCACAGTGATACTATTATTATCATTTAGTGGGCCTGAGGCATGGCCACACACATCATCCGCCTAAAAATAAATCTCCAGCCTGTCTGAGTGTCATTATGGTGTTTGTTTCATAACAAGTGCCTATGAATCTTTATTAAAATTCAAGTGGACTGGGACTCAGAGCCAACACTGAGGCTTGCATACACTAATAGGGCACAGTCTGTCTTTGGGGAGGCTCTGGCAGGATCAGAGCACTGTGTCAAATACAGGGCAAACTTAGAGGGAAAGAACAGGTCTTGGAATCTGCACTGGGAACACTGAAGAATCTGAAGCCCAGAGATGAAAGAGACAGGGTGAAACATTGAATGCATTTCATCCAAACAAGGGATGTAATTAAGTGCAGTCACAGAATGAGAAAAGGTAGACACCGAGCCAAACCACCTGATTTGAGAGTCTCGCCAATACTTCATTTGCCCACTGACCTGGGAGAGCGAATGCTGAAGTGCAGGGGATTTTCTTAAGAAGATTTCTAAAAAGTAAAAGTGTTTTCAGTAGACATGTTATAAAATCACGGAAAACCCACCTTGAGTTAGATAGTGGTAGAAGAATCTTTATGGCAGCATCTATTCTTTCATATGTAGCAAAAGAATCTACATTCATGAAACAAAATATCTGAAACAGTAAGGAATATCCAGTGTAAATTTCACAGATTTAAGCTATAAGTTTAATATACATGATTTTGATAATGATTTTTTTTCTAAATTAAATCATCCTATAAAAATGAGAGATGATCATGTTATGGTATGCATGTTTAGAGATATATGTGTGGATAGAGGCTTGTTACCAAAAAGTTGCAGGATGAAGAAGGAGGGGACAGCAGATAGCATGGGGGTCACCTTGCTCCTGGACTCACACCTGCCCTCACTTTATTCATCATCTAGCCTACTTTCTTGGCACAGCCAACCTATGTGATGCTAAAACCACTTTTGATTTGTGGCAATAAAACTCATGGTTCTTACTGATAAGCAGAATCTTTACTATCATAGTGCAATGTTAAAATGAAAAATGAAATGTTTGGGGTAAAACAATTTAAATCTTTTCAAAAATCCTTGTTAATTTTTTGTTTGTTTGTCACATGTGTATTTTATGTAAAGATCTAATCTATAACAGGGATTGAACTCAGGGGCACTTAACCACTGTGCCACACCCCCACTCCTTTTTTTTTTTTTTTTAATGTTTTTATTTTGATACAGGGTTTCACTGAGTTGCTTAGGGCCTCTCTAAGTTGCTGAGGCTGGCTTTGGACTTGGAATCCTCCTGCCTCCACCTCTCAAGCTGCTGGGATTATAGGTGTATACCAACACACCTGGCCTTGTTAATGTTTTATTCGGTATGTTCAATGTGGGAGACTGCTGGTCATTACAGTCTCCTATCTCACAGAGTTTGGTAGCAAAGACAGAGAAATAAAGAGTAGTATGCATTCAAAGCAACAAATGCACACAGCAGCCTTAAGATGTTACATAATTGATGGGAAAGGGATGCTACATTTTCTCAATTGATCTTAGGAGAATGTTGCCTATTTTTTATAAGAGGGAAAGCACTGGGGAAAGTATTTACACCTCTCTCTCTCTCTCTCTCTCTCTCTCTCTCTCTGATGCATTTAGAGGAATCTACATGAAGGGAGAAGAGCAGTCATAATTCCAATGTTAATTGCTTAGAAAAAACATTTAAAACATTAAGATACACTAAAGTAATGTTATAGATTAGATCTTTACATAAAATTCACATGTGACAATGCTTGGACAAGTACTAAAGTATAAATGAAAGTCAGAAGGAGATGCATTAGGATTTCCATAAGACTTTCAAAATAACAGAACTAAGCATCAAAGGAATAATACTAAAGAAAAGGGGGTCTAAATTTCCAACACACAACAGAGATGTGACTTTTCCTCCCAACCTCATTGTATCTTTATTCACAGTAGCTAAGATGTGGAGTCAACAGATGTCCATCAACAGAGGAATGGATTTTTAAAAATGCAACATACTTGTGTGCACACAGGCATGTGTGTGCATACACACAAAAACACTAGAATAGTATTCAGGCTTTAAAAATCCTGTCATCTGCAACAGCATGAATGAGGCTGGAGGACATCATGTTAAAGGACATTAGCTAGGCACAGAGAGACAAATATAGCATGATCCTGCTTACGTGTAGTATCTACAGAGAGAGAGAGAGAGGGAGGGAGGGAGGGAGGGAGGGAGGGAGGGGGAGAGAGAGAGAGAGAGAGAGAAAGAGAGAGAAAGAGAGAGAGAGAGTTCATAAGAACAAAAAGTAAAATTGTGGTTACCAGAAGCAGGGAGGTGGAGAGATTAAGGAAATGTTCATGTAAGGACATAAAATTTCAGTTGCATAGGAGGAATATGCCTAAGAGTTCTATTATACAGCATGGTGACTATAGTTAAAAACAGAATATTGTATACTTGAAAAATGCTGAATGTAGATTTTAAATGTTCTCACCATATAAGAAATATAAATATATGACAGAGTATATATTAAATAGCTTGTTTTAGTGATTCCATGATGTAAACATTTATCAAAACATCATTTTGTATAAGGTAATATGTGTAGTTTTTACATGTCAACTTAAAAAAAAAAATGTCTCCTCATTTAGATGAGACCACTGGGTCTCAATCTGTCTTGACAATACTATCACCCAGAAGATTTTTAAAATAACAGTGCTTGGACCCCACTCTAGATCAAAGTAAATACAATTTAGAAAAGATTTGTTTGTATGAGCAGTGATGAGATCAGAACATTACTGACAGCATCATTTTAAAATTTTTCCAAATTCTAATATAAAATTAGAGTACGTAGTTATCAATACCAAAAGCACATGCACAATGTTTAGCATAAAGCTGTATCACAATGATAGCCCTATGAACTGTAAAGCACAAGTGGCTGGGTGAAATGGCCAAGAGCCACAGCCACACAGGGTATCTTGTTGGTACATAAGGTGGCAGAGGGGACAAAGGGAAGAGAAGCAGTGGAGTAGTTGATGGACTTTAGAATGCTAAACTTGTATTTAAAAAAAAAAAAAAAAAAACTAAAATATACTTTTGGGTATTCACTAAAAAGTGGGGGAACTAATTTTACAACAACAGCTAAAACAGGGTGAGGTTTACTTACTTCAACAGTGGGTAAGCACAACAGGTCTAAAACCAGACATAAAGAGATGGGAGCTGTCAGGTCCCTATGAAACTTTGAAACTGACTATCAAGGCTTTTCTCTAAAACAGGGTTTCATACTGAGAAGAAACTGCTGTGGAGAAATCAAGATTGAGTTTGACAGAAAGGATAAAAATAAAGGAAAGAAAAGGTTCACACTTAAAAATATTGAAAACAAAAAGAACAAAGACAAATCTGAGACATCAAGCTGACATTTAAAAATTAATTGTTATTGGTGTTTTTTACTTATACATAATAGTGGGATTTATTGTAATATATCCATGCCTGTGTATAACATGATTTGGTCAATTTCATTCCTTAATACTTTTCTTTCTATCTATCTTCTCCTCCCTCCCCCAGGCCCTTTCTCTACTCTGTTGGTCTTCTTTCTAATTTTATGAAATTCCACCACCTTTCCCCTTTCCCACATTTTCTGTCTTCAGCATAGGGAGAAAATATATGGCCCTTGACTTTCTGAGTATGGCTTATTTCACTTATTGCTCTCAATTTCCATCTATTTTCCTTCAGCTGATATAATTTTTTCTGTCTTGATGATTGAATAAAACTCCATTGTGTACATATGCAACATTTTCTTTATCCATTCATCTGTTGAAATGCACCTGGGCTGATTCCATAACTTGGTTCTTGTCAATTGTGCTGCTATAAACATGGGTATTCATGTATTGCTGTAGTATGCTGAATTTAGTTATTTATTTAAATAATAAGGTGTGCTATAGCTGGCTTCTATGGTAGTGGTTCCATTTCTAGTCTTTTGAGGAAAGAGAAAAAAAAAAAACTTACAAGAAAAATATAGACTCAAAGAATTTATGACTACTAAGGAAGAGCTACAAAAAAGACTTAAAGAAATTCTGCCAGACACAGTGGCACATACATGTAATCCCGGCAACTTGGAAAACTGAGGCAGAATTATCACAAGTTCAAGGCCAGCCTCAGCACCTTTGTGATTTCCTGTCTCAAAACAAATAAATAAATAAGTAAATAAAAAGGACTGGGCATATAACTCTATGGTATAGTGGTAAAACACCCCAGGGTTAAATCTCCAGTACCTAAATAAATAAATAAATAAATAAGAGAAATTCTATACAAGGAGAAAAAGAAAAAAAAAAAAATTCAGAGGTCCTGAATAGATGAATCTCATTACAAGAGTAGCTAAGCAAATAAGAAACAGAACAAAATTAAACATTAAAAATGAGCAAAAATGCCAAGAAGTAATAAATATCTCTATAATAACACTAAATGTTAATGTTCTCACTCTCCAGTTGAAAGATCAAGACTGGAAGAATGCATTAAAAGGAAAACTGAACTATATGCTGTTTGAAAGAGACTCATCTTTTAGACCAAGACAGCCACAGGCTGAAAGTGAAATGATAAAAAAATAATATTCCATGCAAATAGAATACAAAACCAAGCAGAAAAAGCAACTCTCATATCTGGCAAAGCAGACTTCAAGCCAAAATTAAGTTGAGGAGACAAAGATGATCAATTCATACTGGTAAAGGAAAACTCCAACAAGAAGATACAATGATAATAAATATTTATCCCCGAACGCTGGTGCACCTAATTACATAAAACAAACATTACTTGACATAAAAACCTCAGATAGACCCCAGTACAATGATACCTGGTGATTTTAGCACACCTCTCTCACCAATAGATAAGTCATCCAGACATAAAACCAGAAGACTATTCACATCTAAATTATGGTAAAAATAAAATAGACCTAACAGAAATATACAGAATATTTCATCCAACAGCAGCTAAATTCATTTTCTTCTCTGCTGCTCATGGAAGCTTTTCTAAAACAGACAATAATTTAGGCTACAAAGCAAACTTTATCAAATACAAAAAAAGATATGATTTCTAAATTTATTGTGTCTTATCAGATCACAGTGGAATGAAATTATAAATCAACAGAAAGAAAAACTACAAAGCTTATATAGACATATGGAGTTAAGTGATTCAATTTTGAATGATGAATGGGTCACAGAACAGACAAATTAGGAGAAATTTAAAATTTATTTGACTTAAATAAACAAGAGATACAATATATTAGAATCTCTAGAACACCAGGAAGATAGTTCTAAGAGGAAAGCTTATAGATATTAATGCTTTCATTAAAAAAAAATCAGAAAGAATCCAAGAAAGGTGACATTTTTAAAATGTTGGCAGGGGGAGGAGTGTACAGGAACATCTAATAAGGTTGAAAAATGTGTACAATATCATTCTAAAAATTCAGAAACGCCAATTTTACATAAAAATGACCAACAAATAGTAATTGACATCCAATATTACTTAAAATTATTTTAACAAAGAGAGAGCAAAATAATTACATCTACACAAACCATAAAATATTGCTGGAAAAATGATCATGCACTAGACCTAAACTGGAATGTAGTATTTTAAAGTGAGCTAGATATATGAAGAAAATGACATAAAATATGAAACAATGGTATTAGCCAAAGTTAGAACAAATAGAAATTTGATTACAGAACACAGAATGAATGAAGTTAAATAATATAATGCTAAGTGAAGTTAGCCAATCCCAAAAAGCCATATGCCGAATGTTTTCTCTGATAAAAGGAGGCCGATTCACAATGGGGTTTGAATGGGGAGTATAGGAGGATTAGAGGAACACTAGAATGGCCAGTGGGGAGGGAGGTGGGGGAGGAGGCAAAAGGGTGAAAAAAAAAAAAAAAGATGGTAGAATGAAATGGATATCATTACCCTAAGTGCATGTATGAAGTCATGAATGGTGTGAATATACTTAGTATACAACCAGAGATATGTAAAAATGTGCTCTATAAGTATAATATGAAATGTAATACATTCTGCTGTCATTTCTAACAACTTAAAAAATAAATTTGAAAAAAAGAACACAGAAAAAATGAAAATGAAAGGAAAAATAATTTCAGAACGGGAGAGTAAACTAGAAAGGAACCCCAAAGTAAGTAATTCTAAAACATTATGTCTGGAGAGAAATTGAAAGCAATAAGGAAGTTGTTGAAAATATCAAATGAACTGATGAAGAAAAAAGACAGATTAAAGAGCAACTGAGATTGATGATAGAAAAAAAGATACTCTCTATGGACTACAGCAGATCTTGAAGAGACAAATACTAGCAAAGGTATCAAAAGAGCTGTAAACTAAAATTCAAAGACACTTTGAGAAAACGTGGAAATACTTTTAATTTTTTTATATTTTAAATTGACAGATGAAATTTGTGTGTGTTTTTTGTGTATCATATGATACGTCAAAGTTTATATATATTGTGAATTGGTAAGTCTTTAAAATTAACAGATGTGCTACTTCAGAATGGAAGTTAAATATTCTCACCAAAGATACTTCTTAAAATAAGACTGTTTTGTATTAGGGAAAAACAAGATTTGAACTATATATGTAAGTAATTTAAAAGAAAATGTGAACCAAGGATTTCACATCTAGCAGAATGAAGTTTTAAGTATAAAGGAGAAAGGAAGATTGCTGCCTACAGGGAAGGAGTCAAAGGAATGTGTTCCACCAAGCCTGTCCTGAGGAATCTAGCACAGAATGTGTGTGGTGACCATGATGATGATGACGACTGTGAGCAAGACACAGCAACAGAATTAAGATCACATAAAGTGAGAGGAATATATTTGGCATTGACTATACACTCCAGTAATAACAACACATTTATTTAAAATGTAGGAGAAATTAGGTAGCACATGCAAAATACTTAACTCTTTTCCATGATGGTATGGAAGTAAAATTAGTATTATTTTACTTGGGCTTTGGGGCTTCTATGTCTAGATAAAGCAAATGAGTAGTTGTAGAATTTTTGAGGGGGGCGGTTCTAGGGTTTGAAATCAGGGGCACTCAACCACTAAGCCACATCCCCAGCCCTATATTGTATTTTATTTAGAGACAGGGTCTCACTGAATTGTTTAGTGCCTCACTTTTGCTGAGGCTGGCTTTGAACTTATAATCCTCCTGCCTCAGCCTCCTGAGCTACTGGGATTACAGGCATATGTTACCGTGCTCAGCTGAAGGTTGAAATAAATCAGTGTTAGAGCACATTTGAATTAAAACAATCAACATGAACATATGAAATATATTTTAAACTAATGCTATTACTAAAGAGGTCTAGAAATAAGAATCCAGTAACATCTCTCCTCCCCAAGTTGTGATACAGTGATATCATTTTCCAATAGAAGAAATCAGGATGTCTTGAATAAATGAATGCCTCCATGTCACTGGTAGGAGATGTACAAGGTATGCTTTTATTGTAGATTATTCTAGATGGCATTAAAGGAAACAGTGGGCAGGAAGACAAAATTGTAGGTTAAAATAAATTTAAAAATCAAGTAAAAAAATTAATAGACAAGACTAAGAATTGAGTATTTATGAAGAATTAATATTATTAAAATTCTACAGAAAATTCTGAGGTTAGTTGAAGTTAGTAAGTATAGTGATAGAGACTGGTAAGTATATTGTGGAGGTTACCAGTGGAGGTAAGGCAAGTTTTATAGTTTGGATGTGAGGTGTCCCCAGAATGCTCATATGTAAGATAATGCAAAGTTTAAAGGAGAAGTGATTGGGTTACAAGAGTCTTAAACCAGGCAGTGAATTAATCCCATGATGGGATTAACTGAGTGGTAACTGAAGGTAGATGGGGTGTGGATAGAAGAGGTGGGTCTCTGGGGGTGTGCCTTGGGTTTATATTTTGTATTTGGTGAGTGGAGTTTCTGCTTTCTGATCATCATGTGAGCCACGTCCCTCTGCCACACTCTTCTGCCATGATGTTCTACCTTACCTCAAGAGTAAGGAGTGGAGCTGGCTGGCTGTGGACTGAGACCTCTGAAACCATGAGCCCCCAAATAAACTTTTCTTCCTCTACAGTTCTTCTTGTCAGTGTTTTAGAAACAGCAGCAAAACAGTTGACTAAAATAGCAAGTTAAGCTCGTATGCTATGAGGGTAGCCATGTATTAGGAAGCTGAAGACACAGGAGGAAAAGGTGATGGTGCTGGAGCATTTCAGTGCCAAGAAGGTCATCAGAGTTTAACAGAAGTGTGTCATCTAACTGCCCCTGCAAAAACTAAAGATAACCAAGATCCTGGCAAGCTACACAGCCAGTGGTGTTTTGATGCCATTTTGAATGTTACAGCTAACCTGTCTACAAGTATTTGGTGCAAATGATGCCAAATGAAATGAAATATTTTTAACATTAACTTTAGTAGAAAAGGTACCAAATTCTACTTTAATATTTTTTTTTCTAAAATTACTTTGTTAGGTAAATGGGTAACATGACACTGTATAAGGAGGAGTAGGACTTCTTGGGATCTGGGTTCAAAGATACTTATCATCATTAAATATACTTCACTAAATTCAGGTCTCATCCTGTCTCATTTTTACTGTATTAAAAAAAAAAGACAAAATATGTGATACCTCAGAGAAATGTGAAGAATAAATAATGTTCGTGTGAAACCATTTAGCTGTATTTGGTGCTTTTCAAACATCTGTTTTCAACATTAATTGTAGTATTAACTATTTAAAACTTAAAAGAAAAGGATCAAAAATGTTTTATCAGATACCATGAATCTACAACTCACATTTAATACATTTTAACATAATGCTTTAAAAATAGGAATGAAGTTGCACAAGTAAATCAAAAGCATCTGCATTCCTTTCTACATCTGTTTGATCAAAATATGACTCCAAAATTGTTTAATGTTATTTTAAAATAATTTTATTGATGCCTGATTCACTTGCCATTTGATCCACCTATCCACCATAAGCAATTCAGTGTTTTTGATCTTTTCACAGGGTGGGCAACCATCAGCATGATCTAACTTTAGAACATGTTTGGCCCCCAAAAGATAGTCAAATTCATTAGCTGTCATCATTTCTCCTTTAATACCACTCACCCCATTAACAAATAATCTTAGTTTCTGATGCCATAGATTTGCTTTTTCAGGACAATTAATACCAGTGAAATAATATCATATATGTTTTTTTGTTGCCGCCTAAAGCGATGGCCACTTGGAGCAACAAAGCCGCGGGAATAAGTTTAGAGGCAGACTGGAAACAAACAGGCTCTTTATTCTGCCAGCTTCTCTATCCCGGCTCCAACAACACCCCAACACGCCGTCCAAGCTCCTCCAACAACCACAAAATGGCCCAGACGATGACCCATAATCCCCCTGGGCCAAGTCTTGCGAGATCATGCAAATGGCTCCGACCCGATCCACAATGTCCCCAGCCAAGTCTCAAGAGACCATGCAAATGGCGCCCACCGGATCCACAATGTCCCGGGGCCAAGTCTCATGAGACCATGGAAGGTGGTAATGCTTATGGCTCACAGCTAACCTCAATCTTAGCTATCTCCTTTATTAGGGCTCCTGCAGTTTTTATGACCATGTTTCCTTCAGTATGTTTTCAATGTTCATCACTGTCATGGCATGATTGGTATTTCACCTTTTTATTGCCAAACAACATTGTGCTATACTGGTGTTTAATCCATTTATAACTGGATAGACATCTGAGTTATTCCTACTTTTATGCTATGATGAACAATGCTCTTATAAACATTCATCATCTATGAGGCTGTAGACCCATGTGCTGTTATTTCTCTTTCATATACACCTAGAAGTAGGATTGCAGTATTATATGATAGCTCCATGTTTAATATTTAGAGGAAGCAAATGCATGATTGAAGACTTGAATAGTATGAATATACTTTGTATACAAAAGTGTTATGTGAAAAGAGGCTCTATATGTGTATTATGAATTGTAATACATTCTACTATTACAAATACAACAACTTTGAATAAAAAAAAATATTTAGAGGAAGCACCTGTTTTCTAAAGTGGCCACTCCATGTTCCATTCCCATTAACATTGCAGGAGTATTTCAATTTCTTCACATCCTGGTGGGTGTGAACTGATACTTCATTGACTTTTTTTATTTGCATTTCCCTAGTGACTAATTATGTTGAACATCTTTTCATGTGTTTACTGCTCATTTGTATATTTTCTTTGGGGAAATGTCTATTTAAGTCTATTGTCCGTTTTAAAATTTGGTTATTTGCTTTTTATTGTTAGGTTACAGATATTCTTTCCATATTCTGGATATATATGAGTCATCTTACAAATTGGCAAAAATATCTCCCATTCATTCCATGCACTTACAACCTATATATATATATATATATATATATATATATATATATATATATATATATATGCCTGTATATAAAAAACAAATGAAATGCATACACAGTCTTATGCCACATGATAATATTTGGGTCATCAACAGACAACATTTACAACAGTGATCACATAAATTATAATGAAGTTGAAAAATTCCTATCACCTAGCTTTTTAAGGTACTTGTGCTATGTTTAGAATATTTAGAAATACAAACACTCACCATTGTGTTACAATTGCCTATAATGTTAAGTAACATAACATGTTGCACAGGTTTGTAGTCTAGGAGCAAAAGACTATACCATGTAGCCTCCATGTGTAGTAGGCTATACCATCCAAGCCTATGTAAGTACAAGCTTGGAGAGGCTGGCACAATGATGAAATCATCTAACACATTTCTCAGAACATATCTCCATCTTTAACTGATGCATGACTGTATATGTGACATATGCATATGTAATATGTGTAACAGATATATTACATATACATTGCATCTACACATTATGTATATCTTTACAAAGCATTTTGTGTGTATCTTAATTTTGAAATATATGACATTATTATCACTACATCAGTTTGCTTGAATTCACTCAACATTCTATATATAGATTTACCACCTGAACGACATCTTATATTTTGCTTCCCAGTTCATTCAGTGCAAATGCTGACTATATTCTACTGCATGAATAAACTGTGGCTTAATAATATTTTTCTCCTCTTGTATTCAGCCTTTCAGTTGAATACATTTAGAGGAAGATTAGCTATCCCTGGACACCTAGGCTGCTCTATCGTCGTTAACAACCATTACAAGTTTTGCTGCTAATCATTGTCAGGTAAACACTCCGCTGAAAACACAGGACTTTATAACATCCAAACACTACTATTCAGTACAAACAGTATCTTAGAAACATGCATATAGTAATCATAATATATGCAGGAATGCTTCACCTCTCTGGACTTTATTTTCATTCTGTAGGTTGAGGTAGAGTCCTAGTGATTAAGTTTAGTGATCACATAGTTTATGAAGTGGTAAAAAAGTAGAATGAGGATGTTCAGAAATTAAAAACTGACTGAAAGTTTAAATAATTCACAAGTAGATATTCAAGAGTCAACAGGGAAAAAAAGGCTTCTGTGAAGTAAACCTTGTGAAATAAATGTTGTTGAGGACACTGAGGAATGATGTTGAATACTGCAAGATGTCAAAGACTTTGACAACTCTCTCTGCAAGACAGTGATTTAAAAGGGGACATATACACTTCCACGACAGGTCTGTCAGAAAGTCACCATACACATTCCAAAGGGAAGCAGGCAAGAGAATGCCCTGATTCTGAAGAGGCTACAGTTTTGGCCCAGAAAGTAGAGGAATAGGACAGCTCCAAGAAGAGACTTTCGGGTATTATTATTATTATTTTCTATCTTCTACAGTTCTTCAATCTCATATTGAGTTTTGTTAAATTTGCTGTCAAGGAAGTAATAGTTCTCTATGAGTGAATTTATTCACTTAATTAGTACAAAACTATTACATAACTACTGATATTTAAGTCTCTGGATATTTGTTAGCTTTGAGACAAAGACTTATATTTTGCTATTTTCTGGTTACTTTTTTTTTTTCATTCCAGTGTTTATCAACCTTGACAAATTGTATATATACACGTATACATATGTATGTGTATATATGTATATATATCTATCTATATATATATAGATATATATTAATGAATTTTGTCTCTCCTCTCCTCAAAAGTATTCAGGAATTTCATTTATTCCTACAGCATGGTGCATCAGTTTTGCCCTATGGAGCTAGTTGTGTGGAATGTGTTTTGAAGTACACAGTTGGGAGGAAAATGAGTTGAGGAAGCAATATACAATGTGTATATGGTGGTTTATTACACTGTCTTTCCAGTTTTCAAAAATAGATTTGAAATTTTCTATTAAAGAAAAGATAGGTAAAAACAAATGAGTTTTTTCTGATACCCTGCTTTCACTTGAACAGAAACTTCACTGAGATAAGTAATAAATTTGGGACATGTAGATGAAATATTGTACCAGATATTTAGAAAATTTTAATTCATAAAAAGTTGATAAAGACATCATGAGCAACTATCATAATATCTTGGGAGTATAGGTAGAATACAAAAAAAGTTTACATATATATTAAATGTATATGTAATATCTCCATTCATTTGACTTCTTATCATGAATATTCTAGATATTAACTTCAAACCAAATTAATAATACTTCGGTTCCTACTAGAGAAGTGCATTGTCCAAGCCAGGCATGGTAGTGCATGCCTGTAGTTCTAACTACTTGGGAGACTGAGGAGGAGGATTTCAAGTTTGAGGCCTTGCCAATTTAGTGAAACCCTGTCTCAAAATAAAACAATAAAAAGGGCAAAGGATGTAGCTCAGTAGTAGGGTACTCCTGGGTTCAGTCTTTAGTATCACCAAAAAAAAAAAAAAAATAATAATTGTGCATTGTTGTGTATGGTAGCCTGTAGCCAAAAGAAGCTATTTAAATTTACATGAATTAAAATTAAATAAAATATAAAATTCAGTTTCTTAGTCCCAGTAACCACATTTCAAATATTCAATAGCCACGGCTAGAACTATTGTATTGGACCTTATGAGTATACAGCATTTATAGAATAGCAGAAAGTTCTAGTGAATTTCACTGACACATAATTATACCAGCACATTATTTACTCTGCCTCTGCATCAATCTACCTCAGTTGTTTGAGTAAATATGGAGTTCTTCCCACAAAGTCACATAGTACAGACCTCTAGGGGTTCTTTAGATGATGTTTCTCATTTTTTACTGAAGGAGGTTTCCTATTGCTTTGGGTTAGATATTTCACAAAGAGACTAGAGACAACAGAAGCACTAACAACATAGTATTAATAAAATTGAAGTATGGAAAAGTGACAGTGGAGTAAAACTGTGAAAGAGTAAGTTTGCAGGAAACATGCAGAAAGCGTACTATATTACTTTGTTAACTGGTGTCATTAAGAGAAATAAAAACAGGATTGAAAACAGGATTTACTTCAGAGAAGCAAAAATAATTTAGTGTTCCAGAAGATAATGTTATCTTCCAGAAGAATTACACTTGCTTCATTTACAATTTTGTATTTCATTCAATACAAAAAGAACAAAGAATATATTTTGTTTATTAAAGTCATATACAGAGGATTTTCAAGATGGTGGAATAGAGGAGGTTACTTTCCTGGCTGCTCTCTGGCATGAAACCAAGAAAGCAGACAAGTAACTTCTCAACAAGGTGGATGAAAAACAAACAAACAAACAAAGAAAAAAAAAAAAAGGAGGGGGGTCTTTACTGGAATTCAAAACTGGATGGTCAAAGCAGATTGGGGACTCAGAAAGTTGGATAAAATAAAGAAGATATCCCCAGTGGCACAGAAGCACCAACCAAAGCATCCCTTCATGAGCAAAGTGGAGGGATAAAGGAATTAAAGGAACATGCATTTTTAAGAGGCCTGAGGTGTGTCCGGGTAGGGAGCATTCAGAGATCAAGGACATTGCCTGCCAAGACTGAAATCCACGCTGCACAATATCCTTGTGTGGGTTAGAAGCTGCAGAGGACAAAGGAAGCAACCGCAGTGTGGGGGCCGGCAGCTGAGGGAGCCAATTCCTGACAAATCTGAGTTTGGGCTGAAATTTACAGTACCAGTAAATACACACTGTACAACATAGACTGTGCTTAAGTGATGAGGAGAAAATCAAACATTAAGAGAGGTTTACCCAGGGGACAACTGGTCATGGAAACCCACCCGGTTGCACCCCTCCTTCTCTAATCTGCCTGCTTGCAGGATTGACTGGGAGAGATGTGTCTCAATGGGAATTCAGAAGGGCTGGGGGCAGGAGAGATTCAGATTAAACCCCAAATCAAGGAATGTGGGGGTACTTAGGGGATAAAGAATTGGCTCCTCCACCACATGAGTGGAACCCAGGAAAGATCCCTGGGGTGCAGTCTTCCAGCGTGGACTGGCAATTACTGGGTCCTGGAGGTGCATTGATTCAAAATCTCCAGACCAATTGGCATTCAGTGAACAGCCTGGTGCATACCTAAGTCTAAAACCTGCCACCAGGAATTCCACCTGCAGGGTTATGTATCTCACTCCAGCAATCCAGAGGCTGGAGTATCATGTTCTAGATGACATCACCTAAAACTGCTGAGGAGAGAAGCTGAGAATCTTATGAAATCCAGAGGAAAGAATTTTTTAACTTTTCATTGGGATTTTTTTTCTCTTTTTTTTTTTTTTCTACTTTCCTTTTCTTTTCTCTGTTTGTGACCTTAATGGTACATGGACATTTATATATACTAATATAATTTTTTTCTCACTTCTAGCATTTTTGAAGCCAGTTATTTTTCATGGATCCACTTTTTTGAGGACTAAGATGTTTGATTAGTATATTTTAGTTTTGCTTTGTATTCTTTTATTTTTATTTTAAACTTTAAAAATTTTACTCTCTCTCTCTATATATGTATATGTATGTATGTATGTGTATATATATATATATATATATATATATATATATATACATTTTTCTCTTACATTTTCCCATAATTCTTTTTCTTTCTATTCTTCTGCAAACAGCCAATCTCTATTGTTCTCTTTCACTCTTCCTTTAATTTTTTACTTATATCTTCTCTCCTCCTCCCTCATACTTATCACATCCTATATCACTTCTATTTTCTCCTTGTCCACCTAAAATTGTAAACCATTTTACAAACTTGCTGTTTTTATTGTAGGCAATAATTGAACATATCATTTCTGTTTATTGTGATAATTAACATTGTAGACATCACACTAGGAACTATTTGGTTTAATGCTGTATATTTGTTTGCATTGGTTGTTGTTATTGTTTCTCCCTGAACAGTGAAGTACTAGAGATCTTCAGGGACACTATTAGTTCACAGGGTAGAAACTCTACTGCCTTAGATCCATACTATTAGATGGGTAGACACACAAACAACATGAATAAACAAGGGAACTAATCACCCCAAACAAACCAAGATACTCTGATGACAAAATCCTTAGACACCATACTCGAAGAAATGTCAGAGAAGAAATTTAGAATCTACATAGTTAAACTGATCTGTGAAATAAAGACTAGTAAAAGGAGTGAAATCAGAAAGAAAATACAGAAGTGAAAGATAACTTCAAAAAAGGGAGATTCTAAGGAAAAAAAAAAAAAAGCAGAAATCTTCAAAATGAAGGAATCAATAAACCAAATTAAAAATTCAATTGAAAACATCACCAACAGACTAGATCACTTGGAAGACAGTTTCATTTAGGCAATGAAGACAAAATATATAATATGAAAAACAAAGTTGACCATGGAGAAAAGATGTTAAGAGACCATGAATAGAACTTCCCAGAAATATGAGATAACCTGAAAAGATCAAATTTAAGATTTACTGGGATAGAAGGCTCAGAGATACAAACAAAAAGAATGCACAATATTTTAAATTAAATAATATCAGAAAATTTCCCGAACACAAAGAATGAAATAGAAAATCAAATACAGGAGGCTTACAGAACACCAAATATACCAAATTACAACAGACAGACATTGAGGCACATTATTTTGAAAATACCTAATATATGGAATAAGGATAGACTTTTAAAGACTGCCAGAAAAAAACAACAAATAACATTTAGAGGGAAACCGATTCAGGGGTCAGCTGATCACTCAACCCAGACACTCAAAGCTAGGAGGTCTTGGAATAATACATACCAAGCTATGAAAGAAAATGGATGCCAGGCAAGAATACTATATCCAGCAAAATCAAGTGTCAGAGCTGATGATGAAATAAAAACCTTCCATGGACTTTGTGACAACAATTTTGTTCATACTTCCAAAGTCTTATTTATTTCCTGTAAGGACTGTATCTGAATCTGGATACAATTGAGGTTGCTGAAATGGATTTTTGTCACAATTTTATGAAAATTGTGTTTTTGTAGTTATTTATATTTATTAAAAGCTCAGAAGCCTGAGAAATGGTAATAAAGACAGAACTATTATGAGAATTAACCTAAAAATTTGAAGTTTTATCAAATGTATTCTTGACAGAAACCAAAGATGATATCTTTCTTAAAAACAAAGATGAGTATGAAATATTCTCACCTTAGTACTTGACTTATCACTTTCCTCATGGTAATACTATTATGTACAATATTTAATTCATCAGTTAAGTGACACTTATTTTGTTGTAGCACATGTTTATCTGAATGAAACATGAATAGTAAAAGAATAAAGTTGATTTTTTTCTACTTGCCTAGTAAAGGAAAATGATAATTTTAGGCTCCAGGTTACTTTGTAGAACTCAAAAAATTTTATTATTGATAAGTGTTACACTGTATTTTGAAGTAACATTTCTTTCTATATTATTGAAGGAAATAATAAACAAACATTTTACTTTTATTGATTGTTTTGTAAGTAAACTTGAGTGAAACACACTGAAAATGAACTTACAGAGGATTATGAAGTGCACAGAGATGCATCCCTTTGAAAGAAACCCTCTTTATTCCTTTATAAAGGAAGATGGCTTTGAAATCTCAGCAAGGAGTCACCATCTCAATTAAAAATGATTCTGAATAGGGATTTAAAAGCTGCTGGTTCATTTCATTTATGTGTTGGCCATTAGGAATGTATAATAACAGATATTAAAGGGGTGAAAATTAGTTTGAATTGTGTTTAATATTAAAAAAAGGAAATGCAGGGCTGTATGTTTACATTACTTGTATTACTTGAATCTCTCATAATCAGTAAGGTGATAGAGTTAAAGATCTGAACATGTCATAGGGCCAGTATACCTGACCTATCAGATGGTGTTTTACGTACCAGGTAAAATAATGATCACATTCATTGGACTCCTGGGAGTGAAAACTATTATGAACATTTTCAGTAGGGACTGGTTTTTACCTATGTGAGGACCAAGGTACTTGTTTTCTTTTTCTTAGTATGACTCAGTGTCTGAATTTGAGACACCTAGATTGGAGCAAACTTGAGGTTTTCAGATGTCTTTCTTTATAAATTCACTATTTCAGAGATACTCCTGTGTGCTTATGTTTATGTTTCTGCTTACTGTTAAAACATAGTCTTTAACACTCTGAAAATATCAGTTGCTATTTCTACAGATCATATATATTATTAAAGATGTCTATTTGGGGACTTAGTCATATTTATTGAATCTGAGGTGTAAGATCTCTTGGTCCTTGCCCATGCTGTCACCAAGGCCATGGTACACAGTGGTACAGCTTGTATGCTGTGGGGTTGTAAGGGATGTCTTTCATATTATTGTCTATCTGAATTGTAGTCCCCAAGATTGTCAAACGCCAAACTGCAAATTCAAACAAGGAAGTGCTAAGTCACATTTTAATGAACTAT
Source organism: Tamias sibiricus (assembly GCA_025594165.1). NCBI lineage: Eukaryota > Metazoa > Chordata > Mammalia > Rodentia > Sciuridae > Tamias > Tamias sibiricus. The sequence goes on from CM046662.1 coordinate 95,169,603, forward strand.
CTTTCATAACATTACTGAACTCCACCAAACTATTTTTAAAAATACATTACTTTATTTTAAAAAAAAAATTTAAATAAAGTAATACAAGTCTCAAGAAATAAGTAGAAAATGAAGCCAACCCTAATGACACAAGACTCTGGGTACATTGAAGTGTTGGGTATAATTATTATCACTAGATAATAATACTGACCCATATCATTATTAAGAATTTTGCTGGGGCTGGGGTTGTGGCTCAGTGGTAGAGCACATGTGAGGCACTGGGCTCAATCCTCAGCTCACATAAAAAAATAAATATCTAAAATAAAGGTATTGTGCCCATCTACAATTTTAAAAAAATATTTTTTTAAAGAAAAACCCTTTGCAAAGATTAGTAACCAAACTTTTTATAATGGAGAAAAATTTCCCAGAGTGGAAGTGAAAAATAATAAGGACAGAAGGTGGCATTGTAGCAGAACATGAAAAAAAAATAGTAAAATAGTTAATGTAATTGCATGTCTCCAGTTAGGGGAGGACCAGAGATGAAGTGGGAACCTAAAGGGGAAGATAGTGAATGAATGAGTTTTAGGAGAGGCATAGGAAATGATGGTCCCACATTCATCTTCAACATTGAAGTTGTATGTGGGCAGACAAGTAAGATGAGAAAAATATCACCACTTGCCCTTTGACAAACTTAAGTGCTAGTTTGGACCTTTAAATATGTGCTTGGACACCTGAGGCCTAAATATTGAGATAAACTTCCTCATGATTTTATTTCTGTTTTCCTTAAAAACCAACAAAAAGTGATTGTTTTAAATGCTTATTTTTTAAAAAGACCTGGAGAAGGGATGGGGTAAGGAAGGACAGTGGGATGAATATGACCTAACTTTTCTATGTACATGTATGAACATACCACAGTGTATCTCACCATCATGTACATCCACAAGACACTAATTAAAAATTAAAAACTATAAGTAAATAGTAGAAAGACTATTAGAGTATAGAGAAGGGAATACGGCAGTACTAGAGACTGAGTTAGAAAAAATTATATTCCATACTTTTATAATTATGTCAATGAATCCTATTATCATGTACAACTACAAAGAATCAATAATACTAATTTAAAAAAAGACCTATCTTATGTTCTCAGGAAAAATAAGAAGAAAGTATAGACATTTTTCATATAACCCTTGACTCCACACAAATATATCCTTTCCCTTTAAAGGAATCCCCTTTAGGCGTAGTACATTTATTATAGTTTGTTAACTTATATTTGCACATAATAATCACTTGAAGTTCATACCATTCTCTCTTGATAGTGCACATTCTATGTTTTTGGGCAAATGTATAGTGATATTTATCCATTATGATGGTATCATATAGAGTATTTGCACTACCCTAAAAGTCCTCTGTGCTCTGCCAATTAATCCCTGCCTCAACCCCCAACCTCTGGTACTGATCTTTTTACTATTTCCAAGGTTTTCCCTTTCCTAGGATGTCCTATGGTTGCAATCTTGCAATGTGTGGCTTTTTCAGATAGGCTTCTTTAATTTATCAATAAGTATTTAAATTTCCTTGATACTGTATTTCTTTTTATTGCTACATAGCATTCCAATAACTGAATGTACCACATTTTATCCATTCATTCACTGAAGGATGTCTTGGTTGCTTCCAAGTTTTCGGAAATTTGAATATAGTTGTTAGAAACATCAGTGTGCATGTTTTTGTGTGGGCATAAGTTTTTAATACCTTTAGATATATTCCAAGAAGTGCAATTGTAGGCTCATGTGGTAAAGATGTGTTCAGTTTTGTAAAAGTTGTGAAACTCTCTTCCAAAATGCCATTCTGCATTCCCGCCACCAATGGATGAAAGTTTCTTTTGCTTTACCTCTTCACTAGCACTTGGTGTGGTCAGTGTTTTGGATTTTATGCATTCTAATAGGCCTGTGGTAGTATCTCATTGTGGCTTTAATTTGCATTTCCCTGATGAGGTGTGATGCAGAGAATCTTTTCATATGCTTATTTTCCATTTGTTTATCTTCTTTATTTAAGTATCTGTTAAGTTCTTTTGCTCATTTTTAAAACAAATGTTTTCTTATTGTTGGGCTTTAAGAATTCTTTGTATATTTTGGAAATAGTCCTTTATCAGGTATATGTTTTTTGCATGTATTTTCTCCATTCTGTAGCTTGTCCTTTCCTTGACATTGTCTCCTTCAGGGCAGATGTTCTTAATTTTAATGAAGTACATTTTGATTATTGATTATTTCTCCCATAGATTTACCTTTGGCATCATATCAAAAAATTTATCACCATACTAAGAGATGTCTAGGTTCGTTTTCTTCAACAACATTTCTGGGAGTTTTATGGTTTTGTGTTTCACACACTAAGTCTGTAATCCATTCTGAGTTTTAATTGTTTCACACTTTTTAAGGATTTTTAAGGTCTGTATTCAGTCTTTTTTCTTTTTGCACATGGATGTCCACTTATTTCAGCACCATTTGTTGAAAGGGCTGTGTTGGCTCCCTTTTTATGTCTTTACACCTTTGTCAAAGATCAGTTGACTAGATTTATGTGGATCTACTTCTGGGCTCTCAATTCTGTCTCTTTGTTTCATCTACTTTTTCTTATTTTCACTTCTGAACTATATTTTTTTCAGGCAAAGAAACACACATTTCCTTTTTCTTATGGTCTCCATACTTTTTTTAAAATTTACTTTTCATTGGTTCTTTTTAGTTATAAATGATGATAGAATTTATGTTGACATAATTATGAAACTAAGATATGGCATTTATTCTTACTTGCATACAGAATAAAGAGTAGTGACTCAAATGTTCTTTTTGAAATATTAATACATTTTGATTATACATATTAATATGGTCTTCTGTGATATTTCCTCACATGCATACAGAATGCACTGATCAAATCCAGTCATGCCCACATTACTCCTTCCCCTGCATCCTTTTTAGTCACTAGTAATCACTTATTCTTTGGTTGGCTATTTTAGCTTCCACATATAAGAGAGAACACACTTGTCTTTTTATTTCTGGCTCATTTCACTTAAAATAGTGTCCTCTAGTTTCATCCAATCTATTTTTCTGCAAATGACAAAATTTAATTTTTCTTTATGACTGAATTGTGTGTGTGTGTGTGTGTGTGTGTGTGTGTGTATCTCACATTTTCTTTATCCATTCATTTGTTGTTGGGCACTTACACACATTCCGTATCTTAGCTATTGTGAATAGTGTTACAGTAAACACATTAACATGTAGGTATCTCTTTGGTATGCTGATTTCATTTCCTCTGGATATAAACCCAGAAATGGGATAGCTGAATCACATGGTGGCTCTATTTTTTAGTTTTTTGAGGAACCTCTATGGTGTTCTCCATAATGACTGAATTAATTTACATTCCCACCAACAGTGTATAAGAGTTACTTTATCTCCACATTCTTTCCAGAATTTTAAAAATTATTATTATTATCATGATAGTCATTCTAATTGGGGTGAGATGGTATCTCATTGATGTTTTGATTTGCATTTCCCTAATGGCTAATGATATTGAGCATTTTCTTTTCAAATACTTTTCTGACATTGAAACTCAAAAAACTAACAACAACAATAACAACAAAAACAAAAACACTAAATCCAGTTTAAAAATGGACAGATCATCTGAATGAACACTTCTCAAATGTTCTTTAACTGGCAATATGTTGGTACCTACACAGTAGATAAAAAGATATTCAAAAAGAAATCATTTTCTGTATTGCTGCTTTAAAAATCACCAAGTTTCAGTTAGACAGGAAAAGTAAATTCTAATGATCTATTGTACAACATGGTGACAATAGTTAATAACAATACATTGTATATTGGTTAAGAAAAAAAAAAGATTTTAAGTGTTCTTACCACAAATAAAGGAGAGTTAGGTGGAGATGATATGTTCATTGGCCTGATGCAGTCATTCAAGAATGTGTACACATATCATAATATCACATGGTATTTTATAAATATACACAATTTTTTGGCAAGGAAAATAAATGAATTTTTAAGTGCCCTTTATCAGCATCTGATAGGAAATAAAAGTTTTTCAAAGAAGAAAATTATGTGTATTATATAAAATTAAAATGTGTTCATTTTGTCTTTAACATTCCACTTCTCTGATTAGGTGATACCTGGGTAAATGTAACTTCATTTTAGGTATTTTTAATTTATATTTAATTAATTATTTTTCTTTAAAAAAATGCCCAAGCAAGATCAATGCTTTTAAAATATACTGTAAATAGTAGGGTGTACTTGTGTTGTAGAAACTGAGCTAGGAACTCCATGTTAGTTTCTGAGGCATCTGTCAACCTGTTAATCTGCCCCTGACAGACTTGATTCTGTAGATGGGGTGGTATGGGGCAGGTATTTAACCTAGAATGCATTTGCAGAGGCTCTCCCATTAAAATAGCCTCTATTGGCTTAACCTGTGAATAGAAATATACATTCTGGAAACCAAGAGGCAATAAGAAAAATATAAATGTTTTTCCCCCTGCATTTTCTTATAGTGGAGCTCATTATTAGGTGAATTTGTGACAAATTCTGAAATGGAATAGAATAAATAGAATGCTTTGCACCTGGGAATGGAAGTTCTTTGAATGCATTTTAAATGTTCTGCATGTTTTTATGTTTAATATGTTTACTTCCCAGCTTTCCTTTTGTAGAAGAGCATTCTGATGTATACTTTCTTGCCCAATTGATGCAGTAATTCATTAACTGATATCTCAATTTACAGATCAATCACAATCACAGAAAGAAAAAAAAAAAATGGACCAAGTTTGCTCTACAGAGTTGAGGCATCCAAGAAAAGAATCCTTTTGCATTGTGTTCAGTTTCCTACCACCTAGAGATGCAATGAGGAACAGAGAAAAAGTGTTTTCAAACATCACATCTTTCATTCAGTGATACAATGACAGGATGGTAAACAATATACTTTGGTCCACATGTGTACTTCATATTCAAAGTATTTTCCTGGTTTCAAATTTATGGACAGATAGGTTTCATGTGATTAAAATGTTCAAAAGTGTCTCTTTTAGCCTTGCAATTTATTTGTCTGATCTATATTCTTTTTTTGTACAATAAGCTGATAAATATTCTAGCCAGGCTTTTTATTAATTCTTTTTGCTTTTCTTTTGTAGCTTTTGACTGACATCTATTCACTTCAAGGGTGATTTTCCTGTTGGCAAGAGGCAGAAGAGACACACCAAGCATCACCTTCAGGAACAAGCAATTTAAGTACTATAATGAGATGGGTCTTTTCAGAGTCTATAATTGGTGACAAGGTATGGCAGCTTCATATCAGACAAAGATGTACAACACAGAGCTTATTAATGAGGATGGAGCGTCATACTCTAGAAAGCTTCCTGTGACTATGCAGGAGAATATAACAGATAGTGTAGGTTGTTACTAAGTCCAATATCTCCAATTTGCATCATAAAACCTTTATGTAAGCCAATTCAAGCTAATCCAGGATGGGATAGTTTTCCCCTTTAGAATTCACTAGGGTAGCCAGCAATCCATCACTTTGGATCCCAGCCCTCACAGACAACAGCAATAATCATCTAAACTTGCAGATATGCTCAATTTAATTGGGTTAGTTTAGTAACCTTCCTTGTATTAGAGCCAACTTGCAAGAGATGTAATATTTTCACAGCTATGAAGACATAGCAGCTGGCCATAGTGAGATTTGATTGTGGATCAAGAAATCAGATTTTCATCAAGTTAAGAACTCTTCATGGAAATATATATGGAATAAATAATAAAGTAAAATGATTAACAAGGAGACCTACAAAGATATTGGCAAGGCGGAAGAAAACTGCCTTACTGACAATGCTGAATTCTGTTACTTAGCTTACTCTGATTTTTTAAAACTAATACTGGGGAGGGGGCATTAATTTCAAATAAAATAAAAAAAAATTAAAGGGCAGAATATTCTAGAATATATACGTACATCATATTATTACACTATATCCCATAAATATGTACAACTATTATTTGTCAATTAAAATAAATGAATTTTGAAAATTCTTGACATCATATTCTGATAGGGAACATAAATTTTTTTAAAGAAGGAACTTACCTGTATGATATAAAATTAAAATATGTTGGTTTTGCCATTAACATTACACACTTATGTTTATGTGATATCTAGATAAATGTAACTTCAATTTATGTATTTATGTATCAGTGTCCTCTTTTTAACATTTTTAAATATTGAGAAGGTAAACAACTTTAATGCAGTCAAATATAACTGCAAGGGATGTCAAAGAGATATCCAGGTGTCAGGTTCCTGGTGTTTTATTTTTACTTTTCTTTGTGAACAATTAAGCAAATAGAAAACAAATACCTCTTCTTAAGTATAACACTGGGACCCATTTTAATGAGAATTAAGTGACCAAGATTCTGAAGGATAAAACACTCTACAGTCCCATTGCCATCTGCAACACATTAACAAATTTCCTTGATGAACTGTTTACAGTGTAATTACAAAGAAAAATAGAGTTAAAATAAAACAGAACAAAAGGTAAAGCATTGTCTAACTTAAAATGTTCCTTTCTTTGGTATCAAGCATTCAATTCAGAGAAAACTTACTTCATTTTGGCATTCATTGCTTAAATGGGGGGAGTGTTTCTGTTTATAATTATGGACTCTTTATTCTTTAAAGTTGTACAACTCTCCTTCAGATTGTCACTGTATGGTAATGTTTCTAGAGAGTTCATGAATTTTCCATGTAATTGGGATATATCTTGAAGACCTAATTTGGCTTTGTTTGATTATAAATTGGAAAACATAGTTCAATAAAATCTTTAAAACACTTAAATTGTTTAATTGTACATGAAGAAATGTCCAGAACCATATTTTAAATTAGTAATCATTGCATGAGTATCATTTCTAATGCAGCACAGATGAGAAGTTAAAACAAAATGAATAGCATTTTCTTCTGGGCTTCTGAACTAAGGACAAAGTGTTCTGGTCTGGTGTCAGAGATGGGCTTTTCCTATTTGGTCAGGTGTGGTCAAGGGTAATAAATTAGAATGACCAACTTTACAGAAGATAGAAAGGTCTGCCTCGTGTCACCTCCTCCAACCAAAACTCTCATGCCTGTGTGTTTTGACTCAAACCAAGACACTGATTCAACAACTAGAATAAGCCTATTCCCTGCCCAATTCAGCATTTCTACAGTGAAAAAGTAGAGGGCACAGAGGTGGGGAATGGAGAGGAGGATTCATTTGATTCACTAAGTCTATCCAACATCTTAGGTGATATGGTTATTATAGGTACTACAGGATATAATCTTGACATAGAAATTTCTATAGTGATTGCAATTTTGTTTTAATTTTTTTTTATTTCTTAAGCCTGTTTCCCCACTTTCCTTTTTGGTAACTGAATAAGTAATGGAATAGTAAAAATTCAAGTTCAAATCTTGGATTGAACTTGTTGAGCCTACTCTTCCAAAAAAAAAAACAAAAACAAAAACAAAAACAAAAAAAACGAAACTTCACATGTGACCAGAACAGCATGCAGTAGCAGAGTTAGTAGAGTATGGGCTCTGGTATTAGAGCATAGGTAAGCCATTTGTTAGTATTGGCACTTTATATAGCATTTGCCAGTCTGAACTTCACTTTCCTCTTTTATCAGTAAAAGTAATAATACTTCCTTTGTATTTGTTTAAGGGTTAGAAATAATCTACATAGTGTCTGCCTTAGGACAAGTATATAATACATACACAGTGGGAAGTATTGCTACTACTATTTCTATTGCTACTTGCCTGGGTAAGAACAGAGCTTTTTGTGGGATCATTTTATAGATGGCTCTTTCTGTTCAATTATTTTCCTCTTGTGAAAAGCCATGTCAGTGCCTTCTCTCCAAGTAATTCATTCACCTCTTGCCTGGTCACCTGCTTGTAACCTCAACACTCTTTCACTTTAACTGAGTGGTCCATAATAAAAATAAAATGACAAACAGTTTGCCACTTCCAAGTGTGGTGACTCAGCCATCAAAGCTGTTTGTGAAGTTGCTTACCTTTCATTTTATGCAGTAGACTATTTAGGAGCAAAACTATTAGACACAAACAGTTTTCCCCCTTATCCTAAGTTTAACTGCAGTTTTTCTACACATATGCAAATAATTTTATACCAAAATTCAAATGTATTTTCTGTCTAATAAACATTAAAAAATCTAATTAAGGACAATTGTAGGTGTGGGTTTCCTAATGGGTATAATAATAGTTAAAGCTATTTCAGAAATGAAGAAGCATAATACAAATTATTATGAGATTTGAATATAAAATAAATCTTTCTTAAGAGCCTAGTATTAAGGGAAAGAAGGAGCTAGGAAACTAACCTATGATGCCAAAAATAATTATTTTAATTTATATGAAAATCTCTGGTGATAAATGTCCTGTAAAATGAATGAAGACATATTTTATACTGCTATAGTTTCTGACAGGTGTCATTTTTTCCAGGATGAATATTTGAATATTATAGTCACTTTTAGAAAGTCACAGCTAATAGTTTCTGAAGTTTCAAACTGGTGACCACAGTTCATCAGGTGGCATGTAGAGCTGAAGCTTCTTTCATAATTGTTGAATGATTTTTATTTCCTCTGTCCCTCTAAGCAAGCATTATTGCAAAAACCAAATATCACACTGTCATGGGCCAAAAATAATTTTGAAATTGTCGTTATTAAAACTTAACTAATAATGAAACTACTACTTACTCTACTAGCATTTGTTCAATTTTCGAGGTAAAAAGATACCTTCTAAATCTTTATTGAACATTTAAATCATAGTTCTTGCAATTTTTCTTCTTTAAGGGAATTTATTTTCTGAGTAATTCTTCAAATTTTAGTTCTATATTCATGAAGAAATATTTTAGTTCCGGGATCTTCCTATGTTGTAGAACTTATTCTCCTTGTCTTTGTTTCCAGGAACCTAGAGAACTCATTTTTGTCTGTAAGATGAAAAAATTATAAAATTGCTGCTCACTGTGTTCAGTTTATTTCTGAATCAATGATTGCCTTCTCCTTGAGTATTTTCTCTCAAGATAATTAATGTAGACAATGATGTTGTGTTCTGTTTCTTATTCTTTAAAAGGGTTTAAATGTTGCTGACCACGGAAAAGGTGGCAGGTATAATTCAGCAGAGAAAGAGTAGCTGACAGCTCTTTGGTGGCAATAGCAAGCAAATGTGTTGTCTTGATTTGTAAAGGGTTTTAATGTCATCAATAGTAATTCAGCAAAGAGAGAGTTGTAAAATGCAGCTCAAAATGTAGCAAATTGCATCATTGTTAGTGCTTTAGAATTTTAAAATATCTGCAGCAGATGGTAGAGTGCTAGGAGCAATGTCTTGCTTTAGTGTCTAGGAAAAGTTTATGTCATCATAAACCCTAGCGTTGATCGCAGCTTCTTTGGCCTCTTTGGGGGGAAAACACACTTGCTATTTTCCTTTGACTAATAGTTTACTTTTAAAAATATTTAATAGAGTATCAAGAAATCAGATATTCTCAGAGAAATGTCTCACCTTTCAAAGATATAAGAGAATAGTATATAGGATCCTTACTATTGGAGAAATATTTTAAAACTGTAGAGGTTCTTCTTTCTTGAGAAGAATTCTTTGCAATATTTCTAAATATGGTTACAGTAACCTAAATAATTTTTTTCCACTTAAATAATTTCTAGCAATTCACAAGCCTATCACACTTTAATTCTGGATATTTCCTTAAAGGTTAGTTACTCTTATCCTATTTTATCTGAGATTTGGTTATTACAGATTTTTTTCTTCATTTTAGGTTTTGTTTAGCATTTTTCAGATTCATTACAATGTAAAACAAACCAAAAAAATGAATTGGAATTTGTGGAGAATAGAAAAATTTCCTAAATTGAAATTGTAACTGAGCAATGATCCTAGTTATCCATCTCCTGGAATTCTGAAGAAACTGAGCAATGGGTTGGCTTATTTTTGCAAATCATGCAAAGAACTAAATAAAGCTTAGTATAAATGGCATTCTGTTTATTTATTTATTTATTTTTGTGCTGCTAGAGGCATTTTATTTTTTTAGAAGGAACAAATATGGCAAAAATTATTTCAAAACAGAAAAAAAATTCACTGCTGAATATTATGTGCAAATAAGTTTGGGTTATATCTCATGGTAGTTAAAAAGATGGGCTTTGGAGTCAGAATACCTGGGTTGACATCTTACTCCTGCCACTTGGTGCTATAGGATGTAGGTGTGTTAACCTTTCTGTTTTATCTATAAGTTTACTCATCTGTAAGATGGAGCTAAGGTCCATTTAGAAATGATGTTGTGAGCATCAAAAGGGTTAATAATGTATAACAGTTTAAGTGTTCTCTAGTAAACAGCAATCTTAAAACAAATGCAAAAAATGTAATTATTTTTACATATTGAACATTTAGCTCTATAGAATGAACTCTTTTAAGGAAGATACCATGGCTGAGCCCATCAGGAATGCACAGGTAATTAAGGGAAAAGCTAACTGGTATCAAAGAACTAGATAAAATAAGTTCCAAAGCAGGTGCTCTAGCAATCATGTTTATTGACCATATGGGAGCATCCTCAAAGGAGACAAAATGAACTGGCTTTTTTGTTTGTTTGTTTGTTTGGTACTGGGGATTGAACCCAGAGGGGTTTTACCACTGAGCTACATCCCCACTGCTTTTTATTTTGAGACAAGTTCTTGCTAAGCAGTTTAGGGCCTTGAATTCATCATCTGCTTGCCTCAGTCTCCAGAGTTGTTGGGATTCCAGGCATACTCCACCTTGCCCAGCAGAATTGACTGTCTTTTGTGTCCTACTTATCCTGAACTTCAGTTTCCTGTTCCCTTTTGTATGTTTAGTATTATTCTCTTTATTTGTATATTTTTTTCTCTTAAAATTAAGTATGCTGGGGAAATGATAACTCAGACACCTAGAAAAGAAAGTCAGGAAAGTAGTAAAATAAGGACAGCACGTTACTGGCTCTTCCATCTTATGCTGAGCCTCCCTTAATAATACTCAGGAGAAGAGACTATCTGTGGGGAAGAGGAGCATTTTATTTTTACCCATATCATTAGACATTTCCTAGATATAAGTCTCTTTTAGTTGTTTTTCACCATTTAACCTGGCTCTTGGTCAGCATTTGCATAACTAGTTGCTGCCCCCTCCCTCAATCTCTTCCTTCCAGCAGACCATGCTCCCCATGTGGTCCTTTTGCTCAGAGAAAAGGGATAGAGCAAACAAAGAGACAGTCAAAACGAAGGCAGAAATATTGCTTCACACACTGGAGGAATATTTTCTGAGCTGTTTTATTCTGATCCTTAGTATAACTTGTTGCCTTAGTCACCAGTCTGTGGAGTTCCATTTCTTTTCTTTGGTTTTAACCTTTTGGCCTTTTTCTTACTCTCTTCAGTTATACATAAAGTTAGCTTCTAGCATCCACAGTTCTACCCAGTGCTTGTTACTTTGTCATCAAGGACAAAGGCTTCCATGCTGCTGGCTGATGTTCTTGCCCTGTGCCTGTCATCACTGACATTCACCATTCAGATGTCACACTTGAAAAACAATATATCATTTTGAAGGTCATCCCCTTTTAAAGATTCAGTCCTCAATGTATAAGAAAAAGAAATCCAATCTTTCTCCACTGTCTTTTTCTATAAATTCAGCATAGCTCTCTAACTACCAGATATAAAAGAAATCCATTAGAAACCAGTTCACTCTTACATGGGTTCACAAATCCAATGTATCAATTTAGAACTAAAAAATATGGTGGGGGGGAGTTGACCAAATCATAATTTTGTCTACCAACATCATTATAAATGCCATTCCTTGTGCCAGAGAAAAGCACCAAGGACAGAGCTTTTTCCTGTAACCTTGCATTCTTCATTGATGCTCAGCTGTTCCACTATTTCCCAGAAAATGCCTCCAATTCATTCTGTCCCTGTGCATGAAAAAATTGGGGCAAGGGTCCTCTTTGTTACCTTTTCTGTAACTCAAACGTGGAGGGTCTCTTGTCAATTTCCACATTCATCTTTGTTGATGCACAGTAAAAGCTGCTTGTATATCTTCCTTTGGAACTAATATATCACAGATATCAACTGTTTTGGAAATGTAGAGGATCTTATTTTTTAAATGTTTATTTCCTGAGTTTTCTCAATTGGAAAAAGTGGTAAGATAGAAAAAATTCTTATGACACAAAAATATATATTACTCACATAATAACTTGTTAAATTAGTCCCTGTCCCCCACTATTTGTGCCCCTTCTTACTAATTATATATACTTTTTAATGGGCACAATAACTTTATCTTATTTATTTTTATGTAGTGCTAAGGATTGAACCTAGGCAAGTGCTCTACTACTGAGCCACAATCTCAGCCCCTTTTTAATGATATTTTAATTATCATTCTCACCTAATTGCATTATCAGAAGATAGTGCAAAATGAAGGCAGGACAAACATTTTACTACATGAACTTGAAAGCTGTAAAAGATGCTAGATTTTATAGGCTCAATATGCAGAGGTAGATTCTACTTAGACTATCCACATGATGGACATCTCCCTCTTAACCATCATTGATCCAAATTGAGATTATAAATTTAGTTTTGCATTCATCCAAAGAGAATGACTTTCATTCTTGGCTTTGGGGAGAATGGGGGAGAGTTTTCTTTTTCGTGTGTCATTGCTTTCTTTTCTTATGGAATTCAATAAAAGATCCTGAAATATCTCAGGAAGCCATCATGAAACTATCCTTTGGATGAGATATAGGAAATGGAAGTTAGGTTGAGAAATAAAGAAAACACGAGCACCTGTCATATATATCTGGAGCATACTGTATCTCCAATTATGTATGCAAATACACATCCTTGCAATGAATACATTTTGAGTAAGGAATGTCAGGTATTTCAGAAAAAAGCATCATAATTTCAGACAATAAAAATGATAGAGATTAATTATAGGGAAAAGATAGAAAAACATTGACAAATCAGCATATGGGACCAGTCACCAACTACAAAAGACAAAACTTCTAAAGATGAGGATATTGTATGTACTCCAAAAGAGAAAACTTGGATATCACAAAACCAAGAGAAGCCTTGAGGAAATAAATGAATCAGTAGAATAACTTTTTTCAAGTATACCTCTTTTGATGATCAGTAGTGCTAGAGAAATATAAAGGTACTTTATTCTACCCTCAATTGATTTCACTGACAAAAAGTGCTTCCTTCTAAAAAAAGATATCATTCATTGTAAAATTAGTACATATTTTCAATTAGTATTTATTTTGTTAATATTTGACCATGTAAATTATTTTCATTTTATTTAATTTTAAATACTTTTAGTTGAAGATGGACACAATACTTTTTTTTTTTTTTTTTTTTTAATATGGTGCTGAGGATCAAACCCAGTGCCTCACACATGCTAGGCAAGCACGCTACCACCGAGCCACAACCCTAGCCCCTCTGAATTATTTTTAAATATTTAGTTTCATCTTTTAGTATGAGTCTCCAAAAATATTTCACATTATTTGGAATGGATTTTCCTTTAGTTGCTTTTTCTGTAACTATTGTTATCATGTACAAAGTTCTTTTTACATATAATCAATGATAATTTCCCATTTCCAGTTTCAGACAGAAATTAAATTGTAAATAGAATTACTAAATATTTCTCTTCCAACATAAGTTAAGCACTATTATGCTATAGATTAATGCATATCTTGAACCAAATCAGACATTTTACAATATGATATTGTTCTAATACAAGAGTAACATGGCTAGTTTACAAATGATTCAGATCATGATCAAGAACCAGTGTTTAAAAAGGACTTCCTTCTTTGAATGCATGTTTTTCCTAAGCATTTTTCCCCTTAACTTAGTCAAGCACAAACATTTCAAAGTAAACAACATTTGTTAGGCATTGGAAAGATTAAGAAGAATGGGTTATAATCTCCTCTCTCAGTAAGAATTTTCTAGTTGTGCAAGAAGAAAACCTGGATATAACATTTAAAAAGAATGAGCTAAAGGCCAAATCGGTACTGGGGATAGCAAGTGTATGATCACTGAGAGGAGAGTGGGGGTCCTGTGGCCTGGGCTGAGCAAACCTCAGCCACCAGAGAAATTTTCATCTACATACATATTTCAGCTGTGTTCATAAATCATAAGCATCGACATAACCTAGGAGTTTGTTGGAAATACAGTCTGTCAGGACTTGCCCCGAGATCTATAGAATCACAATCTCCATTTACAAAATCCCCAGTGATTTTACGAAGAATGGTAAAGTTTGAAAAAAAATCATATAGAATATGAAGGAAAAAAGATTCTCAAACCCCTTTTCAAATTGTTTTTCCTGAATTGACTCTCTCTCTAAGGCTTTAGTGTGAGCCTTTATGTCTGCACAGGTTTTTAACTTGTTTTCTAAGCAATATTAATATTCTGTGTACAGAACTACTGTCTGCAAGCAACACTCCATGACAGTTGTGCCAGAGTTGCAGGGCCTCTTCACAGAGCTCTCATTCACAGGGATCATCCACGGATTTCATGTTCAATATCTCCAATTTGACTGCAAAGAGTGTATGACATACCCCAGTTTATAATCCCAGTTTTGGGAGTAATTAGTAATGTGATGGCACTCATATAATTGTTCTAGGTACTATTATTGATGAAAAAGGCTGAATGAGCACTAAGCCTTCTTTGAGCTTTGAAATTTAATTCAACTTCAGATTTTCAAATATTAGAAGATAAAAGGAATGAGATTAGTACTACTTAGACTTTTGTGGAATCTTTCAGAGAAAAGAATACTGAAGAATTTGTATTGTGTGTGAAATACATATGAAAGCAGATTGTTGTTGGGGTTAAAAACAAGTAAATGCTGAGATTTAACATTATGTTGTTATTTAAAGGAAGTTTACTTATTTTAAAATTCAAAACAGGCTTCTTACCTTCAACAGCCAACTGTGAAATACTGTACATATTTCCTATATAAGCTAAATGTTGTTGAAATGACTTATAAATAATGGAGGATACTAATGAACTCAACTTGGACTTATACATTTGCTTTCTTATTTCTCTCTTTGACATGATTTCCAATTTTTTTTTTTTTTTTTTAATTTGGGGTTTTGCTGTTTGAAGCATAGTAGTAAAGTATTGTAGCTTTTCATCAAATACTTGTCTTCGAAAACTCATGAAGGAAATGATTATTGAGTATCTCTCAGAGAAACACAATGCTAATCTTCATTGGCCATTTAAAGAAATAGAAGTCCATAGTGTTACTATTTATAAAAAACAACAACTAAAAAACAAACAAACAAACAAACAAAACAAAACAAAAAAATACACAGTAGTGTGATCAGACTGCCAGATACAGGAAAACATTTGTTGAGGGAACCCTGGACTTTATATAAAGCACTCTATATGCTATGTGCATTCCAATTTAGGACCTCATTTAATCCTCATGATGATGCTATAAAGCAGGTGTTAGATTTCTGTTTAACAGAAGAACTATCTGAGATTGAAGAATTAAATTATTTGTCAAAGTCCACTCAAATTCTAATTCAAAGCTCAGGATACCATGCTGAAGTCCCATTAACAAGACTTTATTATTTTTGAAATATATATTGAAATAGAAAGTACTTTGTATTTGATAAAGGAAAGAGAAAAATTTAAAAAAAAATTACTCTAGTGATCCAGCAAATAGGTAATGAAGGCTTGACCCACAGTGTTGTGTATTTAATTGTGTTCCCCAAAGTAGGTATATTAAAGTCCTAACACCTAGATCCACAGAATGTGATCTTTTTTGGAACCATGTCATTGCAGATTGTTTAGTTAAAATGAGGTCCTACAGGGATAGGGTAGGCTCCTAATCCAATATAAATGATGTCCTTATAAGAAAACCATCATGAGAACACAGGTACACACAAGAAGAACACCAAAGTGACAACATGACATGTTGCCGCCTGAAGCGCTCGGAGCACCGGAGCCGCGGGAAGAACTTCAGAAGCAAACTGGAGACAAACAGCTTTTTATTCTGATAACTTTTCTCTCTGGTTCTAACAACTAACTCACGCCAAACACACCACTAAAATGGCGCTGACCCGATCAGCAATTTCGGCCAAGTCACTCCAGATCCCGCAACAAAATCCCGTGAGACTACAGGTGGCGACAATGGCCAAATCTCCCCGGCTCATAGTCAACTTCAATTCAAGCCAATCCCCAAACAGGGCTCCTGCAATGACAGAAAAGAACTGTGCAGCCACAGGCCAAGGAACTACAGATTGTAAGCAAGCCAGCAGAAGCCAGAATGAGACAATCAGGGATTTCCCTGCTGGCTTCAGAAGGAGCATAGCTTTGCTGCTACCCTAATTTCAGAAATGCAAGACAATGAATTTTTGTTTTATAAGTCACCCCCTTTATGGTACTTTGTTAAGGCAGTTCTGGGAATCTAATGGACTTGAGAAAAAGAAACAGAAGAACAGAGAATGGCATTACAAACTGCAGTCAGTCCTCAGTAATTGAAAATTTGACATCCATGGGTTCTAAGTGTGGATTTAACAACCAATTATTGAAAATACTTGAAAAAATTGTATTTGTACTAAACATGTACAAACTTTTTCTTGTCATTATTCCCTAAGCAATTAGTATAACAATAGAATAGCATTTATGTACTAGGTATTGTAAGTACTCTAGAGAGGATTGTAAACATACAGAATGGTGTGTGCGAATATAACTTATAAAGCTGTGTTTGGAAGCAGTTATACCTCCTCTACATCTTCTTTTTGGTCTTGCTAGCTAGATGCAGATGGACTACAAACTCTAGAGCTATAGTTTTCAAAATATGTCCCTGTGAACCAACTCTGCCCTGTTGCCTGTTTTGTAAAGAATTTTGTTGAAACACAGCCATGCCTATTCCTGTACAAACAGTTTATGGGTACTTCGTACTATAACGGTAGAAATGAGTAAATGCAACAGAGAACTCGGGGTTTGTAAAGCCTAAAATATTTATTATCTAGCTCTTTACAAAAAAAAAAAAAAAATGTCACCATATCCTGCCCTAAAAGATAGCAAAGTCAAAATTCAGGAGACTGGATTCTCAAATCACTAAGAACATCCACCAATCTGAAGCCAGTTTTCCTGGGCTGTTATGAACTCAGGAGTAGACCTGCTATATTTGACACATTATATTTCAGAGTTCATTTGTAACAATAATATGTTTACATTTACTAATGCATCTATTTACAGATGAAAAAAGAGTCAAAGAAGCTAAATTCCTTAGCCAAGATTATATTAGTAAGTGAAAAGGAAAGAATTTGAACACAGGTCCAAAGAACCATAAAACCTGCCTCATTTTCCTTCTAGGTTCAGAGCGATCATCTCTGATAGTGCATTCATTGGTGATACTTGTTTTATGCTTTTTTTAATAATGTATTTTTTCTAAAAATATTATTGAGATGCAATTTATACAGCAAGAAATCCACCTTAAAATACACAATTAAATGGCTATTAGCGTATTTAGAGTTGTAGAAGTCATCACCACTATTTTATTTTAGAATACTTTCATCACCCAGAAACCAAGTCCCATTATCTGTGTCTTCTTATTCCTCATTCTCCCAACCATTGGTTTACTTTTTGTCTGCATAAATATGTGTATTCTGGACATTTCATATATATATGGAATCAAGAGAGTACATGGTCATTTGTGGTTGGCTTCTTAACATTCCATTTTCAAAGTTCATCCCTATGTAATACAGCATATATTGGTACTTCATTCCATTGATAAATATTTCATGTATGGCCATATCATGTTTTTATCCACTAATAATTGAGTGTTTTTCATATTTTGTCTACTAAGAATAATGTCAGACTAGGGATATAGCTTAGTGGTGGAGCACTTGCCTAGCATGTACAAAACCCCAGGTTCAATCATCAGCACTATGAAGATGAAGAAGGAGAAGGAGATAGAGACAGAGAAGAAGAACAAGAAGAAGGAGGATATTGCTATGAATACTTTTGCACAAGTTTTGTGTAAATGTGTATTTTTCAATTTTCTGAGGTATATGCTTAGGAGAGATTGCTCTGTCATGGGGCAACTCTAGATTTAATGTTTTAAACAAGTGCCACACTTTTTTTCTTTTTTTTTTTTTTTTTTTTTTTGCCTTTCCTCTAAAATCAGAATTGTTTTTATTCAACATCGTTTTATATATCCCAGCTATTATAAGGCAGAAATATTACAAAAGAAGAAGCAAAACTGTTATTATTCATAGAGTGATTATGTGTATAGATTATTATATACAGTTATGAGAACTAATTAAAAAATAGTAATTTTGCAGATTTCAACATCAATATTCAAAAATGTATAATATTTGCATAATATAGCAAGAAAACTTGAATAAAAGTGTTAAAATATAATAACTTTTACTTCAAGAACTAAATGTTTTCCAAAATTTATATGCAGATTCAATACAATCCCAATTAAAATCATATATTTTTCAGTAATTGATGAACTGATTCTAAAATGCACGTGTATATTTAAAAATCCCAGAATCATTATGATGTTATTGAAAAAGGAAAACAAAGGGGAAGCTATACTGCCTCATTTTTCAAACTTCCTGTGTAACCAAAACTGTGTGCTAGTTGAGTAAGTATCAAAGTATTCGGTGACAAAGAAAATAGTACAGAAATAGATGCTGATTTTTAACTAAACCATCAAGTCAACATAGTAGGGGAAATTTACAATTTTTTTTGTTAAATAATGCAGGAAAACTAGATAGAATATAAACCTTAGTCCTTTCCTGCTTATTATAAAAAACTAAAATGAGTTGAATAGTAGACATAAATATATGAGCTAGAACCATAAGTCTTCTAGATAAAGACATAAGACACTATGCCATTCTAGAATAAGCAAAGATTTCAGACAAACAATATAACAGATTAACAAAAGGACAAATTATTATTAAAATAGTTTAGAATCAGTGAATCACATTCTTAAAAATATTTTAAATGCATATGTGCCACACTGTTTTCTAAGGTGATGCAACCAGCTTTATATAAGGATCCCAATTCTCCACAATCTTTTTTTTTTTTTTTTTTTTTTTGGTGCTGGGGATTGAAGCCCCCAAATTCTCCACATTCTTGTCAATAGTTGCATTCCTCCTTTTTATTTTGGCCATGCTTGTGGATATACATAGCATTATAGCATTGTAGTTTTGAGTTTTACTTTTCCATAACTAAGGATATAAACATTTAGTTTACTTATTGACCATTTGTATGTCATCTTTGGAAGAATGTCCACTAAAATCCATTGACCATTTGAAAATTGAGCTTTTATTGCTTGCTGAATTATAAGTGTTCTTTACATATTCTGGATACAAATCCCTCAAACAGATACATTATTTGAAAATGTTCTTTCATATTTTGTGGGGTTGTCTTTTCATTTTGTTGGTAGTATTCTTGAAATCACAAAAGTTTTTAATTTTGATGAAATTCAACATAGCTATTTTCTCTTTTGTCAGTTGTGCTTTTGGAGCCATATCCAAGAAAAAATTGCTTATTCCAAAAATATGAAGATGTTTATCTATGATTTCTTTATTTTTTATGGTTTTAACTCTTGCTTAAGGTTTGTTACCAGTTCTGAGTTTATTTTTGTATGTGGTGTGATGTATGGGTCCAACTTTCCTCTTTTGCACGTGGGATATACAGTTGTCTCAGGATCATTTGTAGAAAATATCTCATGCAGTTTTTTCAATTTATATTTAACTTATATTAGTTTTGTGATTGAAAACACTAAATGTCATGAAAATGATACAAATATTCTTCAAAATTAAATTTAAATACATGTAGGTGGATAATGGAATGTTGCAGAGATTAAAGAAGGAAACTGGTTCAAGGAAACACGGGAAGGCTCAGCTGTCACACACAAAATAGAAAACAAAGAATTTAAAGAGAGGAAAAAGAGACAAGTGGGGCCTGAGTCCACCTGCCAAGGCAGCAACTCAGGAGTCTCAGTCAGGAGAATCACAAGTTTGAAAACAGCCTCAGTAATTTAGGGAGACCCTGTCACTAAAAAATAAAAGGGGTTGGTGATATAGTTCAGTGGCAGTGACCCTGGGTTCAGTCTTTAACATTTCTCTCTCTCTCTCTCTCTCTCTCTCTCTCTCAATCTCTCTCTCTCTCTCTCTCTCTCTCTCACACACACACACACACACACACACACACACACACACACACACCCAAAAGGAAAACAGAAAAATAAGAAAAGGGAAAATGCCTTTAGGAATTCATGTTCAAGGGCTAGATTTGTTTCATGAAAAAGAGTTTAAATGTAGTTATAGAAGTATTGAGCATGGACTATGCTTTCAAGAAAGCTAACGAAGAGAAAGAATCTCAGTCAAAGAAAAGGGGTAGAAGGATCATTTTTACAGTGCAGAGTATCATGTTTTTGGAAGAATACTCTTACAGTACTAAGGAACATGACTTTTGGAATAATAAAAGTTATTAGTTAGGGAAAGACTGATGATGTAGAAAAATGAGACTGGTGAAAAATGATGTGAGGGGGTGCATGAAGTAGAGGCTTTGGTGCAGAGTTATGGTCAATATTTGCTCAGTGCAAGAAAGTGAAAGGAGAAAGAAAGATTGAATAGAGAAGACATAAGGGTGTAAAGAATGCTGTGAGGGAAGAAAGTTGATCAAAATAAAACAAAACAAAAGTGACCCTCTGAAAATCAAGACATATGGCAACTCTGAGCCTGCATATAGGAGTAGCTACAGTAGCTGAAATTTTGGGTTAGTTGGAATTTTTAGAGGCTGAATCTACTTCCTCAGTTTCTGTATGTTTGAGGGGGGTATATTCCCCAATTATTCATTTATTAGTTGCTGAAGTTCACAAAGTTGAAAAGAGTGAGTGACCTGTGTTTATTTACTAAAATCTATAACATAGAAGGCAGATGAGAGTGGCTACAGCACAACCAGATCTTGCTTTCTTATGCTTGAGAATCTGAGAACATTTTACTAAGAATTATAAGTCATAAATGAAAGTGTATGAGAGGAACGAATATATATATATATATATATATTTTTTTTTATATAGATTTTTTTAAACAAAGGAGTTCTACCTCTTTTCATCTGCTCTCTAGGATAATAAGCAAAGGACATAATGTATAAAATCCAGTTCTCTAATTAACAGCAGAGTGACTGGTATAAATAATTATTGTGTGCTCATGTTTCTGAAAACCCTACAAAATAAAAAATTTAATTTCTTATAATATTATTTTCAAATTATTCTTCTAAAATAAGTCCATAAAAAAAGCTTATGAATATCAGTGAGACCTTGAATCAAAATAAAAAATAAAGAAATAAAAAGGGAGAGGGGATGTAGGAGTGGTTGCCTCTGAGTCCAATCTCCAGTACTCCCCTCGGGGAAAAAAAAAAAAAAAAAGAAAGAAAGAAAAAGAAAAAGAAAGAAAGCTTGTGGATGATATCTTTTAAGCATTGCAGGTAAAAAAAAATGACCACAATGTGTGTGCACTTACTGCCATATTAATAGGATGTTGAATAATTTCTTAAAATTATTTATCTGCAAGCCTGAATAAAGCATTGCTATATTCTACCTGTGTATCAAATTGTTCATTTCTGAAGTCCTACAAGGTATTTCCCATCTGGTTATAGCCTTCTATCCTGCAAAAAGAATGAATTGAGAGTTTTCTGCTTTTATTTTTATAATACTTATGAAATCTAAAAAAAGTATGATGCATTCACACATGTATATCTGCTAAGAAACAATGGCATTGTCTACATAGTTTTCTTTGTAAAACTTTACACAAATGAGAAATTTTTCCTGCTCCTTCTTTACCCACCCCACAGCAATAGTATCACAAACATGATGGAACATTCAGGGAAAAAGGGAAATCAGAAAGTTGCCAGATTTTTCTTTCTTTTCTTTGCCATCACATTCAAGGTTTTCCGGTGTTTTGGTTCTAGTTTTTCTATTTCACTTTGCTCTATGGGACCACCCACCAGTTGTCTAATTTTCCTTTATATCCCCAATGCTTCCTTTCTTTTATAATCCCCCATCTGATAAATTTGGGGGAAGGAAGACACTGGTTGCCAGCAAGGCTCATTTTCTGAGCATATCTAATTTAGAACCTGTACAACATTGGCACATAGGTACAGGTATTCTCTCCTTTCACATTGCTTTTTAGTCACTTCTCCCCATCATGATTGGATAGAAGCACATTTTCAACTAAGCTCTCCAAAAATACATAAATAGCAAGCTGTTCTTCACACAAATCTTTACAAGACAATAACAATAGCAACAAAGAAAGGAAGAAATCCATTTTAGTATTAAAAGTATTTTACAGTTTTTATTCTAGTTGCTTCCAAAGATGAGCACAGAGAAGAGAAATTTAAATGCATCCATACACAAGTAAGAAATTGTTTGCAGCCTTCCTGCCCACCCACCCCTTCCCAAGTGCAGAGGGAGGAGGAAGACTAAAAAAGCAACAGACTTAATCATATTTGGTGTTTGCAGCAGCTAGCACAGTGGAACTGTCATCATTTCTGCTAACACTTTCTGTTGTGGTGGTGTTTATTGTTATGTGCATCTCAGAATATAAATACTTGAACATATTCATGTTAATATTGAGGGATTTTTGGAGGGGTTAGTAATATAATGTCACTTAATTGATAGATTTTAAAAATAGGGTTAGATTCGTCTATCAACTACAAATAAGTGAGTATCAAATTATTCAATCAGCTAGAGGTGATGATTATTGTAAATAGGGGGGGGGGGGGATGATTAAGAGAATTCCTGAGAGACCAGGTATGAAGTCATAGAAAAATTTCACTTGGGAGTACATTGAAAGATTTAAGCAAGGAAACAGCCTAAGGATATGGAGATCCTTTAAAAATAATTTGCTTTTTCGCGGTTGCCTTTTGATATTGTAGAAATTAAAACTTCAATTCTCTAGATCTCTCCCTCTAATTATTTTCTTCTTTATTTTAGTGCTCCCTTCTTTTCCATTTTTTCTTGCTAACTTGGATTGATATCTACATATCTTAAGTTTGTAAAAGCCACTATTTAATAGAGTACAAATTAAACACATGGTGTCTTTGCTAATATTTTTAAGATATCAGTATAGATTTTACTGGAGTTTTAAAGGAAAAAAAAAAGTTTTATGAAGAGAAGTTAGATCTGAAATCTGGAGGCAGGCATCATTTTCCCAAAATATGAAAATTATTTCCAAATTCTGATAGAATCTCAATATGTTTCAATGTAGGAAGTTCATTTAGAGTACCATATTCTAAATATTTTAAATGTTTTAACTATGAATTTCTGACTTGGTGAAGTGAAATATTTATGCTATTTGATAAGGAAGGTTTTGTGTCATTTGAATTGTTAGAATAAGTTGTTGCTAATGCTGTGTTATTAATCTTTAACAGATTAGAAAGATCAAGAGGTATGGCATTCTTGGTTCCTTTGGGTAACAAGATCATCAAAGGTATAATCCTAAATTGACTTTCATATTGCAAGAAACTTACTGATCTAAAAATTTACTAAGAGTGAGACCAGCACATCTGCCCCTATAGGAAATGATTTTTGCATAGTAAGTGTTGATCTGCATAACCATATGATCATCGCAAGTGCTGATTACCAAATCTGAATCATCATTACTTAGCAAAGTTCTATAAATACACATGGAACCATGTAATATATTCAGCTGTGCTAAATTAATGACAAATTCCTTACCCCAAGGAGCTTGGGGGTCTAAAACAACAACAAAAAAAAAGACACAAAAGTCAAATATGTGGAACACACATTGAGTTGGGGGTATTTTCAGCAAAATCATTTCAGTGAGGCATTTTTATGGTTTTAGGTGAAGGAGAAATTAAGGATCCATAATAAGTTAATTAGTAAAGATCCATAATAAATTAATAAATGTGAACTCTAGATACATATATGCATTTATATACATATATTTAGAAATATTTATGTACATATTTATTTATTTTTTGCATATATACACACATTCATATACATACACAAAAATACATACATACATACACACACACACACACACACACAATTTGAGAAGTATTTTCATGTGAGTAGATTTAAATACCATAAAATCAATGTATCCCAAACTGAATTCATTATCTTTTTGTTTTGAATGGTACTCATCTTTTTTTTTTTTAATTTGTTGTTTGTAGATATACATGATAGTCAGGTGTATTTTGACATATACATACATGAGGTGCAACCCGCTACAAAGGGAAATGACAGAAAGGTAGTAGGGATAGGAATAGGAAAGGCAGTAGAATGAATCTGACATAAATTTCCTATGCTCATATATGAATACACCACCAGTGAAACTCCACATCATGTACAACCATAAGAATTCATTATCTCTTCAACATGTTCTCATTCTTCAAATCGACTCCTGCCTTGATTAAAGGTGGTGCTTTCTCCCTATGATTAATAGAAACATTTTATAGGTAGTTTCTCCTTGTTCTTCTTCCTCACAGACCATGGAGTCCTGGAAATTGCCAAATTGGTGCCTTATTCTCAATTTTTTACTTCTCAGTTTTTTACTCAGGTCTCCATAACTCACTTTGAAGGATTACTGTCTTTTCCAGTGTGACTCCACTTTAATTTATCTCTTACAGCTACTCTTCTAAAACACACTTTTCCACCCCTTAGTGTAGAGTCAGAACTGGTTCCAATGGCATTCCTGGCAACCCAATCCAAATTTACTTTTCATTCTTACTTCATACTAATCCTTGCTCACCAAACTTCAAAGTTCTCCCATGTGTAGGCTTCTTTGGTCTGATTTTTGAAACTCTGGTCATTTTATATAGCTGTGTATTTTTTTCATACCTCCTCTACTATTTCAAACCTAGGAAAGAAATGCGATTCTTCTATGAAAATTTCTCAAATAGCTCAAGAGAAATAAATTTTGTCCTTTGCTTTTATGTACAAACGTAATCTGATAAAAATTATCTTCTTCCTTAGATTTTGGCTTACTGCCTCCACAATAAGAGTTGGCTCTTTACACCTTCAAGAGCACTTGGATTTCCTGTTCAAGATCTACCCCTTTCCACTCCTCAGACAGCTTGTGCTTCAAAGGTTGGTTTTAGCTGTCCTGGACCAGTGATTATGAAAAAAGTGAGTGGGTAACCCACACAAACCCAGTATTTGTTAACTTTAGATAATCTTACTGAGACATTGATCATACCCTTCTCATTTGGTTGTTATAATACTTGACATTACCTTATTTATGTTTAAATCCAGGAAAGTTCCATGTCTGTGACATGAGTAAGGAGTGACAAAATAAAATTTTGCATTCTCCATCAAGTTGCTTTTAAGATTAGGCCCATCAATAGACTACTCTGTTATGTGAGTTACTTTAACTTAAACTAGTTAAAAGTTGGACATTTAAACACATGCAGCCTAGATATAACTGTTTCTATCTATTTGGACCTTTTGATACACACTTTTTTGCAAATATTTTCTCTGGTGTAAATTAGAAGTTCTGGTATAAATTAGAAGGGAATGGTTTATATTTATTATGCCTCCTAATGTGACTATCCTGGGTTATTAGCAGTTTAATCAGAGGTCATATGATAATCTATCAAGAATTTTTCTAAAAGAAACACTCCAAGGATGGGATGTTAGACCACATGAACTGAAGTTCCTCTTCTACCTCTTGACATTTTTTCAATGACTGTACTATTTTTGAAAGCTCCAGGAGTATTTCATGATACAAAGTTGATTATGATGGCAAAAAAAAAAAGCCTTTAAAAAGCATTCAATTTCTAAAGCTATCATAACAGAGTACCATGAATTTGTTGAGTTAAAAACAGAAATTTACTATCTCATAGTTCTGGAATATAAAAGTCCAAAACTCAGGTATCAGTAGGATTATGTTCTTGCTGAAGAATCTAGGGAAGAAACTGTTGTATGCCTTCCTCTTAGTTTCTTCCTATAATTTGAATATTTGTATCCCCACAAAACTTATAATTTGTTAACTAATCCCCAACATGATCATATGAGAAGGTGAGGTCTTTGAGGTTATTATGTCATGAGGGAAACATTTCATGTGTTTATAAAAAGACCCCAAAGGGCTAGCCAGCTCCTCACCCTTGTGAAGACTCAGTGAGAAGTTACCATCTATGAACCAGAAAACAATCCCTCACCATACTCTGGATCTGCTGGCACCCTGATCTTAGAGTTATCAGCCTCCAGAACTGTGAGAGATAAACTCTACTGTTCATAGATACACAATCTGGGATTTTGTTGTTGTTTGTGATGCCAGGAGATCTAACTCAGTACTTTGTGCTAAGCAAGCTCTTTACCACTGAGTCACATCTCCAGGTCCCTGCCCTTTTTTAATATAGAGGCCCAATGAACTATGACCCTTTTGTTTGTTTTCTGGCAATCTTTGGTGTTCTTGACTTGTGGCTGCATAATAACAGTACTTGTTTTCTTATGTAACATTCTACTTGTGTTATTCACGTGACCATCTTCTTACAAGGACTCCAATTGTATTGAATTATGAGTCTATCCTCCTCCAGTATGAAAGTAATTACATAAGCAATGAATCTGTTTCACAAATAAAGCCAGTCATATTTTGAGGTACTGGAGATTAAGTTCCATATACTTTTGGGGAGGACACAATGCAATTCATAACAAGGGATATGACTTTCTAGAAAGCTAGGACTTTCTAGGAGGAAGCTTTACTGAAACTCTTTTTTTTTTAGTTGTAATTTAACACAATACTTTTATTTAATTTATTTATGTTTTATGTGGTGCCAAGGATCGAACCCAGTGCCTTGCATGTGCTAAGCGAGTTTTCTACTGCTGAGCCAAAACCCCAGCCCCTTTACTGATACTCTTTGCTCTATAGAGGGCAATAGGATGTGATGCTAGCAGCTTTCCAGCAAGGGAGAAAGATGGTTAATTGTATGAAGAAGAAATCTATATGATTTAGGGGAAGCAAATAAAGTACTGGCATTTCCATAAATGGAACCCAGATACTGGTGACCAGTGACCATTTTAAGACATTTTTTTCTTCCATTATTGGCACCTGCCTATGAAAGAAAACACGATCCCAATGGACAGTATACTCTAGCTCCATCAGGCAAAATGTGATTCATGTTAAAAACATGACCTTATTGGTGAGGAGGTGGTTTTATTCATTTTTGCTCATGAATAAATTAGCTCTTTAAAAAATTCATAGGAGAAAATACTGTATGAATTTGTTTTCACTTTTATGGAAGTTATCTGTTATCGAGATGAGGGCATTATGTAATTTTAATGAATGAAATGTAACAATATATTCTTTGGTTTCAAAACAAGATGAAAATTAATTCTGAGCATAATACAGACCTTCCTAGCTGAAAGGCAAATCCAAAGATCTTCAGCTTCAGGGATGTTTTGTCACAAATCAATCTATTTAGAACACATGTTTGAGTCAGGTATATCTTTTTTCAAATCCAATCTCCACCAACATAATCGCCATGTAACCTTGGCCAAGTTGCTCAATTTCTCCAAATCTTGGTTTCCTAAACTATAATCTCAAAAGACTTTTGTGATGATTGAATTAAGCAAATTCATGCCAGACATATTGTCTACCATGTGGTATTTAATAAAATTTTTCATCAACATCACTACTAAAGCTATAAGGATTTCTATTCAGAAACATAAGAGGCAAAAATAAAAGAGGGAAACCAAAACATAACATTAAAGGCATCATAAGTTGTTTGGAATTATATTTTCCAATGATTTGATTATTTATTCTAGTTATACAATTGTACATTGGACTAGAATTCAGTTTTCCTTTTTTTTTCTTAAAAGAAGATATTAATTTTTCTACTATCATGAGAGGGAAAAAAAAACTCATTTTAGTGGCTTTTTCCATCTCTTTTCCTACAACTCAATATTAAAAAGAGATTTATTTTGTTTGCTCAAATAAAAGGGATAGGTACCATCTTACTCAGAGACATGAATAATCTGTACATTTCGTAGTAGTAACATGGACTGGTGTTCCACTGTGATTCACGGAACCAGGTAATGGTGTCTCTGCCATGCAGCCAATGTTCTCTGGTCTTCTTCCAGGTACCTCTTGTTGCTCCCTAATTTTCACAAAATGCTTCCTATTATCTGTCATAAGTTATATTCCTAAAACATCTTAAACCTTTTTCTTCTGTTGCTCAAAATTTTTGTGTCAAATATCTCTCATGATGTTGAATATTACCCAGTACTGATAACCACCAAACACCTGCAGTGAACCACTGTCCCCCAGTAATGGAAGTCAATAGCTGGTCAGTTTAGGAGATTATTTATACCACCTTACCACTATGTACAGTGGTTGCAGTAATGCCAAGTGCTGTTTACTAAATGTTTATGTTTCCTCCCAATTTATATGTTGAAAGCTAACCTCCAATGTGATGATATTGGGGGTGGGACCTTTGGGAAGTGATTATTACAAAAGGAAAGGACTCTCATGAATTAGATTAGCACCCTTATAAAAGGGACAAAAAGAGCTAGTTTGGCTCTTTTGCCATGTGAAGTCTTAGTGGAACGATGGCTGTGACCTAGGAAAAAAGCCCTCACTAAACACCATATTTGCCGATATTTGGAATTTGAACTTCCCAGCCTCCAGAAGTGTGAGCAATAAATTTCGATTGTTTATAAGCCATACAGACTGACTTTCTGTTTATAGCAGAACAAACAGAGAGAGAAAGAAAATCAATACTAGGAGTTGGGTGCTTTTGTAACAAAACCTAAAAACTTGGAAGTGGTTTTTCAACTGGGTAATAGGTAGAGACTAGGAGATTTTTGAGGTGGCTATATAAAAAAAAAATCCTAATAAATCCCACATTTATGTATATTTATAAAGCAAAAGTTAAAAAATAAATAAATGAGTGGATGGAAGACTGGTAGAATACAGAAAGGGGAATAAGGTATGAAGTAGGGAAAGGTAAGGGGGGATAGCAGGGACCAAAATGGTGTAAGTTCCATGCATGTATCAAAATGAACCCAACTATTATATATAAATATAATACATTAATTAAGGCATTAAAAAGCCTATACTGTCATGAACAGACTGTTAAGGGAAATTTGGGTGAAGGTTCAGAAAGAAGAGAGTTGAGGAGAAAATTTCAGTTTTCCTAAGAGAATGCCTAAATAATCCTGAACAAAGTGATTGTAGAAATATGGAAGGTATTCTGATGAGTCCCCAGTCAGAATGAGGAACATGTTACTCGACAGTGGAGAAAAAGCCATCTGTAGTATACAGTAGTAAAGAACATAGCTGAATGTATTGTGTCCTAACATTTTGTGCAAGGTGGAATTTGCAAGTAACAAAGTTGGATATGTAGCTGAGGGAATATCTGATCAAAGTGTTGAGAGAATAGTCTGGTTTCTTTTAGAAGCAATAAATGACTTCAAGATGAGATTCTTAATCAGAGGGAAGAAGAATGTAGATTTAGAAAGTTCTCAGACTACCAATATTGAAAAGAGTCAGAAGACCTCTTCAGGGGAGAATGCTGCAGGTTTGGCCAAGAAACCATGTGATATGGAGATGAGTGTGGGTTACCCAGATGTTTTTAATCATGACAATGGTGGGATTAGTCCACCATTTCGACAGATACCTGGAAATATTGTTCAAGATGATGAAAGAATAACCTTATTTCCCTCACTAAAGTGACTTAGAGCTCATTAGAGTGCCTCTTTTATCATAGGCCCAGAGTACAAGGGCCCTGGGGACACAACAGTTATAAAGGAGAGGCAACTGGAGTCTGTGGGACCTCAAAGTTTGCTGCTAGTGCTTCCTCATGATGAAGACTCCGCTTTCTACACTCCAGTGCTATGGTCCTCAGGGACCCCAAGTGTGGCTTGGTCCTCAGAGACCCCAGTGTGGTATGCACTGTACCCAGCAGAGTCATGGAGTATGGCTACCTCCACCTAGACTCAAAATATGTCCAGAAGAGCCACAGGCACATGATACCATTGGGGCTGGGAACCAGGCAGAAGACTGCCTTTGGGGTAGGATTATGGCCGAGAACCCTGAGGGGGGCAGGGCCACCCTTAAGAATCCCCATGAGAGCAATGCCTAGTGAAGCCATTGGTTTGGAGCCTCCCAAATCTATGGGGACAGGCCACCCATAGACTCATGGGCCTAATTCCTGCCCAGCAGATTTTCAGGGGTAGTACTGATACCCTGGTGGATCCAGAAGGTGGAAGAACATGAAGTCAAAGAATATTATTCTCAAGCACTGAGGTTTAGGTTGATTGCTCTTTTGGATTTTGAACTGTTGCCTCTTCCTTCTTCCTTATTTCTTCCTTTTGGAACAGGAACATCTATCTTATGCCTGTTACACTACTATATTTTGGATGCACAAAATTTGATTTCACAAGTTCCCAGCTGGAGAAGAGTTAGTCCCAGGATTAATTATATTTTGAGTGTCCCCTGTGCCTTAGTTAGATGATTTTACATATATTTTGGAGTTTAGACTTCTGAGTTGATGCTGGAATGAGTCAAGGCTCTGGGTTGGTCAGAATGAAATGCATGCATTTTGCATGTGAGAAGAACAAGAATTTGGGGGGTCTAGGGTGAAATAATATGGATTAAACATGCCTTCCCCCATTCATATATTGATACCTATCTCCCAAGGTGATGATATTTGAAAGGACCTCTGGGAATGATTAGGCAGAGATCTCACCAGTGGTATTAGTGCCCTTACAAAAGAAGTCCAAGAGAGTTAGTTCCCTCATCTCTTCTGCCACATGAGGGTATAGTGAAGTGACAGTCATCTGTGAGACAGAAAGTGAGCCCTTTCCTTTTACCAAATTTGCCAGTGCCTTGATTTTGTACTTCTCAGCCTTTATAATTATAAAAATAAATTTCTGTTATTTAAACTACTCAGATTGTGATATTTCATTATAGCATCCTAAATAAAGTGATATCAAGCACATAATAGGGTTTGAGTAAGGACTGTTTGAATTTTTAAAATGCAGAATTATTGCACATACACCACTGACTGTTTTTCCTCCAACCTGCTCTTTGTTCTTAGCTAATGCACCATGATTCACAAGTTACCTAATTCAGAATCCTGGAGAGCATATTTAGTGCTTTTTCTAATTCACTTTCCACATCTAATCTGTTAGTGGTGTCTCTTTAAGATGTGTCAAACTCTTCTACTTTATACTTTTGTCAATCTACCATAATCTTATGTCTATATTCTATATCAACCTTTCTTGGTCTTCCAATCACATCCAGTTTTTTTTTTTTTTTTTTTTTTTTTTTTTTTTTTTCTGCAAAATACACGTGGGATGAACTGGAGTAATTTTTCTATAACCACAGCAAAACAAACCCACATTCCTTCCATTCCTAAAATTCTTTAAAAGTAATTATTTATTCCAGTATGAAATCAAAACTTC
Organism: Tamias sibiricus; assembly: GCA_025594165.1. Lineage (NCBI taxonomy): Eukaryota > Metazoa > Chordata > Mammalia > Rodentia > Sciuridae > Tamias > Tamias sibiricus. The sequence continues at coordinate 95,201,031 of CM046662.1, forward strand.
TCTTCATTGCATATACGTTTCCTTGAGAACTTTCCCAGTTTCATTTCTCAAGACTCCCAGCTTCCTGTTCTGCTGTCTAATTGTGGTAAATGGCTTCCCATACTGTGTTTACTTTGACTTTCAGTACACTGATCACAGCCTTTGTCTCAGAAGACTCTTCCTGCAACTACTTGCCTAACTCTGAGCCATTGACCTGAGCTTAGACACCACCTCATGGGGAAATTTACCTTGATTTCCATCAGCCAAGAAGTGCTAGCTCCTTCTCTAGAACCCAGAGAATATGGTTATTACATCATTTAGCCCTAAATGCCCTATATTGCTGCTGCTTCTCTCTCTAAAAGATGCTATAGGCATATTGCCATGCTAGGGCTGTGTTCTATTCATTGATATATTCCCACAACCTTGGACAGTATTTGGCAAATAATCAACACTTAATAAATATTTGCTAAATGAGTGTTATGTAGACACAGTGCAACGTAGCCTTTGGCCAAAGCAATGATTACAGTACTAGCAAATCTGTGCTATTTTTTTCCTCCAGAACAGTTCACTTTGATTTGTCTTGAACTGTTATGCAAGCTGTAACTAAAAACGACTGTGCTTGACACTGCCTATAAAAATACCACTGTACAGACTGTGTTTTTTAAAAAACCAATATTGAAGCTCAAACCATTTATAGTGGTGTCCATATTAAATGCTCTCTACCTATATTCAATAAGTGTTGAAAATTTGTTTTTTTACATTTCTTCTACATATTTCTTCTCCAGCTGCTACCATAATAGCTTCTCTTACTAGGTCCATGCTGTGGCTAAATATGCACAAATAAGCCTGTGTCACAGAATCCACCTGATTCCAGGAGTAAGTAGTAGTCCTGTGAATCATCCATTGAATCATGTAGCATAACCAGCTATTAATCTCTAACCTGGGATTTGTAGATACCTGTGTAGGTTGGATTGACCTATAGAGTTCTACCTACACTTTCTATACTTCAAAATTTCAAATTTGAAGGGATTGGGATAAGGTAGTGTATGCCCCATCCCTGTCTCTTCCTTGTACATGTACAGAATAAATTTTAAATTCCGGATACTTCTTGACACATAACGTTCGTTATTTCATTAGGTATGATCAGTTTATTCTCAGTCATTGCTTTTATCTTAGTCCAAGACACCATGTTGATATGACAAGGAACAGATCCTAAGTGTGTAATTACTGAATATACAAATTATCAAATTTTGGAAAGCCTTATGCTTAAAAGATGAGAGAAAACCCGATTTTATGGACTGAATTGTGCCCCCCATTCATATATTGAAACCCTAATCCACAATGTGTCTGGATTTGGAGACAGATCCTTTTAAGAGGTATTTGAGGTCTTAAGTGTGGGGCTTTCGTTCACTATGACTGGTGTCCTTGTAATACAGAAAAGTGACTCAGGTATTCATTCTTTGGAGAAAAGCTATGTTAGAGGGTACAGCTAGAAGGTAGTCAGCTGCAAGCCAAGGAGAGAGGTCTCAGGATAAACTAACCCTGTGTGAACTTTTGTTTTGGACTTCCAGTCTCCAGAATGGTAAGAAAGTAAATTTTGGTTGTTTAAACCTCACAGTCTATGGTATATTATTGCAGTATATCTAAGAGATTATAACACCTGGATTTTAGTCCTGATGTTAACACTACAGCTATATGCTAATCTAGGTCCTAAATTGTATTGCCTCATTTGTAAGAAAAGGATAACTAGAAATTTCATTTTTATAGGTTTATTGTGAGATAATTAGGTTAAATTATGGTGAAGGTTTATCATAGTTTTTTAGTGTTATATTATTTTCCATTATGTTTTTCCTATAAATACTAAAATAGAAATCCATATTTTTCCTTAAATTCAAAGAACTTTTGAATCTTTTTTGAGTAGTATCAAATTTCATTTTACTTTAGGATGTTGATTAGAATAGACAAAGCAGCCTGTATGTTGGAATCTCACAAAACAAACCTTAGCTTTACCAAACACTACTTATGTGTCTCGGCAATTTACTCAACTTCTCAGAGTCTTAGTTTCACACTTTGGAAAGTCTTTAAAATGGGCCTAAAACAATTATGGCACATCAGACTCTGGGACTTAATGGGAACATTTATTTCCTGGTACATGACTGTATCCAACAAAGAATGTATTGACAGAATTAATTTTTCTCTGGCAATTTCTAGGCCCCTTTTCACCTAGCATTCTCTATATATTCCTGTGTTTCTCAGAAAACTAGATAATAGTAACATAGCAGCGAAGAATCAGTGAAGCCTTAGCATCTGCCAGACACCTATCCTTAACACTCCCACTGGATTAATTTAAACTCCACAAGTCCTCTTTTATATTCATCATATACTTAAGAAAACTGAAACCCAAAGGAAGGTCATCAAACTGAGGGTAGCCAAAGATAATATGGAATATGATTTTACAAAAAAAATCCATTATTTATTTAAAATTCCAATTTAACTGAGCATCCTGTATTTTAATCTGGCAATAGTAGCCCAGAGAGCTTAAGTAACTTGTCTAAGTTGGACACAAGAGACAGGCTTCAAACCCTTGCATACAGCCCACTGAGTCCTGCATTTTATCCTTACCGTTTACTTATTACATGAGATTTTAAAGAAAGACCTTGTGGCTAAAAGGGAAGAAATTATGCTAGGAATTAACCTAGCTGATTGTTGGAATATATTCATAGATTGGACTGATTGTAAATAAGGTCAAGGCAAAGGCTTCAGGAAAGCTGAGGGCCCTGACTGAGACCTTAGAGTCCTAATTAGTTGGGCAATCTGCTTTGACATCAGGAGCAGAACAAAGTTTAAAGCAAGGTTTCTTTTTACAGAGTTGTTAAAAATATCTCTATTTTTTCCCTTGCATTGGAAAACATTTCCTGAATTGAAAATAATGCTACAGCCGAAATAGCTCCAAGCAACTTAGAAAATGGCTATTAGGCGTGCTTCTTTGTAGAAGATGGTGCTTGATGATTACTCTGCCAGTGGGTTTCAAGGAGTTGAAAACAGGGCTCTGCTCATGTGTGGACAGGTAATTCAGTGTCTGATCTGATTCCTTCAATCCTTACAGAGAAGCTGAAAAACAAATAATCTAGAACTCTGTTAATGACACCATTTACAAGTTGTAAATATAATCTATATCTCTCTGTTCCTCTTCTAGGCAGCAAAAGAGGTAGCCAAAAAGTAGGCAGAATATCCAAAAAAGGACATTTTGTAGGAGGAAAATATTTGATTTAGTTAATTTATACAACTTGCTTTTTCATTGCATAAGAGCTATTTATTTATTTATTTTTAGGAAGACCAGGGGGCGGCTTGACAAATACAGCCACCCGCCTGCTGAGCATACTCATATTTAAATAAAGAAGGAGAACAACAGAATAGTTAAATAAAGCTAAAAATAAAGTAAAATTAAAACAATATATGATTGAGATGTCCAAGTCAAAAGCAGGATTGAAAAGCATCACTAATTGATTCTTTGGACGACAGAGATCATAGGTTTAAAAAACAAACAACAATAACAAGACCACTTAAAATAAAACAATTAAGTTCACTAGTAAAATACTGATATCAAGTAACTTAACCTAAATTCTTAATATGCTTGAAATGGATACAGTGATCCCCAAAAACCAAAACAGTATTTTTATGAGTGTGGGTACTCTGACCTTGTATTTCAATAGAGCTACTTGTATCTTTTCTTCATATCTATTCTCTGGAAGAACAGCTAAAATAATTTAGGTGTTACTTTAGAGTAAAGTCTAAACCGCTTTGGAAGACTGAAGAGGTCCTGGGAATCTGTGCTCTTCTCACTTTCCAGTCTCATTTCATGTTCCTCTCCTGCTTCCTTCCTCAGCAGCCTCACTGCGGTTTAAGTGCTTCATCATTAACAACACATTAATTAACAACAAGTTCTTACCTGCTTTAGGAACTTGCACCTATCTTCCTCTCTACCTTTGTTTCCCTGCCATTCAAGTAACTTTCCCTTCTTTCTGAGGCCTGACCTTATTGCTCTATGTAAAGATACTTTAACTCATTATTATTATCATTAATTAATTAATTTATTTACTTATTTATTTATTTCAGAGCTGGGGATAGAACCGCTTTGTGTATGTTAGGCAAGTACTCCACCACAGAGCCATATCCTCAGACCCCTTCATTATTCCTTACTCTGTAATTCATTTGTTCTCCCTGAACACTTGTTCCTTTGTTACTTATCTACTTTAGATTATGGCACCAATTTACCTTCTCTTCCAATTAAACTAGAAACTTCATGTAGGCATATCCCAGAACCCTATTGCCTCTGAATTTCCAAGACCTAATATCAGTTGTGCCATGTAATATGTGTTGCATAGATATTTGTTAAACAAATTAATGAGTAAATTTATATGTGCTCCTTACTGAATTAAGCAATAACAGCAAAATGAGGGTGCTGAATCCTCCTGTCCATAGCCAGATGATCTTCCTAAGGAATTTGTGCCAGTGTAGAGAGGAATGAATTCCAAACACTGGAGAGCATTAGACTTTCTTTAAGAGTAAGGGACACCATTTCTGAATGGGTGGCGGAGGTTGGATAAGGTTTTTGGTGGCAATGACAAGATTTAATTGGTTAAAAAGGAAATGACTAAGACAATTTTCTCTGAAAAATGAAACAAGTTGTACAGAGTGCTTTTATATGGGGAGAGAGTTTAGCAATGTACCACAGATCTCTGTCTGGCTAGGGATGGTATTTTGATTACATAGATAGCAGTAGAGATTGAGAAACATTAACAAATTTCAGATTTTCTTAGAAATTTAATTTAGGAGAGGAGTTCTCAGACTTTAGTTTATTTCACAGACTGATGGGCACTAAAGTTAATTTTTGATTCAGAAAAAAAAATTTTAATGTTCATAACAAAGATTTTTCTTTCTTTTTTAAAAAAAATTTATTTATAGTAGTATGTATTACAGTTCACACTATACATATATAGCATCTTTTTATATAAAACAGTTTGTATACAAAGTATATTCGCAGCATTCAAATCTTCAATCATGCATTTAGAATAATGATATCCATCTTATTCAACCACTTTTTTTCCCCTTCCCCCCTTGCTCCCTCCTTTCCCCTCCCTGCCCTTTGACCATTATAGTGTTCCTCTAATCCTCCTATGTACCCCGACCCATCAATACTGTGAACCAGCTTCCTTATATCAGAGGAAACATTCAGTATTTGGATTTTTTAGAAGAAAAAGTAAGCTACAATTTCCAACATATCAGATTAGGCTCCAAGTTCCTTAACAAGAATCCTGTAGTGCAAGAATTATTACCAAGAATTAATGAATGGGATAGATTTAAACTAAAAAGCTTCTTCTCAACAAAAGAAACAATTAGTGAGGTGATTAGAGAACAAACTAACTGATTTAGAAAATTTAAAGTGAACCCTGACATTTCACATTTCTAACAAGTTTCCAAGTGATGACAATGGTGCGGCTGCTGCCCTCTGGAAGACTATACTTTGAGAACCACTGTTTTAAAAACCCAGTATAGTGATCACTTAGATGCTAGGAGTGAAGGATAGAAAAGAAAGAATGACTCCAAAATTTCTGACTTAACCATGTTGTTGTCATTTTCAAGAATATGAGAAACAAAAATTTTAGAGGATGAATTCACAAATACTTGATTTATTGTCAAGTTTGACGTTCATTTAAGAGCAGAAGAAAAAAATGTTGAAAAATTCATGGACATATATGCCTAGAATTCATAAGAGTACTATGAAACAAAGATATTTATTTTGTAGTCCTTAATATATTGATGACATATAACATTGTGGGTGGGGATTAATTTGATGAACAGGCAAGAATATAGATTGAGCAGGGGACTTGAAACCCAACTGGTAACTCCAGCATTAATCCAGTACACACAGGAGGATTAGCCCCCAAAGGAAACTAGACAAGAAGTAAACAACAGCAGTAAAGTGATCCCAGAATGCAGAGAGTATTTCAAAAAGTGTGATATATGCAATAGGGTCAAGACATCAAGAAAGGTAATATCTGAAACAAATTTCTAATTGAATTCATAGTTCAGGCCATCGCTAGGAAACTTAGGAAGGCTATTACATTGGAGTGATGGAGTAGAGTTTGAGAGGATTAAGGAACATTATGGGAGTTTGTGAAAGTTAAACTTGAGATAACAAGATGAATAATCATTTCCCTCCAAATGTTTCTCTATAGAATTTATAGACCTGACAGTGTTATATCAAAGGATATGACATGATCAACTCAACTGACACTTAGGGTTTTACCCCACCCCACTTCCATTCTTCTTTTTTTCCCTGCCCACCCCCCTCCCCTCAGACAGAGTCCTTGTTCTCAATTACATGTGGCAAATACTTTTAGAAATTCTAATGCATTCCCAAGACAACTATTTCCTTTTTATGAATGTCTAGGGTAACTTATCTTAATATACCATTTTATGATCATCTCTGGTTTATCTTTGGCTCCAAGGACAATTGAATCCAGAATCTTAAGTGCCCCAAGGTTAGTTTTTGTGTCTGCATTTCTGTCTCTAACTCTTTGTGTATATTTGCATGATCTCATGGAAGAGAATAAGTCCCTGGAAACTTTGAGCTTACACATTTACTGTGTCATGACCAAAGAAGAAATAAGAAAGATGACTTCCCCTCTTCACTATAAATGGATATTGAAGAAGCCTGTGATTGGATAGACTTAGGTCATGGGACAATTCCTGCAGGAATCATGTACAAGGGAGCAGTGCACCTAGTTGGCATACTATTTCCAACTCTGTGGGTAGAACAGTGGACTTAAAAGCCTTCCCAGGAATCCAAGTTTAGAGTGGAAGAGGCATAGTTCTCCAGAGTAAGAGCATTATTGATTCTGTTCCTGAAAAGGAAAAACAAATTCGGGGGAAAAATATAACAAAGGTTCATCTTAAACTTATTAGCATTTATTTCTCACAGCACCCTGAACTAAAGGACACAATTCACTAGATTCTGTGGTTTTGTATGTATTTATGTGTGACTTGCATTCCAAGCTCTAAGAGGATAGAAATTATAGTCTTCTTTATCCTCATTTGTGTTCCTATGGCCTGGCAGGATGATAAACTAATAGCAGGCCCTTAATACACACTTAATACACACGTGTCTAATGAAAGAATTAACAAAGATCTCACTGATGCTTTTCATCAAGGTGAGTTCTTGCCTACTGTTGTATTTTCCTTTCTGTTTGGTCTGGTGCACTCTTTATTTACTTATATTTATTCATGATTATTACTTGAAGGTCTCAATATCTGTTTCATGGGACTTCAAGGACCTAGGGAAAGAGTTGATGAAGATGTTCTGCAAGGGTTTTATGCTCTCAGACACTGCTGAAAAAATCGTAGTACCAAAGCAGCCATAACCAATACATAAATGAACAGGCACAATGTGTTCCAATAATATTTATTTATTATAACAGGTGGCAGGGTGGATTAGACCTGAAGTCAACTATTTGCTGACCTTGGGCCATCAGCAAATTGCTCTGCTGCTTTCCCACTAGAACAACTCTGAGTTTAGCATTGTACACACAGCTTAGGCATCTAATATCATGAATCTCACTTTAGTGGTATTATTATTTTCTTCCTCTCATAATCCTTAACAGATAGGTTTCTGATCCTTCTATTAAGTTTTATGTAATGGGAGGTACAGTTATATAAGAATGTTCTACCAGGAATGAAAAATATCTGTTAGTATTTTTTAATGACCAGTACATGAAGAAAGAAGAGGATGCCTAGTTTTGAATTATATTTTTACTAAACCATTTATACTAAATATTTGATTATCATGAATTCTAGAGAGTTTATAAGATTGCAAAATAAGGTTTGTCATTACTCATTTTACTTAGAAAATAAAGTTTTAAATTTTTTGACTTTCCAACCTTATTAAAACTACTTCTAAGAGTGCCTTAATATCTTAAGATACAGTTTAAATTTTATCAATGGAAAAGAAAAAGAAAACAGAGTCCTTAATGAGAAGGAAAAGGAGTGAATTCACCTCATTCCCTCAGTTTTGTCTAGAGTTTTAGGCTAGTGCCTGTATGGTCACAAGAGTTCAAATCCCAATAATGTTAGTGATGATATTGTTCCTGAGGGAGCTCATGCTATAAAAGGCTCATTGTCAATTTTGTTGCAAAAATTTGAGTCAGAAGATTGATATGGAGAATTTCCACCTATGAATATTTTGCACCTAGGAGTTGTTTTTGCCAAAACTATGGAAAGAAACAGGGGCCTGTGGTGGAGGATTATGACTGTGGAAAGCTAATCATAGGTATGAAAGAAGGCTCACATATGGGTAAACACTTGGAGTCATCAAAGTGTGTCCTTACTTCAGTGGGGACTGATGAATAAGGAAACATACCAGCATTACATATAGTGCAGAGGGAAACAGAATCCTTGAATTATTCTCAGGTTTTTTTTTTTTTTTTTTTTTTTTTTGCTTACTTTTCTAACTTAATAGTTTATTTAGTCAATAGAGTCATTAATGACCAAATTTGAGAAAAAGAAAGTGCTTAACACTTGTTGTTGTTCTTGTAATAGGAATACTTTAACACTGAGCTATACTCTGAGCTACACTCTCATCCCTTATTTTGAGACAGGGTTTCTCTAAATTACTGAAGTTGGCCCCAAACTTGTGATCCTCTTGCCTCAGCCTCCCACATTGCAGGGGTTACAGTCATGCACAATTGCATCCACCTAACATTTGTTTTTATCTTTGCCATTCAAAGATTTTGATTTACAAAAATTTGAAGAGTTAAAGGGGCCTCACTAGACCATTTCCTTTAAAATGCTTCTAATACAGGAATCTTTCTTCAATCCTAACACATAATGTCTACCTTCTGCATACAAACTGCTAGACAAGGATCTTGTCCTGAAACTATGCCCATTTGGGGCTTTTCTCATGGATAGAACTTTCCCTTTTCATCTGGAATCTATTTTGTCTATAAGCTCTTTCTGCTGTGTCCTTCTGGGAAGCTAGATTCAATATCTTCTCTCTTCTATATAAAACCTCCATAAATTAATGGATGAGAGATAGATATATTCTTCATGCTTGCATAGAAAAAGGATACATTTGCCTCCATATTCTCTCTCTCTCTCTCTCTCTCTCTCTCTCTCTCTCTCTCTCTTTCCTCAGTACTAGAGAATTGAACCCAGGGCTTACACCAACTAGACATGTGTTTACACTGAGTTACATTCCCATTCCCAGCTCATTCCCTGTTCTTTATTTCAGGTGCTCTTCAGTCCTCTCACCAAGCTTTTAGCACAAGATGTGCTCCTATTCATGATTGTTCTCTATAAAGTATAAGCCCCAAATCAGGTCTAGTCTGAATGAATCTGTGGGAAACATACCAAGTGATTTTCTTGACCAAATGTTCTATTTATAAAGGGCTGTCTGGCTCACTAATATGACATAAAACCAATGTTTATGATGATAGCATGGTTTGTAATATAATTTTTGAAGTAACTTAATTGGTGTGAATCAGAAGAATATGGTTGAGTGAATTTTATCCTCCAGTTTCATAAGTTGTCATCATTGGTCTATACAAGTTTGCAATGTTGTTTGGTTTGCATGCATTTTAAATTTATGTGACTGATAGTGTGTATATATTTCTCTCTCATTTCCATTGTTTTCATATGTAGTGCTGAATTAAAAAATCTATGTGACTAGGTGGATAGTTAATCTGTTGTTCTTAACTACTGTAGGTAACCATCCCTCACACACATCATCTGCTTTCACAGTGATGGGTATGATAACTGCTTTCAATGCCATAAACCAGCAAATAATACTGTGATGAACTTCCTTAAATTTGGGTAAAAATTTTGGGATTGCTGAAACATTACCTATAAATATACTAAACATGACTAAATGACGTCAGGTTGCTCCTCAAAGTGACAGAAGTCTACGTTTACATGCATTAAGGTCTCTAGATGCCCATATCTTCACTAACACACAGTGTTTTCTTGGTTTTGAACTTATAAGAGTTTAAAAATATAACTTGGTGTCACATGATTGCTTTAATTTTCATTTTCTAATTACTAGTGAATTTGAGTGTCTTCTTATGAATATTTTTCTAATTTCCTCTTTTATAAGCTTTGTATTCATCTCCTTTTTTATTTTTCCATTTCATTGAACTAAAATTGACAAATAAAAAATTTTATATTTGATATATTTGTGCATCAAAGTTCCTATACTTTTGTTGTTGTTATTGGTTTGTAAGAATTCTAACTCTTTAATATTTAATGTTCCTACACATTAAATATCTTCCCTTAATATATCATGTGTCTTTTAATTTGATCCTTCACCATTATTTTTGCTGATGATTTGTATTTTTAAAATTTTGTTTAAATTTTTCATTTTTCTTCTTTTCCCATTTCAGGAATAATGACATTTTCCTATATATTTTTATTACCTTGATAGTTTTTTTTTTTCCATTTAGTGTCCAGATGTGTGTGTGTGTGATGTTGTGAGCCTGTTTTATTTTGTTCCATAAAATTATGCACCTTCCCCATACAATTTTATTTTTTAAATTTATCCTTTCCTTGTTGAGCTAAATCATGTATTAAGTTATCAGGTGTAAATTCATTTATCTCTGAGTACTCTCTTTTGATTCATTGGTCCATTTGTCTGTTTCTGTGCTAATGTATAACTTTTATTACTGCTGCATGGTAGTTTATCTTCCTATCTAGTTGGAAAAGTCTTTCCTCATTATTCTTTTTTTTTTATACTCATCTTAAAGACCTTTCTGGTCTTTTATTATATACATAAGTTTAAGTATATTTATCAAAACATCTAGCTAGAAATAAGAGTGGGTATGCACTGAATTTATACATTTATTAGGGATAATTGACATTTTTCTAATATTCAGCTGTTTATTTTAGAAAATAAAGTATCTATTTATTAAGATCATACATATGTCCTCAGTTTCAAAGTTTCTGCATATATATAGTTATTAAATAGTGTTTAAAATCTAATTTTTAAATATGCATATTTTTACCTATAATTTTAAATCTATTCTTTTTTTGATTGTATTTCAGAAATTTTAGTATGTTTGCTTTTAAACATCTAATTACATTTTTTACATTTTTTCCTTATAATTTCCTTTATAGCTCAAATAATAAAATACATGGCTAAATATATAATCATATATTTTCAAATATATGCTATTTTGAAACTCACATTTCATATTTAATTTTTGCACTTTTTTTCATTAGAATTGGAAACCACAGTTGTAAGATAATGAGTTTTTACAAAATTTGTTGAAATTTATTTATTTATTTATTTTTTATTCTAATTTGTTATACATGTTTGCAGAGTATATTTCATTTCATATTACATATAAAGAGCACATTTTTTCAAGTTGCTGGTTTTATATAAATTATTTTTACAACAATTGTGTCTTTATACATGTATTTAAGGTAATCATGGATAACTCAGTCTGCTATTATTCCTATCCCCTCTCCCCCTCTTTGTTCTATTTAAAGTTCTTTCATTCCTCTCATCCCCATTCCCTTGCCTTTATAAGTTAGTATCTTCATATCAAAGAGATCATTTGACCTTTGGTTTTTTGGGATTGGCTAACTTCACTTAGCATTATTTTCTCCAACTTCATTCATTTACTTGCAACGCCATGATTTTATTATCTTTTAGTGTTGAGTAGTGTTTCATTGTGTATATATACCAAAGTTTCCCTATACATTCATCTGCTGATTGGCATCAGGGTTGGTTCCACAATCTAGCGATTGTGAATTTTGCTGCTATAAACATATATATATATATATATATGTGTGTGTGTGTAAAAAAGCTTCTTCTTAGCAAAAGAAACAATCAGTGAGGTGAATAGAGAAGCTACAGAATGGGAGCAAATCTTTACCAAAAGCACATCAGATAGAACACTAACCTCAAGGATTTATAAAGCTCTCAAAAGCCTTAACACCAAAAAAACAAATAACCCAATCAATAAATGGGCCAAGGAACTAAACAGACACTTCTCAGAAGATGATATGCAAACAATCAACAAATATATGAAAAAATGTTCAACATCTCTAGCAATTAGAGAAATGCAAATCAAAACTACTCTAAGATTTCATCTTACTCCAGTCAGAATGGCAGTTATCAAAAAAACAAACAACAATAAATGCTGGCGAGGATGTGGGGGAAAAGGCACACTCTTACATTGCTGGTGGAAGTGCAAATTGGTGAAGCCAATCTGGAAAGCAGTATGGAGATTCCTAGGAAAACTTGGAATGGAACCACCATTTGACCCAGCTAACCCACTCCTTGGTCTATTCCCAAAGGACTTAAAAACAGCTTACTACAGGGACAGAGCCACATCAATGTTTATAGCAGCACAATTCACAATAGTTGAAATTTATTTTAGGTGTAATGTATGGTCTATTTTTTGTGAATTGTCTGTGTAGTAGCTGATTTTATAAATGCAATATTGTGTGTGTGTGTGTGTGTGTGTGTGTGTGTGTGTGTAAGAGGAGGGAGTAGATAATGAGACCACAGAGACACACAGGCACATATCTTCAGTTCTCTCTGTTCTACAGTCACCACAAACACTGAATTGGGGAATATGGAGCCATTGTGCCAAGGGGAAATACAGGGTCAGGTTTCTGAGAGCCGCTGGTCACAACATTTTCATGAAGTGGTCAGTGTACAACCTTATCTTGGGTGCATTTCTGTTTCAAGTCATCTCATTTACAGGTATTGGTGATCTGCTAATTTGAACTCGGGACAACAGCTCTATGCTTCCCACCTGGCAGAACTTATGTGCTCCATAAGGAATGTCCTGGTGCTGATGAATGACAGACAGCATTTCAGTACTCTTACTTGGAGACCATTTTAAGCAGTAAAATCACCAGCAACAATCTCAGCAGAAAGAAAATGTGGCACCAAATAGACCATGAAGGGGACACTTGTTTACAGTAAGAGAGCTGATGGTGGAGCATAGCCTTATGGGGTTTCAGCTGGGAACTTGCACTTTGGATGAGTCAACTTTTTCACTGCTCTGAACATGTTGTAAGTATTGATTTGAGTGGTTAAAAATAAATTTTAGCAAGTAGATAAATTCACAAATACAGAATCAATGAATAGTGAGGATCTATGGCACGTATTATTTTTGTGTAGAAATAAATACCTCCTCCCTCTCTATAAATGTACTTCTATAGAAAATATATAAGATGTAGGCCAATAATTAATAGATTGAGTTTATGACTCTTATTTTTCAGTCATTCTTGGTTGGAATTCATATCTGGGAGGCTTGTTGGAGTTGCAAGCAAAGCAGTTACTATTGCAGAGTGGCTGGTGAATCTCCTTATTCCTGTTGCACTTTGTAGTGTGCTGATATCACTCCTTACCTGGCAACCATGTGCTGATTTCTATTGCAATGAGGCAAAAAATAATTGTTTCCTGGGAGGTCTTCTGCAATAGACTTCCTCTGAATTTGTACCATCTGAAACTGCAACCATCTGCCTATTTATACACACAAAATACACCTCTAACGGAATCTCTCTCCCATTCTCTTCCTCTCTCTCTCTCTTTCTCTTTCTCTCTCTCTCTCCCTCTCTCTGTCTCTCTCTCTCTCTCACACACACACACACACACACACACAGACTATGATTCCCTATCACACCTATATTTTCCAAGTTGTATTTTGGGAACATTTGGGTTTTGGAATACCATGTTCATTTGTTTTGACCAGGACATAAATTACATAAGTAAGATAAGATATCAAGATAGATTTCCCTGCTTAGTTGTGGAGGAAGGCAGGCCTGGAACTAGCTGCAAGATCACTAAAAGAGCACTAAAAAAAAAAAAAAAAATTCATTACATTAGCAGACAGGGGAGGAAGCAGTAGTGACAGGAAGGGAAGAGAAGAAGATAAGCTGGACAGCTAGGTGTATTCAGTAATCAAAAATCAGAGCCACATGGAGAGAGGAGGCAATTTAATAAAGAACTAATATCTGTGTTGGAGAAATCTAGAGTGAAACCTGTCCTACATAGTGCCACTCTTATTTATCAGAATGTTTTTATCTACTACATTATTGATATATCTTCTCTTTTATTGAAAATAAGTACAAATGTATCTACTCATACTACCATTTCTTAGCCTAGTTCTTCTCATGATAGCTATTAGAAAATTTAATTATTTTTGATGGCTTGGATCAAAGTTATTACAATATCCATCCATGGATAATACAATATTTTTCTCTAGTTAACTATTTTTTCCTCTTCAAAATATAGACTTTACTTAGCATAATTCAATTACATGCATGGAGAAAAGACTTCTGACTGTTTTTAGCAATTCATGTTATTAGAGTTGTCCAACCAAATATATGGCCAGGCAAAATACTACAGTTTTGAAGAGCTTTTTGTCTCTACAATGAACGGATTTTTCAAAATTAATTTAACAATCTTCAGAAACTGCAGTAGCAATTGCTATTTGAAACCTAGATTCAATTCCAGTTGAATTTCAACTCTGAAGCATTAAAAACCCACTCAACTAACTTTTGTACAACTTACTGAAACATAAATCTTCTGAAGGTGGAATGGTCAGACTCTATGAACACGGTCATCTTTCCAAATGCATCTTTAACTACCAAGTGGTAGAAAACATTGTAATCTGAATATTGTCTTTGAGAACAGGCACATTTGTGGCAATCACAAATTGAGGTTGCAGTGGAATTACTTAAGTTACTATACAAGGATGAAAGAAAACTGAACACACATGGAGCAGTTCTGTGAAATATTTTGGATGAGATCTTTTGAATGAAGGACTTTTTTTTTTTTTTTTTTTTTTTTTTTTTTTTGCTTAAGCAATGGATATGCTGTTTCAAATTCCTGCAGGTTATGTTTTCCCTAGTATTGCTCACTCCATTTCTGAGCCATTTTTAAAGCCCATGTGGGGAAAAAAAAAAAAAAAAAAAGTTAGCTTTATTTTTGTGTCCAAAAGAACTGCTTTTCATCTCTGCAGCAAGTTGAGCTTTTGTATTTATTTTTCAGTGCAAGAAATCATGATAGTTTAAATTCTGAATTCATGGAATTGGACTTAAAAAACAATTGAGGTTGGGAGCTTCTAGCAGCAGAATCAACTGGGAGGACCCAAATTTCATCCAATTTATAGCTTGATTTCATCCAGCAAGACATACTTAAGCATAAAGACCTAAAAGTGGTAGGTGTTGTATTGAAATAGCATCACACTTAGGGTGCAATGAGGCATAAAGTAATGCTGAATGCTTTACATTCACTAACACGACATTATTCCAGCATGACACACAATCCAAAGCTTTTGCAATTACAGCTGTGACCCCAAATTAGATTTTAAAACATGTATACATGTACATGCATTTTAAAATTTCCCCTTCGTTTTGTCTCCTAATAGTTTAGAAATGCAAATGCCAGTGGCTTCTTAAAATAACTGTCTTCACACAGATCATCATCCTTCCCCTCAACCGACTTTTCTGTGGACAAAATCTGAACTTTTGGGGGATGGGTAGGACAGAAGCTTGAATTTTAGAAATGGGTTCTAGTGAAGCACCACTATTCACCTGAAATAATAAAATTGCTTTTTCTCATTGAGGGTGTGTGTGTGTGTGTGTGTGTGTGTGTGTGTGTGTGTGTGTATGTGTGTGTAACTTTGAGTATTGTGAGCTCAGAGTAGCATCTTGACATTTTTGGGGGGCTTCTGGAAGCATTTCTTTTCCCTCAAAATGTGCTTCGCATCACTGTGGGCCTCAGAGGAAGGGAAACCCTCCCACTTCCATTTTCTGCATCCCCACAGTAGTAGGCCACAAAAGACTTGGATTGACATGCACAGTGTCGAAATATGCCTGATGTGTGAGCATTTCATCTGTGCCTTATGTCCCACAGCTTCCTGCCTCCCTTGGAAGATTATATAATCACTTATCTTTTCTATTTTTAAAGCAGATTAATTTGATTTAGTAGAAAGGGGACAAGGGAGAAAAGAAAGGAATAATGGGAGAAAGCCAATATTATTTCTTTCAAAGCAGTTTGGTTTAGTCATTTTAATAAGTCTGGAAAATTAGAACTGGAAAAAGAAAATCAATTGTGATGCTATATTCTAGTTTGGAAGGGAACATAAATCCACACTGGCACCGACTTCCTAGTGCTAGATAATTAGGACTGCTTTGTTCTCATGTGGGAGAGGCAGGGGACTCATCAGTTTCTTAAATCTATTATTATTATTAACAATGTCATGTAATCAGGAATTCTCTTAGGAGTGTAAACATTCACATGATGCATCTGTCATGTGAACTAAGAGTAAGCAGCACATCTACTTCTTGTAGGAAAGGCCTCCATGGAAGGAGTGGGCATCCACGTGAGTCTTTGCCCAATGCTCAGCACTTGTCAAACATCAGAGTAACTTCCTTTATCATCTTTTATCCTGAAATATTCTGAAGATTTTTCCTCAAGCATTGTTCTGGAATGGTACAATAAATGGAACCTATAACTTGGGTTTTCATGCAATCTACAGTTTGAGGAAATTTTGGTCTTTAATATTTTTTGTTTCTGTTTATTGTGTGTTGTACTTTGAAAATATCAGAACAAATACTAACGTCAAGAGGCTGAAATATCAAAAATATATTTGTGAAGGGTGAAGAAGATTTAAGTGGTCAGAGTGGGAAGAAAATCTTATGAGGAAATAGGAAGTACAACAAAGACTAAAGAATAGTACATTGGACAAAATTACATTCTAGGAAGATGGTCACATAATTTGAAAATGAAGGAAGGAGTGCTGGAGTCATAGGAATAAAGAAAGGAGTGATGGAATGGCCCTCTTAAACAGAATGGAAAATGGAGAGAAATATGCATCTAGAAGAATATATCTCTTAAGCAAACGTTTGGTTATGGTAATCAAAAAGGAAGAGATGGTGTAGAATGTTGTGGAGAGATAAGGATAAAAGTTTGGAAAATGTCTAAGAACTGCACCAGGCAGAATTAAACAGGAAGGGAGATTTATTCAAAATCATTGTAATAAAGGTCAATACTTTTTCAATAGGGGAAGGAATATGCTGAAACAAACAAAACAAAACAAACAAAAAACAGGTGAGTTTTTAAACATTGGGGTGAAGTAGTACAAAAGTATTGGAGGATGTTGGGGGTGGGTGTTAAAGAGATTAGCTCAACTCTGTTTGCTAATTGTTGCTTAAAACATTAGGCCTCTATACTCCCACAGAGAAACTGTGGATGGGGAAAATCTTTCTTAATGATTATATTCCAAAGGAATGGCTCCCAGAGAATGTTCTTAAGAAAAACATTTCTGATTTGTAAAACTGGCAAGAGGTCAGAAGAAGATTCACATCTCTAAGAAGCAGAGAAATAAATTACAATTACTTATTTTCTAAGTAAAGAGAGGTTAGGGGCCTATATAGTCAGGAAGATAAGATTTAGTCAAGCTGAGAGAATTTTAGGGACAGCATTTGTCCAAGAAGTGGCAAAACTGTGAATGTAGGAGGATTCCCTCAGACCAAACTTTCCTTACATAAAATGAAAGCATATGAAATTGCTTCTATGGAATTATTGTATTATTTAAAGAAGTTATAAATTCTTATATGGAATTGCTGTATTATTTAAAGAAGTTATATGTGTAGAATCCTAAGGAAGAACAAGAACTTGGTAAAAGTCATTATTATTTCTGTTAATTATGTGGGAAAAGAAAAATGAAGGACATTTCAATTTAAGTATCCAAACTGATGATTAAAATGTATCATTTGTGAATAATCTTTTAAGAGTAATGTAGAAATAAAGTGTCAACAAAAATGGTTGCTCAGGTTGTGTAAGTCATTGATTAGGAGGTGTTTGGCATTATAGGGAGAAGGATGCTCTGGAGCCAGTGTCTACTTTCCATCCCCAAGTGATCAATTAAAGAAAATTTCCTGTGTGCACACAGATATAAAGGCATAAGAAATAGGACTCCATTCACATTTCCAAGGAACTCAAAAGGAAAAAAAAATAGATAAAGCATAGTTATACTCCAGTGCTACAAGGGCAATGACAGAAATATACTCAAAAAATTATTCTGATAGTCAATGGGAATCGGCCTAGCATTTTCCCAGATAATGCTCTTTTTTTTAGCAGTGTTGAAAAAGGAGGAAATAATATTTTTTTCTGAATTGTCTGCAGAAGCTGTAAAGCTGGATTCCATCTTGGATCCCCTGGGTCCAACCTGCGATGCTATTTCATGTACTGTTAATCCCCACAAAGAACTCAATTAAGTTTTGTTAGGAGACCTATCAGGAATACAGAAACAGTTAGCCACTTGGTTTGGGTCAAGTTTCCTCAATATTTCAATGGAATGGAATATAAAAGGAGAGAGTCTTGTTACTACAGTGGAAACAATCCACAGAAACCCATAACACAAGCCCTCTAAATATGAAAATGGCAGAAAGTCTGAGGGTATAAGAAAAAGTAGGAAGAGAGTCAAAGTGGACACTCCCCATCTCAGTGGTAATGCTTATAAATGTTCCTTCTGGCCAAGCCAATTTCCTAACATGGACACTGAAAGCATTTTCTGGATAAAATCTGTAACTTTCCTTCTGGTTTCAAGGTTATAAGTGCAAAGGAAGCCACTGACTCATTACCATTTTCAGTATATTTCTGAATGAAAGCAAGTGTAATTAGACTCTCAACTACATTTAGGGTGGGCTCTAAATTCTTCTCTTGAGCTATAGAAGGAAAAATGTTGTTCTCCAGGTTAATATGTGCTTGTAACTATTCATCTAACACAACTCAAAATAACACATGGATCAACCTGTCCCCAGAGTTGTGAGTCTTTGAAACTGACATATAGGAACATAGGGGTTAAAAAGGTTGTATTATCAAAAATGTACAAAAGAATAAGCTATATTGGTCAAATATTATGCACAGGAACCAAAAAATCAGTATCTTATACCACTGACTACATGATGTCTCTTAAGTAAGTCATGGAGTCATTCAAAACTTACTCTAGGCTTTCTAACCAATGATGATTTTGTTAACTCATTTATTCCTACCAAAACCTCCATTAATCCTGATTACCACATTGACTTACCACCAATCTATCACAAACACTAATATAACAAGTGGATGGATTAGCTATACCTTATTTTCTGCAGAGGGACACTTTTCTTTTTTGAAGTCTATTGGCCTGAATCTACTCCAACCCAAGGAACATGGCCTATCAATTTCTATTCTTTCTGGAAACATTTTAGATTCTTTTCCAGATGAGATAAATTCTCATATTAAATGTCAAAATGGTTTTATTTTACTATCTTTGTAGGATCTTGGCTTCATATACCTACCTAAATCATCTAAGGGTGGGGCCAAAATAGCTTGGAAAATGAAAAGACAAAGGATCCCAGGCAAAAGATCTGTTTTCCTGAAAGCTGCAAGTCTCTTACATCTGTATTTTACTTTACTTTTGGCTAAAAAATAAAGCTTCAACATCCAAACTAGCATTGCCAAATCATTAATTGTAAAATATTGAACAAACCTTCAGCCATAAAAGGAGGCTCTAAAGAATATCAATGAAAAAAAAAAAAAAAAAAAAAGGAAAGGGGAGGGTTTTCCCTTTTCCTGCCAGGATATTAAACCATTGCTTTTTTTTTTTTTTTTTTTTCACAATAAAAGCCAAACCCTCAAGCTTACTCTTGAGGCATGAACATTTGATGTAGTGTGAAAGTGTAGCTATGTGTGGAAACTTGATTTCAAGGACCTAGGCATTATTACTTTAGATTCACAAACCCTTACGTTTGAAGCTATACACACTCCGGGAGTGAAGTCATCTTTTCCTACTAGTCCTTCTTTCTTTAGTGTAGGCTGATGTACATGGACTTGGGTACACACACATATGCACACCCTCCACATACACACTGCACAGCTGAAGTGACCTCAGCAATGCAGAAGACAAAAGTTCCAGGCCTGGGAACAAGGCTAAAGTACACATTATCCCTGTTTTCTCCCAAGTGTCTTCTTGATCCTTTGCTTTTCCGTGGAATTGACACTATTCATCCAAAATCCATGTTATCATATAAAGAGGATGGAGATCAGATGAAGCAGCAAAATAGGACTGAGGTGTAAAGTAGACATTCTTCTTTGGGACTGGGGGACATATACTCCCTGATAGAAGACTAGAGGGTAACCAAGCATGATAATTATGGGTGGTTTAAAGAGAAAAGTTTTTTGTCATTCAAATGGAAGATAGTTACCTACCTTTTCTATTTTTTGAACATAGGTATTTGAGGCTTATTTTTATGAGAATAGCATATTTTTCATGAAGAAATTATAAGTGTCCTGAAATCATATATGATATACAACATGATATAGTTTGTCTTATAGTATGGAACAAATAGTACATATAATTTTTGTGGCTCTTGTTGGAAAGGTTTTATTTTGTTGATATATAAAGGCAAATTATACCTCAGGTATAGAATTAAAGTAAAGATGGCTTTACTCAATGCAAAGATCAATTTGGTATCTTTAGCTAGGCATCATTCAGTAAAAGATGACAACTAGTTCATCTTCATACATAGCATATATTTCTAATAATTTCAGCTTAATCACTAATTTAAGTTGTTATTAATGCAAGTAGAATAAGATTGTTTCAACTGTTTTGACATGTCTGTATTTTAATACAAAAATAATTTTAAAATAAAAGAAACTTTTCAATGATGGAGGTTGTAGTGCTTTATCTCTCACAAGTGAAACAGAAATTTCATGGTGCAGAGCCTCCTACACAAAACATAATTAAACAAAACAATTCATATAATATTAGCCTAATAATTCCTCCTTGGGAAAATGGACAAAGCTTTGCACCTTTTAAAAGTTAGAAATTTGTTTTGCCCAATGTAGATCCTGAAGTTGTTTGTAGCAAACCTTTAATTATGATCCTACATGAAAGGCTGAGCCACCTTCTGCTGGATTCTACTGAGAGTCACAACAGCCTCAGCAACTGTCTGAAGAAACATAAGTGGTGGTAGCAAATGGTGGTAACAATATTAATTATGTTGGAGAAAATAATAATAATGTATTAAGCACATACATTAAGCCTCCCTTAAAGTGAAGAGGCATCAAAAACCTAGCACACATTTTTTGACAAGTTTCCAAAAAATAAATCACTAATAACCCTAGTAAGGGTTAATGTCGATGACAAGATTTCACTTATCATTGTTGTCTTTCAACACTTCTACTTGTGTAGGATGCTTAAGCAAAAATTACTTCAATGTAAAATAGGTTGTGATATGTTGATGATGCCAATTGGGTGATTTAGACTATTTAAAACACCTAACTGCTGCTTTTCAAGTTAGTTGATATAACAAATGTGAGCTTTTATGTCATTGATTCTTCCTACATTTCCATCTGCCTTGCAAACAGTGGCAAAAACTATTTTCTCCCCAGTATCTTTCCTTATTTTCAGATGAATAAACTGAAAAGGCAAGGTTTGTAACAAAGAACTTACTTATTAATAAAAGGAAAAAAGAGCATTTCCATTGAACATTGTTTATCTTTGCTGCAGTCGCACAATGATATTACAAGCATGTTGGCCAACGTAGCTTTAACTCATGGGATGAATGTCTTTATATAATAATGAATCATCAGCACATATGAAAGGTCAATTTAAAATCTAAGTTGCTTGTTTTGGATTAAATGGTGTTTTACTGATCCAGGTGCATATTCAGTATCATTCCAATGCAATGACATTTTTCATTGGGCTTTAAAGAGAGTCTCTACAAAATATATTTATTATCTAGTACTTAGACTACTAAGCAATTATACAATTAATTGTGGTATAATAAAATAGCAGGTTCACAATAAACCTAAAATATAGTTATTTTAGATTTGGTTCCAAATTGGAAGGATTTGATGCTGACTGAATACTGTTAATAGATTCCCAGGGATGCTATAACAAAATATTACAGACGGGGTGGCTTAAAAACCAGAAATCAATTTTCTCCCATTGTTCAAGATCAAGAAGTCTGTAAGTTTGGCTTCTTCATGGCTTTCTAGATGTAGCATCACAAGGTCTTTTCTCTGGGGGTGTGTGTTGGTGTGTGTCATTGCGTCCTAACTGCCTTTTCTTACAAAAATATCAGATGTAATGGATGAAGGCCTACCCTAAGAACCCCATTTTAATTACCTCTTTAAAGACCCTATATCTAAATATAGACACATTATGAGGTACCGGGGTTTGCAGCTATAACATATGAATTTGGTAGTGGGTGGGACCCAATTCAGCCCATAACAACGGCTTTTGATTATTTCTTTTTGTTAGCTGGTATGGACTAACTGTTTGTGTATTCCCCAAATTAATATGCTGAAATTCTGACACCCTATGTGATGGTATTAGAAGGTAGGGCCTTTGGGAGGTAATTAGGTCATGAGAATGGAGTCCTCATGAATGGGATTTATGCCCTCATAAAAGGAAAAGGAGAGAAATCTTGCCTGTTCTCTCTGCTGTCACACAAGGGTACAATGAGAAGGCTGCTGTCTAAACCAGGAAAAAGCTTCACTAACAATCAAACTGTGCTGGCCCTCTGATTTCACATTTCCAGACTCCAAAGCAGTGGGAAACAAATAGTTGTTATTTAAACCATGTAGTCTGTGGTGACTTTTATCACAGCCTGTATTAAGACACCAGTATAGTTATTAACATTGTTTTCAGGTGTTGGTAATATGGACTTTATTCTCATTTGTATTTAATATAAGTAAATATTTTAACAAACAACAAAAGCAAAGCAAATAGTAATAAGATGAAAGAGAGCATTTATTGAATTACAGTATAAGTTAGGCTTTGAAATTTTACCCAGTTTCTTGGAACTATCACAATTAGCTGTTTACCTAACTCCTAGGACAAAAATTTACTACAAAATTTAGTTGCCTTTAATTCATTTTCTTTTCCTTCAAGATTCTCTTATCCATTTAATAATAGTACTTGAGGATATTAAAGAGAGTCTTCTAAAAATTCTCTTTTTTTCAATATGGAAAGGAAAAGGATTGGAAATGACTAACTGATAGCATCAAATTAAAGTTTGAATAAAATGGGACTTTTCCCTTCATTCTTTTGAAAACAAAATACCGTGTATCATTGAGTTATTATTTGTAGAAAGCTATATCTGAAAATTTTCAAAGTCCTAATACCAGCCCATGCTGTTTATGAGAATTCTAAAAGAGAACTAGTAGCTCTTTGTTGTGAAACTGTATTGTGATCATTACTCAAATTCTGTGCATTTTCAATGATTGCCAAAGTCTTCCTCAACTTCTCAAACTGAAACACATAAAGTCAGGGGTAAAATCTGGAATCCATTTAGTAACACACCTATTTAATAAGCCTATCTCAGTTATGCAGTGACAGTGATATAAATAAAAACATATATTTAGACCATGAAATTTCACCTGGTCCAAATAGTAGCTTTTGGCCGAAACTGAAATACTATCAAATTCAGAGTATGTGCTATTAAAACAGAGGATAAACTGAGGCAAAGAAGTTAGGCAAACTGAATTACAAAATTAGGACATTTTAAGAATAATTTTATGCTTTTTGAAAAAGACTCCTATGTCCCTTCATGCCTTAAGTGGAGCAAGATTTTGTTTTAACATCTGCCTTTCCACAAAGGTGACATTTTGTCTTCTTAATTAAGAGGGAAAATGCCATTAATAATATAATAGTTTTCTATAAAACTATATGGTAGTTGCCCATTTTTCAACCCACCAAATCTATATTTGGTATGATTATTACATTAGGAGTGGGTGGTGGGAAATAGAGCATAATGGCTCTGAGATCACAGCCTAACTTTAATCAGTATAGGATTTTGAGATTCATTGAAAGTGTATATTTATTTTGTTTTATCTCAGTTTTGTTTTCTTTAATCTTGGAAGAAATTCTTTGATGTTTAGACATTCAAAGTTAAGAAGATATCAGACAGATGAAAGTCTGAGAAAATAATAGGAGAAAGAAGAAATGTAGTTCCCTGGAACCAAAAGCATACAGCACAATGCTTTCCAGCGTGGCAGTAGGAAAGAGTCCACCTCTCCACTGGACCACCTGCTAGCCTACATGCTTCCATTGGGAAGGAAGGTCATTTGGGGTTTCCACAGGCAGAACCTACAATTCAGGAGGTGAACATGCTGGAACACTGAATGGAAATGCTGAATGTCACCTACGGTGTGACTGTACCTGACTCTCCTTTTTTGGCCAAACTAATGCAGAGTGTAACAGCCTAGAAGGAAAACAGATGGATTATCAGAATTCATTTTCCAAAACTGTAGATCAAGAGTGTATATTGGCCATATCATGACATCTATTTATTTAGTGGTTGCCAAAATTTCCACCCAAACTTTCTACATCACAAGAATGAGAATAAATACCTTTATTTAAAATTTTGCTTAGGGGGTATATTTAAACTTTCCATTTTAATGTGTAAGTATGGAAGAATATGGTGATTTTAACCAATTATATGATAAATCCTGTAAATTCTGATTATGTATTTTATTAGTTAAATGTAGTAATGTTAAAGGATATTTAACCAAACCTTTTTTTTTTTTCAGTTGCTTTGTTTAAATAAATCTTTTATGTTTATTAAGCTTATGTGCTGGTATTGAATAGAACTACACTAAGAGTTAGTGCAAGAAGGTGGGTTTTGAAAGCATAGTGACTGATTTGAAACTCAGCTCTGTGATTTAAGGAGCTCAACACCAGTTCAGTGCTTCAGATTTTCCACAGGTATAGAATGGCAAACAATAACAATATTTGCTTCAAAAATATGAAAGGGCAAGGGGCTTTAACAAATGGAAAGCACTCAGAACATGACCAGGCACCCTGAAAATGTTAGCTCTCACAGGTAGCCGCCAGTGGCCTGAAGCTGAACTCTCAACCTGTATCATAACAACCATCCCTCCTTCTGGTTAGATGACCTCCTGACTACATCTGAGGGAACTTTAGGGATTAAGTTTATGGAAAGAGAAATAAACATGTTTTTCATTTAAATAATATAAGGGCAGATGAATCCTACACGCTGCTGAGGTACACCTAATGATTAGTCCCCAGGCTGATCCATCATCGGTAGTTTGTAACTAGTTTGTTCCCTGCCCTGGAGTAAAGCTAATGGCACTTCTTTCTTTAACAAACTAGACATTAATTAAGGTAAGCAGGGGACTAGAGTATATAATTGCTACTGTAAAGCATAAAGAATGTTACAAATAGCAGTGATCTTATAATAAAGAAAAAAATATAGTTCCTCTTCCTAAAGGATAAAATAGAAGAACATTAGTTACTGAAGAAAGGTACTTAAAGTTACAGCAGAGAAAAAATAGTGAGACTATTATCATTTTCAGGTATTTGGTGCATAGAATGAAGTAAATCTTAGGGCAATCCTTAATCTTGTTCTCAGATGTTAGACAGGATAGCTGCCAGGTACACTGAAGCTGGTACCTTGGTTTCCTTTTAAATTGCACAGCTTTTGCATTTCACTTGATATGTCACTTCCTGGGTGTTCCTTCAGTACTTCCCCTTTTTCTAATTTTCCCATTTTTTCAACATTGATTTGTTTGCCTGTACTCACATCTCAATTATTATTCTGGATTTCTTCCTTAACTTTCAGTAAGTCACCAGTCATCTCACTCTGACATTATAACAGCTCTAAATGAGCTTTTTATGTGTGTTCTATATAGTATAGGATTAAAGTTAAAAGCTCAGCCTTTAGCATTAAGCAATCTATGAATAAACCACAATTCTACCATACAATTTGTAAAATGAGGAGAAAAATTTCACAATCTCTAGGAGTTGTTACAAATGTCACTGCCCTAGAGCATGTTAGGGGCTTGACATGTGCCCCACTGTGGAAAACCCTAATACATGGCTATTTTAATTGTTAATATTGTTCTTTCCATTTTTAACATTCTAACCAGGTCTTTAGTGCTTTTTTTTTTCTGCATGATAGCAATGGTCTCTTCATCTTCAGTCTCTCTTATCATCAATTATACTGTATATTTTCAGATTAATCTTCTGATTTTATTTTGTATGTTTGATTTTTCTCTGTGCCCAAATGTCCAAATTGTTGGACATTTGATAAAGGGCCTCTTCCAGTCTGTCTCAACCTCTCCAGTCTGTTCTTATTCAGCTCCTATTCATTGACCTGATACCCTGACTGGAGACAACATTTTCAGACAATGCTGCACACCTTTCTGGTTTTGAACTTTGCTTATCATGCTTTTTCTTGTGTTCCTTTTGATAATTGGCAATTGATAGCATTTGATAACTCCAAATCAAGTAGAATTTTTGCTAAGTGCTACATCAATTCTATCGTGGACCACTCGATAGACCCGATTTTTAAACGGGGACTCCAAACTGCTGGCCCCACTTCGCCCCCTCTCAGCTCGAAGAAGTTAGATTCGGTCGTCGCCCCATGTCCTTACAGCAGTAGGAGTTCCTGAAATTAGAGGGGGGAATGAAGCCAGATTTAAAGCTAGGTAGTGAGTGTAGTCAGGCAAATCGGGTCTAACATCGAGTTTCATAAAGAACATGGAGTCCATAAGGAAAATGGAGTCAGCCTGAGTCCTGGAAAATCACAGAGCAACTCCAAGAGAGAGAAGATGGTTAATGTTCCCAAGTTTAGGGCTCATCTTATGGAATGTTAATGAAACAACTTCCAGTAAACAGAGATGCTAGATGCTAATCAACTAGCCCTAAACCCTTCCCGTAAATCTCACACCCACCATGGGCCCTCCTTTTGACATTCCTGTCCTAGGAATGACAGAGATAGGGAACATGAAAGGGACAAAAGAAAGATTTCAGATATAAAAGGGAGAAAGTTTCCCCTCCCTTTGGATTCCTGGTTTCCAGGTCCCCTTCTCCCTCTGGGGGAAGTCTTTTGCTATCCTTTCAATAAAGCTGTCCACTTTCCACTCTACGCTTGCCTCGGAGTGCTTCTTCGGCGTTATTCTTCAGCGTTCGGGGAGCAAGAACTCGTCACGGTAAAAAGCGGTTTCAATATCACATCTTTCCTTAAACATTTTTTTTTTTTTTTGGTTCCTAGTCAGAAGTGATCCTTTATTGTTTCTCTTCCATTGCTCTATCATGACATCCTACACTGCCCTCTTGTTGTTCACTTCTATTCCTGATGTATTTTATGCCATTATTGTGATTGTGCTGGTCTTCTTTTCTTGACTCCACTATAAACTTCAAATGGGTGGATCTAGTGTTCAAATAATTTAGATTACTTAGATCAGCATTTCCTACCATGTAAACAGGGAACCAATGGTGACATAAAAGATGGTTTTAGACGGTGCAATTAGGACCTTAAATAACTTAGAATGAAACAGTGAGAAATGTATTATTTTTTAAAAATACTATAGTTATGTCAAGGAAGAATCTACATTGGTAGCTATCTCTAAAACTTCCCTCATAAATTTGATTTTTTTAAAAAATAAAATTATACAGTTTTCAGGCTCAAAACCTTCAGATATCAATTATCTCTAAACAGAAAACATTGATTGTTTTGTTTTGTTTTGTTTCCATTGCATGTTTGCTTCTAGTTAACCACTTGGCTGAATAACAGTATAGGTGGGATGAGGATTTGCCAAAAGAAACTGAGCTCAGTCTGGAAATGGTCAAGTTATCAGTTGTTTCTATCAAAGTGCTGAACCTTCTCCTATTCCATAAGCCTTAGAAAGGAGTTGTTGCAAAAGGGTGCTACTAATCTTGTCTTTCATTTCCAGTCAAAATGACCCAGTAGTCCCTACCATTATCTTTTTCACCACACAAAACTTCCAGACTGATCTTCAAGCCATCATTTACAACCACATTCCTCTATTTAACTTCTTCTATACAAAAACTTTGTTATTGCAGTGTTTCGGGAGATATTCATACACTCATTTTAAAATGTTGAGGTTCTTATTTAAGGCCATTTGCATGAACCATGAGAAAGTGAATCTTATCTTCCTTTGCAAAGAGTTGATTCTAATGAAGTTGTTTAATACCAAACAGAAGACTCTCTTTTTCTATGGACTGAATTGTGTCTCTTCTAGCATTCATATATTGATGCTTTCCCCTCACCATGTGATATAGCATTTGGAGATAGGACTTTTGGAAAGTAAGTAGCTTTTGATGAGGTTGTGAGAGTAGAGTCTTCATGATGGGATTAGTGCCTGTATAAGAAGAGACTCAGAGAGCTTACTCTCTCTTCATTAGGGAGAAACACTGAAAAGTTTGTTGTCTGGACTGGGAAAATAGTGCTACCCAGACCCTATCCACACTGATACCTTGATCTTGTAATTCCAGTCCCAAGAGTATGATTAATATTGTTTAAGCCACCCAGTCTAGGGTATTTTGTTATTACAACCCAAGGACACTAACATAGTTATATTAATTGACAAAACTCTATCAAAATGGAACCAGATGACATTCCTATTAGTGTCTATGAAGAAGGGATATTATAAAATGCACTTCTGTTATAGCGCCTCTACCACAACTTAGAAATGGTGTTGGCCACCCCTAAAACCTGTATAGGAAATGTCAGTCAGTGGCATAGGGACTACAGACTAAGAATATTTTTTTCCTATTCCTTAAAAAAGAAGATGTATTCTTTGAAAATTGTTTTATGTGTACATATAGTTCTTGTGTTGGGAGAATATTTATGTACCTAAATATTGATAATAATGCAGAAGACATGAGCAAAGGGAGACCAATATGAATCCATCTTCTACTTTAACACATAATTAATGTATCTGAGTAGATAGTACAGCCCATTCAAGAAGCATTTGAACTTGAGTTTGGGTAGTTTTCTTAAATATCATTTGTTCAAAAACCTTCTTATATAAGATGAAGAATCGTCACATAACAACTGAGAATAGTTTCTGTGTGATTTCATCCATTGTGTTGCCTGAGTGAGTTAGTCACTGCTCACCAAGAAAACACCACAAGTCACAGTAGGTCATAATCTCCTTAAAGCAAGTGCTCCTGTTCTCTTCACTGAAGTTCCAGCATTTTCTACAGTGCCATTGCCCCCTACCATCCCACTACTTTAGTTTCTTTCTAACTTTATTCTACCACACTACCTGTTTCCTTTAGAAAACATAAAGACATCAACAAAAAATTTTAGATAGGTGCAGGCATTTAAAATATTTATTCAAATGATACTGTTTCTTCTCTGACATCAAAACTTAAAAAAAAAACCTTCTTTTAATAATTCATTCATGTAAAGGAAGGGAAACAATTATAGAAGTTATAATTTATATATGCTGACAAGAAATGACATTTTGTCCACATGAGTATTACCATTGAAATAAAGTCTTTTTAAAAAATAATTCTAGTTGACTAAGATATGATTGTCTAAATTATAATTTTAGATAATAGTTTGGAAGAAATCATTTGAAATGTATGTTACTCTCAGGCATTATACAATATTTGTGAGTACATACCAAAAAAACACAAAACTGTTCATTTGTAAAAGTGAAAGGAAATGCAAAAAAATTGTCAAAGCACAGATCAGGTGAAAGGGTGGCAGATTTATTCATAGTTGGAGCACTTTGAAGTTGCTGCTCTCTTTTGTCTATTTTCCATTAAGAAATTTGCTGGACTAATCAATAAATGGGCTAAGGAGCTGAACAGACACTTCTCAGAAGATACACATTTGATCAACAAATATATGAAAAATGTTCAACATCTCTAGCAATTAGAGAAATGTAAATCAAAATTACTCTAAGATTCCATCTCATGACAGTCAAAATGGCAGTTATCAAGACTACAAACAACAATAAATATTGGCGAGGATGTGGGGGGAAAGCACACTAATACATTGCTGGTGGGAATGCAAATTGGTGCAACCAATCTGGAAAGCAGTATGGAGATTCCTTAGAAAACTTGGAATGGAACCACCATTTGATCCAGCTATCTCACTTCTCCCTCTATACCCAAAGGACTTAAAATCAGCTTACTATAGTAATGCAGCCACATCAATGTTTATAGTAGCTCTTTTTACAATAGCTAAACTGTGGAAGCAACCTAGATGCCCTTCAACAGATGAATGGATAAAGAAACTGTGGTATATATACACAATGGAATATTACTCAGCATTAAAAGAGAATAAAATTATGGCATTTGCAGGTAAATGGATGGAGTTGGAGAATATCATGCTAAGCCATGTAAGCCAATCCCAAAAAACTAAAAGAAGAATGTTTTCTCTGATAAGTGGACGCTGATCCATAATGGGGGACCATGAGAAAAATGGAGGTAACTTAATAGGGCAAAGGGGAGGGAAAAGTGGGGAGGGTACATGGGGGCAGGAAAGATGGTGGAATGAGATAGACATCATTATCCTAGGTATGTGTATGACTGCACATATGGTGTGAAGCTACATAGTGTACAACCAGAAAAATGAAAAGTTGTGCTGCAATTGTGTACAATTAATCAAAATGCATTCTGATGTCATATATACCTAATTAAAATAAATTAATTAATAACAAGAGAGGGGAAAAAGAAATTTGTTGGAAACTTTCCCCCTAAGATTTTGAGAATGTGACATAAGTTACCTCAATAATAAAAATTAAAAAGACATATTGAATTATTTTATTTTTCTCTTCTTTGTGGAAATTAAAGAGAATGGGTACTCCCCCCAAAAAACAGATTAAGTCAATACCAAAACTAATAAACTCTGAAGATAAATGCCAACCAATGGAAAGTTATAAAACACAATGTATTGTAATTGAGTAATGTAATGTAATGTATTGAGTATTTCTAGTTCAATGAAGTCCTATTGGAGAAGTCTGATTATATGAATGTGTGATGTGACAACTGCCACTCTGAAGATGATATTTGAGGTCTCACAGAGTTTTGGAAGCTCTTGGTTGATAAGAAATAAAGCAGTATTCATTAAAGTAGAAACACTGCTTAAAGATAACCATCACTCTTAAGATCATAAACACATCATAAAATGGCACAATATGCCAGTCCAAGAGCAAAGAAATGTAGAACATAAATTACTAATATCTTTTCCCCACAAACAACAATTAAAAGCTGGAAAATGGTAAATCAAGCCCTAGTTATATTGTTTCTCCTCTATTGGTGTATTTTGACCACTGATATTATAACTCTTTATTTTATCCATAAAACTCATCTGATTTAAAATTCAAAGAAATATGTTTCCCTCCTTTCTTGCAGTGCTTAACATATGACACAGAACAACAAGAACACTGCACACGTTTTTTGATGGACAGCATTGAACCAAAACAGAAGTGGTAGAAGCATTTCACCATGGAAATATTCCCCTTGAAGAGGCTAAATTATGAAGACTCTATATCTAAAATTACATTAGTGTTCTCAAACTACAGGAAGCTTGCTAATAGTTATGTTCATTAATTTTATCTCCTTTGGTTCATTAATTTTATGTTGTTGACTTCAAAAATGACACTGTGTTTCTAGCCTGAAGATTATAAGCCTTCCTTTGCTTTTTTTTTTTTTTTTTTTTTTTTTTTTTTTTTTTCTTCATTATCACAACTGGTCCAAATTAGATTAAACTACATTCATGGCATATGAGAAAAACTGAGTAAATAAAATCTGACTTTTATGAATGAACCCAAAAGATTACCAGTTTAAAAGAACAAGGTACTGAAAATTCTTCTATGGGGAAATACTTTGCTCTTTTCTTAATGAGGCTGAGACCAGGAGCAACAAGACTTATGTTGGATAACAATCACATTTAAATCAAATGAGATTGCATGAAAATCAAACCATAATAATATTATCATGTTTTGTGCACCAGGAGATAGAGTTAGGACAAGTTAGACAAATCATTAGTCAAGAATATATTTTCAAGATCTTCTGGGCTTACAATAGCATTTTGTTTATGTCCTTTTCAAGCCTGTATCTGTCTGTGGAGAAAAATGACTATCTCCCCCATAAGACAATGACAGAAATAGGCTGTGGATATGTGTCTATGACCAATCAGCAGCAATATGCATAGTAATATGTGGCACAGCTTGCGTAATGAAGTTCCCAGCATGCAGCCTGGAAAGGTATCCTCTAGTGTACAGGGTGATTTATTTCCTCTGTCAAGAGGCAGGACGGCCAGGACTTGTCCTTCCCTTCTCTACCTGCACAAATATTCTGTCATCTTAGGAAGTGTTACTGGTTCTGCAAATGCTGTGCAGGCATTGTTTTCAACCCTTCATTTAGTTGGTCTCTTTCCCATCCCTTTTAACTTGGTGGCTGGAGCATTAAAAGGGGATTTCTTCAAAATCTAAGCCATTTCTAGTGAGAAGGATACCATGTTGTACTATTTTCTTGAACACAATATTCATAATGATTAAATAAAAAAACATGTTGCATGATAAGGTATATATGAAAGGAGAACTTTCTCTATAAATTAACAACTTTCTCTGTAGTAGGGTTTAGAAAAATATAAGAATTGGATAGTCTTCTTTAAAATATTGAAGTCTGTTACACTGACAATTGTCATTTTTTCTAGTTCTAAAATGTAACTATTAACCCTACAGTTTTCCTTTGCCATTTTTATTTGATATTAATTTTTTTTTTTTTTTTTTTGTGGTACCGAGGATTGAACTCAGGGGCACTTGACCACTGAGTCACATCCCCAGCCCTTTCTTTGTATTTTATTTAGAGACAGGGTCTTACTCAGTTGCTAAGTGCCTCGCCATTGCTGAGGCTGGCTTTGAACTCGCAATCCTCCTGCCTCAGCCTCCCAAAGTGCTGGGATTACAGGCGTGTGCCACCGCGCCCGGCTTGATATTAATTTTGAATTTTAATTTCCTGTTTCCTTTTCTTGAACACATCGAAGTTTATGCAAGTATACCTATTTCTTCCCAAACCAGAATTTTATTTTTGTCTTTATTTAATAAAACTAAGTAAGCTATAATAAAAAAAAAAAACTACATAATTATTCGCTTTTAAATTTACCATCTCTTCAACAGTCATTGAATAAAAAATCTTCCATTTTTCAAAATACTAGAAAGTTAGGAGAATAAAACAAAACAGGAAATCTAATGCTAACGTTGGTACAAATTATGTTTGTCACCAAGATTTTTGACACCAAGCATTTCCATAAGTGAGGGATTTTTCTCACAAAATTTATTGTTTAGATATCCATTATTATTTGTTTTTAGCAAATGTGTTTTGTATTCTGTATCTAACATTTCTAAAGGAGGCATTTTTAAATATTAACAGAACTTTCATTTGGGGAAGTTATAAGTAGAAGTTGCTTCTGAGTTATCAATAGATTAAAACCAATATTGAAAAAGTGATAGAGGGGAAAAACAATGATTTTTCTAGAGGAATACATAAATTATCTTCATGTCCAAATCTAATATCTCTAATGAAAACTGTACTAAAGAAACTTCTTTCTGCTAAGTTTATTTCAGGGAAGTGTGGCAGTTATTTAGCCAAATTCTTTAAAGCCAAGTATCACAGATGAGACCCTGGAAAAAAAACATGTTCTTGGATTCATACGCGTTTAGGCTCTGGCCATCAATACTTACTAGCCACATACTTATGTGAATGCCAGTTGTTTATCTGCAAAATGAGAATAATATAGTCTCTTGATTTTTGAAACCCACACATTTTTGTAACATTAAATATAATTTTGTAGAAGTTTTAGTGCAGCAATTTGCACCCATTGTGTATCAGTTATGCACACAACATTTCACAAGTGTGTTTGTGCCACTTCTAAAATTCTGCACACAGCAGTTCTGTCCTTTTTCTAACTAGGTTGCTAGAACGCTTTGCTTTCTATGAGTTCAGATTCAAGGTCCTATGTCCTACAGTGTTACTATGGAGATCATTTGGTATTATTCCTTTAGGCATTTCAGATAAGTATCTTATGTTATGTTCAAGAATGACTTAGAGCTGGCCCTGTAGTAAATGGTAGGTTAAAATACTAAATCAGTTCCTCCCATTTGGACAGTGATATTGCACATGGCACTGTCTTTGGATTATGGAGATATTTTTTTTCTCAGTGATCTCATATCTTTGCATATTAAAGGGTTTTAAGGTTAAGTCTGAAGAGAGGAGGAAGAGCAAAGAAGAGCAATGAGTCAGATTAACTGAAATTTCTCTTGAGGAGAACCAGTTATTCTAAAATGGGAAATCATAAAACCAAGAGTGATTTATTCTACTCTTCAGAACTTATTCTACTTTCCTCTACCATTTTATTGTGCTTGAATTTGGACAGGTTTTTTCACGCATTCATTAATTTAATCCTCACAACAGTCATATGAGTGAATGGTATTAATCTCGCTTTAAAGGAAATGTGTCTTTGAGAGGTTGAGTAATTTCCAAGGCCACACAGTAATTAGGGAAGAACTCTAAAACAGCCAGGCCTCATACTGTACCCCTGCTCTTTATTATATGGATTGGAAAATATCTCCATTTCTTTCTACATTTATTTTAATCAATATTTTTGAATAATTTCTACCTTGGGCTTTTTTGAAAAAGATCAATATTATCAGTTAAGTATTAGTTTGATGTATTTACATTAATGATATTCAGGACAAAGCAGCCCCTGTGAGTGAGAAGATTCAAGTTGGACTCAAACTATCCTATTCGTGATGAACAGAGAGATTAATATGTCACACACTACTAGCAAAGAAAACATTGAGATCAGGATCTGAAAGATCAGAATCAGCTTATGTGGCTTAAAATGATATCAGTCAATCAAGGTGTCATGTTAAAATGATGACCCGAAAAGATAGAGGTAGGCCTCTAACTAGACCATAAATATCAGTAATCAAGGTGACATGGGAAGAAGTTATGGATTGGGATCTCACCTGAACATATAGCAGGAAGGGAAAGACTTTGGGAAAGTTTCATGACTTTTCTGTCCCTTAGTTTTCTCATCCTCAAATACGGATATAACTCTTTTCCATCAATTGTGATGACTAGACATACTTGAGGAAGTATGGCAACAACTCAACAGATGACCACTATCAGGGAAGAAAACCTGAGAATTTTGAATATTTTACTAGTACCTTGACTCAACAGCTTAAGATTTTCTACAAAACTGTGTTTCTCAGTACAGGCTCACATAGACGTTCACATGTCTTGTCTTCTGTATGTCCCCACGGTGTCCAGACCATAAATGTCATTGTTTACATGAAGGAATTAAAAGTATAAACATTTTTAAGTGGTTTACATGAAGGAATTAAAAGTATAAACATTTTTAAGTGGAATATGCACATTTGTAATAAATACATGCATTGTGTCTTTTTATTTCTGAAGTTAGATCTCTAACGTGGATTTAAAAGAAAATGAAATTTGTTTTTTATGCCATGATTTCAAGTAAGCAAGGTTTTAGGAAACTATAAAGTGGTGAGTATTACTTAACATTATAGATGTTAAACATAACCATTGTCTTTGGGACTTGGGTAATAGGTGTGAGCTGAGTTTATATGATAATCAAATAAAAAAATATTAAAGATATTAACTGAGTGTATGGTAGAACATGGTAGTCTTTATTATCTCTTAGAGATTTTAAGTTCATCAAACATAAGACACAGAAATTTTCAGGAATGTTAAATATATAATAATATATATTATATATGTAATTACAGCCCTAACCCTAACCCTAACTCATTTGAAATAAAGCAGTCTGATAAAAACTGAAGGGTGAGTAGTGATATAACTTGACGATTTAATTAGTCAACCAAAACTTGCTTGGAACTGTGATGGTTGACCATTATATAATTACAAATTTTAATTTTTAGCCATATACTTTTTGTTCTTTCTTCCCTTTAATCTATAATGTAATGTTAATAAAAGATATGGAGTGCAACTTGATGAAAGAAGATGATCAGCAGACTATAACTCTATAAAATTACATAAAGATGGTCCTTAGTTGCTTTCATCTGTTCAGAATCTTAGGTAGCACATCAGAATTTGTCTCCAGTAATGAAAATGCCAATGTTAAAAAAAAATAGTGATGAATATATCTGATTTGCATTTTTTCTATTGGGATAAAGGCTCTCTACACACATTATGTGTCATTTGTGAACACAAGCTTACAAAGAGCTTCAACTCTTTTTAAATAAATATTTGGAAAGAAAAAAGAACACACGGAAATTCATTTAGAAAAGCTTTCAATGAAAATTCGAAATATTCAGCTAAGAATTTTTGTCTGTTGTTTTATTTTAAAAATTTATACTTTAATCTATATGCTGATAGGCTTTCATTCTCTCAACTTGAATGTAATGTGTTGTTTTCTTACAAATTTGTTTAAAATCAGATTTTTTTCATAGTACAGTTAAATTAAATGTTATGAATCGCTTGTTAAATAAATGAGAAAGGTTGAAATTTATCTTTATGTGGTCTATGATTTATCAGAAATGAAAATCAATTTTATATAGTATAATCTTTTCTACCCTTCCAACACAAAATTTAAAAAACTATTCTTAACATTTTGTCACATCTCAAATACAGATTAATTGATAAAGGAATTTTTAAAAATAATAAGAGTGCTCCTTAAAATTACATGCTTCTGAGAAAGGAATTCATGTGTTAAAAACTTGGAAAACACCCATGTAGTAGAGTATAGAATTTGCGAGTGTGTTTGAATTCTATGAAAAGTATTCCATTGACTTCCACTTCAAAGGCCACAATGTGTTTGTGGTCTTCTAACTATGGAAACTTTTCAATTAAATTATAAAAGAGAAGTCATAATTGGATACTCTAAAAATCTCTATTACAATTTTGAATAATGCACAATGAAGCCATATTGCATAACAGATGCAGTCAAATTTGCTGATGATTCACTCAGAGGACTGCTTTGGGAAGATTAACACCTCAATGGAATCTGATTCATATATATTCTCTCTCTCTCTTTTCTCTCTCTCTCTCTCTCTCTCTCTCTCTCTCTCTCTCTCACCCTGCCCCCCACAACCACATACACACCTGTGCACTCTAATAAACTGGTAAAACTGGTCATTTGCACTCAACCACCTTATCTGAGTTGCTTACATTTTGGGTCAGTCAGATTTAGTGTCAGGGATTTATAAAGGATACAAATAATTGCTATGGAAGAGTTTTGCCAAACCATTCAAAGGCCATTATGTAGTGACTTTGAGTGTCTTTTCAATTGTAATTTCTCTGAATTTTAATAATAAAGGGAAATTTTAGAAAAAGCCTAATCATTTATCTTCCCATTAAGTATCCTACACATTCCCTAATTCATGCTCAGTGGCTGCACTGTCTTATACACTTCCTTGGAAACTAGTGCCTCTGTTAGTCTTAATACCTGTTAAATCCAATATTCTTTCTTTATCCCTGCTTATTCCAACATTTATTTGAAATGGACTGCATTTTCACTTATATCTTAAGGAAACCATAGTTTTTCACATATCAAAGGAGATTTGCCTGCTCTGATACCAAACCAATAAACAACAGAAACAAATCTCAGTCATAAAGAGAGTTTGGAGTAGTTATATGCCATGGCAATATATTGCTCAATTTATTGAATATGATAATAAAGAAAGTAATAAATACTGAATTCCTCTCAGTAATGACTGAAATACAGTAATTCAGTCAATAAAGGACTGAATTTCTTTCCAAATACTTTATTAACATATTTTCCCTTCATGTTTTACTGGATAACCAAGTATTTTGGTAAAAGATTTCAATATATTTTTCATTTGGGATCCAAGCAGCTTTATTACATTTATATTTTTATTTATTTCAGTCCATGACTAAGGAGTACAGTACTTACAGAAACTAAACAACATCTCTGTCAGGCTTATCTGATATTTCAGAAGACCTAAAATTGAGATAGGTTTTTAACAGTCTCAAAATAAAACAAAAATGTGAAAAAAAATCCCAGTCTAAATTATGTTTGACTCAAATCATTGTTTAGATGATTGTTTTTCAATGTAGGTCGCTGCTACAGAAATGATAGATCAACCCATTCACTAACAGCTTGTGTTTCAATGGGAGAATTTCTATTTTCTTGCAGCCTGAATTCAATACATTCTGATCACCAAAGCAAGGTAATACCAGCCCAGCATGCATGTGATTTAAACACACAAGACTTGCATTTAAAGAACATTTAATATCCTCTTAGTTGCCCTTAGGTAAAAGAGAGTCCTTAAATCTATTCCTTTGTGCTTCTGCAGGGCTGAAATAATAGAAAATTAAGAGGATTCCTCAGACTATGGACTTCAGTACTGGAGAGCTAGATGAGAGTGCAATATATTGACCCTTCTCTCTTTCTCTTCACCCCCCCCCCCCTTCTTTTCTCCTGTACAAGGAGAGCTCAAAAGCAAAATCTGTGGAAAATAGCTAAGTGTTCATCCGTTAGCATTTTACCACTCAGGTACTACTAATACAAATTCAAAAAATGCTAATAAAGTCTGAAATTTCCCAGTAGGGGAGTAATGGAACACTTTTAAAAAAGGCACTTTCAGTTAATGACTAAGGCATTTTTTGCTAACAGCAATTTTGGCTTCTTATCCCAGGTGGAGAAAAATGCATTAAACAGGAGATTAAAATGTCCTTTCAACTGCTTGGTAATGCCAGCTGCTGCTGCAGGCTAAGGCATCCACGAAGTGGCATTTAGTTGATGGTGGTTGAGTTCTAGGGATGGAGCAAGTATGAAAATCCCGCTGGATAGGGGTCTCTTTAAATATGCTGTATCCGCACAAATCGCAAGTGTAGGAGCTAGGCTAGGATGGTAAACTGTACAATCTGTTCATTGCATTTTGGTTGCTAATTAAGAGGTGACATACAGTATGAATGCACAAAACCTGTTGAAATTCTGTCAGGCTCTGTCTTTGCTTTCACATGTTTGAATGCTATTTAATAAGGCATCTTAATTGAAAGCAAGGAAATATATAAAAGTAGAGTACAAATATGTTGGGTTAGAATTCTGCAACAACGGAGTGTGTGTGTTCACAATTTCCAACCCCTCGGAACTTCTCTCTTAAGACAGCTCCTCTACTTCATAAGCACAATATGCAAATTCTTGATTTTCTTCTTGCTGTGGGGGATAGAAGTAAAGTGGAAAGTTGGAAACAGAACTTGCAAACACAAATGTGAACTTAACAGTGACTCTGACATAAAGGAAAAATGGTTTCTCTTGCCAAGAAATACCGTTTTTATGAGAAGTGTTTAAGCAAAGAAGATGGAAAAAAATGGGGAGGTCACTTATACTTAACAATGTATTGTGTGTGTATATTTTTTATAGCCAAACGCACATTTTCTCTCAGCCTTTCTTTGGAGTGTGGAGCCAGATTAATACCAAGCCCTATTTCCTGCAAATTGGGTTCATAGAGTAAAGATAATGAAAAAGAGAAAAAGACACAGCCAGAGCTTAAGGCATTGATCCCTGAGAAGTCAGTGATGCCAGAAACAGAAATAGTCTGAAGTTAAACATAAGCATAAAATTTCCCAGAATTAGGAATTCCTGCCCTATGCCTTAGTTTCCCTACTTAGAGGAGTTAATGAGTTAAAAGACAGGAATAACTTTGAATTTGCCTGGCATATAGCAAGTCCTCAAAATAATTTGCTCTATCTCTTGTGATTGTCAGCCCTTGGAAGTGCCAAACTACTTAGGAAATCTGATGATATTAGGTTTGTTTCATTGTATTCCCATTGTCTATGCTTCTGTCTT
The DNA here is from genome assembly GCA_025594165.1 of Tamias sibiricus. Classification (NCBI taxonomy): domain Eukaryota; kingdom Metazoa; phylum Chordata; class Mammalia; order Rodentia; family Sciuridae; genus Tamias; species Tamias sibiricus. The sequence continues at coordinate 95,240,670 of CM046662.1, forward strand.
ATGCTAAAATTATTTGAACTTCTTTTATTACTTAACTAAGAACACCTTCTAACACAGAAATGACAGGTTAGAAGGTGGCATTATTTGTACAACCATACACACCACCTTAATAATGCTTTAATTTCTATTTGTTATTTCTTCTTTTATTTTTTTTCAGTTGTTGATGGACCTTTATTTTATTTATTTATATGCTTTGCTGAGAATCAAACCCAGTGCCTCACACATGCTAGGCAAGTACTCTACCCACTCTGAGCTACAACCCCAATCTCTAATTTCTTCTTAAACATTTTCTTAGTCTCCTGGTTTACCCTATTCACAGAATTTCATAGCTCTTTATTTGATGCCCAGATACACACACACACACACACACACACACACACACACACACACACACCACCTCAAAGTTTAGCAATATCGAAGCCGAAAAGACACACAAACACTATTCTGGAGCTATGAGTTACTCTGGATCATCTCTCTTAATTTGAGATACATAAACCATCCATGATATAGGCTTAGCCTGGATTTATGCATACTCCATTAAAACTCCTAAGCTAAAAGCAGGATGTCAGAAACAGCCATCCATTATTGCAAAAATAACTGAGGGTTAACTTCAGCAACTGACTTCAATAAATGTGTTTTTTTGGTTTTTGTTTAAATCATCACACCCATAAAAATTAGTACTAACTTCTTTGGCATGAGAAGTTGAGAATTTAGACACTATAAAGACTAAATTCTAATTTTTAACTAGGTAAGCCTAGAGGCAGGGAGAGCAGGGAAGAAGATGGGAAATGTCTTATTTTGAGATTATTCCAATTTGGGGGGTGAAAATTGAGAACCTTTTTATGTGAAGTTACACTATTTAAAAAAATATATATACATTAAATCATCAAATGGTCAGAAGTTCTATGGTAAGGATTCTCTGTAGTTCCACAACTGCCTTTTAAAATACTGGACTTTTAATTTTTAAGAAATACTATTTTTAAGGATAGAGGTATAAAGTACTATCCTTGGGGCTAAAATCAGTATGCACTGAAAAGATCCCCTAGATAGTTTTGAAATGCTCTAGCTTCCAAATGTGGAACACAGCAGTTCTACAAAGAATTCTATGCTGAGATATTCTGAAATTCTTTTACATGATTAGTCACAATGTGAATGTTATTAGAGATTTCAGATTCCTAATCACCAAGAAAATAAAAATGATACTAATGCCTTTATAATTACAAGTCACTTCACAATATTACCGTAAAAATTTAGTTTTTCTTGGTAAATGTGAGTTAAAAACATAGCAATTACATGTTCTTACAGATTACTTGGCGACTCTATTTGTAAAGTTTGTATGACTTGTCCCCAATTTTATAACTGAAATAATCTCTGTACCCTATAATTACTGGCTATGTAAATATCTGTCACTAGATGATTGATTCTGGCCATTTCCATTTAATTAAAAGGTCAACATCAACATATAAATACTTTTTATTTAATGATAATATTTGTTCCCATAACCACACAGGTAGCTTAGTATCCAAGAAAAATTTATTTTTTCTGTGCACACTGAGATTCAAAATGTGAATTTGATGTCACAAGTATATAACATCAAGCTCCCCATGTGTGTAGCATTTGTAGGTAATAATACATAATAAATGCACATAGAAATGTTGCAGATAACAATTATTAATTATGTGTAAATTTATTAAATTTTGCATAGATTAGATAATAATTAATGGAAACAAATCATTACAGATGTTTTATATTCTGGTACCAAAACATACATACCTATTTGTTCTCATATTTCATCTCCTTTGAGCACAGCACAGAAAATAGAAAGCAGATGAGTAAGACAAAATGTATTCCTCTGTTCCTAGGAGAGTCTGTAGGGATAGAAGGGTGAAATGGAGCAGAAAGACAGAGGAGGTCAGATGGGTTATGTGACAGGAGTAAAGAGCAAGCTAATTGAATTTGCAAATGATATGAAATTGGGAGTTGTCAGGAGCAAAGGGGAAGACAGGATCTGTGAGTGTTTGAAGATGACTTACTTAAGAAGTTGGAGTTAAGTTGACATTCTGCAACTTTGAATATTTATACTTTGTGCATTTTGGCTTCTGCTTTGTTCTTTTCCATAGGATTTATTAGTTGCTGTTCTTGAAAGTAGCCCATAATCATTCCATCGTCCATTTAACAAATATGTGCCCCCAAAGTTCCAGATTTTTCATCCCAAGGAAGGACATGAAGAGTAAAATAAATATAATCATTATTTTTACAGCTTTCCTGGCTTAAAGACACACTTGCTCTGGAATGTTTTAGTTAAGCACAGGACACATGGTAATGTGAGTTCTTTGGATGTTGTTTGGCTCTTAATTTGAAATTTTTACAAATGTCAATTCAGAATTTAATCTGAAGGAGAATACCTTTAGAACAATTTTTAAGATTCAAAATATCATTTAAATTGGTCTACATAAAAAGGGATAGAAAGTAGTGTAGGTTTTGGTAAGCTGGTGGCTGGAAACGGCCTCATCCCTGTTACCATTCCTTAGGATAGAGAAATACATTTTATACCTCAAAGGGCTGGCCTCCTTTGTCACATACAAAACATTTCATTCTTGTTTTAATTGAATGTGGCTTCATTTGTGAATGATGCAAGGTGCCTGTCACTCCTGGAAGGAATAGCCTCTTTCCTACAGTGGGTAGTGAATGAGGGGTGACAGACACAAGCCCTTCACTCTCACCTCATTTACCATCCCTCATTCCACATCTTTTCCACATCCTTAGTATCCTCAGAAAAGAATAAAAAAGAAAGAAAAAAATCTCTGGGACTGAATAGAATGAATATAGACCTCATGATATGATATGAAGAAATGTAGGTCATGAAAATTTCAAGCCTGATAGAAATAGTTAATGCTCATTTATGCAATGACCTATGTTGTTTAATTTATTTATAACTTCTAAATGTTCTAACATTCTTTTCAAACTTATCTCCTGACAGTTTTCTTACAGTGCCCCAGGGAAAATTTTAAACTTGAAAGTTCTAACATTTCGGATTTATCAAAGTGAAAGAATTTCTCAGATTCTCTTTCCATTGGGTTTCATGGATTTTCACATTGGAAAGTTAATACAACCAAAAAATAAAAATAAAAAAATCACCTCTAGGCTGAGACCATATTTGGAAAGTTTCTGTTCCAAAGCAATTTTGAGTTTATCTACATAAAAGGGGGAAACTGGAATTTATAACTGAAATAATTTAAATAACAAAATTTGCTGAACTGGATGTTATGATAGTGCCTGCTGAACATACACATCTTCTAAATAAAATCAGATAGAACCTCATCTGATTAAAGCTCTAGTTTATAGTGAAAAGAAAATCGTTTTTTTTAAAAAAAGTTATTACTTTAAAAGTATCCTACAGACTGTGGCGTCTAAATAATTTTTAAAGGCAATTGTTTATTTATTTATTTATTTATTTTATTTATTTTATTTTTGCTTTAGTTGTATACAATGCATTTATTTGTACGTGGTGCTGAGGATCGAACCCGGGCTGTGCATGTGCAAGGCAAGTGCTCTACCGCTGAGCCACAACCCCAGCCCAATTGTTTATTCTTTTTTTTTTTTTTTTTGTACCGGGGATTGAACTCAGGGGCACTCGACCACTGGGCCACACCCCCAGCCCTTTTTTGTATTTTATTAGAGACAGGGTCTCACTGAGTTGCTAAGTGCCTCACCATGGCTGAGGCTGGCTTTGAACTCGCGATCCTCCTGCCTCGGCCTCCCAAGTGCTGGGATTACAGGCGTGCGCCACGGCGCCCGGCCCAATTGTTTATTCTTAATAACAGTAACTGATAAAATTGTTTTAAAGGAGCAAATCGTTTCATAACCAGTTGCCACTACTTTGGTATTCAGAGCCAAAGTAGAAAGCATTATGGAACAATCATGTCTCAGTATTTATATTTTAAAAGTACAATTGCATACTGAATTGCCTATGTGTCTGTGGGTTTAACATGTCCCTCAATAGATCTATGCATACTGTAGAGCTGTAACTTCATTCAAGTTCAACACCAGGCTTAAGCTAAGCACCTTGCAACCTGAAAGTTTAGCTAAAGCCTCAAGTCTGATTAACCCTGAGTTTAGCAATTCGTGCTGTCATACTTTCTCATAGGCTCACATTATGGGGGTCTAAATTGCCATCCACTGATTACTATTTAACTAAATAAGAAAAGTGCAGGCAAATTATTCACATCACTATAAAGTCTGTGGACACATTCAATGACTGTCACTCAGTTGAACTCATCCAGAGTGATTAGATAGCTAGAGGCTATACAGAATATATCATTTCTTTAAAAAAATAAATAAAAACAAGATCTTTATGGGGAGGGATACTTCATTTGTTGAACATCTCTTTCTCCATGTAGAGATTTGTTTATTTTGAGATAATAGTTTAGTGTGAAAATTATACTGTGGAGCAATTTTAGCCCACCTACATTCCATGGCATTTGTTATCACTTTTTGAATTGGTTATATTCATATTTTAGATATTAAAAAAACACACTAAGTACACGTTAACTTTCTAATGACAAGCAATTCATTTTCTCATAAAATACTTGTTCATGCTGTTCCCTCTTTCCTTGCTCCCACCCACCTCCCCTGTCGTCCACTTACAGGCTTTCTGTTCAGAGCTCATTTAAGTGTGGTTTCTTCTGCCTTGGGACTTGGTTAAATGTGACTCCTGTCTGGGCCCTAAGCTTTGGAAGTCAATGTGGCCCTGCCTATACTGTGCTCCTCCCTGTTAGAGTCCATTGTGTCAGCTCAGGGAACCATCCGGTTGGAGTCTGTACCCTCCTAACATCCCATCCTAAGTACTTTGGACCCAAGAATTTCCTGCCTCCGTATGCCTGAAATATCAAACAGGGCCTTTATTGGATGATCTGACTGAGGGCCTTCTCCAGCAAGCACCAGTGTGTTTCTCCACCAAGGCAGAGAAGGCACAGGTTGTGTAATCCAAGTATGAAGAGGGTGGTCTTTGGATAGAAAGAGAAGTGGTGTGTGGTTTCATTGGGACCTCTATAAACTAATGCCTGGTCTATAAAAGTGGTGGCCTAGATTCATTTATGCAAGAAAGTCTTTCTTAACATCTTCATTAAGGTCAAATGCCTCTATTATTATTATAGGTCTTCAAATATTACATGGCAGTCCTTGAACAGTTGTGATTTTACACTTGTGTATGTGATTATGTAATCGACACTTACCTTGCCAAAAGTCTGGGCTTCATTTAAGCCAGAAAATATGATAGATTACTTGTACTGTTATATTCTGTCATAATAGATCCTTAATCAATACTTGAAATGAATGAGTAAATTAATGAGAAGTTTCTCACATGATAATGTTACTCTGAAAAGGGGGAGGCCAATGACCTTATACTGAATAGTACATGAGGCTTAGCATATGTTGACAGATATTTTAGAAAAAGTGTTTTAACTAAAGTTTATCCAGTCAAGCTGATGATAATTTGAGTGACTATTATGTGACTGTCATCTGTGTGTTCTCAATCTATTTTGGTTTGACAAAAAAACATTATTGATATATCAGGACATATAACTGAAAATTCCAAGGGGATTTATTGGCCTTATACATGTATGGACGTATGATAATATGTACTATTTTCTTTCTCTGACACTGTGTTGGCTTTGTTCTCAGGCAAGCCCTTTCTCCAACAGTCACAGTACAAGTTTGAGGCCTCCTTCTAATAGACCAGGCCTGGGTCACATGGGCACCCCTAACCTGCACAAGTCAAGAAAGATGTTGAGCAGGTAATACCACACTTACCCACTAAAATTATCAATAGACTTTACAAAATAGAGATCAGATATTTTCAATTTGAATGACTTGATTTAATATGGTCAATTATTGCTGTGTTATTAATTAATCCCATAAGGAAAAAGGAGTAGGGCTGGGGTTGTGGCTCAGTGGCAGAGTGCTTGCTTCATACATGTGAGACACTAGGTTCTATCCTCAGCACCACATAAAAATAAATAAACAAAGATATTGCATCCACCTACAAATAAGAAAAATAGTTTTAAAGAAAGGACAAGAAAGACAGTAGTATGCAACCTTATATGCTAATCTTCTTGAAGTATTTTTCTCAAGTGTTCTTAGTCTACTTCTGCGGCTATAACAAAATATCTTAGGCTGAATAATTTATACAGAACACAAATTAACCTTTTATAGTTCTGGAGACTTGGAAGTCCATGCTGACATCCAGTAGTTGATGAGGAGGACCTTCTTGCTACATGGTCACGTGGCCAGAAGAATGAAAATGGCAAAAGGTACTACGGTATTTTCTTCAATGTATTTTGAAGAACATTAATCCTCTCATGACTTAATCATGCTCCGAAAGGTGTCCCACCTCTTAATACTATAATCTTGGGATTTCCATTTCAATATATAAATTTTAGAGGTATACATGCATTTAAACCACAGTATATACCTAGGCCAACTTGCAGGGTGGCCCTTTATCACATCTCCTGGAAGTAAGGGATGTTTAAAGGGGAGGGGTAGGCTTCTGGTTCCAAGTTACAGACCAGCCATACTCTTAGGGTATCTGTAAGCTGTTGGTCAAAAACAATAGCTAAGGAAAGGAGCAGAATTAAACTAAAAATAGCAGGAAAAAAGAATAGAAGAGAATAAGTGTTAGAATACAGTGTAATATACATTAAAATGCTTATGTGATCAGCTTACCACTTTGGTAGGTGATTAAAAAAATATAAGCCTATTTAATATTGTGGGAAAGCACAGAATCATCTGAATAAGTGTATACCTCCTTAGGATACTACACTAAAATATAATATTTGTTTAGCATGTTTGTTTAGAATAGAGAAGTTGGTAAGAGTATAGGCCGTGTAGTCTAGTTCTGTGAGTTAAAGAAGAGGCTTTGCCATGTGCTAACCATATGATCATGCTCAAATTACTAATATCTCTGTCCTTAACAGTCTCTATCTCTTAAATGGAGATATTAATATTATCTGCCCAGTAGACTTGTTATAAGTACTAAATGGGTTGATGCAAGTAAAGATTTAAAGCAAATAGTATATCATTTTAAGTTGGCATAGCTATTAAAAAGCATTTGTAAACAGAATTGTTCATATATACATAAGGTACTAAATTATGAAAATTGCTCTTAATATTTTAGGCATATGATATTATTAATGCATTAAACCTTTTAAAATTACTAATAAAAGCAAGGAAAAAGCCAAACAAATGGTACTAACTGTGCTGAATATTATGGAACTTATAAACCACACATGAAATATGCCTAGCAATAGGCAGTTAGATTTTCATATTCCAAACACAGACCAGGTCTGTGTGTATTAAGGGTCAACCACCATTAAGTCTAAGCCTTGAAACTCTTGGACAGTCTGAAATAGCAGTGTGGTGAAGGATCAAAGGAAGAAAATGCCAATGTCAATAAAGACTGGGGCATGGATTGTAAAGGCTTGTGTGACTTGTGTAACAATTAGCATGTGAGAGACAACTACAAGTACTGAACAGGTAAAGAAAGTGTGGAATGGCTTTCTAATCAGAAATCACAAAATTAAAAATATTCCCTTTTTGAATATTTGGTAGTTTCTCCACTTATGCATTAAGTAATTAATTTTACAAATAGTCCAAGGGTATCTGAAATAGTATACAATGCTAGCAATAAAGAAATTTAAAATCTGTGGCACCCTGCTCTCAAAGAGCTTATAGTCTATGAGTTTGAGAAATTATAATGTTATGTATATTTTATCTTTACTTATAAGGAATCAAACATTATCACCAGTCAGAAATAAGGCTCTGAGAGGAGTAGAAGTCTAATAAAAGACGTAGAACTGTAGCAAACATCCAAGCATTTGCAGATGGGAAAGTCTCTCTGTGTTTGGAGCCCAAGGGATGAATTCATAATATTGAATAAGTGAGAAATGGATTCATCAGTTGCTCCAAATCATATTTCGTATTTACTTTATTGTATATGCATTAAAAAGGCTTCTAATCTGAGGAGATATTGACAGTTTTTTATTTTAGAAAAATTTCTGTTAGTGACTTTATGGGGGGACAGGTATGGTATCAAGATCAGAATCGGGGAAACTGGTAAGGCAATGGCTTGAGGTAAGCTATAATAAAGGCCTAGGGAGAAAGGGTGGTGTGGATAGACAAAGTATAGATAGGAGACCAGGTGGGTTTTGTGCAGATGCATTTAGTGCAGTTGGACTGTGAAATTGGAAGTTTCATCCACCATGATTGGAAATAGAAGGGATGTAGTATGTGAGGAAGTATAATGAGGGCTCTGCACTGGAACTATTGAGGTGGATATGTCATGAGCTGTCCAGGAAAAGTTCATGAGAGTAGACCCAGGCAGAGACAGAGTGCCTGTCACAAGTAGATAGAAAAATGTAAGGTGGATGAAATTAAAAAAAAAAAAAAAAAAAAAAAAGAGCAAGGCAAGAAGAGATATGAAGGATTGCTAATTGTCAAAAGTGCAGAGATGAAGAAGACTCCATATAAGAAAATGGGAAAAGAAACTTAACAAAAGGATCAGAGGAAACTGATATCCGTGGTATAGCATGGACACCCAGAGTCAAGAAGAAGAGAGAGGCCGACAGTGTCAAATGCTAAAGGATCAAGCAAATAACTCTTTAAAAGGAATCTTCCAAGGCATCAGCGTTCAGTGAGAATATTTACAATGAAAATAAGAAACACAGCCACAATGCTGTGTCTGTGGATCACCTAAAATATCCTCCTGGAGATCCTAGACTTTTTCTAAAATCTTCTCCTTCAAAATGTTGTCTGCAAAATCTTCTCTTAATTTCCTCTATATTGCTTTAATAAGTTATATGTTTGTAATTAAGACAGTTGTCTAAGTGCTAGAAATTAAGCTATTACTAAAGTACACTTATGCACGATTAATGAATTAAATATACTGAATTAAATTTGATACAATGCACACAAACATTGAAGTTTCATATTATAACTGTTTCTATACAATTTGAGTATCATAGGATAATTGCCTTTTATTAAACCTAAGCTTCCAGTGTGAGAGTTTAGATCTTGAGTGTTCCTCAGAAGCCCATGTGTTAAAGTTTGTTCACCAGCTAGTAGTACCTTTGAGAGGTGGCAGAACTTTTAAGAGGTAAAGGCCCAGTGGGAAGAAGTTAGAGAACTGGGAGTACGCCCTTGAAGGAGATTTGGGGACCCTGGCACCTTCATATCTCTTTTCACTTCCTGTCCACTGTAAGTGAACAGACCTCTTTCACCATGCGCTTCCACCATGATATTCTGTGCTGTCACAAGTCATATGCAACAGGACCAAGTGACAATGGACTGAAACCTGAAACTGTAAGCCAAAATAAGCCTCCCCCTCTTAAGTTGGTTATTTCAGGTATTTTTTCCACAGTAATGGAAAGTCTTCTAATACATTTGGTGTCTGCACAGGTCAACATTATCCAGTTAAAGTTAATATCCATGCCTCTCTTCACCAGGCCTGTGAAAAATGCAATGCACCTGCAAGGAATTTGTGAATTCTTGAGGGATCCATGTTGCCTAACTCAAAACTTCTGTTTAATCACTCAGTTTATGAACCATCTCCCTATCTTCCAGTGCTGATATCATCCTGTTTTTTCTACACCCATAAAACTACCACCGTATATCTCTGTGTATATAGCAGCCTTTGTTAAAGGTTTGGAGAGATGCTGTGGACTTCCATGAGGTTTTGTCTTTAAATTTGGAAAACAGAAAGCTTTACTAGAGGCTTTCTGAAATCTTAGGTTCAGAAAGGGGCTATTCTTGCTGGAAGGTGGGTAGTTAGGACAACAGAAACATTATGTGTCCAACCTGAGTGGTAGAAGAAATCAAAGGGAGAATACTTGAGTGAGGAAGCCAACTAATAATTTTTCCTTAACACAGGTACCACTTCACCCTCACAGGAACTCCATGAAGTTTGATTATAATGATTCCTGGTTTTATAAATGAAGAAAATAAGATTCATGTAGGTTAACTGAAGCTGAAAGGAAGAAGAAAATCTTCCTCTTTTTAAAAAAATTTCCTTTGACTTTTTTTATTGGTTCTTTTTAGTTATACATAACATTAGGATTAGTTTTGACATTATGAAGGAGGAGGAGGAGGAGGAGGAAGAAGAAGAGGAGGAGGAAAAGGAGGAGGAAAAGTAGTAGTAGTAGTACCAGGAATTAAACCCAGGAACCCAGGGGTGCTTACCACTGAGCCACATTCCCGCTTTTTTTTTTTTTTTTTAAAATGTTTTGAAATAAGAGTCTCACTAAATTGCTCAGGGCCTTGCTAAATTGCTGAGGCTGGCTTTGAACTTGAGATCACCCTGCTTCAGCCTCCCCTAGCAACTGGGATTATAGGGTGTGTGCCACAATGCCTGGCTCATGTTTACATACTTATAGAAGCATGCAATATAATTTGCTCTAATTCCATCCCTAGTATTTCCCCCGTCTCTCTTCTGCTACCTTCCCTCTACTTTACTGATCTTACTATTAAGCCACACTTGCTTTTATTTTAAATTTTATAAATTGAAAACATGCCACATGGGTGTCCCAGCACTGGTCAAGGGAAAACCAGCAGTTGAGACACTAGGCTTTTGCTTCTCTTCTGCTAGTCCCTAAACATTCCCCCATATCCCTTGCTTATTTAGAACGTCTATCCCTTCCTCTCCTTTTTATGGCTTCTCCTTTGAATTCCAATATCATCTCTAAATTTTCCTGGGCATCCTTATTGCAGTAACCTTTCTCTCCTTTAAATGCCTGTGACTTTTGAGTTGTGATTTATTTGATATTTGCTGAAAATTGCCTTGATTTTTCAATCCTAGTTTCCACTCTGTGTCAAGACTTTCTACTTACATTGTGAACTTCTTAAAAGCAGTGAGGATAGCCCCTACAAAATAAAATACCCTTTGTAGTTTAAATTTAAAACCTATTGATATCACTAGAAACAAACAAACAAACAAAGGCCATCCAAATTCAGCTACCTCACAGTGTTTATTTATTTATTTTTTCTTTGCTGGGTCACATTCTTCCCAGACACCATTAGTTTTCATTTGAGTCAGGCTGATACTTTCCTTTAATCTTTGTTCTACTGATTAGTCTCTCCTCAAAACTAATTTTAAAAAAATAATGCTTAAAGCTTTTGATATATTGAGTTCTTCAAATTAAATTTTCCTCATTTTGTTTCTTATTTATTCTCTGTAAATAAATATATATATTTCAAATTGAGACAGACCTTGAAACATAACGTGCCTTTATATAGCTGTGATCCACCCACTCAGAAGAAAACAATTCATGAACATGGAGTTTAAAATATATCATAAATTTCACGCCTCATGCTGTGCCAATTTAACACAAACATGCCACATCCCTTGCATTAATAACCATAGATGATGACTGATAGAAGAAGTTCATAAGATTGCAATCTTAAGACAAAATCAGTTTATAGATTGGAAAATAATTTGAGTAATGCAATTTAGATATACAGAAGAACTGTATCTACAGTTATATAGAAGACCAGAACTTATAATGCCATATCTGATTCATTTTATGAGGTAATTAGAAATTATGTCATTTTACTTCCTGACTTCAAAGATGATCAGAATACTGTGTGTGTGTGTGTGTGTGTGTGTGTGTGTGTGTGTTTTATATAGTATGTGCATGTGTTTTTCTCCTAGAAATTCGTTGAAACAAAAATTAGGTGATATTCATGGGGTGAGGAAATAATTTTGTTTAAATCTGACTGCCTACAAAAGGTCTCTCCATTCATCATCAGTGATTTGTGGGAATATACAATCACATAAAACCCCAATAATTAGAAAACAATGTTAAAATTATATGAATCTAAAACACAATCACGTTGTAGATTGTGGAATGGAGTAATGCTACTCACTAACCAATCTTAATAGAGGAATTTGTAGACATAAAAATAGATAATCAGCATTTCATGTAGATGTTATTATATGATCTATCATTGAGCAACCAAACTGTTAATATAAACCAAATTCTATTTTGTATTCTCAGATTCTCTGAAGGATTTTCCAGTTTCAGTCACTAAGTATGGTTTTAAAGATTTTTCCAAAGTTGAGACAGGAACAAAAGTGTTTTCTTTATATAATCCTGTATATCTTGTATCAGAGAAAGAGGAAAATTTAGAGTGGAATCTAATTAGAATAATAATTCTGGGTAAATGGACTAAAATCTCATTTAAAGACTATCCATATTAAACAAAAGTAATTTGTGCAGCTTTTCTTCAGGGTATCATCTTTGTTCCAGCATACACCACTCAATTTTGAATCTGGAAAGGCATGTTGACATAGAGGAAAAGTATCTGAACAGCAACTCAGGAGAGAAGTTGCAAATTAGAAGAATTCTGAAGGGTAACATCTTAGGTGAACATTCTATGCAGGAATGTTTTTGTCGATGCAACTTTCAAATGCTGCATTCTAGAAGATATATTCCATAGGAGTTTACTGTTCTACCAAAATTAGCACTCAGCCTTATTATTATTTGTTTTACCATTTTTTTGGTGTGTTTTTTATTTGATATTTTGGGTACAAAATGTATAATATGTGGGGAACAGTTTATGCTTTTATATTTATGATGAAAGTATTGGATGAACTGGTTATCTATTCACAAAAAATATGATCCCTGTATTTCTTATACAAAACACTTGTTTAAATCTCAAAGCCTCCCTTTAGTTAACTGTGGCACTGGGCTCAGGGCTAGGCAGTGGGGGTGAGCAAACATGATTCATGCCACATTTAGGGCTGATCCTCTAATGTGCCAACCCATTTTCTTTCTTGTTTGCTAAGTTGTGGCAGACCAGCCTGGAGAACACAGGGTTCATATATTAAAGAAGAAATAAAATGGAGGATGCTCGCTCGCTGAAGCACCATTTGCAGGACAACATGGATTAAAAACATCTAATTTGAACTTTCCTGAGCAAGAGTATTAAGTCACCAAGAGTTTAATCCAGAGAATCAAATTTGTTTTTCGACATTTTAATAGAAGTATAAACTATATCTAGTAAAACTAATACTTTTTAAAATAATTTATGACTTCTGGCTTACATACATAGTCACCATGATGTACCCAAGATATGGAATTGTTCTACTACCCCCAAAATTATCTTGTATTAGATGTGTCTGATCACCCTGACCCCTAGCCACCACTGGCCTCTTTTATTTCTTTATAATTTTACATTTTTCTGAAATGTGAAATTAATGGATCTGTATAGTACATAGACTTTTGAGTCACATAGCATATACACTTGATATGTATGCATCAATGTTATTGGACATTTCAAAGACCTGTTCCTTTTTTATTGGTCAGGAGTACAATTGGATATATTGTGTGGAAATACCATGGCTTGATGTTTCATTGGTTGGAGAACATTTGGGATATCTCCAGATTTTGTTTTTTGTATAAAACCTCTGAAAATGCTTATATGCGAGGTTTTATGTGAACATACATTTCCTCATTTCCTAAATATGCAGGTGTAGGATTCAGTTACATGGCAAGTATATGTACACCTTTATAAGAAACTGCTAAATTATTCTGTGAACTAACTGTTTAATCTGCATTTTAGTTGGTAATGTGTGAGTTCTAGTTACTCTGCATCATTGCACACATGCTTTGTTTTTGTAAGTTTCTGTTTGACCATTCTTGTAAGTGTGTCATAGTGTTTTATATTACTTTCTGTTGCTGCATAAAAATTATCACAAATTTAGCATCTTAAAGTCACACTAATTTGCTATATCAAATAAACTGTGAATGAGAAGACTAGGCATAGATTAGCTGAGCTCTCTGCTCATAGTCTCACTAGACTGAAATCCAGATGTCAGTGGGGCTGCAATCCCCCCTCCCCATGGTTCAAGTTCCTCTTCAAGCTCATTAGGGTTGTGGGAAGATTCACGTTCTTTTATTGTAGTACTGCTGCTTCTGTTTTTTTGCTGGCTGTTGGCCTGAGATCACTCTCATCTTCCATTTCAAGCCTCCCCTCAATATGGCATTTATTTCATTGAAGCCAATGGGAGTAGCTCTTTGATTTCTAACCATGGAACTCTTTCTTAACAGCTCACCAAGTTAAATTAATCCCATGCATATAATCTCTCTTTGCATTAGTTCAAAATCAACTGCAAAGGGATCTTAATAATAGCCGCAAAATCCCTTCCCTTTTGCTGTATGTCATAACCTATCATGGGAGAACTGTGCCATCACAGTTTCAAGTCCCACCCACACTCAAGAAGAGTGGCATACTCAAGGACATGGGTCACTGGGGGTCATCTTAGAATACTTCTGCCTACAATTGGGACTAATGAATTTGAGTTTATTTATTTATTTTTGGTACTGGGAGATTTAACCCAGAGATGCTTTACCCCTGAGCTATATACCCAGAGTCTTTTGATTTTTATTTTGAGACAGAGTCTCACTAAGTTGCCTAGGGCCTTGCTAAGTTGCTGTGGCTGGCCTTGAACTTGTGATTCTCCTGTCTCAGTCTCCCAAATTGCTGAGATTAGGGATTTGAGCTTCGGCACCCCATGGAATTGAGCATCTTTAGTGAACTTTCTGGTCAACTGTATTCCTTCTTCATTGAAGTAACTGTTGAAACTTCTTGCCCATTTTTATTGCTTTTTTTCTTATAATTATTTTGAGTGTTCTTTATACCTTATGGACACAAATCCTTTATCAGATATGTGTTTAACAAGTATATTCTCCTATCTGTGATTTGTCCTTTCATTTTCTTATCATTATTTTTTGAAGGACATTTTTTTTATTTTAATGAAGTCCATTTTTCTGTAATATTTTCCTTTTATGGTTCATGCTTTTCACTTCATATTTAAGAAATAATTGCTTAACTAAGTTCACCAGGAATTTTCTCCTGAGTTTTTCTCAGAAGTTTCCTAGTTTTAGATTTTACATGTAGGGCTATGATGCTTGTTTAGTTCATTTTTGTGAGGGTGTAGAGTACAACTTGAGGTTAATTATTTTAGTTCTCAGTGTTCATTAATTCCAGCATCACTTGTTGAAAAGATCATCCATTCTCCAAAGTCTTTGCAACTTCGCCAAAAATCAATTCACCATGTATGTGTGAATCTATTTCTAGACTCTCCATTCTTTGCAATTGATTTATGTTTCTATTCTTTCTCCAATATATCACTATCTTGATTACTGTACTTTTAGAGTAACTCTTAAAGTAAAATAATGTGAGCTGCCCAACTTCATGCATTTTTTTCATACTTAATGGTCTTTAAATATTAAGTGTGTTTTTAGTTGTCTTATTTTATCAGATGTTATTTGGTAGATTGAAAATGTTCCCTTCTCTTCTTGGTTTGCTGAGAGATAGTGTATTTTGTCAAGTAATTTATTTTGCATTGATTGAAATAATCATATACTTTTTTTTTCTTAAGTCTGATGGTATTGTGGAATCACATTGATCATGATGCATTAACATTTATTTGTATGTCTGGATTCAGTTTTGTTGAGCATTTTTGCATCTATACCCTTGAGGCGTATTATTCTATAAGTTTGTTTTCTTATTGGGTTTTGCTGATTTCAGTTTCGGTGTAATGCCAACCTCAAAAAATATGTGGGAAAGGATTCTCTTCTTTGTTGTTTTCTGGAAAATTTTGCATTGCATTGTTAATATGTCTTATATGTTTAGTTAGGTTCACCAGTGAAGCCAAATAGTGAACCTATCTGGGGTTTTCTTGTTGAATGCTTTTTAACTAAAAATTTAATTATTCTAGCTGTTCATGTTATCTGTTTTTCTTGTGTGGGCTTTGGTGGTTTGTCTTTCAAGAAATTTGTCCATTTCATCTATTGCCAAACTTATGGAAATAATATTGTTCATATTATTCCTATAATACTATTTTAATATAATTAAAGAACCTACAAATGCTAAAATAATATTGTAGGAATACCCAATTTTTTTCTTGCTAAGTGTAAGTAGAAATGTATCCATTTTATTTCTTTTTTAAAGAATCAGATTTTGGCTTTAATGGTTTTCTCTGTGGCTTTTTTGTTTGCAATATTTTGGGGTTTTGCCATTTTTTATTATCTCTTTTATTGTGCTTACTTCTGTTTCACCCTTCTTTTTTCCTAATTTAAAATGGACGCTTTGATTTCAGACTTTTGTATTTTAATAAAGTGAGTATTTAATCCTACTGTACATTTCTCTCCACATAAATTTTGATATGTTGTATTTTTAAATTTAGAGTAATTTTTAAATTTTAAATTAAAAAACATTTTTTGTCCCATGAATTAGATAAAAGTGTATTGTTTAATTTCCAAATATTTGAGTATTTTCTAGGCTTACTTTTGCTATTGATGCCTGATTTAATATTTTATGGTCAGAGAATATAATTTGTAATATTTTTCAATAATTTTTTTGCCTGTGTCATGCCTATGTCATTCCACCCAGAGGAAACTGGGTGGATGTAGAGGAGTATGTGGTTGAATGTATTTTCCTTTTGTTTTGGGTTATCCAGGAGTTCTGTACTCTCACACTAGCCTATGCTTTAGCAATGTGTTAAAATTTAGCTGCATATTTCTTATCTATTTTGTATAGCAACACCAGTACTTGAGACCCATATCTTCTTGAAAGATCCTATCTTTCTACAGATTTTAGAATAATCATTTGCTCTCCAATCTCAGCAACCCAACTGGCTCAAAAATAGTTACAATATTGTAAATTATATCTATTTGTTTTACTGTTAGAGTAGGAGTAATACTCCTTCCCATTTCCTACATTCTAAGAAAAAGCCAGTAATTAACTAACACATTTAGAAATATTTTATACATTTTGACTATAACAGCATCATGATTTGAAAGCTATAAATGAGAAAGCCATAAGTGGCTTGCATTTATTAAAGGTAGGTGCTAGGAGCACCACTATTATCTGCACTTTCCACATGAAGAAATTCAGTTTAGGAGGTGGTTCAGCTCTCCTAAGCTCATTCAACTAGCAACAGCAGAGCTAGCCATGGATCAGATCTAACACTGAAAATGATGTCCTTGATCTCCATAGTTTAGAATCTCATATAAAAACATACTCTTCTCACATATACATACTCACACAAACTATTCATTGCAATTAAAAAAAAAACTTGAAAATTAATTATCAAAGCAGCCACCTCTTTCATGATAGAGACTGTTCTGAATTTTTTAATACCAGCATTTAGCATGTTCCTGAATAAATGTTTTCAGAATGAGTGAGTCAATAAGTTATTGAACAGATAAATGGATAAATTGTTCTTGTGAATTTAAATAGAGAATTCATTAATAGTTAAGTATTTCACCAATTATGGTTGCAGGGAAGATATGAATATTTTCATGGTAGGATATGGTCTTTTCTGCCAGCATTTGTTTTAATGAAATTTGTTGCAAATATACAGTGAAAGTTATTTTCAGGAAAAGTGATATAAGTTGAGTTAAATGTGAAGAGTACTTTGAGAAATTCAATAATGATGAGATTGTGATAATAAAGAGTTTCAACTAGTTATTCAACTAAACTAATTGCATATATAATAAACTCTAATGGCCCATATTTATTTATAATATTTGAAGAACCACATTCTAAACACATAAGAAGAAGAATATAATTCCATAGAGAGAGAAGCTGCAAAAGTATAAAGGGAGGAGCAATGAAGTAGTGAATAAAAACCTGGGCATTAGAAAACATTCCAAGGTTTTTGTTTTTGTTGTTTACCTGTCTGGAAATAGGTACCATGTTCAATTTTTTTTTTTTTTTTTTTTTTTTACTTTTGTTTGTTTGTACTAGGGATTGAATGCAGGGAAACTTTGTTGCTGAGTTACATCTCCAGTCCTTTTTATTTTATTTTATTTTTTATTTTGAGATAGGATCTCCCTAAATTGCTTAGGGTCTAAGTTCTGAGGCTGGCCTTGAACTTGCAATCCAGCCTCAGCTTCCTGAGTTGCTGGGATTATAAGCATGTACCACCATGCCTGGTTTAATATGGTCATTTTATTTAAGAACTGGAAATGACACTGTTTCCCCACACAAGTCTAGTATCCATAATAGCCTAAGGTGGCTGTCTATTTTAGTTATCTTTTTCATCGCTGTGACCAAAAGACCTAACAAGAATAATTACAGGAGAAAAAGTTTATTTTGATTCATAGTTTCATAGAGCTCAGTCCATAATAGCCAATTTCATAATTGTGGGCTCAAGTTGAAGCAGAATATCATGGCAGAAGGGCATGGTGCGGGAAAACTGCTCAGAACATGGCAACAAGGAAGCAGAAAGAGAGATCTGCTTACAAGGGACAAAATAAAAAGCCCAGACATGCCCCTAGTGACCTATGTCCTCCAGCTACTCCCTACCTACCTATAGTTACTACCCAGTTAATCCACAATAGTGGATTAATCCACTGACTAGGTTACACCTTATAATCAAATCATTTCTTCTCTGAATAGTCTTGCATTGTCTCATTCATGATTTTGGGGTATACCTTATATCTAAGCTATAACAATGGCTCATTGTATTCGGATGTTTTTTTTTTCTCTTTCTTTCTTTCTTTTTTGAGAAAGGATCTCACTCTATTGCCTAGGCTTGTCCTAAACTTATGGGCTCAAGTCATATTCCTGATTCAGCCTCATGAGTAACTGGGATTACAGGAGCATGCCACCAAACAACTGTCTTGTATAGATGAATCCTAGGCAAAACCATACTCATTAAGTCTAGGCATGTGTTGATAGTTCATATGTATGTTTATATGAATGTCCGGAGGCATTATGGGAACATTTGAGATCTCCATAATAATAAGGGAACTTAGTAAAAGCACAATATTTTAAGACACCCTAAGAGTAAACAGGAGTTACTTAGGAAATCATGATCTCAATTTTTGTTTTCTCCGTGAGGGACAGGTCCTACTACATTACATTTATTATTATTTTTTTTAATTTATCTTTTCAAGTTACTTAATATTCAATAAAATTAAATTTATCTTCAAAAGCAGTTTTTCATTAGAAATAATAGTTGGTTGGGGACGCGTAAGAATTAAGAATCAAGGCACTTAATTGCACTATGACACATGATGGATACAACCAATCAGAAGAGTCCCAAAAACGGTTTCAAGAAATTTTACAATTTTCTCATTTTTGTTGTATTTTTATTTTTAAAATAGTCGTTCACCATAAGAGGTTGGGAATTTAAAGAAAACAGTATCAGAAAACACATTGATTGTTCTTCTAATAAATTAAGGCTACAATTATAGTAAACAATTATATCTGAAAATTGAAACATTTCAGGCAGTTCCCAGGCCAGACTAGACCCATCACATGAAGCAATTTTCACTTAAGACATTTTTATTCAGTTAAAGTTTTTGATGTGAGTCCATGTAAAAAACCTAATTACATAACCAAGCAACTTCTGAATACAGAAGTTTAATGGTTTGGGGATTAAAATCCAGATTCAACATTACTTTGGGAAAGTCAGACATGTTTTATTCTATAGTGTTCCTTTCTAGGTTGATTAACATATAATAAAAACAACTAATAAAATATCTTTATACATCCCTTACTGCACTTGAGTATGAATTCAAAAATAACATTCCAAGTTAGCAACACTTAGTGTAGCACAAAATTTCAATTTGAACCTCCTTAAGAAGATTTTTAAGTGTGTGTGTGTGTGTGTGTGTGTGTGTGTGTGTGTGTGTTTGTGTGTGTTTCCCCTTTAGATAACTTAAGCAATTAGAAGTCACTGTCCAGGGCCTGATTATGCAAGTTAGTTGTCCTGAAGTTTGAGGATATGAGAGAGACTAAAGCAAGAGTTAATGGTTTTGTAGGCAGGAGTGAGAGTAGCAGGAGGAATTGTAGTCAATAACTAGTAGTACTCTTTCTTGAGAAAGTAGGTCACTATGCTTCTATGACTAATCTTTTCTTCACATTTGCATTCATGGGCAGGTTGAACTCTAAATGAGGCTATGTGCTATTATAGTTATTATTTAGAGAATGCTTATTTTGTCCCAGGTATTTTTCTAAGTACTCTCATATGGGAATTTTTAATCTTATTAACAAATTTAGGAGAAAGTTAATATTATCTATGTATCAAAAATGAGAAAACTGAAATACAGAGAAGTTAACTTCCCCATGTTTATGCAGCTCATATAAGTGGTGGAGCTAGAATTGGAACCCAGTTCAAAGCCCATATTCAAATCCTCTACATTCTTGGCAATCCCAAATTAGGTTAGCCATGTGTTCATAAATAAAAGGAAGAGATATTTGTAATAAATATGAATTTCACACGGTAGCATATTCATTACTTATGGAGATGTATTTAATCTATTTAAATTGTGTATTTCAAGCTTACTTTATTTTTACTGATATTTATTTGTTTTCAGAGATGTATATATTTAGATTCCCCTACAGCCATTTATATCTATTAAGTATATCATTCTTGATTAAATAGCCATGTTGCTGGCATAACATTTGTAAATAATTTTTGATCAAATGAACATTAAATGTTAAATATTATGTTACTCTCAAGAGAAAAGCTATATCATATATTTATTAATAAAGAAAATGCTTTATTCACTTATAACTTGTGCTAGTGTAATTATAAATCTGTGAGATGCTGGCCCCATCAAAATGTTTCAGGGGTTACATACTTGCATAACACCAACAGGTCTCCAAAGCTAATCTCATCATGAGGCCAAAATATACACTTAATTCTATGTGGTTAGTTGGATTTGCAGACTGTTTGGCTCTCTGGAAGTTTTGTTACCAATAGCAAATCTCATGTCTGGTTAATAAGGCCAAACCTCACTCTGGCACAGTATCATCATTTGGTAATTTCTATGGAAAATTGTGTTGCTCTGTTCAACCAATGAATTTTTTAAAAATTCTGATAAAACCATGAATGAAGAAAGAATACCCCATGTTAGCTTATACCTCATAATTGCATTAGTTGTTACTGCATTTAGCACTTTTGTGTGTCATTTTTCAATACCATTTATTATACAATCATGATGTTTCCTCTTTAAAATAAAATTTCTTCTTTAAAAAATATATATATATATATATATATAATTTTTCCTATTCTTCCTCTCCTTTTGTCCAGTCAATATTGGTTGAAATTCTACCTTGGGCCAGGCATTACATTACAGATTTCACATACCCCAGGCAAAACCGGGCGCGGTGGCGCACGCCTGTAATCCCAGCACTTGGGAGGCTGAGGCAGGAGGATCGCGAGTTCAAAGCCAGCCTCAGCAATGGCGAGGCACTTAGCAACTCAGTGAGACCCTGTTTCTAATAAAATACAAAAAAGGGCTGGGGATGTGGCCCAGTGGTCAAGTGACCCTGAGTTCAATCCCCAGTACTACAAAAAAAAAAAAAAAAAAAAAAAAAAAAAAAAAAAAAAAAAAAAAAAAAAAAAAACCTCACATACCCCAGGCATGATTCATAAAGAAAATGTAAATAATTTTACTGCTGACTTTCCAGGCTTATCATTTCTTTTACCTCATCATATCCCTGTAATTTCCAATTCAAGTGCATTTATAAAACTCCAGACATAAAAGAGTAAGTGAAAATAGTGATTGAGACACAACATGCACTGAATTAAACTTATTTTTGTATATGTAAATATTTCATAAAATAAACTCATTTTAAGATGTATTAATTATATTTAGTCAATACCAACTATAAGCACAAATTGTAAGTCTTTGATGAAAATTTTCTATATTTCTTACATTATTTTTTATATTGAATATTAATCAAAGTACACACCTGATTTTTATACAAGACTTTGTCACGTAGCATTACTTTGTAAATATTTGCTGTGGTTTTTACTGCCATCACTCATAATGAATACATAAAATTCTATCTAGTGAATATATCATAATTTACTTTTCTTTTTGTTTGACATTTTGTCAAATAATTTCAAATAGAAAGCTATCCCCCCCCCCCAAAAAAAAAAACTATTTTGTTTTGTTGTAATTCTGATTTAGGAAGTCAGTCAAGTTCAAGCAGGAACATTTTTTCACTTCTTCATAATATTTGGAACCTCTGTTGGTATTCGTCAAATGGTTGGTGGTTGGCACAAATGTTTGATTGGGACTGAGGTCATAGGTCTAGTTCCTTGGACCTCCTCCATATATCCTCTCAACATAGCCATCTTGGTGCTTTATTTCATCATGGTGGTCTCAGAAGCTTAAGTGTTTTATGATGTGTCTGATTTTCTCTTAGACAGTAGAAGTTGCCACATATTTTTAAGACTGGAACAGAAACTGGTACAGTGCCATTTCTATCACATGCTATCAGTCAAGGAGCATAAATCATAAGACCAGTCCAGACCAGTACAGAATCAAGCAGGGGTCATATAGACTCCACTTCCCCTTGGCAAAGTAGTAATTACAGACAAAAGGAGTGAATTAATAATGTTCAATTTTGAATACTACCTGCCATATTGAATGCTATTGCCATATTTGCCAACTGTTATCCTTTTTTGCCTGTATGATTTTATTTTTCTACCTAACATTAATTCGCAATTGACTCCATTCATCAAAAGTCTCAGAAAATCTGAAATGTCAAGCATATTTTTGTAGCTTTACTTATGTTTGTGGTAACATAAAGAAGTGACCATATCAGGGGAGATTCAAGATGATGGATTAGAGGAAGGCTGCGTTTCCAGTTGCTCTATGGCTCTGGATTCAAGTAGTAAGAGTACTGTTTCTCAGTGAGGTGGGTGAGAGAGGGATTTCACTAAAATTCAATATTGGATAGTGAGAGTGTCTTAGAGACTGAGAAATTTGGTTGCATTGAACAAAGAACAAGAAAGAGCACATTGGAGCCAAGCTGTTTGTGGTGGCGGCAGCAGCAGCAGCAACAGTAGAAGCAGCCCTGGTTCACTCCAGAGGAGAGAAAGAACACACAGAAAGAAACACAATGGACAGATTTAACATGAGAAAAACCTATAGATTATAAAAGTAGCCTAAACTTAGCTGATCCAAAGGTTAGTCTACACAGCAAACTGTGTTTGAAAAGTACTTTTTATTTCTTAACTGGCAAATGGAGAGCTGAGGCAGGAACCATCTTGAGAAGGCCACACTGCAACTTGTTACTGTGGGAGCTGGAAAGATATGTAACAAACTTCTCATACTGCTCTGTCAAGTGCCTAACATGTGGCCTAGTGTGTACTTAGCAGAATTTGGGTGAAACAGGCAAAAAGAAGATTGTACCCAGGGGGATTCGAGTCAGAAAAATGAAGAGAGTCTGACTTCCTTCCCCTTTAAATCTGATAGCTCATATAACCAGCCCAGGAGGGTCTGGAATCTGAACAGTCAGTTGTGAATACACTTAAGTACTAAGCCAGGAATGTCTGTGTTCATGGGTAGCAGAGTGTGTGGGGCATTGGTTCTCCTGCCCCATGAGTACAATTATTGGGAGGTTCCCGAGATCTGGATTCCCAGCAGAGATTTTTATCTGTCAGGCCATGGGGATGTACAGATCTAATCTCCCCAGAGCAGATACCACCTAAAAAAAAAAAAAAAAAAACCTAATGCCTGATTAGATCTAAGCCCCAACTTCTAGAACTCCCCAGCAATCTCTCGCTGGTAGTGCGAAAATCTGATCTGTGCAGAAAAAGCAACAATTGACAGTATTTCCCATTCCATCCTACTGAAGCTAGTGAGAAGAGAGTTTCAGTTTTAGGCCACTCCAACTGGCAGCTCAGTGAGCAATACAAAAAGAGGAAGGGGTTAGCAATACCCAGCCCTTGCTCACTCATTCTCTCTCCTTCTGTCTCTCACTACATAGTCCAAGAAGAAACAGAAAAAAGGGAAGTTGGACATAATCAGTGACCAACCACTGTTTTTGACAACCTCAGTGGAGACTATTTTTTATTAAGAATCTATCTTCTTATTTATTTATTTATTTATTTATTTTGGTGCTGCTAGGGATTGAACCCAGGACCTTGTGCATGTGAGGAAAGTACTCTACCAACTGAGTTATATCCACAGCCCTTCCTTTTTTTATTTTTTATGTATGTGTGTTCTCTTGCTGTGCTCATTGCTTCACAGACATATATACATATATATTTTCATTTCTTTTTTGTTCTCATTTTTAGCCTTTTTAAACATTTTTTATTTTTCTTTGCTTTGTCTTTTGAGGGTTAGGGTTTGGGGTTTATTTTCATTTTGTTTTAGTTTTTGTTTTTGATTTTTTTTCTCTTATTTCTCTTTGTCTCCTTTCTCCTCCCACTAAAAGCCAAATTCTTTCATTCTCTCTCCTCTTTCCCTTTATTTTGTTTTTCCTGATTTATTTCTTTCCTCTTTATGACCACCACGAGCTACATCTCTTCTGCATTTCATCTGTTCACATTTTCAACAATCTAAACTCTCTTCTACCTTCCCAACACATTTTCTTCTCTATAAATGAATTGTTTCATTACCACCTGCTGTTTACTTTAATGCCAGATCTAGTTGATAGTTAGTTATTATTTTTGCTATTGGTAATTGCTGACCCCACCACACCTGTTTTTGTGCTAAATAGTGTTGTGGATGTCATAGTAGGCACAGGGTATTTGTTTTAATGCTGTATATTGTTTACATTGGTTGTTGCTATTGTTTGGTTTCCCCTTTTCTGTGAGGTGCTGTGAATCTACAGGGACACTGCAAGTCCACAGGACAAAGATTCTCCTGTTGAACTAAACTCAGGCAAATGACAAAGCACCATGCTTCACACACAAATTAATTGTGCTCAAACTTTGGCTATAGTTAATACAAAGAATAGAAGATATTGAAATTTAAACTTAACAATCATGTCCCAAATAGGATCATCTAGGGGAAGGCCCTCAGGTCTCACTCATGGACATCCACTCCTACAGGAAAAAAAAAAAAAAAAAAGAAAGAATTAACACAAACCCTAAGTGTCTCACTCTAGATCACTCTAGAACACATTGACAAGAGAAGGCCATATTCTAAAAAGGTCCATGCATAGGAGTGGAAGAAAAACTCATTCCCACAGGTGCATAAAACTCAACAAAATAATACAAGAAATATGGGAAAAAAAAAAAAACAAGGCAACATGGTGCCTCCTAAAGTTCATAATTCACAAACATCAGACTCCAAAGGTATTACGGTGGATGCAATATCAAATAAGGGATTTTTAAATGGTCATAAAGATGATAAATGAATTCCAAGAGAATGGAGAAAATGACAAAATGAATTTAAAAGTCAGTTCAAGATATGAATGAGAAATTCAATAAGGAGATAAAGATATTGAAAAAAATCAACCAGAATTCTTGGAATTGAAAGACACAATAAATCAGATAAATTGTTCAGTGAAAGTATAATAGAGTAGTCCATGCTGAAGACAGAATCTTAGAGCTGTAAGACCAACTGGCCAGCTTTGAAAATTCAGACAATATTAAAGAAAAGAAATAACCATGATCAGAATACACAAGAATTTTAGAAAAACATTAAGAGACCAAATTTAAAAATCATTGGAATTGAAGAGGATAGAGATATAGGCTAATGGACCTTTTAGAAGCAAGGCAGTAAGAATTACTTCCAATTCTAAGCACAATCTCTAAAAGCCAGAAGGACTTGAAATGATATGTTTCAAGTCCTGAAAGACATTAACTGTTAATAAAGATGACTATATCCAACAAAAGTATGCTTCAAGTATGAAAAGAAAATAAATACCTTCCAAGATAAGCAGGAACTAAAAAACAATCATGATTTTTAAATGGGCACTACAGAACTAATTACAGAAATACTTCACACAGAAGAAATGAATGAAGCTCATAAATGAACAAATCTTATTTGAAAAGTAGCTAAGCAAATAATAAACAAAACTAAATTAAGTGTTAGAAATAAATCGATATAGCCGGGCTCAGTGGTGCATACCTGTAATTCCCGCACTTGGGAGGCTGAGGCAGGAGGGTCATGAGTTCAAAGCCAGCCTCAGCAATGGTGAGGCACTTAGCAACTCAGTGAGACCCTGTCTAATAAAAATACAAAAAAGGGCTGGGGATGTGGCCCAGTGGTTGAGTGCCCCTGAGTTAAATCCCTGGTACAAAAAAAAAAAAAAAAAAAAAAAAGAAAGAAAGAAAGAAAGAAATCAATCAATATGGCAGAAAATAACAACGATATCTCTATCAAAACATTAAGTATAAATGTTATCAACTCTCCAATTGAAAAACATAGGCTGGCAGAATGGATTAAAAAGAAGACCAAATTCTATGTTGCTTGCAAGAGATATACATTATAGGTAAAGATAACTACAGGCTGAAAATGAAAGGATGGAAATTGATATACCATGGGAATAGAGGTTGAAACAAGCAGGAGTAGGCACATATCAACAAAGCAGAATTCAAGCTAAAGTTAATCAGAAGAGATAAAGAAGGTCACTTCATACTGGTAAAGGGAAAATTCAACAAGAATATATAACTACAATAAGTGATTATGCCTCAAACATTGGTGCATAAAAATTACATAAAAAATCCACTATCAAATTAAAGCCTCAGATGTATCCTAGTACGCCTCTCTCACCAATATATGGCTCATCCAGATATAAACTCACTAAAAATATTTTCAACCTAAAAAAATTACAAATCAAATGGACTTAAAAGACATCTATAGAATATTCCATCTAACAACTTTACTGGATTAGGGGCTCGTGGAACCATTTCCAAAATAGGCTATATTTGAGATCACAAGGCTACTCTTAGAAATTATGAAAAAAGGAGAGATATAATTCCTTGCATCTTAACAGATCATAATGGAATGAAATTAGAAATCAACACCAAAAAATCTAAAAAAAAAAAAAAAATTGTATAGACACATGGAAATTGAACAGTACACTTTTCAATGAGGAATAGGTGGTAGAAGAAATCAGGGGATAAATTTAAAAATTCTTAGAATCAAATGAGAATGTGACAAAACTACCAGAACCTCTGAGTCTCTCAATCAGCTTTTTACTGTTGTGACTAAAGGATCTGACCAGAACAATTTTAGAGGAGGAAAAGTTTATTTGAGGGCTCATGGTTTCAGAGGTCTTAGTCCATAAATGGCCAGCTCCATTGCTCAGCACTTGGGATGAGGGTAAACATCATGGTGGGAGAAAGTGGTAGAAGAAAGCAGCTCACATCATGGTGACCAGGAGGCAGAGAGAGACTCCACTTACAGATACAAATATATATATACCAAAGCCATGCCCTAATTCCCACTTCCTTCAACCACACCCTACCACTTCAGTTACCCCACAGTTAATCCCTATCAGGGTATTAAATCACTGATTGGATTAAGACTCTTATAACCCAATCATTTATCTTTTGAACCTTCTTGTATTGTCTCACATGTGGGCTTTTGGGGGATACCTCACACCCAAATTCTAACATTGAGACACTATGAAGGCAGTTCTAAGAGGAAAGTTTATAGCCATGAGGGTCAACAAAAGAAAATCAGAAAGGTCCTAAATAAACAATCTAACAATGCATCTCAAGGCCCTTGAAAAACAAGAACAAATCAATTCCAAATCCAGTAGAAAGAAGAAAATAATTAAGATCAGAACTAAAATTAATGAAATTGAGAATAAAAGAAAATAACAGGACCAATGCAATGCAATTGAGAACAACAACAACAAAACAATATGGAGGATCAATGAAACAAGGAGTTGGTTCTTTGAAAAGATAAACAAGATTGATCAGCCCTTAAGCAAAATAACCAAAAGAAAACTAGAGAACCAAATCAGTAAAATTAGAGATCCAAAAGGATAAATCCCCATAGACATCACAGAAATCCATATGATCATTAGGAAGTACTTTGACAATTTGTACTTCAACAAATTGGAAAACCTAGAAGAAATGGGTATATTTCTAGACACATATGACCTGTCAAAATTTAATCATGAGGACATAGAAAACCTAAACAAATCAATAACTAGCAATGAAATAGAAACAGTAATAGAAAGCCTTCCAACAAAAAAGCAAACCTTGGCAGAGATGAATTCTTAGCTGAATTCTACCAGAACTTTAAAAAACTAATGCCAATGCTTCTCAAATTATTCCATGCAATAGAAAGGGGTAGAACACTACCAAATTCTTACCATGAATCCAGGATCCCATTCATAACCAAACCACATAAGGACACATGAAGGGAAACAAAACAAAACAAAACAAAACAAACAAACAAAAAAAACCTACAGATCAATATCCTTGATGAATGTAGATGCAAAAACTTCAATAAATATTAGTAAATTATGTTCAACAGCATATTAAGAAGATTGTACATCATGACCAACTTGCTTTTATCCCAGGCATGCAAGGATGGTTTAACATACATCACTAAATGTAATTCATCACATAAATAAAATTAAGGTAAAAAATCACTTAATTTAATAAAATTAAGGACAAAATTCATCTTGAATGGATGAACAGAAATCTTTCAGTAAAATTAACACCAATTTATGATAAAAGCACTGAAGAAAGTAAGGATGGAAGGAACCTACCTGAACTTTATGAAGGCTTTATATGAAACAGTCAAAATCAAAATCATAGTGTTGTACCAAAAATGTTGTACCCAGCATAATGCCAATTAAAACTCCAAGCCACGTCACACTTGAGCCAATAAAAAGCCTTTATTAAGCTGATCAGCGGCCACCATCCTCACACATCACACAGTGTGACAACATGGTGCGCCGGCAGTGATTTTTCAAGGGTTTATAAAGAGCAAAATCACAGAGGGCGGAATACTCAATTGCAGAGTTTCAGCCAATGCAAGCAAGCCACGATACAGAAGCTGAATCTAGGCAGTTAGCAAGACAAAGCAATGGGTACAATAATATTTCCCATGGGACTTTCCAGGTTGATATAGCAAGGATCAAGTAGAAGGGAATGGGGTCAAGATGACCCTAGTTGAGTACATGTTAGAGAATGGTTACTAATGTCTAGACAATCAATCTCTGACAAGGTATTTGCCCAGGAAAAATGGAAACCAAAGAGAACAATTTACATTGTATAGGAATTGCTGTTTTTATGCTGTCAAGCGTATTATGCTAGGTAACGATTAATGGGTAGTACCACAGGCAGGACTTTCCCGTATTCTATTATTTCTGAGAAACAGAACTATTTCTCGGAACTCCTAAGATGGCTGCTAAAGAACAAGATGGAGTCCCTTTAGTTCTCTTATCACAATAGTGAATAGTGAAAAACTGAAAACATTTCCTCTAAAATCTACAAGACAAGGAGGTCCACTCTCACTACTCCTATTATTACATTACTAGAAATTCTAGTCAGAGTAACTAGGCATGAAAAAGAAATAAAATGGGTAAAAATGGGAAAGGAAGAACTCAAATTATGACTGTTTGCAGATAATATGATCCTATAGATAGAAGATCCAAAGAGTTTTACCAGAAGACCGCTAGAGATAAAAAATGCATCAAAGTAGCAAGTTACAAAACCAACATACAAAAATCAGTAGCTTTTCTATAGAATGAATTTAACAAAATCATTTATATGCACATATAAATATACCACAGGGAATTTAATCTTTTCATATATGTAGAGAGTTTCACTCAAAAATAAATAAATAAAAAAGCAAAAAGAAGATCATTAAAGTAGAGGAGGGAGGACTGAGGAAGGGAGGAGGGAAAGAAAAGGGGGAAAATGGGAATTCAAATCAAATTCCTTTTACATATGATTTTGTCAAAATGAACCCAACTGCTCTGTGTAATTGTGATGCTTTCATTAAAAAATATTTATTTTTAAAAATCAAAATCTTTCCTATATGACAATAATGAATCTGCTGAGAAAGAAACCAAAAAAAAAAAAAAAAAAAAGTATCATTCACAATAGCCTCCAAAAAAATTACCTAGGAATGAATCTAAGAAGATGAAAACTATAGAACATTGAAGAAAGAAATTGAAGACCACACAAAATGATGAAAAGGCTTCCCATGTTCAAGGATATGCAAAATTATTATTGTTAAAATGGCCATATTAACAAAAACAATAAATAGATTCGGTGTAATCCCCCTCAAAAAAAAAAAACAATGACATTCTTCATAAACTAGAATAAAATAGTCCTAAAATTCATTTGGAAGAATAAGAGACTCAGAATAGCCAAAGTAATTCTAAGCCATAAAAAGCAATGTTGGAGGCATTATAAGATCTCACCCCAAATTGTGCTGCAGAGTTATAGTAACAAAAACTGCATGGCATGGGCATAAAAATAGATACATAGGCCATAGGTAGAGAAAAGAAAAGAAGAGAATAACCCAGAGTCATCTGGGTTGCCGAAACATACATTGAAGAAAAGACAGTCTTTTTAACAAGTGGTGCTGAGAAAAACTGATATCCATATATAGAAGAAAGTGACTAAATCCTTATCTTGCACCCTGTACATAAGGCAGAACAATACGGAACAGAGACCTAGGAATTAGACCAGAAACTATGCAACTCTTAGAAGAAAATGTAGAGTCAACACTCCAACATATAAGCACAAGCAACAGCATTCTTGATGGGATATCTAAATAATTCCAAGAGATAACAAATGGAATGTCATCAATTTAAAAAGCTGCACAGCAAAGGAAACAATTAAACAATTAAGAATATGAATAGAGAACTTACCAAGTGGGAGAAATTCCTTGCAAACTACTCTTCTGACAGCAGGTTAATATCTAAAATATATAAAGAACTCAAAAAACTCAACACCAAAAACACAAATAACCTAATTAATAAATGGTCAAATGAATTATCAGACACTTCTCAAAAGAATAAATACAAATGGCCAACAAACATGTGAAAATGTTCAACATCATTATCAATTAGGGAAATGTAAGTCAAAACTACATTGAAATTTCATCTCAGACACTAGTCAGAATTGCAGTCATTGAGTATATAAATGATAAATGCTGAAGAGAATGTTAAGAAAAATAGAACTTTTAAATGCTGGTGGGATTGTAAATTTATATAACCACTATGGAAATCAGTATCAAAGTTCTTCAAAGCATTAGGAATGGAAGTATCATATGACCCAGCTATACCACTTCACAGTATTTACCCTAAATATTTAGTTATCATATTATAGCAATACATGCATACCCATGTTTATAGCAGCACAATTTACCATAGCCAAATTTTATGGAACTGGATTAGGTATCCATCAATGGATGAGTGGATTAAAAAAATGTGGTATATATACATAGTGGCATTTTATTCAAGTGTAATGAAAAAGGAAATCACATCCTTAGTAAGAAAATGGATGGCACTTGAGAATGTCAAGTGAGATAAGTGAAACTTGGAAGGTCAGGTCATATGTTTTGTCTTGCATGTGGAAGCTAAAGAGGATAAAGGAAAACAAAAGTATAGGTGTATGTGGGGGTGTGGTATCTCATGAAAATCAAAGGGAGATCAGTAGAGTCCAAGAAAGGGACAAGTGGGAGGGGAGAGGGGAAGGAAAGAGGAAACACTGGGGAAGGATATTGCCAAATCATATTGTTATATTGTGTGCATGGATGCATATATAACAACAAATCCCACTATTAATGTAACACTGGAATGCATCAATAAAAAATATGGGGAAAAAAAGAAGTGACCATATCACTAACCATACATTTCCTTCAAGTTATTCCTAATAGGTCTTTCTCCACAAAGGAATTCTCTCTTCAATGACCATGATAATGTTTTCTCCATGGCAGTGCATATGAATGTAGCAATGTAGCTTCACTGTTTGCTTCCAGAACTTAATTATAGTAGTTTATACAAAGTATTTTATTGTGAAATATTATAAGCACATACAAAAGTAGAAAGAATAGTATATGGCACACTTTTGTACCTATCACTCAGTTTTGTCACTCATGACCAATCTTGTTTCCAGATCTAGCTACTCTTCCCCCATTTCTCTAATTATTTTAAAGCAAATTGAAAACACTAAATAACTTTATTGGTGAATTCTGCAGCATGTTGGTAGAAAACCCAAATGTATAGCACTTGCCCCAAAGTAGACAGTTACCACATTTTGTGTCCTCCAAATAACAGTAGCAAAATTAAATCATCCACTGCCTATAGCTGATCTCAGAAACTTGGTTTTTACTTTGTATACAAGGATAAGTAGACTGAAATACAGATATTCTCAGGCTCCCATCTAGTAATAAATGGTTTGAAGAGAACATTAAAATGACAAAATTAGAAGAGCAGGTCCAAGGAAGTATGAAAGGGAAGCATATGGATCAATCATATGGAATTGGATATAAGAGAAGTAGATCCGTGTGTCTCATTAGTACACATTTCAGAAATGCTCTCAGAAATCAGCAAGATATTCTAATGCTAGTCCAATTGTAGCAGGATGTCTTAACTATCAAGATGGCAAAATAACTGACAAGAACAAAGAATGGTAGAAAAAGATTCATTTGGCTCATAGTTTCAGAGGATTCAATCCATTGTCAACTGGCTCCATCCCATTGGGCTTGAGGTGTGGCACAATATCATGGTAAAAAGGTTCGTAATAAAGGAAAGCTATTCACTTCATAGCATTCAGGAAGTGCACACACATACACACATGAAAGTCAGAGATATGATATTATCTCCAAGGGTACACCCCAAGTGACCTACTTCTTCCATCCATGCCTCATGTGCCTATAGTTTCCACTCAGGAGCCCATTCAAATTATTGATCTCTTAAATATATTAGGCCACTGATGAGGTTATAGCACTCATAACCCAAGCTGTGCACCTCTGAACATTGCCTCATTGTCTAAAAAACAATCTTTTAGGGGAACGTTTCTAGATCCAAACATAACATAGCATCATGGAAATTATGCCCAAAATCACTTAAGGAAATCTCTCCCCATGCAATTGTGTCAGTAATACAATATATCGTTTAGTTAATTTGGTTTATTTTGACTTTCATTTTTAGGTATTGGTCATTTATTTCAATTTAACTTTATTTTATGAATTAATTATGTCCAAATATTTATAAGAATCTGAAGCCTAATTATTAAAGCAAGATATATTTTGGATAAACTCATCATCTATCTCTGTCCTTTCACTCTGTTGTTGTTCTTCCCTATATAACAGTTTTTCATGTACTTTTCCATTTTTACAGCAAGAAAATAACATTCACATTTTAAAAGAATTCTAAAATTTCCACAGAACCACAAAAATCTCTGAATAGCCAAAGTCATTTTGGGTTAAAACAACAAACTCACATGTATCATACCACCTGATTTCAAAATATACTTCATAACTGTAATAACCATAACAGCATGGTATTGAGAAAAATGCAGACTTATTGACCAATGGAACAGAATGGTGAACCTAGAAGTAAGCCTACACATCACAGCCAACTGGCTCTCAACAAAAGTGCTATTTCTCTAATACACATTAGAGAAAGAACAGTCTCCTCAATAAATGGTCTTAGGAAAATTGGATATCCACATAAAACTACATACTTAATTCTCATCAGTTACAAAAATCCCCTGAAAATGGACCAGAGTCTTAAATGTAAAATATAGTGTATGGTACTACCAGAAGAAATCAAAGAGAAAATGCTTCAGGACATTGAAAAGGGCAGAGATTTTTCACAGAAGACTCCAAAGCATAGGACACAGAAAGAAAAATAGACAAATGAGACCACATCAAACTAAAAAGCTTCTATGCAGCAAAGAAAATAACCAACAGTGTGAGGAAAAACTTAAGAGTGGGAAAATCTACTTGAAAATTATGCATCTAAAAAGAGCTTGATACCAAAATATAAGGAATTTCAAAAACACAATAGCAAAAAAAAAAAAAAAAAAAAAAACCACTAATTAAATGTGAATAATAGAAATTTCTCAAAAGTTAACAGACAATTGGCCAACAGGTATAAAAAAAACTGTTCAACAGCACTAATTGTCAGTGATATGCAAATCAAAACCACAATGAAATATCACCCCCCAGTAAGAATGGATATTATCAAAAATATTAAAGATAATAAATCCTGGTGAGGATATGGAGAAAAGGGAACTCCTGCACACTGTTGGTGGGAGTGTAAATTAGTACAGCCGTTAAGTGAAACAGTATGGAAGTTCCTCAAAATATTAAAAGTAGAGTGATTTAGCCATCCCACTATGGGGCATATATCCAAAGGAAATGAAATCATCATATTGAAGAGAATCTGTACATTCATTGCAACACTATTTACAAAAGATAAGAAATGAAAACAACCTAAATGTTTGTACACACAATGGAATACAATTAAGCTACAAAAACGAAATCCTATCAATTTGCAACAACATGGATGGAACTGGAGATCATTATGCTAAGTGAAACGAACAGGGCACAGAAAGACATACTGCATAATCTGTCTCATATGTGGAATCTAAAAACTTTGATATCATGGAAATTGAAAATAGAATGGTGGTTACTAAAGGCTGGGAGAGTAGGTAGGAGGAAAGGATGGGGAAAAGTTGATTAATGCGTTTCAATTTACAGATGCATGGAAGTGAGTTCTGTGCTGTTGCACAGTGAGGTGACTATTTACAACAATATGAACTGTAAATTTCAAAAACTGAAGAAAGGATTTTGAGGGTTTTCAGCATAAGTAAATTAAAAATTAGTAAGAAGAGAGACACATTTAATATGATTAAATATTATGCAATGTATACATGTATCAAAGTATTGCATCACACCATTAATATGTACACTTTATGTATTATGTATCCATTAAAGTAAATTTATTAGGAATTTTCATATCTGTGTATATATGTGTGTGCACTCTTACACACTTACAGAATGGGAAAAATATTTGGAAATTATGCATCTAAAAAGGGCTTGATACCAGAATATAAGTGTTTGTGTGTGTGTGTGTGTGTGTGTGTGTGTGTGTGTGTGTGTGTGTGTGTGTATATATATATATATATATATATATATATATATATATATATACCATATAGAATGGTGGTTACTAAAGGCTGGGACAGTATATGTACAGAGAGAGAGAGAGAGAGAGAGAGAGAGAGAGAGAGAGAGAGAGAGAGAGAGAGAGAGAGAGAGAAAGTTTGTATTTCCCCATGCCTTTCCTATATAAATGATAGACTAGCAGTCTTACCAATGTGAATTCAGGAAATCATTTTTAAAATTTATTTTTCTTTTTACTGAAATAAATCGGTTCAAACAATTTTATCTTAGGGTATTTCATGTCCTGTAACAACTCCTGTTTTAAGTAAGAAGTTAATAATGAGAGTTTTAGAAGCCTTATTCTCCTGGTTTAATTTAGATCTTACTTTCAGTTTTAAATGATAAAATATTCTGTTTTATAAAGAGAAAAACTTTGAGGTCAAAATGAACTCATTATTGGATAGACTAAACTAAAATGTACCATATATGAGATCAGTAGGTCTTTTCATTCTGAGAACAAGTAAAGATTATTCTACAGTTTGCTTCAGTACCCACTATTTCTACTGGTACTGCTATTAATGACTTCAAAAACAGGTTATTTTAAAATTCTGAATCATGATATACAAAATGATAAAGGAAATTAGAGAACATCTTAAATTACTGCATTTTATAAGATATTGTGAAAAGCACTGTGTAGAGGATACACAGGAAATAAAATAATAGTCCTTGGCTTCCAAATACAAAGTATAGACATTCACGCTGAGGAAATAATATGCACAAAGAGCATGAAACCACTTACAATACACATATGTATGGGCAAAATTGAAAATGCAAGTTTAATTAAATACAAAAAGACTCCATGTTTATTTTTCCCCAGATTTTTTTTCAGTTGATTGTTTATAATGTAAAACAAAACAAAACAAAAAGATGTTTTTTAGAACTGATACTGCAAATAGTTTTTAGGAAAAAATAGTAGAAGAAAATATTACTATAGTAACTCTGAAATTAAAATCATAAAAGAAACAATTTTATATTAATACTACTTTTTAAGTATTTGGGACAAACGACATTCAGATAACTACAAAGAATAAAAGCATATATAAGGATAGTTGCAGGGTGGGAATTGATAATGGGAATTGAAAATGCAGGAGGAAGATTAGAAATGAAGCTGTACTATCTGATTTGAGAGGCACAGATATGGTCAGTGGGAAAGGTAGACTAGAAAGCAGCTTGAAACTCAGACACATAGTCATCCTCTACCAACCTCTCTACCCTAGCTCAATCACCCAGAAAAAAAATTTTTGACTTTTGAATTGGATGAAATAGATTAGAAATAGAAGTAAAAAAAGGTATAGTCCACTATGAATGATGGGAAACTTAAATTCCAGTTCTCTTTTACTTCACAGATAAATTGTAATGTTTACTTTACAATAGAAAATAGAAACAAAGAAAAAGTATAGGTACTTTGGTCTAATTCAACTGATCATAGAATTCTATGAAAACTGGTAAATCAGACAATTCCTCAACCCAAAGATAGCCACTGTCAACAGTTGGGAGATTTTCCTTCATGGCATTATATGATTTTATGTGTGTGTATCTGTGTTTTGTTGGGATTATATAATATACTTTATATTTTAATTGTTGCTTGGCTTTGTTATGGCTAAAAAAATTTCCAATGGCTTGAAATAATTTTAATGGTATCACAGTACTCTATAATGTCCTCTTCATCTGTTTTGACTTTTCACCATTATAGATAATGCTGACAGTAATTAGTTTGTATGTAAATTTTTCTATTGCTGTCTCATAAATCTATTTTAAAAATTCATAGGAATAAGATTACTAATTTTTAGTTTTGAACAACTACTTTCATCCCTTCTGCTAGCCTTCTTCGTTCTTTGCTTTTTTTCTTCTTTTTTAAGTAAGAAAGAGATTTATTGGAAGAATATTATACAGGGCGCAGAATAGTGTAATCTCCAGGCTTTGACAAAAGAAATCTCTTGGACCTCAGCAGCAGACATAAATGCAGAGCTTTTATTGTTGGCCACTGAAGGACTTAGTGCCAAATGCTTTCTGCCCCCCACCTCCCCTTAGGATTCTTAATCCTAGAAAAAAAAGTCTATATTTGCCCTAAGTTGCATTCTGTTCCCTCCATAGATAGAAAATCTATCAGAGTCTTATATTATAGATTGAGTCAGTTCTCCCAAATTAATTATACTGGTCAGACAAAAAAAATTCATATTCAACAATTGATGTATACAGACCATCTAGGTACACACACATACATCCATATATATATGTATATATATATATATATATATATATGAAATCTGTAAATATATATATATACACACACAGAAACATACAAACACAGAAAACATATATATATACACCTAAATTATATATAATATACATATACACATATATAAACACTATATATACAGGCATATGTATACACACATAAATATGTATGTGTGTATGTATGTATGTCTACACATATGTGTGTGTATATATACATATATACATATGCATATATATACACATATATATGCATATATATATATATATGGACAATCAAATTCTTGGCTGCCACATATCAATTCTCTTTTTTTGTTTTCCACATATCATTGGTATAACATAATAATTCCACACTTTTATCCTCTTTCTTGTGGGAGATAATGCAAAATCGTATTCTGTTTACTATATCTACATGAAATGGGACTAACTTCCCAGACTCTATTATCAATGGCATCCACCTCCCCTAGATTTGGTAAAGGAAGATCCTGCTAAAGGCAAAGGAGAACTAATGAAAGACAAAGGGCAAAAAGTAGAGAAGGTAATTTATTTGTTTTCAGTTTCCTTATTTTGCATGTGGCTATCAAGGCTCCTTGACATAAAATGGCAAATAGATGTCTAGAAACCTAATCTAATCACAACAGGAAGAGCATGAGTGCCTGTTTCAGTGCATTCTTATTGGCAATGAGTATTAAAAAATGTTAAGCAGACAAAAATATTGTTGCCTTAATCTAAAATATTTTAATATTAACATGATTGAACATTTTTCATAAGTATAGTGCACATTTTTAAAGCTCCTTTTGTAAGTGAATGTAATATTATTTGACCAATATTTTTATTGGAGTACTCTAAAGGCATTCAACATAAGGTAAGCAGTAGCTTCAAGAACTACTTTAATTACAACTCAGAGAATCAAATACATATCCACACAAACACACATGATGCACATATGCAGGAGCCCTGTTTGGGGATTGACTTGAATTGTGCTTGACTATGAGCCGTGGAGATTTGGCCTTTGTCGCCACCCGTAGTCTCACGGGATTGTTGCGGGATCTCGAGTGACTTGGCCGAAATTGCTGATCGGGTCAGCGCCATTTTTAGGGTGTGTTTTTTGGCGTGTGTTAGTCGTTATTAGAACCAGAGAGAAAAGTTATCAGAATAAAAAGCTGTTTGTCTCCAGTTTGCTTCTGAAGTTTTTCCCGCGGCTCCTTTGCTCCAAGTGCTTCAGGCAGCAACACACATACACATTTGTAAATGGTTAGTAGTTCCTGAAATTTTACATATCTTATCTATACTTAACCTATCACAGACTGCTCTAATCTGTTATATAAGATTATTACTTAATGCTGTAATTATCTTATTAAAAGTAAGATTAGAAATATTTTAGAAACAAAGGTAAAAATAAGTTAAAATGAGGAGAAGCAACAAAATACATTGGTAAATTCAAAGGCACATAGCATAAAATCTGGTCTCTGAACTACACCTTAGAAGTACATGAAGCACATTAGGGAGCTGAATCATGGTATTATGTACTATTTTCTTACTCCTGTTTGTAAGTAACCTAGATACAGCTACTCCCAAGTGGCCTGAGATGCTGTTTCCAGAGGCTGGTAAGGTTACAACCAGGGAACAGCCTGAGCTGTGGGTAAGTCTCAGAAGCTTTGCCTCAGGTTGGGAGGTAGATGGGCGGGAGGGCCATGAAGTGTATCTATCATGACCTGTCCGCCCCCCCCCCCCCCCCCCCCCCCCCCCCCCCCCCCCCCCCCCGTCTCCAGGAGCATGTCCTGAAACAACAGGACACCTTTCTGGAGCTGGCAGTCCCCTCTGTGGGTCTCCATGTTATCAGTCTTTAAAAACCTGGAGCCACAAGATGACATTCAACTTTTAACAGTCTTTGTATTTAGTGAAGCAAGTGCTAATAAGATATGTAGCTAGGACAATCACTGTGAGAACATTAACTAGAGTTATTTCAGTTTCCACAGAGAGTAGTGGAGTTACCAAAGAGCAAGATTCCACATTTGATCAGGAACTAATTGAAAGATCTCTTTTGGCTTTAAAGTAACCAAAAGTAATGGAACATGAGTTGTTTAAATAGCAAAGCAAAAATGAGGAATTTAATAACTACTAAAAATAGTTTGACCTAAAACATCATTTGTAAAATATTTCTTTTTCATTGGATTCCAGCAACATGATGTTTGTACTAGTATTATGCATTTCTCAAATACTGCCACATATTATGTTATAATTGCTTCCATTAGGCCGTAAGCTTTGTCAGAGTATGATCCAGGATCCATGGGACATTTACTTTATGGTTGACATTGAATTTTGACTGTGTCTTGGTCAGCACTGAATTGACCAGTGTCACATTTATTACTGCCTATAGCATTAGCAAAAACTAACAACACACGTTCTTTGTTTTTACCAGTTTAAATATTTATATGTGCTTGTGTAAAGAACTTCATAAAATTTAAGTGAAAAAAGCCAGTTATACTTTAGAACTCACCATTCTTTTACACTTGAAGGATAATTTGCTGGTTCATCATAATATATATATCTAAATGCATTAAAACATTTTAACACGTAGGGTCTGATATTCTTTTATCTATGTTTCAAATTTCACAATAAATGTAAATTTTAAAAAGTATCCAATTATTTCCTTTTCAAGCCAATACTACTTGATTTTTACACACCTAATTTAGCTGTAATATTTATAGAAGCTAAATTCATAATAGCTAAACTATCGAACCATCCTAGGTGCCCTTCAACAGATGAATGGATAAAGGAAATGTGGCATATATATATATACACACACACACACACTATATATATATATATATACATATATATATATAATGTATATACATTATATATATAGTGTGTATATATATCTACATATACATACACATTATTACACATATGCATGTTCATTATCTATATTACATATATGCACAATGGAATATTACTCAGCCATAAAGAGAAATAAAATTATGGTATTTGCCAGTAAATGGATGGAACTAGAGATTACAAAGCCAAGTGAAATAAGTCAATCCTAAAAAACAAAGGCTGCATGTTTTCTCTGATATGTGATTGTAACTCACAATGGGCTGTGGTAGGAGGGAAGAATAGAAGTACCTTGGACTACACAAAGGGAAATAAAGGGAAGGGAGAAGGAATAAGAATAGGAAAGATAGTAAAATGAATCAAACATTACTCTCCTCTGTGCATATATGAGTACACAACCAATGTAATTTTACATCATATACAACTAGAAGAATGAGAAGTTATACTCCATGTATATATATACTATGTCAAAATACATTCTACTGTATTCTATAACTAATAAGAACAAATAAAATAAATAAACAAATAAATGTACAACTGGCAATGAAAAAAGAATTTAGCTGCAATCTCTGCACTACTTTGGGTTATAAAGGAAAATGGTTTGAGATCTTGAACTAGATAATACAATCTTCATAGCAGTAATTGTAAAGTAGGTTGTCATATGATTTTAATTTCACAACATTTGTTACCTATTGCTCTTTTAATGTTTAGGGCTTGGTAGTACTTTGCAGAGGACACAAAGCTCAAATTTTGAAAAATACAATCTTAGATGTATTACAAATGCATATTAACACTCAAGTTTTTTTTACATTTTTTAAAATTATCACCCTGTCAAAATTAAATGTGCAATTCACAAGAAATTTAAAGGCTAGTTAATATATTTGAATGTATTTGGAGTATCTGAATTTCTGGATGTATTATATCTTCATTAAACATTGTAAAATGGAAAAATAATTTAACATATTTGAATTATATACTTTTACTTACATTTACTTACATCCTAATAGTAGTATTCAATATATCTTGGCTGTTTTGTTGAATAAGAATCTTTCTCTATTTTAAATACAGTAACAAAATTTTATTTTTAAGTCAAGCAGAATATCTGATTTTTTTTTTTTGCCTTGTTGCCAGCATCTTTTTGTTCTACTTGTGTTGGTGTTTGAAATTCAAGGTCTATGCCACATTACCTCTATCAAAACAGTCTTCTGCAAGCAAAGAACAGTGAAAGAGAAGGGTAAAAAACAGGGTAACAGAAATTCGGAGGAAGCAGATTGTTCTCCCTGAGGGAAAAGTGAAAAAAAAATTGCAAAAGAACTGGTCTCTTTTTTTAATCTCCTGGGATGAAATGGTAACCATAGAAATCATAATAAAATTTAAGCTTCCCTGTTAAAGAATATCTTTTGGTGAATGACAACTTTGATCCTCTTTTTAGATCTCTGACCCTAATATTCTCTGATCCTAATATTTTAGAATGTCTAGAGAGAATACACCTGTGCCATTCATGAACTGGCAATTTGGCCTGAAAATTTAATCAGAGCTGAAAATGGGAGCTCTTTACAAAGACAGAATATTACATATAAAGCACAACAGTCGACTCTCTGTAGCGAATGTGAAGAGAAAAAGAAAGGGTTGAGACTCATTCCTCATTCATATATTTAACAGTTACAATCTTTCAGTTCATAGGCATAAAATCCCTCTGGCTGGTTTAAGAGGAAACTTAGCAGAAGGACAAAACTACAGCTTTTGAAATGTAAGAAAATAGCTAAATAATCAGGACTTGACAAGGAACTAAATTACAAGAGTAGTAGTTTAAAGATTTTTTGCCCCCTCTAGAATGTTATTTTTTATTGACAGTTTACTAAAATAATATTCAGAATTAGGTTTTATATCAGAAAAATCTAGGACGAGATAATCTGCTTGGATCAGTTCAAATCAGGTGAATTAAATCTGCATCAATTACCTATGACCAATTCACAAGTTCAGAAAAGAAGACGAAAACCACTAAGAGGAACTTCCTATCAGTCATGAGAAGCAGTCCCAGAGAAGGGCCAAATATGATGATGATGAGAAAGCATCATTTTAAAAGATAGGCTGACGATATCCATATGTTTAGGGTCAATATTCAATATTTCCATGCTCAGGCCACTAATTACTGAGCAGACTTCAATATAGCAAAGCCAGTGACCCCACTGCTGAAGATACACATTTGTTTATCCACTCATTATTGTATTTACACATTAATGGAGTATTTATTTTGAGATGGACACTATGCTATATAATTAGGACATGAAGATAAATAAGATGCAATTTTAGATTTTAACAGTTTATGGATTATCAAAAGGAACACAACAGGCATGCGTTAAAAATAACCATAAAAACCTTAAAAATAAGAATGATTAAAGATATTAAGCAGTGAAGTTAATGTTAAAAAGAACAGAATATACATTTTTCTGTGTTTAAATTCTTCTTAGATCAGTGAAAACAGGGCTTGCACAAGATCCAAATTTAAAACAGGCATAACAGGTACTGCTTCTCGGTATACGTGCATGTGTTCATACACTGTATGTTTTCTCCCTCTTCCTGTTTCACTCTTGTCATGTTTGTTTGTTCAATTAAAGACCTTGGTTTTGGGGATGAATTTCATTGCCCTCCTGAAAGCCTCTGTGATTTTCATTACATGTCTACTGACAATTCACTGGTGCTGAAAACTCTCCCATCTTAGCCTCACCTGGTATCTACAGGATGAGAAGTGAATGAATGACCGAGTGATGACACAAGAGTCTCTCTTTTTTTTTTTTTTTTTTAGTTTTTCTCAGGGTTTTATAGGACTAATCAAAGGAGAATTTGGAGGAGGTATTTCTATCTCTTTATATCAAGGATTATACCTCACTGAGGCTTGTGCAGGGAATAATGAAAGCAAAAGCTGAATGAATTTTTTCATAAATATGGTGTTTTCATTTTAAAAAGTTATTAGGCCTGTTTCCAGCTCCTTCAATGAGAAGTATGAATATAATATAGCAGGTTTGCATTTATGAGCAATCATTTACTTCTATTTAAAGAGGAACATTCTACATATTTGAAAGCCTATAGTTAAATACTTTCATATTCAAACACATGCATATAGCCTTATTCAGTAATAATTTTATGTCCACAAGGCAATGTCTCCATATAATAAAAACCAGATACTCCACTTAAAAATTAGGATTACATAAAATTATTTCAGGTCAAAATATTTCTTTAATTGAAAAAAAGAATAAATAGATCTAGAAAAACTATGTATAATGATGAAAATATATTCAAACAAAATGAATTCAAGGCACGATAGTTTTAATCTTTAGAGTGTACTTGGGGTACATCTCAGATGAGGAAGGAGTCAATAACCAATATTGTATTCTCTACCAATCAAATACATTAGTATTTAAAAAGTTTTCCGATTGTCTTTAAATTCAGGTAAACAACCATAATAAATATAATGAGTATTTATGTAGGAAAAGAATATACAATGTAAGGGGAAAGAGGTTGCATCCTGAAGTCAGACTGCAAGGGCTAGGTTAACCTCTAATTCTGTTTCCTCATCTATAAATAAGAATAATAGTAACACCTACTTCCTATTCTTATTAGGATCAAATAGAATACTCATTAAGTGATCAGGATAGTACCCATCATATAAAAAGTGGTTGTGAATGTAAGCTGTGACTAATATAATCTATGACTAATATAATCTATGAGGCAATATTAATATTTTTTTTTAGAAATTATTTGTTGTGACCCAAATACCTGATATACAAATTAAAGGAGGGAATATTTATTTTGGAACATGGTTTCAGAGGCTT
Source organism: Tamias sibiricus (assembly GCA_025594165.1). Classification (NCBI taxonomy): domain Eukaryota; kingdom Metazoa; phylum Chordata; class Mammalia; order Rodentia; family Sciuridae; genus Tamias; species Tamias sibiricus. The sequence goes on from CM046662.1 coordinate 95,284,495, forward strand.
CATTCCACAGTCGGCTAGCTCCATTGCTTTGAACCTGAGGCAAGGCAGAATCCTGATTATGGATCCTGATTATGACAATTTTAAACTCTTCAATACACATTCATTTAGCAAATATTAACCTAGTACATATGTTATGACAAGTTCTTGGTTAGACTCTGGCAACACAAAAATGATTCCCACAGTCAAGGTTCTTTAGGACTAATGTTGTAAGGGAGTTTTGTTACAAAAGATGCAATAAAATATCATAGCTGGAATGACAGAGGACAGCATGATATGCAATAGATAGAATGATCTCTCAAATCTCCCTTGTCTGTGAGCACCATAAAGACTTCAGAGAATAGTTGACATGAGCTAAATCTTTAAATCTGTCTGTTTACCCAAAAAGGGATTAAAGAAAAGTTGGAGTACAAATGGGTGAAACAGCATATGCAAGAGAAATAAACCATTTCAAAAAACAATGGGAACTGTAAATAGTTCCATAAAGATGAAACAATGTGCCAAAAGATGGGAATGGATAGAGTTTGATAGTTGTACAGGTAGTCAGGTAGTCGGTTCACATGCAATTTTAAGTGCCAAGCCAAGAAATCTGAGCTTGAAGACAGTAGGGACCTGATAATGAGAATTCTTTTACTAAGTCAAATGCAGTCACAGGTGTTTGGATCTGGAATGTTCCCCAGAGTTTCATGTGTTGAAGTTTGGGTATCCAATACCACAATGTTCAGAGGTGGGACTTTTGGGAAGTGACCTCATCATTGGATTAATCCATTGAAAGCTGAATGGACCACTGGAAGGTAGTGGAAACTTTAGGAGTGGCATGGTTGGAGGGAATAGGTCACTGAGGGCCTGCTCTGGAGGCTATTTCTTGTCCCTGGTCCCTTCCTATATTTTTCACCCTCTCTGTCATCCTGCTTCCTGTGCAATGAGCTGAGTAGCATTCTTCTGCCACACCTTTTCACCATGATGTTCTGCCTTGCCTCAGGTTCAAAGCAATGGAGCTAGCTGACTGTGGAATGAAGCCTCTGAAACCATGTTCCAAAATAAATATTTCCTCCTTTAATTTGTATATCAGGTATTTGGGTCACAACAATGAAAAACTAACATAGCAAGTGAAAAGTCAGAAAGATGGAATCAAATAGAATTTATCTTCTTTTAACATGTACACAATTTACTCATTTATATTTCCTACTTATTTTCCATCAGAACATGAGGTCAAGGAAGTCAAGGATATTAATTTGTATCTACAGTATCCAGATTAATGCCTGGTGCTGGGTTTGTGGCTCAGTGGTAGAGCACTTCCTACCATGTGTGAGGCACTGGGTTTTGTTCTCAGCATTGCATATAAATAAATAAAATAAAGGTCCATTGACAACTAAAATATTTTTTAAAAAAATCGATATTAAAAATAAATTAGTACCTGACAGATGATTCAATAATTTTTTAATTAATAAGTCAAAATTTCTAGATAAAAGCAAAAGAAAGCCCAATGAAAGCTATATTATCAAAGCTAGACAAAATAGATGTTACAAAGTACAACTATGGGATTTATGACTAATTACATGATGAATGGACCAGAGATTTTTTTAGCAAACATCTAATGCCTAAATTGAATATTAAATATTTTTTTGCATAGAGAATGTAAGAGAAGAGAGTTTGGGTAAAGAAGGAGGTAGTCAGAGCATACAAAAATTTAACTTTTGGTACATTGGTCTAGAAAGCCATATTGGTTCAGGACATACAAATGTCCAGGAATTACTTAAATATATGTTCCTAAAATTCAGAAATATGGGCATGTATTGATATTAATAAGTTTAAGAATTTTCAACATTTTTTATGTTATAGTTAACAAGGAACCACTTGTGAATATTTAAATATTTAAATCTAACCCCTGAATGTATACTCAATACCTGCAACAAGATAGTAATAATTAATTGATATCCTGTAGTGTGTATTTTTTTCCTGTTTCTTCTACCACTTTCTATTTCCATGACCTTGATCCATTCAATCTACTTATATCTTGTACACACACACACACACACACACACAAAATATATATATATATACATATATATATATATATATATATTGATTATTCCTAGAACATTATACAGTTGGGATCCAGAGTGCCATGGTTAAGAGAATGAGCATCAAAATTAGGAAGATATGAGCTCAAATCCATTTGGAAGAAAAGCTATTTAATCTCTATGAATAACATATTTCCCATCTGTAAAATGTAAATACCCAGCTCATAGGTTAAGTATCATTTTGTTAAATACAGTGCTTGGACACAGCTGAGTAGTCAATTAATTAGCTTCAAATATAACTTTAATCATTACTATGAAAGGTAGAAAGACTATCACTTCTAGTAGCAAATTAAAGATGGTAAGATTAAAGGTTTTTAGACAAATGCCTATTATATCTGAATTTATTCTGTTGCAAAGTTTAAATGTTTAAAAATATTTTGCATGTTAAACCACTTTTGTATAATATATTCTTTTTTTAAAAAATCTTAGTTAAGAAAATTTCTTTCCACCTGATTTTTGGTCAGAATAAATATTATGGATCTAGTTCTAATGGATTCTAAAAGATCAATTGCATGGGCCACAGTTGAACCATATCCTTCTAGGTCTAGATGCTTTGTCATAAAATACACTGTATTCAGTTTAAAAAAAAAAAAAACTTGCTTGTATGGGAATTTAAAATGCATAATTCATTTTGACCCTCTTAACCATTTTGTGAAACTGGAAGGCTGAGGGTTATCATCTCTGTGCTATAGAAGAGAGTTTTCAGGCTCAGACTGGTGGTTGCAGAATCACCCAGAAAACAATAGAAAAGCAAATCTCAAAGGGTCAGCTGACTACTGGGTTACTATTTTGTTTCTTCTACCTCTATCATCTTTCTGTCTATCTTCAACCCAAGGATGCTGCACAGCTGTTTAATAGGATCTATTCTACAACAGAAAGAATATATTTGGACAAAATTGAGCATTAATGACAAATATTAAGAAGCAATCACTAAACTTGTAAAATGCGAGGTATCTGAAGTTGCATAGCATTAAAGGCACACTGTTATATTGTAAAATGTATTCCAGGATGACTTTTTAATGTTTTGTACAAAAGTTATTCCAAAAACTTAATAGCTGCCCGTAATCCCAGGGGCCTGGGAGACTGAGGCAGGAGGATCTCGAGTTCAAAGCTAGTCAAAGTAAGGCACTAAGCAACTCAGTGAGACCCGTCTCTAAATAAAATACAAAATAGGGCTTGGAATGTGTCTCAGTGGCCGGGTGTCCCTGAGTCCAATCCCTGGTACCAAATAATAATAATAACAACAACAACAGCAACAACTTACTAGCTTATTAATGCCTTCTCTCCCTTCATCAGCCCAACTTCAATGATTTGATGGACACCATGAAACCCCTCCAATAACAACTTAACCTGCCCACCAAGACTTCACTCCCTCCTTAACATCTCCCAGAAAATGCTTTTCCTCCTTTACTCTGTGCTAGTAACTTCCTTTCTGGCCTGGATTCCATCAACTTCCACCTACTCTTCTACTAATTTTCTTAAGTGTATTCAATTTGAAATGTATAAATGAGTAAACAAATAAAACTAAAATTCTGCTATGTTGATCTGTCTTTTCCACTTCCAAATTTTTTCATGCTCTAGGTATATCATAGAAAGAAGTCTATATTTTATGTATTGCCCTCTTTACTTTTCAGGCCGCAGATTATTCTGTTTTTCTATGCTTAGTGAATAACCACCTAATTGCTAAGTCTGAGAAAATCATTTATTTTTTAAAAATTTGATAGATTTTTTTTTTCTGTGTTGATATTACCTGATTTTGATGTCACTTGAGACAATGTCTACATTCCCAATAACATTCACTGCTCTCATTACTTCCTAAATGTTCTCTTTTTTGAACACTTTGGATTGTTGGTTGCTTCTGTTTCTCTGGTGGTTATTTGCCCTTTGGTGCTCCTCAGGATTACATCCTTGGCTGTCTTCTCATACTCTCATTTTCCCTGATGAGCTTCCTTCATCTCTATTAATGTCTTCCAAGTCCTATTCTCATCCCACATCATCCAGCTTAGCACAATGTACCTCACTTTTTATAGGGGACATCCTCATTAGTGTGACACTGGCATCTCAAGTTCAAAATGCTCCAAATTAGTTCCATGATTATTCATTCTCTTCCCTACAAATGTCCCCATGTCTTCTATTTTCTATCTTGTTGCATAAAAATATAATCCATTTAGTTTTCCAAGTCCTGTGCTGGGAACTACCCTTAGTTCTACTTATACTTTTCTTTCTCATTCCCTAAACCCATGAGTCTTAATTCCTTCAATTCTACTTCCTCAATATCTCTCTCAAGCCCATTTACATCTCTCTCTCCATCTCCAGAGTATTATTTCAAATCTACATTGTTTCCCAAATGGGTTATTTCAGTGTTTTTTTTTTTTTTCAACTTATGTTACATAATACAGTCAACAATTTTATAAAATGTACTCTTTTATAACATGTTTCTATAAAACTTTTTTAAACTTTCCTCTCTTCAAATTAAAGTGTCCTTTTGAAAACTGATTTCACTTGGCGTTTGAAGAGTTTAGTTGCTTACCTCATCCTTCAGACATTGGTCTGTTACTCCTTCACCAATGATTCTTGTTCATCCTTAAAATCTTAGCTAAGTCATCATTTATTATGGGCTTTTCCCCTTATTTCCTTATTTTGCAGTAGGGAGAGCCCTCTTCTTTGTGTTTTTCTTTCCATGTCTTTGTAAACCTTTCTAAGTTTACACTTGGAAACCAATAGAAGTTAAAAAAGTATTTATTAAGTATGGTAATATTGTTTTTATTTATTTCTCTCTTCATTAGATGTCAGTTCTTTTATTACAAAAAGCCTATATTTTGCTTGCTGTCCCCAGAATCTGCCATGGCATTTGAAATCCATTATATAAAATTTTATGAAATTCCTGGATATAATACCTATTCATAAGGGCATGCTGCATTACAAGCACTGCCTACGCAGAGTGCATACAACTGTGAAAAGCATAAAGTCCCTGCTCTCATAGAGCTTGCATTTCAATGGGGGGGGATAAATAAATAAATTTTCATTCTAAATGGTTAAAAGCTGAGTCATTTTAAAAAATTCTAATCAGGTATTTTTTAAACAATTCAAAACATAGCTCTTCTTCAAATTGCAAATTTCATTTGCAGTACCAAAAATTTTTTGGATGAGGTGTAAAAATTATAGTAAACTAGAACTTTTATCTACAAACTTCATGTTAAACCTCAGAATGCCTCCAAATGTGTTTGATTTAATGTTAAGTATGATGATCATCTGATAAAAGCCTTAGAAAATACTGTAAACAATTCCAATTACATCAACTTAAAGCATTTTAAATCAAACTTTGCATATAAGATTTATTTCAGAAATCCCAAACCATAAAGTATGCAAAGAAAATGGGCTATGAATGGATGAGAGTCTAAAAAAGTGTCTAATTTCTAATTCCAGCTGCAAGGAAAAGAATGTCAACTATGTTAGACTGTGGCTGTGTCTGCATCCGCAAACTGATTTTAAAAATGATTGAATTCATTTAAATGGCCAGTTATTTTGACAAAAACCAACAACCAAAAGTAGCCAGATCTAGTCAATACCTGGTTGTTTGTGTTCAGCCTACTTGCCCCCTCAGATTGGTTCTTATGTGTAGACAGTCTGTGTGTCCAGAGCTCAGGGTGGGCCACCAGTGTCATTTTGTGAAAACAGCATGTTACCAAGCAAAAGTGTTTTCTGGCCATTTTCTCTTGGCCACCCACGTGTCTGAGAGTGCAGTTCTTGGGCTCAGTACCTGAGAGCCTCACATTTTTCTCCTGAGAGTGTGGGAAAAATAGTTTGATTGGAAAATAGTCAACCCAGTTGCTATTGAGCCATCATTACCACAGAGGGTTGTTATCAATTTAAAGATCAGCCAGTGGGTCGGCTACCCACCAGTGCAGCAGTTCATACTTTCTTTTAATTAGCCTGACTGATCCATTGGTTAGAAATGTTTACTCAAAAGCATAGACTTGCAAAAAAAAAAATTTTTTGAGAGAAGCAACTTTGCTTTTGAATTGTATTTGTTTCTGTAACAATTCCTCAGCTTTAGTTTCTGTCAAATAAAAGACCAACTAGTATTTTTCTAAATACAAACACCAACAAATATGCTTACTGCAATTACTATAGCTGCCTTTTCACTATTGTTAGGAGATATTGAAAGACTTAATTGCTTGTATTTCTTGTAATGCTGATTAAAAATAAGAAAAATGCACACATTCAATTCAATGAGGAGTCTGAGTAAAACAATGTACAACTGACAGTAGAGTCTTATATTCCCAATGGTCCATAACCAGAGTTATTATAGTATAGTGTAAAATAGTACAAAGTTTTATATTGAGGATATCACATGCTACCATGATAGTCTATCAAAGGCTATTCCTTACACTGAATCCATTTATCTTACTTCTCTTTTATGTTCAAAAATCAAAATTAATGCTTGTACTCTAGTACATATTTCATCTTATTGCACCAGGTAGGTCAAGGTCTTTTTTAAAAACAGATAACAAGCAGAAATGGTATTGTTATCATAAATTTAGGTTGCTCTGACTAATCATTTCCTATAATTTAGAGATAGAAATATAGAGAAGGCAAGACCACAGGAGGTACTAATCACTTTCCCAGTCTTAGGCATTTACACTGGGAAGAAACGACTAGAAAAGCAATCATTGATTACTTCTCAGGACACCTGAGTCAGCAAAATCACCTGCCCATAGCTGAGAGAGGAGTCCCTCATAATGCAGATTTTGTGTTTGGTTTTAAGGAGAACTCAAAAGCCAGAATACAGTAGCTGTGGATAGCATTTATATTTAGTAAGAGTGCAATATACTCGTTTGAAGTTGGGAGATGAGTATTTATTGAAACAGCTGGCAAATCAGCAGGAAAATGCTGATTTTGAAAAAACTATTCTTCTTCTGTGGAATCAGACCTACTGTATTTAGCAACACTATTATAATTGAACACAAAAACTGCATTAAAATACCATTAAGAAGGAGACAGAAATCCAGAAAAATAAGAGAATTCGAAGTTAAAGGCTGTCACAGCGGTCCTGAGTCAGCTCTTTAAGTATAAATGCACAAGCGGTCTTTCAAGCATGACACGAGATGAACTGCCTGGACTCCATTTCCCCTTCACTTATGGCCACCATCAAATGCAACCAGGATATTTTTCCCGGACAAACTACCACAGCTCATCTATGTACCCTGGAGCACCAATTCCACCCTTCATGGAATTAAAACCCCAGGAAATTGGATGTAGTATTAATTTCAGCATAGCAGGAACCTTTCCCTGAAAATAATCTATGTGTTAGTAAGGGACACTCTGTAACTCCTCTGACTCCTTTGCCACCACTTAGAAACACAGAGCTGTACTTTTATATAGACATAACAAAACCAAAGGATCACCAGGTCATTTTTTTCAAATGAGAACACTGGGAACTGCTTAATTTATGTGACTTGCTAAAGGTTACACAACTGGTTTGTGGCTAAAACCAAATCTTAGGACTTCTAATCCAGTGTCCTTTCAACCACACTTCTTGCCCTCTCTTTAGTCTGTCAGTGACTGTTTTGCTGTGTATAAAATAAAGACAGACTTTGTCCCAACTCTGGGCTTTAAAGGCAACCAGGAGGGCAGAAGCAAGTATAAACAGTAGGGCATTTTGTGAAGCACTTAATGGTTACTATTTTCTCCTCTTGCATTTAATAATAACAGCAGTCAAGTAGGGCTTGTCCACCTTTGCAGTCCAGGCCAAGAAAGTCCTGTGTCTGGCCACTGTGCAGAGTTTCCAGGACAACAGACCACTGCTGCACCTTTGGCTGTCCTGGAAAATCAGGAGAACCTTTCCATATAGAAGGGCAAGGTGCAGATGCCTCCTGGTATAAATCAGCTCTGGACCTAAATCCATCCACAAGTCAGAAGTCCATCTGGCTCCCTTTTTGTGTGTGTGTGTGTGTGTGTGTGTGTGTGTGTGTGTGTGTGTGTGTCATAAATATATAAGTGAAAAATGAAATCAGAAAATCTAAAGATGAACTTAAGCTTCCTATTATTCAAATAGTCAAAGGTCAATTCAATGTTGGCTTCAAAAGAATCAAGTATGAGTATTGCACAAAATATATGTAGATCTAGTGCCTCATACTTTTCTGTGGAATCTCAACTGTTGGGAGGAGAGCTGGCTTCCCAGGATGCTCTGGTGGAAGTTCACGTGGCTTGGAAATTCATCTGAACTTAGATCTTTTCCATCAGCACTAAGGAGGGAGCATAAGTGAGGCTGGTGGTGGGTGGTACAAGAGGCTCCATCTTTGCACCCAGAACTGTTCTTCAGGAATGTAACTCTTTTCCTTCCCAACATTAGAAATAGACTTATGTAGAAAATAGCTTCCCAAAGTCCAATCATTTGATACATTTAGAGTCCAATCATTTGATACATTGACTTCATTGGTTAAGACTCACCTCATAATCCTGGGAAATTTAGTAGGTAAGAAAGAGAAAATCTAAGAACTTATTCCTCCAGGTTGAGAGCCCAGTGACTGTTCTTTGTGGTTGAAATTTTAAACCTTAATTTAAACTTTTGAATATTAAAGTTCATACCTTCTTGGCAAAGCATGACCTCCCTTTCTTCATAGGGAAAATTTTTCTAAAAGCTTCAAAAGTTACTTTCTAAGTCATTTTAATTGCAAATGGATTAGAAACATATGAATGAAATATATCCAAAATTGCATATAGTTGCTAATACTAAAAGGAAAAAGATTTAAAACAATTTCTTTTAAACTTCATCAAACCATAAGTATCCCAAGTATGCATTTGGAAAACTTGGAGGGGGTAGCATAAATGCTATATTGTGCCTTATTTTTTATGTATGAAGAAAGATTGATGAGAAATTTGTCTTGTATGTTGTGGTGACAATCTCCAATCTGACTAATTCTATATTCAGAAGGGTATTTTGTATTTCTTTTCTGTTTTGCTTTATGCTAACATTATTGTTATTTTCACCAGATGTGTTATCAAGAGAAACATTAATAAATGCTGGTAGGAACATGGATTTGGGTCTACATAATTCTGGTGATGAGTCTGTGGTTTTTAACATAGACAGCCTACAACCTTTGTTGGATAAAGTTTGGTTAAAAAGTCCAAATAATCCTAAATAATTACTATGTTACTTTTAATATTCTCATATTGGTGATATTGAACACTTCAACACTTTTGTTTCAGACAGACTGATTGATGTGACAGGTTCAGTGTCATCTTCCAATCTATCATTTAGTAATTTTTTTTCTACCTTTATTTAATTACTTTTGTTTTGGCATTTCATTTTTCTCCTGGAAGTTATATCATGAATTACTTTTAAAGGAACATTCTTAGCACACTCTTGGCTTTAGATATATGTTGCTTTTATTAATTTTGTTAAGGAATAATAAACATTGAGCAATTTTACTGAATGTACAAAAGTCTGATATCTGTTGAGCAGCTGCACATAGAGGAATTTCATTCAGAATTATAAGTCTAGTAATAAATTCTGGACAAATGTTCTATATCTTTTGTTAACATTCCCACTTCCTCATCCCCTATCCCACCACCCATACTGTTCCACAATATTTTCTATGAATCTTTGGATTGAGCACATATTCAGTCACATACAATATGGCAAGCTAAAGAGAGATGCCTCCCTTAGTGATTCTGTGGCTTTCTATGAGGAACATGCTGGATACTTCATCCGTTTCTAAGCTCAGAACTTGTTATGGGTAAGGACACCCAGGACACATTTATTGATCAATATACCAGTATACTCTGGTCTTCTTATACATGAGATGATCATAAGGCCAATTCTTCTAACTGTCTCTTCTACAATCAATATCTGGAAGACAAAAAAACTTGAAGGTTAAAGAAATTCTGCATATACTGCATATATCTCTAAGTGATGATTTACTTGTATAAAACAAGCTGAAGAAGAGATTTCAGAAAGCCCTATATCTCTGATCTTTTGAGCTAAAATGAGTAAGAAAAAGTTAAGTTAAAAATTGAGTTTCTGTGACAAACCCTCATGGTACCTCATTGATATGATTTTAATTTTCACTGGCACACACAGCAAGTGTTCAGGGTGAGTACCAGGAAGGGGTCAAATAAATGGTTCATGGAGACTGTATTTCCATAGCAACTTCTCACTAACAAATGGTTTGTTGGGCTTCTCAAGAAATAGTGCCATTCTGGGAATTCAGCATTGGTTTCTGTTGCTAGTGGGCTGGACATTCAGAAGCTGGTAGGTTGAACATTCAGTGGCTATATCAACCTTACAAAGTAGAATTCCATATTGTTGTACTCCTTTGTCCTTCCTCTCTGCTACCATAGCCATTCCATTCATCCACCCTTTGTGACAGTTCCAGTGTAACTAAGAACAAAGACCCTGTGTGTTAGTTGGTTTTCCCATGTCTTCTCTATATTGGATTTTAGGGTAAGACAGTTTCAGTGTGTATACAAAGTTCTTTCCACTCATGTCAGCTCCTAAGTATGTCCATTCATTCACTTCTACACCTTCTTTTTCCAGTTTTCATGCCCCTTTCCTTCTGTGCCATCCCCGAACATCTGGCAAGGTCATTGATATATTGTATATACATATACATATATATAAAACATATCATATATAATATATATCATATACCTATGCTTTTTTCATTATGTGAATAATGCAACTTTTTCCATGTGCTTTTCATGTGTTTGTGTCACCATCAGTTTCAACACCCAATTTAATGTTGAGTGGGGTGGCCATTTCATTTTTGTGGGCATGATCACAAGATAACCACTGAGAAAATTTTTCTTTCAAATATTTGTCAAGGCCACCCATGACGGTGACAGTAAAGCAGCTGCCATCCACTTTTGGCTTACACTTTCATATCAAGCCACTCATCTGTAAACAAAGATTGGTCTTTTTTTCTCCTCTCACTGCTGATCAAACAGAACTTCCATACATAGCCAAAGATATGAGCATCAGCAGGCACTGGTGCAAAAGTAGTGGGTGTCATTAGGAACTGAGACAATTCACTTACACATCTTACTTGGTACTACTTTAGCTTGATCCTAAGGTGTTCATTTAAATCTCATGGTGAATTGCTGCTAGAGCTCTTTGACTTTATGACTGATCAGCCAAACAGAATACTTTGATATGCATGGTAACTTGGTTTCTCAGAGTCAACCAATTAACTTACACCAAGGACCAATAACATATCAGAAGACACATTTCAAAAAAGTGTGTGACTTGTAGCACAGCCTTGCCGCTGAATCCCAAAGGCCTTTGTTGCGATTCTTCCACTGCAGCTTTCCATAATTCTCAAGTTATATCTTTCCCCATTGCAGATGCATCCAATATCACAGGTCTACCAAATTGTAAATCCCAAATTGTAAAGCAGCTAACACTGCAGCTTGGACCTGCTGCACAGCCCTTTGCAGGGCAGCTCCTGTTTCATTCAGTATAAGAGCCAGAGCTCTACTTCTAGGTATGGAATGGGTAGCCTCTAGAATGAAAATTAAAAGACCTACCAGGATCATGTTTCCTTTTTTTGTGATAGAAACAGAAGATGTAGCTATTTTCCTTTTATTTTTGAGGGAATACTTGACATGATATGAGATCCTTAAGAATGTCGCTGAAGTGGCTGGTCTCAGAATCATTGTAGGTCTATCTCCCACCCTCTAGAGCATTCCTGTGCTACCTGGGCCTCCTGAATACTAACAATTTCTTTCTTTACCTACCCAATCAACCTGTTTCATTGATGTAGCAATGAGTATGGCATCTAGACATCCCCATATCTTCACAATATAGCAAGACAAAGACTGGAGAGATAACACTAGGGCAAGACTATAAATGAATATTGCCATCCATTCAATGTGAATGTAAAATGCTTCTGATTCCCTTTTCTAGTGAGAAAAAAAATGGTTTTGTGAATCTATTATAGCACACTGTGGATTCAGTGCCTTTTAAATCTATTCTGCAATGATATCATATCCAGCACAGCAGCACCAGTCAGGATAATTGGAATAACTCTACTCTAATTAGAATAGAGCTTGTGGTAGTCTATAGTTCGAATGGGTCCATCCTTGTCTCTTCATAGTTTCTGATAATTTGAGTTATATTTCATTAGGGAACACCCTAATGACCTCATTTGAACTTGATTACTTCTATAAAGACCCAATTTCCAAATAAGCTCAAATTCTAAGGTACTGGGAGTTAAAACCTAAACATTTTTTGTGTGTGGGGGGGTGGTAGGTGGGAAACTCAGTTCAACCAATAACACTCTACTACCATTGTTCCTGCCCTGCAAAGGACAGCCATCACCAAATGTCTTAGTGATCACTGAATATCTCACAAACCCACTCATGCTAAACATGGCGAATGGTGTATCATCTGGGACCCTTCAGAATATAATCCTCTGTTAGGCCTTCTGAAATCACAAAGTATGCCCATTGCATAACTTCACTTAGTCTACTTACGCTTTACCTACCATTTGCCAGGACAAACTCAAACAGGAGTTTGCTCAGCATAGTCATCTCTTCTAGTAAAGGTTTTATAAACAATCATAGCAAGCAGTTTATCCTGTCTCCTGGGTTCTTTTCCAGGGTGTTAAACACCAGATTTCAAGGGGTCCCCAAGTCTCTAAATTTTTACTTACCCAGCCCTACAGTTTAAAATGTTTTGTCAAAAACTCCTAAAATCCAATCCCAGGATGTACTTCTCTGGATTCTGGCCATATATCTTAGCTTTCTTTTAAGCTTTTGGGTATGAAATATCTTATCTTCTCAAGTGGCTTAGTATGTTCTGAGCCAGAATATGCAAGGGTTTTACATGTTTTATCACCATGGCAGTAGGAGAGTAGGTGGAAGCTGCACCTGTGAGGCCAACTATTGCTCTATGGAGAAGAATCCTAAGAAAGATCTTCCCTAATGGGAAATCACACTAAGATATGATCTAGGGAAAGGTGGTCACCTGTATAAACTGAGGATTCAGGAGGAGATGCAGGGCCAAAATCCCTAGGGGGCATAAATACAGAGGTCTCTAAAATATGTTTCAGGGGCCCAGGTTTTCTTAATAAAATCTCCCAAACTTAGCCTAGAAGTCTTATTCTTAACCTAATAGTCTTGCAACCTTGGCTGAGCATTTAAACCCCTCTGGAGCTCTGTGACTCCATTAAGTTATCAAAATTAAGACCTCTGCATCTCAAATGTATGCTTACATTTAACTACTATTCATTTGTATTAAAGGAATCAGTAACAATAATAACTGACCAATTCTGTTCCCTTAATAGGAATTTTCTCTTATATACTTGAATAATCATATCTGAAAAATGCTCTTGTCTACACATTCCAGAGTCATTTTCAGCAATTCACAACTACATTGTGCAAGGGCCTAGCCGTGCTCCACATTCTACTCAGAATGGGGGGTCTTCAGTGTTCTCTGAGTGGTAAGGGAGCCAGTCTTAGACTCAACTTCCAGATCACTTATGTCAGCTCAGGTCTTTCAAGAAGTATTCTATGATATGATGTGTAAACTTTGTGAAGGTTAAAGGGAGAAAGCAGAAGACGAGATCTGCATTCTAACACAGTACAAGCCTGAAATTTGGGTTTGTTTTTTATTCATACATATATATTTTTTTGTAGGATTTTTTTCAAGGATTGAAACTTGAGGTGCTTAACCACTGAGTATCATCCCCAGCCACATTCCCAGCTCTAGGGCCAATGGGGTAACAGGCATGTGCCACAGCATCCACTCAAGTCTGACATTTGTGAAAGGAGAATGGGAAGAAAAGGGGATCAACAAACTCAACACAGTGCTGAGAGGGTCTTGGCCAGACTGATAAGGCTCTTATAGCAATGACTGCTCATTAGAGTCCAGAACTGAGCATGAATAACCTGGCTTGAGGGCTCCCTTTATGCTCTGTCATTGATTGGGGGAAGCGTGACCTCAGCAAGAGCAGCACATCTGGAGATGGGATGGATTTGGACACTATCATGCAATGAAATAAGCCAATGCTCCCAAAAAACAAAGGCCAAATGTTTTCTCTGATATGTGAATGCTAACCCACAATAAGCAGGGAGCAGGGAGAATAGAAGTTCAGTGGATTAGACAAAGTGGAATGAAGAGAAAGGGGTATAGGAATAGGAAAGACAGTGGAATGACTCTAACTTTCCTATGATCATATATGAATACACCATAGTTAATCTCAACATCAGGCACAACCACAAGACTGAGATTCTAATTAGAATAAGATATATTCCATGCTTGTGTAAATATATCAAAGTAGATGATTATGTCACATATAACTTAGAAGAACCAATTTTTTAAAAAAGGAAGAAGAAGAAGAAGAAGAAGAAGAAGAAGAAGAAGAAGAAGAAGAAGCAGCAGCTATAGCCGTGGAGACTCTTACTTACCCCACAGCAGTTTTTCTTGAAGGAAGAATTTAGTAATATGCTTTCATGCCAGCACACCCTTGAGTATTGGTAAAGCATGAGTCTTTAAGTTGAGGTTTAAAGTCCACCAATGTATCTTACAATGAATCTTCCACTGAAATACTTATTGCTCATACAACTGCATTAAATTAGATTCACCTCCCTTCTGTGTGAAAATGACTTTGATGTTAGGACTTTGAAACTTACTTCACTTGGAAACTTTTTTCTACCTCTCAAATTAATCTCAAAGTCTCTGGTAAGAAATGAAGGGAAGGGAGGGGGGGTTGATAGGAATAGGAAAGATAATGAAATAAATCTGACATAACTTTCCTATGTACATATATGAATACAACACAATGAATCTCCACATCATGTACATCCATAAGACTGGGATCCTAATTAGAATAAGATGTACTCCACGTTTGTATAAATATGTCAAAACTGATTCTACTGTCTTGTATAACTAAAAATAACGAATAAAAAGAAATTAAATAAACAACAGTTACAAAAATATATTCCTTTGAAAAATCCTCATAGAAAGTTTTGTATTCAAGATTTCAATATTTTGTATTGAATTCATACATCTCTTTGAGGACTCATCTCTCTTAGTCATGTCTTCCACTGTCTTTTCTTCTATGTTGGCTTGGAAATTAAGAAACATAAATGTGGAGTGGGTAGTGGAAAAGCCACTATTATTTCAAAAAGTGCAGCTAATTCCAAAATAAGAATTTTCAATTCTCTTTACTCACAATATGTTCTCAGTTCAAGAAATCAATACTAGCTGTTATAATAGACAAACCCCCAAATCTCTGTAGCTTAACACAATAAAACTTACCCAACATAGTTTGGCAGAATGCTTCTTTCCATTTGGCAACTCAACGATTCAGGCTTCTTCTACTCCGTAATGTCCCCTTATTGTCCTTTAATTTTCAAATTGGTTGCAACTGGGTAAGAGAACAACACTGGCTCTTAAATGCCCTGAACAAGGAGAGACACATCACTTCCATTCACATTCTTGTCTGCCAGAAATAATTTCTATGTCCTCAATCCAACTGCAAAGGAGTTACCTTTGCTGAGCATCTTTAGTTTTTGAACACCGTGCCAATTTGTCTATCCTCACCCTAGGCTGAGGTGACTGACATTTATATATTTTTTTCTTCATTTCACAACCCCTGAAAGAGCTCCATATATGTATCCTCTCCTTTGTTAGGAAAGAGAGAACATTTGTAGAAAGAATAAGACATAGAGCTACCTAGTGTAAAATATACAAATAAGTTCCATGTGTTTTACAATGCCAATATCATTCTGTATGCTTTAGTGGGCTTTATTGCTGTTGTGAGTAAAAGATCTGAACAGAACAATTTTTTTCATGTATTTTTTAATTTTATTTTTATAATTTTTAATATGTACAACTCATAGTGCATATATTTAGTATCTTTTTACATACAACTGTTTGTATACAAAGTATATTCATACAATTCAGGTCTTCAATCATGCATTAAGGAAAATGATATCCGTCTCATTCAACCTCCTTTTTTTTTCTTTTCTCCCCCTCCCTCCCCTCTTGCTCCCTCCCTTACCCTCCCTTCCCTTGACCATTCAAGTATTCCTCTAATCCTCCTATGTACCCCCATCCAACAATACTTTGAAATAGCCTCCTTATATCAGAGAAAACATTTGGTACTTGGATTTTTGAGACTAACTTCACTTAGCATTATGTCTTCCAACTTCATCCATTTACCTGCAAATGCCATTAATTTATTTTCTTTTATTGCTGATTAAAATTCCATTGTGCGTATATACCACATTTTCTTAATCCACTCATTTACTGAGGGACATCTAGGTTGGTTCCACAACCTAGCTATTGTGAATTGCGCAGCTACAAACATTGAGATAGCTGTGTCACTGTAATATGCTGTTTTTAAGTCCTTTGGGAATAGACCCAGGAGTGGGATGGCTGGGTCATAGGATGGTTCCATTCCCAGTTTTCCAAGAAATCTCCATACTGCTTTCCATAACGGTTGCACAAATGGTGCAACCGTTATGGAAAGCAGAACAATTTTAAAGACGAAAATGTTCATTTGAGGGCTCCAAAATTTCAGAGGTCTTAAACCATAGAACACTGGCTCCATTCCACGGGGCTCAGGTGAGGCAGAATCATGGGATTTATTAACTGATTGGTTAAGAATCTCACAAAGAAATCCTTTCTCCTCTGAACCTTCTTGCATTGTCTCACACGTGAGCTTTTGGGGGACACTACATCTAAACCATAATAGGATATTTTCAATGCTTTTAGTATTTTGCCTTTTTTTTTTTAATGTTTTCTTTTTTTTCTTCTTTTTTTAACTTTAATTATTTATTTACTTATTCATAATGCACAAGTATAGCATCTTTTTACATACAACTGCTTGTATACAAAGTATATAAGTACCATTCAGATCTTCAATCATGCATTTAGGATAATGATATCCATCTCATTCAACCACCAATTTTTTTCCTTCCCCCCCTTCCTCCCCCCAGCTCCCTCCCTTCCCCTCCCTTTCCTTTGACCATTCTAGTGTTCCTCTAATCCTGTGTACCCCCATCCAACAACACTGTGAACTAGCTTCCTTATATCAGAGAAAACATTCGGTATTTGGATTTTTGAGATTGACTAATTTCACTTAGCATTATATTCTCCAACTTCATCCATTTATCTGCAAATGCCATTATTTTATTCTCTCTTATTGCTGAGTAAAATTCCATTTTGTATATATACCACATTTTCTTTATCCACTCATCTACTGAGGGACATCTAAGTTGGTTCCACAACCTAGCTATTGTGAATTGTGCTGCTATAAACATTGAAGTGGCTGTGTCACTGTAATATGCTGTTTTTAAGTCCTTTGGGAATAGACCCAGGAGTGGGATGGCTGGGTCATAGGGTGGTTCCATTCCCATTTTCTCAAGAAATCTCCATACTGCTTTCCATAGGGTTGCACCGTTTTGCAGTCCCACCAGCAATGTATGAGTGTGCCTTTTTCTCCACATCCTCTCCAACATTTATTGTTGTTTGTGTTCTTGATAGCTGCCATTCTGACTGGAGTGAAATGAAATCTTAGAGTACTTTTGATTTGCATTTCTCTAATTGCCAGTGATGTTGAGCATTTTTTCATGTATTTGTTGATTAAATGTGTATCTTCTTCTGAGAAGTGTCTTTTCAATTCCATAGCCCATTTATTGATTGGGTTATTTGCTTTTTTGGTATTAAGTTTTTTGAGTTCTTTATATATTCTAGAAATTAGTGCTATATCTGATGTGCATGCATTAAATATTTGTTCCCAATTAGTTGGCTCTCTATTCACCTCACTGATTGTTTCTTTTGCTGAGAAGAAGCTTTTTAGTTTAAATCCATCCCATTCATTAATTCTTGGTAATAGTTCTTGCACTACAGGATTCTTATTAAGGAACTTGCGGCTTAATCCGACATGTTGGAAATTGGAGCTTGCTTTTTCTTCTATTAGGCGTGTTGTCTCTGGTCTAATTCCTAGGTCCTTCATCCACTTTGAATTGAGTTTTGTGCATGGTGAGAGATACAAGTTTAATTTCATTTTGTTGCATATGGATTTCCAGTTTTCCCAGCACCATTTGTTGAAGAGGCTATCCTTTCTCCACTGTACATTTTTGGCACCTTTGTCTAATATAAGATAGCTGAAATTATATGTATTAGTCTCTGTGTCCTCAATTCTGTACCATTGGTCCACCAGTCTGTTTTGGTGCCAATACCGTGCTGTTTTTGTTACTATTGCTCTATAGTATAATTTAAAGTCCGGTATGGTGATGCCCCCTGCTTCACTTTTCTTGCTCAAGATTGCTTTGGCTATTCTGGGTCTCTTATTTTTCCAGATTAATTTCATGACTGCATTTTCTATTTATTTGAAAAATGACATTGGGATTTTGATTGGAATTGCATTAAATCTTTATAATGCCTTTGGTAGTATGGACATTTTGACAATATTGACTCTACCTATCCAAGAGCAAGGTAGGTCTTTCCATCTTCTGAGTTCTTCTATGATTTCTTTCTTTAGTGTTCTATAATTTTCCTTATAAAGGTCTTTCACCTCTTTCATTAAGTTGATTCCCAGGTATTTTTTTTTTTTTTTTTTGATGCTATTGTAAATGGGGTAGTTTTCATCATTTCCCTTTCAGAGGCTTTGTCACTGATGTACAAAAATGCCTTTGACTTAAAAATCCTCAACAAAATTCTGGCAAATCGAATACAAAAACATATCAAAAAGATAGTGCACCACGATCAAGTGGGGTTTATTTCAGGGATGCAAGGCTGGTTCAACATTCGGAAATCAATAAACATAATACATCACATCAATAGACTTAAAGATAAAAATCATATGATAACTCAATAGACGCAGAAAAAGCATTTGACAAAATGCAGCACCCCTTTATGTTCAAAACACTGGAAAAACTAGGAATATCAGGAACATATCTCAACATTATAAAAGCTATTTATGCAAGGCCCAGAGCTAACATTATCTTAAATGGAGAAAAATTAAAAGCATTCCCTCACTGGAACAAGACAGGGATGTCCCCTTTCACCACTGCTATTTAACATAGTACTGGAAACTCTGGCCAGAGCAATTAGACAGACAAAAGAAATTAAAGGGATCCAGATAGGAACAGAAGAGCTCAAATTAGCACTATTTGCTGATGACATGATAATATACCTAGAAGACCCAAAAAACTCTACCAGAAAACTTTTACAACTAGTAAATGAATTTGGCAAAGTAGCAGGATACAAAATCAATACCCATAAGTCAAAGTATTCTGCCTTTTTATCAGATATCCTAATTGAAAAATTATATACCTGATCCAAGATAAGCAATATGGTAATGGTAGAAAAAAATAAATAATTCTACTAAAAACATATTATACAATACCTAAAGACATGCAAATAAATACAAGGCTTATCCAAAAATATAGGATTACTTTTTCTGTGTTGTAAAATTTGAACTTGAAGTGATAATTCTCTGACTTTTCATTAGAACAGCTTAAAATTTGCTTATTTCATAGCAGATTAAAAATCTATTTTTCTTAACGTATTAGTTTCCATTTCTGTTTTTAAGAAGTTATCACAAAACCAGTGACCTAAAATGATATAGATTTATTCCTTTAGTAGTACATGTAAAGATTCTGAAAAGAGTTTTGTGAGGCTAAAATCAATGTGTTAGCAGGAATGATTCCTTTAGGAAGGCCCAGGGGGAAATCCTTTTCCTG
The DNA here is from genome assembly GCA_025594165.1 of Tamias sibiricus. Taxonomy (NCBI): domain Eukaryota; kingdom Metazoa; phylum Chordata; class Mammalia; order Rodentia; family Sciuridae; genus Tamias; species Tamias sibiricus. The sequence continues at coordinate 95,304,279 of CM046662.1, forward strand.
ACTCTTATAACATCTGAAGATTGCTAGCATTCCCTGGTTCATGGTTTCATCACTATGATCTGTTTCTTTCTTTACACATAGTTCTTTTTCTTTGAGTATACTGCCTCCCTCTTTTAAGAACCTTTTAGATTGAGTAGTCCAGGATGATCTCTTTAATCGCAAAATCTTCAATTTAACAACATCTGAAAAGTCCCTTTTACTATAAGAAGTAATACAGTCTCAGGTTCTAGGGATTAGCATGTGGACATCCATGGGGGACATTATTTATATAGGTATCTATCTGTGTAAGTGTGCCGCTGTCCATATTCATGTGTGAACTACCCACTATCTTTCTTACATACTTCACATTGTTGTCAAAAGTCTATGTAACATCTAGTAAGATGAAGGCAGATATAAGATCTATGATATAACTAATTCACCTTCTTGAAACTAAATGACTGATGCAGTAACAAAATTTTCACTGTTAGACAACTATGACTTGGTTAATGAACACCTACTTAATAAGTAGTATGGATCACTTGGGAATTATTGGCAAATTTGTATGGAGTTCAAGTTACCTTTTGGGAACAAAGATTGAGTTCTCCACCATTTCCCAACTGAGGCTAAATGTTCCGTTTTCTTTGGTGGTGATGAGATAACCAGGGTCCACAGGTAGGATAGAGTCCCCAGAAGAGCATATTAGAAACAATACAAATGACTTTTAAAGGAAGGATTGAATATTTAATTTAAATCACAAGTAACTCTAGCCATGGAGATAACCTGGAGGCAAAGAAATAATCATGTAATTACAACTTCTGTAAGGTACAACTTTCATGATGTTGTCAAAACTTTACCTGGTTTTTCTTTTTTTAAATATCATATACTCTGATATTGTCTCTGATATTTCATTACTGCATCAGTCATTTAGTTTCTACCTAATTTTCAATTAAGTAATGACCTAATTGTTACCATTGCAGTGGGGTTGCTGTAGGATACTCTGAAATCTTTTAACCAATGTAATGGAATTATAATAGCATTATAATGGGCTCCTCGTAATTTCTTTTTACTATTGTACTGCTGTCATAATGCTATTGTAAGGGGTTCTCCATAAACATGCACTGAAATCATTTTGCCACCATCATGACAGTGAAATGAGTCCCCATAGAGTTTATTTGAAATTGTTTTGCTCTTATAATGGCATTATTAATGCAGTCTCCATAGACTTACAGGGAAATTGTTTGACCATCATAATGTGGTCTTCATAGACTTACAATAAAATCTCTTACCAGTGTAATGTGGTTTCCATTAACTTGCACTAAAATCATTTTCCTACCATAATGGCATTATAATAGGGTATTCATGAACTTGGGCTACCAAAGTTTGGTTCTCTTGATGGCATGATAGCAACATTGTTACAAAGACAGTTAAAGTAATGTTGATGCTCTGTTGTATCATAAGAAAAGACTGTAAGTAATGCTGATCTACATTTCACACTTAAGTATCATGTGGTTTTTCCTTTAAAAGTATTGTACTGACCACAATATACTTTATAAACCAACAGCAATCACTTCTCAAATAACTAGATGAGAAAACCCTAGATTCTGAGGGCATAATCTTATCTCATGTACTCTCTATAAATTCTAATGGGTATTATTAATTCGAGTTTGAATAAAGTATGACACAATCTTTACTCATACTTCTTCCAAAAAGTAGAAATATTAGATTTTTAAATGCTCTTGTATAAAACAATTAGAGATTTTTTAAAAGACGGGTATAAAGTACAAATAAGTACATTCTAGGCCTTAGTGGAAGCTGTTTGAGGCGTATGAAATTTATTCAGAGTTTGGGTTTTTTTAAATAACATTAGTCCTTCAATTTAAAAAGACAATTCGGGGCTGGGGTTGTGGCTCAGCGGCAGAGCGCTCGCCTCGCACGTGCGCGGCCCGGGTTCGATCCTCAGCACCACGTACAAATAAACCCATTGTGTACAGCTAAAGCAAATAAATAAATATTAAAAAAAAAAGACAATTCAAATGTAGATGAATCACTGGCAATAAATGCATACAATATAAAGATAGATCCAAAGCATATAATATAATGGATTCAATATTTACCAGAGATACAGTCCCAGTGATAGGTACATGATTAGGAGATGTAGACAGAATAAAAGGTGTGATGTTAAGGGAATTTTATGTTTGCACAAAGTGTGATCAGGTTAGCAGTAATGTAACTTTGCAAACAGCTTTTTGGGACCCATTCACTACAGACAGTTTGCTAGCCTAAAAAATTTTAACGAACATTCTCTGAATTAACAATAGCACAGTCAGCTATGTATGATTTTTTAAGAGGCACAATTTGTTGTACTTTATTGTTATAATTTTTTTTTCTGTTTTTATTCATATCCAACCAGGTTCTTCATCTGATTTCCCGTAGGCACACTCATGAGTTCTCACATCAGAAACCAGATCTATGCACTTAGGTATGCAAATGGATTGGGACTATGGTATATTATATTAATAGGGTTTTAATTATTGAAGGAAATAGCAAATGGTTGTTTTGTATGAGTCACCAGTCACAATTTTTGTCACAGAATGAAGAGGAAATTGCCATGGAGGAGCTCCTTTTTACTTCTAGGGATACAGATGTAGTTCAGTGGAAAATTGCTTGCCTTCCATAACATGAAGCCCTGGGTCAATGTCCAGTACCAGGGGTAGAATGGGGGAGCCTTCTAAGTTTTAGTCTTCCATTATTAAAATATATTAAGTATGTGCCAATTGCCCTGGAAGAATGATATAGCAAAATGTCCTTTAGAAGTCAAAGAGTGTCCCTATAAGTACCAATTAAATATGTCATATAGATCACTGGGAAGCAGGTGGAAATTTTTGTACAGGGGTCAAGGAACCTTCTGCAAACTCCAGCATATTCTTTTTGAGGTTCAAGATTATCACATACTCTTTGATGAATCGAGATGGTGGGACCCTGGAGAACCACTGTTAGGAGAGGATTAGCACATGTGCCAAGACCTATGTGGTCATGGGTTGGTGAACAAAGGCAGTGAGGTGTTTAGTTCAAGCTAGTAACCCCTGCCAGTGTTGTGTATACTTTCAAACAATGGATATTTATTAAAAGTTGTAAAACAATTATAATATTACAGTGTCATAGATTTTTCTGTGTGACTTATCATCTCAAAACATCATCTCAAAACAACTATGAGGCTGGTATTTTATGATACATATTTTATACATGGGAAACTCAGGTGAATGAATGCCTAAACCAAGAACACACAGGTATTAAGGGACTTAGACATGAATTACTGTGGCAGTTTAACTCTTATGTCTACCTTTTTTTGCACTTCAGCATTGGGTGGGCTCACAATTGGGGCTCCCTTGTCCTCAGTGCACTGACATAGAAGGGTCTTACTCCCAATGTCCAGGACAGTAGGAGTGATTTGAGAACTGGTGCTTATATTATTACATTGATGAAATAAATACTAAGGAAATCATCATCTTGCCCTTTAGACCTAAGAAAGTAATGCCAGGATGGAACTGGCAAAATCAGAACAGCAGAGAATTTAGCGTTCCCTTGTACAGGTCCACAGGTGTGTTCTCCATAACAAAAGTGACTGACAACAGTGATTGCAGCAGAAACTGGGGAACTTCCTTTCCATAAGTTGATCAGTTTTTCTATTTCTTTACCAAAATGTGGTAAATAACTGGCCCCCTTGGAGTGAGAAAGTCTCCAGAGTTCTTGAAATATTCAGGGAGTTGGAGGAGTCTCAGGAGAGATACTTGAGTTGCTGCTAATGGGTTTGTGAAAGCTCTAGAGATTAATTTTAATACTAAGAATAGAAATGACCTCATTTATATCAAAAGCTCATGAAACAGGTCATTTTGCATATTGTACAAAGGCCTCTGGATTAACAAGATTTCAGAAAATAAAAATGCAAGGGATGATTATCTCAGAAGTATTTAATGAAAGCCACTGGCATTTACTGCCAAGTGTGGATTATAAAGTTATGAATAAAATAGAAACATCATAATGGTCAGAGGATGGTAGCAAACTAACATCAGGACAAATTTAAGAAAATAACCATGTCCAAATTAAAATGTGGCACCACATAATTGATATTTAATATGGCAAAAACAAACATTTGTGACTTTATCGTTTTACTTCTATGAAAAGATTAACATTAACACTAAGGACATCATCATTCCTTAACATTAGCAAGAGGTCCTGTAGGTCAGTAGAAAGAACATGCTGAATGGGATCAGACAGGTGAAATAATAGGACCTTCTTCCTGGGTATTTTGGGAAAGTTAAATGAGATAATTCATCTACAACATTTAACAAAGTGCTTGACACATGGCAAGTGTCTAATGAAAGTCAACCCTCACATTTTTATTGTTGTGTTTTTGTTTATATGTGCCACCTCACTTCTTTGGATCTCATAGGCTTTATCTTCAAAATGAGAGAATCAAATTTAATGGCTTCCAGGCCCTTCTTAATTTTCAAATTGTTTGAACATAGCAATATAAACAAGGAATTCTAATGGCATATTTTCTGAAAATTCTGGCAAATTAAAAATTATTAGAGCACAGCTAGTAGAATCATTGTGAAAATTGGAATTGTGCAGACCAGTTACTAAAAGGCACTTGGAAGGACCTGAAGCCTCTCCACGCAGAGTATAAGTATCATTAGGCACCATAAGAAGGAAAAGGGTGGTGGCTAAATAGCAAGAATTACTGGTGAACACTAGATATTGTGAAGCAAGTTACCCAGTAACTCCTGGGATGGCAGCACAATCAGCAGAATCTTACCCTTCAAATAAAAATGTCCTTATAGCTAGTAATCCAGTCATAGTATCCATGAGTTGTGGGTGTCAGAACTCTTTAAAAGGAAGTCTTTTGAGACTTACTGATATGAAGAGAAAATAGTTTCTTGGTCAGTCAACATGATTGACTAAATTGTCAACCAATGAGCTTGTCAAAGTTAGATGAGCAAAAGTTAAATGTGTTCAGATCAAATATTAAGACAAACATTGATTTCAGTGGAAATTAAAAACTAGGAATGATTCTAGAGATTTAAAGGAAACAACATGAAATGAAAAAATTATGATAACTGCTACCAAATATCCTGGTTAAGAGTCACTATTTAAATCTTATTAGGGTGGAAGTGCATTATTCTTACAGGCAGAGCAAGCCTTTGACAAAAGTGAGGCATGAAAATTATGTTTGGTGTTTCTAGCCAAAATAAAGTGTTACATTTTGTTCATGAACTCTAAAAAAATTATATTAGACTTGTGAACTGATGTACTATATTTCTCCACCTAGAGGAATCTGTAAGCATTAGTAATATAAGTTCTCTAGTCCTAACCTGTAAATTCTCAAAAGTTACTCTGAGTCCCAAAGTGTTTACTTTCCTTTTATTCATTGAGTTATCTCAGTATCTTCTCCCCAAGGCTTAAGCTGTGATTCACAACAAAATAAGTTGACTAAAAATGCATCATTGGCCCAGGTTGTCTTTCCTCTCAGTTCCTTTAACTCTCTGATCTTTTCCTTCGTCGGCTCTTCTTGGGCATCTCTACTATTAATACTCATTTCAAGTTTATTCTTTCTGAACAGAATTATCATGGAATATTTTTAAGGAAAAACTTTTATAGCCTATGAATGGGTTATCACAATGACTCACAGTTTGAGTAGAATGGGCATTTTGCTGTTGCAGCATAAATAAATAGCTCACCATTTGAAATGTCAAATTTTTTTAGAATGAATTCCTAGACAAATACTTTTAATTGAGGTATAAATATACGGAGTGATGGACAGAAAGTGTGTAAGCCTGGTGTCTACAGCTCGTTTAATACTCCTGGGATATATGTGCATGTGAATGTGTGTTTCTGGATACTTGTTAAATGGACAAACACACACACACACACACACACACACACACACACACATACACACACACACACCACATCATGCCTAGACAAATAGGTGTCTATCATTGAGAGAGTGATCCAAATATCGTATGAAGCAGTGATTTGATTTTTCATGTCTGTGTAAGATCCTATTATATGAATTTAATGAAATGTATTTATCCAGTGTACTTAAATGAATATTTGGGTTGATGTAAGCATTCATGTTCAAATCTTCGTAAGAATACACATTTTAATTTCTCTTAATTCTGTGTCTTAGAATAGAATTCTGGATTATAGAGTACTACATATTAAACTTTAGTAGATAATAACAAATCATTTTACAAAATGGCTAAAGAAATTTTCATCATCACTAGTATACAGTTGTTTTAGATTCTCCCTAAAACTAGGTGTTTTTTTTGTTGTTGTTGTTATTGTTTTTTTGTTGTTGTTGCTGTTACCTGGGATTGAACTCAGGGGCACTCGACCACTCGGCCACATCCCCAGCCCTTTTTTATATTTTATTGGAGACAGGGTCTCACTGAGTTGCTAAGTGCCTCGCCATTGCTGAGGCTGGCTTTGAACTTGTGATCCTCCTGCCTCAGCCTCCCAAGTGGTGGGATTACAGGCATGTGCCACCGCGCCCAGCTAGGTGTTGTATTTTTTATTTCAACTGTTCAAGTAGGTGTATAGTGTTGTATATTCTTATATATGCACAGTGTGCATTTCTTTGATTTATGGCATTAAATTCAAAACTTCATATTGAAATTTTGTGTCCTATAGATTATTTACAAAATAGTAGCAAAATTTTACCTCATTGAATCAGTTGGGAATAAAGAACTAAATTTTAATTCTAGCTCTGCCTGAAACTAATAGGGTGATCTTGGACAATGTGTTATTTTTGTCCAGCTCATGAGTTCCTCACTAGCAAGTTAATAGTATGACTATGCTATTGTAAGGTTGCTTGTATTCTTAGCGTGTATAGTTTAGCAGATGTTTTATTCTCGATCCTAGACTAAATCTCTAACCAGGGAAGTTTCCTGTGCTAAGAAGAAAGAAAGTCACAAATAGAAAAAAAAAGCATTTATTCCAGGTCATTTTTCTTCTAGAATTCCAATTTCTCTGGATTCATTTAGATTTTTGATCCTTTACCTTAGCTGAAGCTTGAAGGTCTAATGACCTACTCATTTTTTTACAGGATCTTTTCCTCAGATTCCCCAAGAAACTCCTTCTGAGTCCCTTGACAGGGGACTTTGCTTCAGGGCCACCAGCTTTCTCTCATTTGTGCTGACACAGCTCTCCTGTCAGATTTAAATCTCAAAAAGGGTTATGCCCTCACCAAGGTGAATGGCTTTCCATCTGCTTCAGGGAAACTTCAGAGCTCTGGAGTGTTAGAACACATCATGTAGTTACTGCAAGAAAAATAATTTCTTGTTACATGTAGTTAGTAATGTAAGGTTCCTTACTCGTATCTGTACTGAAACTAAAACCACAAAAAAGAACATCCTTTTCCCTAATGTGTCCAACCTAAACTAATGGTGATTGATGACCTAAGCCATACATTTTTTTTTCTGTTAAGATTTTCTTAATTCTACATACATAAATGATTTCATTGGAGACTGTAGTTTTTAGTGGTGAAATTGCTACTAAGTTTAAAATTAGTTTCTTGTAAAAGCTGTATTAATTCTTCAATGCCATTATATTTCTAGTTAGTGTAATGAAGTCATTATTTACATTGAAATAGCCATTTAAATGCATTTCAGAGAAAGTGTGAAACTGGACCTTGGTTTACAAAAGATTAGACTTCTTGGACTTCTATTTGTTTAGGTTTATCAGTCTCTCAATTAGACTAAAGTCTTACTGGTAATATGACACGTAATTAGCAGTATATCACATTTCTCACTTTTCACAGTATCATTGATTTGTGAATTTAGCACATATTAAACATCTAGATCAGGTACTATGGTACTACTGATAATATAATAGGACAAAAAACAATAAAAGTCATCTTCTCTGCCCTTGTAAGGTTTAGAATCTTGGAGGTATCGCTGTGTGAAGATCTCAAGCTTCAAATCTTAAACATTCAATACCCACATTAGGTAACCTAATGGGGTAATAAAAGTTTCAAAATCACTAAAGTTTTAAAAAGTATGCTTGAACTACAGGTAAAATAATTACTCTCAAGCATCCCTTTCTTCTACAGATATTTTTTTTTTTGCTTCATTTGATTTGACTGGGATAATTCTAAACCCTGAGGATCCAAGAGTGAGGAAGACAGATGTGTCTGCTGTCCTCTGGAGCTTCTGACCCATTGTTATTTTACATTCTGCTTGGAAAACTCCATGCTTAATGGCTCAGAGCCTAGGTCATTACTAAATTATTAATAGCAGTTTTGATCTTCATGTAGATGCTAAGGCTCATGTGTATCATTTTTCCAGGGACTCCAAGACCTACTTCTTACCCCACCTTAAAATTGTAAAGATGAAATGTGTATCTGTACTTTTGTGTACTTAGAGTATTTTTTTAGTCATGATTGTATGCTGCATGGAGGGAAAGGCATGAGAGAATTATTCTTGTGTATTTTACTTATTTACTTGGTATTTGAACCCAGGGCCTCACACATGCTAGGCATGTGTTTTACCATTGAAATATATCCCAGCCCTTTTAAAACTTTATTTCAAGACGGGATCTATGTAAGTTGGCAAGGCTGGCCTCAAACTTACCATCTTTCTACATCAGCTTCCCCCTATAGTTAGGATTATGGTATGCACCACCACACCTGGATATTCTCACATCTTTAAATATGCCCTATTAAGCGTGCATATTAGTTATAATGGCCTCGTAATGTCTCGTTCAAATCAGAATATGGTGTGTTAACACTAGTTAACTTTAGAGTTAGTTAGAAATTTTGAATTTAGATTACATCTCTGCCATTCAGTACCCAAATGACCTTGGTTGGTTTCTTTTCTTGTTTCTAAACTTGAAAGATCTTATCAGTAAAATGGGGATAATCATTCCCATTTCCAGTTTAATGAAATTTTTAAAAAGTAAATTGAGTTGCACAGGACAAATATTTCAATTGCATAGTAAGAGTGACTACTTATTTACCACAGTTATGTCTCATTGTGGTGGCCACTAACAGCTGGCAGAAAGGACAAAAGAGTGCTTCCTGATCCCCACTGTTTATACACTACAAAAGGACCACCACCTTCCCTGATCTCTGCCAATCACTGTTAGTTTGAAACACTCTTTTTTTTTTTTTTTTTTTTTTTTTTTTTTGGTCAGGAATCAATAATGCTTTCAGTATAAATACAACATGTGGATGGCTGAGCACATCTGCTTCAGAAATATACCTTTTCTCATAGAGGGAGGGCTTCCACAAAGTTCCCTCACCCATGCTTCACTCTGCCATCAGAATATTCCTTTCCCTATGGGTCAGTTATCCCATTTCACTAATGAGGCATGGATAAGCTAAATGATATCATTCAGGCACAAATGACAATTAGATAGCAGAGCTGGAATTAGAACCCATTAGACGACTTTACTTCCAGTTCTGTTCTCATGTCATTGAACAAGGCTTGCGCTCCATTTCAGCTCAGATTTCTTATTTACAGTTGATGTTTTGTTGTCTAGAGTTTCATATTAGCACTCTGACCTCCTAAAAACAGGTTTAAGTGATTGTAACACTCTTGCCTCAGTGCACTTTTATTTTTGCTTAATCAATTCATCAAGACCTTCTATTGTTAGCAGGAGAGGCAGAGACCAAGAACTTTCACGACAACTCCAAATACTCAATTATTCATCTGAAATGGAAGTGTTTTATGGAAGTGAGATAGACACAACCAGCATTGTTATGATTTTACAAGTGAGCTGTTCCCTATCACAGCATGGAAAAAATAAGCATTTGCAGCAAAAGCAAAAAATATATAATCCCATTCTACAATTTCTCCCATAAGAAATTTTATTTTTCACATATATCTAGTCATCTATGTTAATTAGGACTAAATTCAGTTGCATACAATAAAAAAGTCCAAAAATAGCAGTGATTAACACACACAAAAAAATCATTTGCTCAAACGAAAGGGAGTCAGAAGTAGACAGTCCAGGTTTGTTAATTGGCACTATGGAGTCATCAGAAAACTTCCTGCTCTCTTTATGTGCTCCATCGTCCTCATTGTGAAGCCTTAATCCTCAGTGTCACCTCATGGTCCACAAAGCTGCTAGTGCTCCAGTTCTTCTGTCATTATTCCTGGCAGCAGGAAGAAGAAAGATGGGAGGGCAAAAGTGTATACACAGCTGTCAGTCTTTCTTGAAAGGAGTATTCCTGTAATACTCACGTAACTTCTGCTTATTTGTTTGACTAGATTTTATTCCCATGAACACCCTTATTTATACAGAGATTAGAGCATCTATTTTATTTACTTTTGTTTGTATTGTTCTGTTTGGTTTTACTTTTAAGATGGCCATGTAGACTCTGCAAATACTACAAGGTTTCATATAATAAGGAGGAATGGAGAATGTTTATTGGATAGACAATTACAGCTTCTGACAGTATTTAGACCATACACGAAATAAGTCTAAAAATGAGAATTATTTGGGAACAAATTATGAATGAATGGTCTCACAAAAAATTCACACAAAAGATTAGTCCCCATAAATGAATAATCCTACATAGAACTATAGGAAATTATTTAAATACTTTCCCATTTCAACAACAAAAGAAATGCATTTTATTGTGACAAACAAGCAATACAGAAATATAAAGAAAAAAGTTAATAATTATCTTTTCCATTCCTTTTTGTTATCTTGCCCCCTCCCCACCCTTGAGACAACCAAAGCTAGCAGTTTATGTGTATTTTTCCTACCTCTCCCTAGTATTATACAAATAAATATGTGCATGCTTTTGTGAGTGACCAAAATAGGATTGTAGTATACATTCTGCAACTTGATTTTTTTAACCTAATCTAAATTCAACACACATAGATGTTCTCATTATTTTTCAATGACTATGTAAAATTTTGGAATATAGATTGATCATAACTGTTTCACAAACAAGATAACTTTTAGATTAAAACAACAAAATCAGCATGATGAAGTACTAAAGACAGCTAAAAGCTGAGTCTAAACAGTTAAGAGAAAGGTAGAGGTTTTGGGTTGAGTGTGCTGAGTTCATGTAGCTAGCTAAGGACACAGAGCATGCTCAGTATGGGACTGCATGGTGCTCAGGATAGAGGAGGCACTTTTCGCATAGCTTCTTATGCCACAAAATCCCTAAGGATGCCATTTATGCCATCTGGCTTTGTTGTTATTCTCAATCAGCATCTTTAGACATTTTATACTATTCATTTTTTTCCCTTTTCAAAACATCTCCCCAATCAAATCACCATCTAATTTCTAAAATCTGGAAAAAAAAAATGTTTAAAACAATTATTAAAAACTTTGCCCTTAAATTACTTTTTCTAGTTATTAGTTACACTTCTGGATAAACTTTTTTTCCATTTTGGGATGAGAATTATTTTTTATTCTTTTCTTGGTTTCCACACATTTTTTCTTATTTCTTTATTCTGCCTCTTTTCCTGCCCTCTTATGCTCTGCAGACACCAGAGTCCCACTTTATGCACAAGGACATGTTCTGGGAGCTCGAGAAGATACCTGAATCTATGAAATATATCGAGTGCTATGTATAATGTATTCTTCCCACATGTGCAGCTATGATAATGCTTATGTAACAAATTAGAGATAGTAAGAGGTTAACAGTAATAGGAAAAATAAATAGAACAATGGTAACAGTATACTATAATGAAAGTTGTGTAAAAGTGGCCTCCTGTTTTTCCTCTTGAAATGTCTTGTTTATCTGTGCATCTTAGCAGCCTCAGCACACACTTCCCCCCCCCCCCCCATTTTATTAAGTGAGAACTTTTGCCATTTCACTTAGAGAAAGCGCTTTGTGGCTGCTCTTTGGCATATCTGAATTTCAGGCACCATTACTATTGCAATGGGGGCCATTATTCAGTAACACAAGGGTTATTTGAAATCAAGCATTGCCATACCAGGACAGTAGAGCTGAAAACTGAGATGGCTACTAAGTGACTAATGGGTAGGTACTGCACAGCATGGATGTACCAGACAAAAGAATGATTCACATCCCAAGCAGTACAGAATATGACAATTGGAGATTTTATCATGCTACTTAGATGGGTGTATAATTTAAAACTTATGAATTGTTGATTTCTGGGATGTTCCATTTTATAGTTTCATACTAGAGGCAACTGAAACTGCAGAAGGTGAACCTGTGGATAAGGAGGTCTACTATATTTACTTATTTAAACACAAGCCAGCAGGTATGCTTTCATCTTGAATTCACATAAATATTTAAAGTTTGAAATAGAATAGAGTTGTGTTCATGTTTCAATTTCCAGGTTACAGTTTTACTATTCCTCCCAGAAATTGAGCCTTCTGCCAAGAACTTCTCTCCTTTCTACATATTTGGGGCTTGAATACACATCATGAACCTGGTAGATATGTGAAGGAGGGAAGTAAAGAAGAAAAGGAGACTCTGTAGAAGAGTACTTTTGCCATTTCACTTAGAGAAAGCACTTTGTGGCTGCTCTTTGGCACATCTGAATTTCAGGCACCATTACTATTGCAATGGGGGCCATTATTCAGTAACACAGTAATGCTTTTTCTGGAACACTGCTCTGGTTTGATAGTGCTCCCCCAAGGTCCTTGTGTTAAAAGGGTTGGTCCTTGTGGTGACATCATTGTGAGGTGGGGCCTTAGAGAAGATCCATGGGTCCTTAGGTAAATGAGGACATGCCATGAGCAAGACTCTGACACCGTGGTCTTGTTTTTTCTCTCTGGTCCTGGCTCTCTGGTTGCCTCTGCCACACACTCCAACCTGGATGTACTGCTCTCATCAGAAGCATAAAATGATATGTCCATATGATCCTGGACTGGGGCCTTTAAAGCCATGAGCCAAAATAAATCTTTATAAGTTGATTTCCTCAGGTATTTCTTTATAATAACATGAAGCTAATACAAACACAAACAAAGTTTGACATACAAGAAAGACAAATGTGATCCAGGAAAGACAAATATGAACAAGGTGCTCAAGTTTTTTCTCTTGAACCAAGCTTGAGGAATTTTCCCCTTTTTTGTGTTTTGTGGAACATGACTGGATAAATAGAGAAGTAGTGAAGATACTCACCGGAAATGTTTTGTATACTCACACATACTTTAATTCATTTCTTTTACCTTTCAAATACATTTGGTACTGGAGATTGAACCCAGGGACACTACCACCGAGCTACATCCCCAGCCCTTTTTTTAATTCATTATTTTGAAACAGCTCTTGCTATATTGCCCAGGCTGACCTCAAACTTGCAATCTTCCTGCTTGAGCCTCCTGAGCAGCTGGCATTACAGGCATGCACCACTGTGCCCAGCTAACATACTTCTTGATGCCCTCATTTTAAAATTAATTTCAGTAAGGATGCCAGGGATGTGGAGGACTGGTTTTAAGAGCATCTAATAGCATAAGTCCATATTTTCTTTGGTCTTTCATACCCCTTTTCTAAGGAACATGATGTATATTTATACAAAAATAAATGACAATTTTAATAACAATATAGATCTCAGAGGATCTCACATATGAAAAGATATCAAAGAGATAAAATGAACTCACCCAAAGATCAATTATTATTTGCCAAGCCAGATCCAAGCTTTTGGTCCATTGTGCAAGTTTCTGTTACTTTGCTCTTGGCTGCAGGCTGCTTCAGATGATGAACTGAGGGATACAGCTAAATACTCCATTGTTTCTGAGAAGAAAAAAAAAAAAATCAGTTAACAATTAATGGAATGCTGGTCACATATCAGATATCACTATGTGAAATGTTTTGTTTTGTTTGGTTTTGTTTGTTCCAGGAATTAAATCCAAGGGCATTTACCACTGAGCCACATTCCCAGCACTTTTTGCTTTTTATTTTGAGATAGGGTCTGGCTAAGTTGTTGAGGCTAGCTTTAAACTTTCCATCTTACTGCCTCAGCCTCCTGGCCACTGAGATGATAGTCGTATTCTACAGCACCTGGCTGGATGAGATGTTTTATTGCTTTCATTTATTCCAAAAATGTTAATCAAGGGACATTTATGTGTGACTTCTATGACGGACATATCAAAGAGGACTCCTGGTCTCATGGAGCTTACCTCAGGATTCATGTGTGTGTAGGCAGAGGGTAAAGATGGGGAGTAAAACAACTATAACCAGTGAATACACAAATACACATACACACAACATGTGATCATATCTGGTAGTGTTTCATGTCAAATCAACATTAAAAATGGGATAAAAAGGAATATGGAAGTTGAGACAGAAAGCTATTTTACATTATCTCATTTTATCCTAATGTCTCTGAGAGATGTACTAATATTATCCCTAATGAAGGAAATCAAGTTCTAGACAAATGGGTAATTTCCCCAAGTTTGCACATCTGGAGTGAGAAGGAGCTGGCATGAACCCAGGTCTGTCTTACCTTGGTGTTGTTCTCTAGTCACTATGCCCAATTGCCACTAAATAGAAGCGTTGTAGAAAAAAATATTTACTCAAATTTTCTTCAAAGCAGAAATTGTTAAATGCAAAAATACAATGGGTAAGTGCTGATGATTAAGTGTCGGAACAGTTGAGCTGAGTTGTTTAATGAGGTTAGGGCTCGTGCATGAAACTGGAGTTATTTCATCTTGAGAATGGCGGAAAAGAAGCCAAATAAAAATGCATTACTGGATTCATCTGGTTCGTATTTTCAAGGATCAAAGAATCAGCTAATAGATACACAATTCTTGAAGCCATTCTGTTCAAAGCAAGGTCAGCAGCTAATAAAGACATCCACTATTTAATCATGGATCAGACCACTTGACTTTTCTGTATCACTGATACAAGCCATTATTGGCTGAGAACCAGTACTCAGTACAGCATGAAATAAGAGAGGTTTGGGGATCTGTTAATTGCATCTTGTCTCAGCTGTAGGAGGTATACTACTCCAAAATCAGTCCCTTCCAATTATTCCAGGTTGCAGCTGGCACGGTGAACTCTGGGTTGTTTTTGCCCAATGAAAGAGTCTAATTTTATCACAGAATCACAGGACTGGCAAGACCTTGGGAGGTCAGTGGAGCTTTCAGGCAAGGCTGCACTGAGTGAATATATATAATCCTATTTTAAACCCTCTCCAGAGGGGAGATTCCATGATTTCTGTTGAAAACCAATGCCAATATTAAGCAACATTTTCTATCACCACTCTAACATCCCCAGTGATTTATTTTAAATTCATCTTTTTCACAATAGTAGCTTATTTGATCTATATTTTCCTTCCTAATTTTTTAAAAGTTTTTTGAAAATTGAAATAACTCACATTTAGTTGGAGGCATTAATGATTTTTAATCGCTGTTTAATATGTTTTTTATTGATTATTCAGCTTAAAATGAGTGAACACCTGTTCTCTCACAGCTTTAAAAACCCCAATGACATAAAAATGATTTTGATGGACTTGCCACCCAGTTCCTGCTTTCTCCCTGGTTCCCTGTGCACTGGGTGCATCGGTGGCTTTAGAGTCCTCAAAGGTCTTGAACTTATTTCTTAAGAGTTTTTGCACTTATTCATTGATCCTATCTGTGTCACTCTGTCCCAAATCTTCCAGTGGAGGGCTCCTCCTCCTTAGAAGAATCATCCTTGATCAACCTATTTAAAGTATCCTCAGAGCATCAGTTTCTGAAGTTATCTCATTTATTCTCTAGTTGGCACATTTGTTGTTTCTCTCCTTTCCCATTAGAATGGGGAATTTCACATAACTTTTTCAAATCATTGTAAACTAATTCCAGTGCTTAAGCATTCGATAAATGTTTGCTAAAGATATGAATGAAAGAATATTTGAGTAGCAACACAGCAGTGCACGATATTTCCTATAGTCTCTTTTTCCTCATAGAGCCCCAGGAGTGGAATGTACCTAAATGATAGACAGTTTATTTACATCAACTTTAAACCAGACCATGTGGCTTTAAACCCTAGATCCAACATCAGCCAACTCTGAAAATGGTCAAGTAACTTATCTGTGAGATGACAATTGACAACAATTTCCAGTCACTAAGATAAATGGGTTATATTATTCAAAGGACTTACTTTACATAATATACAATACATTACTAATTTACTTTCTGAACATTTATTGAACATCTATTGTGTGTCACGTGTTGATCCAGGTGCTGAGGATACAGCAATGACCAATGAATAAAAATCCCTGATCTCAAAGCTTACTTTTTGGTGCATGTGTGTACATATTTCATAATTGTTCTAAGAATGTACGTGAATTTAAAATGTATGAGAATTAAATCTAAACTATGGTCAGCGTGCTCATGAAAACTGTTTTGGTTACTCTAACTGGTTCGTCACACAAGCATTAACATGTTTACTATGTGCTTATTTTGTACCTAAGCATAATTATTAAATTGAGAATGGTGTATTTGGTAGATCCTAAGAAAGATTTTAGAAGAAGGTTTGGACAGCCTCACCTGCAAACAGATTGCTCATATTAGATGTAGTGCATAAAGAGACCTAGCAAGAGATACAAAAACATATTTGTTTAATATTGATCATATTTATTTCAGAAAGACTAACAGTAAAAAAATCAAAATCAGATGAATATCTCCATGGTCTTTTACTGAAGAAAACACTTATTTTCTGAAAGTAAGAATATTTTTTTGATTTTAATCAGTGAACCACATACACTAGTGAAAGTCGAGGTTAGAAATAGGACCTTGACTTTCTTGAAAAAGTTGTTTTTTCACCAATAATCCATTCTCATTTTGAGATGTGTGTGTTTATGTGTGTGTGTGTGTATGTGTGTGTGTGTGTGTGTGTGTGTGTGTGTGTGTGTATAGTATATTTTGTTAAACCCCTGGCCTCCCATATGCTGGACTATTGCTTAATTGCTTTACCGATGAACTAAGCTTATGGCCCTACAGCCCCTTAAGATGCTTTATAAGAGACAAAAGTAACCAAGATTGAACTTAAAATATTAATAGGTTTAAATAAACATGTATTCACACATATATTTTTAAAATACAGTCATGTTTATATTTCTAAAGCATACATTTTTTTTATCAATAAAAGTGACTAAATTCTGTCAATAAATATATAAATCCCTCATCATTATTAATAACTGCACAAGAACTATGGATGGATATATCATAATGTAACCAACTCTCAACTGTTGGGCATTTAAGTTGCTTCCATTTGTTTTGCTATTCTACCAATAATTGTATAAACATACCTGAAAAAAAATATATTTGTGCAGTTATTTGATTTATCTGGGATATATTCAGAGAACATTTCTATACCAAAAAATGGTACAGATCAGTGGATTTGATTATATGTACCCTAATTTTTAATATTTATATAAATAATAATCCAAATAAAACAGAATATGTGAAGTTTGGAAAACATTTGCAATTTGTACATATGTGGAAGCATGACTGCTGAAGCCAGCCTGGCAGTGTTCAGTGGCCTTGCTCACTAGCTCTGTGGCCTGGGATTTACTCAAGCTGGGCTTCAGTTTCCTCATTTATAAAAATGGGGATAATGACAGCATCTACCTCTCAGGATTCTTATGGGGAATAATCACAGAAGGCCCTGAACTATGCCTGACACCTAGGAATGGGTACAGAGAAGTCTGTTAATACACATGTCAGTAAAGAGTCACCTCCTTAATTTATCAAGAGTTTAGAGATCAGTAAGTTAACATCACCTGAGCAATAAACAAACTAAGTATTGTAACAGAATTCACACAAGAAATATTGCAAATAGCTAAGGCTTAAATTAAAAGTTATTCCATATGTTTAAAAATAAATCTGAAAGTTACATCCATGAAATACATTTTGGCCAACCTAATTAATAAATATTAAACAAAGTCAGACTTATTAATAAAGTTCCCTGCACTTGGATAGAAATAAAAATTTGATCAATTCACTTGGAAAATAATTTGGACAAATATGTTTAGAGCCTCAGAAAGAACTCACCCCTATGACTCTGCAATTCTATTTTCTCAGAATAAAATCTAAAATGTGTTGAATGTCTATAACACAAAGAATTTTATCAATATGATATAGAAAATATGGAGTCAGAAGAGCAAAGCAGTTAGGAGGCTGAGCTTGGAAGTTAGTTTGATTAGAAATTGTAGAAATTCTGACTCCACCTTGAGCTAGGAGGGTAGTTTGAGACAAATGTTTAGCTTCTTCAACTTAATTCTTTCACTTGAAATTGAAGATAAAATTTTGCACAACATATTTGTTATAAAGAATTCATGATGGTTGTACATAAGGATGCACAATTGTAATTCCAGCTTCTTGGGAGGCTAAGGCAGGAGGATCACAAATTCAAGGCCAATCTGGGAAATTTATGGAACCCTGCTGCAAAATTAAAAACAAAAAGACTAAATACATAGCTCAGTGGTAAAATACCTCTGGGTTTGATCCCCAGTACTTACACTGAAAAGAAAGAATACACAATGCCTAGCACAGAGCAAATTATCAAAAAACGATTGCACTTGCTACTTTTAGCAATAGCCCCAATTTTAGATAACTGAAATAATTGCATTCACAAAATTGCCATATGTATTTTTCAAATATTTTAAAGTTATACACAAATAATGTCATATACATTCTAATTAATATAATATTTAGTTAAAAGTAATTTTGTTTGTTTTGTACTAAGGATTCAACCAAAGATGTTTTACTTACCAGTGATCCTTTTTTTTTTTTTTTTTAATTTTTAAAATTTTACTTTGAGACAGGGTCTCAGTAAGTTACTTAGGGTCTCACTAATTGACTGAGACCAGCCTCAAACTTATGATCCTCCTTTCTTGGACTTGAGTCACTGGGATTACAGGATTGAGCCACCATGCCTGGCTAAAAAGAGAGTTTTGAAAGTAAATCTATGGAAACATTACTGTAAAACTTTTCATATAGAAGGTAAATAACACCAAATTCAGTTATTTCTATGTGGTAGAATAATAATTTTATTCCACCTACATATAAATAAATATGTATTTCTGATATTTCTGAGTTTTCTGCATTACACATGTGGCACTCATACAGAAAACAAATATCTATATTAAGAAAACAAGTCAGTCCCTAAGTGAAAGATTTTTGTATACTTAAAATGATCTACAAATAAGAACATAAGAGTAAAATTTCTTTGAGCAGGACTCTGGGTTATCCTCTTATCTCAACATCTTCCTAGCATCAAATTTTATCATGTGTTCCAGGAACTTAGCACTTGCCAGAGGCAAGCCTGGATAAGTTCTTGCCCTCATGGTGTCAACACACAAGGGGCCGTCTCACCAGTAACATCACTCAGGTATAAGGAATGGACATATGTGCAAGATGGCTCATGAATAAATTCAAAATAACAGTGCACATTTCAAAGTCGATTGTTATGCCCATTGGTCTACATAGATAAAATGTGTTAACAGTTCAACATTTCAAAGGTGTAACAGCTTAGAAGCTCATATTTTCTTCAATTAAATAAAAGCCCCAATCTTTCCAGCTTCTATAAAGTCTTGCTTATGTAGTTAAGAAGTGTATGTATTAGGTAAAGCAAGAGTTTTGATCAATTGTTAATGCAGGCACAATGAGCAATTAACATTTTCCATGAATTGGGAAGACTCACCACAGGCACCCTGTGTTATTTACTTCCTTCACTTGGCCACACTTCCAAAGTCAGCTAGAGTGTGTACAGTGTGCTAAGCAAAGCTCAGTTCAATTGATAACATGGATTCTTACTAGTCATTGATCAGGATAGCCCAGAAAATCAGTTATAGCATGAAGTTTAATATAACATGAAACTTTACTATCCCAGGAAAGAAGGAAGGAAGGAAGGAAGGAAGGAAGGAAGGAAGGAAGGAAGGAAGGAAGGAAGGAAGGAAGGAAGATAAAGAAAAGGATTAAATTGTATTCTGCAATGAAAATGTGTGCTCTGTCTCTCCTGCCATCTCAGTGAGGGCAGGGTCATACTGCTTGTTCCACCCTCTTTTTTGTGTGCCTCATATATAGTGTGTTTACTTCAAAAAAATCCTAAAACACAGTATGAGAAAATGGCATTATAATCAGGCTCTAAGAGTAATATTTGTAAAATCAACTTCCTGATTAAAATACAAATGACTATGAAAGTATGTGGAAGCATAAGTGGCCTGATGTTCCTTGCCATGTGCAGGATCCGATAAAGAGGATTTGGGAGTTTTCTTTGAGTCAGTCCTCACAGTGTGGGTTGGACACACATCCTACAATCCAGTCTGGTAAAAGAAGTAAGTTAGGGCACAGTTGTTTATCACAGTGGTAGATAAATATTTATGAAAGTAGAATTTTAGCATTTAAACCTCTTTCAAATTCAATATTTCAAATACATAAGTAATGTACATTCACTACAGAAAATTGGAAAATATGGAAATGAGAGAAAAGAAAACCTTCCATGTTCTTCAGTACCCATAGGCTCCTTGGACAATTTGTTGAAGTCCCACTCCATTTTTAAGCAATTCCCCTTCCCCTCACATCTACAGACACACAACCATATTTATTCTTCATGTGAAGGTGATCTAAAGAAAACACCTTCATTCTGTGTTTCAGCTTCTTCATTTATGAATTCCTTATATTCAGTAGAGTTTTAAATATTTATATTAACTCTTTGGGTTTTTTCCCCATCTCTTCTAATAGACCACAAGCTTTGTATCTAATTTGATTAGCAGGTTGAAATTATATTTAACTCCCAAAATGTAAGTAATCATAATACAATTGTATTTTACTGCTTCTGCCCTATTATAGATAAAAATCTTCTGCTTTCTTTAAAATAGGTAATAAATAGCACCAACTTCCAAAGTTTTATGATGAGTATTAAACAAATTTATAGATGTGAAGGAATTAGAGCAATAACAAGAGTATATATATATATATATATATATATATATATATATATATATATAAAATACCAGGACAGAGAAAGGAGGGTGAATGGAAACCACATCCATATCAGAGAAAGAAAATGGCATAAGAGGCATAGGAAAAGGGCTATGTTTATTTCACTGTATTTTTATTAGAGTAGGAGGGAAAAAATGTTGCATACAAACATCAAGAAACAAGCCCTAGTTGTGAGCATGCATAGAAGGATTAGGCTCTAAAATATTTTAAAATATCATGTAAATGCAACATTACAAATTATCATAATAAATATTGTGAAACCTCTCAGTGTTCATTGTGTAACCAAAGCTAATATTTGCTATTCAACTCAAGAGTAAAATAAATAACTTCATGGAATTTTCAGCATCTTAATTAATCTAATTTCATCCATAAAATATATGAGTCAACTTGGCGAGGATCAAATGCAATTTTATTTATCAATTAAAAATTTAAAAATCCAGTTGACTATTTTTAAATCATGTAAGAGTAAAAAGAAAGAAAAAAAAAGAATTATTGCTTTCAAAGGCATCCTTTTTGCTTTTCCTACTCAAAAATGGCTCTGATTAAAATTTTTAGCTTTGGCAAGCAGTTATCCAAAAATATGATCAAATGATAAATAGATGAGAGATTCATGACTAAAACCCAGCTTTCTGCTGTGCTTTCTAAGTAATATTTTTTAACCAAATTTGAGTAATTATTTTTACAATGCTGACTGATGTGACTAATGTTTGAGCAGTCTCTTAAAAAAGCATAAGTAGAGGAGGAAATGCTCATATTACAGGGATCCAATGGACAAAAATACATTCACAATTAAACACCTTACCATTTCTCTTATTCATATAGTGTCACTGGTTGGGTTTCCCAGGAAGCAGACTCAAAGACAAAGGTGAGGAATATTGGTTAAAAACTCTTGCATGGAAGGGAAAGAAAAGAAGCAGTGTGAGAAACTGAACTGCATGACAGGCTAGACTTCAGCCTTGGCTGATGCCATATTGAACTTTGAACCTAAAATGGCCCTTTTTTTGTTTCCCCACGTGGGAGCCAAACATGGCCATGTCTTTATACTCACAACCCCAATCAGTCACAGGATATTGGTCCTCCCTATAAAGGTGGCTTTGGATGAGGCAGCTCTGTCTAGCTGAGGCAACTTCTTGAAGGCACTGAAGAACCTGGTATTTTACCAGCTTCCTGATCTGAGCAAAGTGCCTATCACATACTCTCTTATGTTTATTTAGACAAGTAGTGTAATTTCAGAGCAAGTTTTCAAGGAAAAGGTTTGTGAACAAACTTTTCCACTCCCCTCTCCTACATGATAATTGTCTTGAGGCCAAACTTTTGCATCTTTCAGAGAATATTCACCTCCTAACCAGATTTATACATATTTATGTTAAAATTCTGTTTTAGACTTGCCCTTTTTATGGGCCAGTTTCCTTTATAGAACTCCTTTAGTACAGGGGTGGTGTCTTCATAATCTTTACATCCTTATTACCTATCACAGAAAAAGCACTGTAATAGTCACTCAAACGAATATGTATTAAAGAATCAATCAACAAATGGATAATATTCTTGCCTCTATTAGCTCATCATCTTAATCCTTCCCAATCCTTTCTGCATAGCCAGTTTTTTATGGTTTAGATGTGTGGAGTCTCCCAAAAGTTCACATGTGAGACAATGCAAGAAAGTTCAGAGTTGAAATGATTAGATGATGAGAGTTGTAACCTGATCAGTGATGAATCCACTTATGGGGATTAACTGGATGGTAACTAGACAGATAGGGTATAGATGGAGGTATGCCTTTGGAGTATATATTTTGTCCCTGATGAGTGGAGCTCTCTCTGCTTCCTGATTGCCATATCTGCTACACCCTTCTGCCACGATGTTCTACCTCACCTCTGCCCCAAAGCAATGGATTTGGCCATTTATTGTCTAAGACCTCTGAAAGTGTGAGTGCCAAATAAACATTTCCTCCTCTAAAATTGTTCTTGTCAGATATTTTGATCACAGCAGCATGAAAAATGACTAACACACAGATTTACACATCATTCTCCTACAATTTATAAATTTTGTTAAAAACAAAAAGACTCTGTCTTTATTGTCCATATCTATGTCACCAGGGCTTGGTTTAAAAAGTTTTACAAATAGTCATTGAGTGGATGAATGTCCATTTAATACTCCTAGATGGGACAATGACAGGCTGCATATGAAGGACTACATGATTTGAAGATTCACCATACTACTGGAGACTTCAGGAAATCTCAGAAAAATTAACATCAACATTTTAATATTGTTAAGTATTAAAATAGACACTTTTATTATTTTACAACATTAGTTACAAATTGTAACAATGCAATACTTTTATTGAATTGTATGTAGAAACATATGGATTCCTATTTCTATAGTCACAGACAATGACTACACTCATATAGACATTAGGCAATTTCTTATAGCCTGAAAGTTTTGTGGTTTCAATGCTAATAAACATATGAAGCATGTGTTATTTTTACCATCATTATTTGTAGGTGAAAAATGTTTTTGAGGCTCAGGATTTTAGAAATTTACCCATGCCTACCTGCAAAACTGGAATTCAAACTGATTCATTAGTTTTCAAAAAATACATTTTACTGCCTCAACCAACCACCAGTACTTTAAAAATTGACATATTTACAGATTTGCTTATGATATTATATGTACATAATTTTATACTCAGAATTTTTAAGAGTACATATGGCTTAACTTAAAGGTCCAGTAGATGCATTTTGTACAAATGACACCTTGCACACTGCATTTCCCAAAGACATCTGCAATTCTTGTTCCCTATCTCATGCTCTTCTGCAATGCGAACTTGACTCTTTCCCCATCAATTATAGAGTCTTCTTCTCTTGATCTATAATGGCCTTACAGAGCAGTCTCTTGAAACAAATAAAATATGCCTGAAAGGATAACACATGACTGCTAAGGTTGGGTCAGAAGAAGCCTTGCAAGTTTTCTGTTGGCCTCTTGGACTACTTGCCCCTCTGAGCACTCTCTTGCCAGTTGCTTTCTTCTGTATTCCTCACATCACTTTTTACCATTGCATGGAAAGGCTGCATGGGACACTTTGTTGTTAGTCACAGCCAAGCCTGGAGGTTGAGTTATTCCTCTCAGGCAACACATAGGTGAATGAAGCAGTAACTTCCAGATTATTCTGATTTTAGCAACACTGTATCTCTAGCATAGAATTTCTTCAACTAAGGCCTACATATAACTGAGAACAGAGATGTCATTTTAATTATTTCCTGTACTGACTCAGAATATTTTATGTTTCCAAAATTAGGGTAAATTTTTATGTTGCAGATACCAGACATCTCAGAACTAACAGCTTCATCTTCCACTCCTCAAATCTCAGTAAGCTTCCTATTTCTACCTGCCAACAATCAATTGGGAAAATGTATTAGTTCCAAAATATTCCCTAAAATATGAACTATTCCCTAGTTCATACATATCATCACATAAAAATTTAATTCCTGAGTGCATAAATTCAAAAATTATTTAAATAAATAATGGAAAAATTACACAGTGATTAAGTGACTCAAATTGCTGTATCTCATATTGGCAGTATTGAACAATCCTCTTATTTCCCATTGTGTCTGCTCAAAAATAGGAGATTTAGCTTTAAAATAAAAAGTTTTGTTTATTTTTTGAATAACTACCTAATTGGCTAGTGACTTTTATTGCTTTATAGATACAACAATATAGACATAATATCTATGGAGCTTGACTTAAATTAGATTTATGATAATGTTAATAGTAGTATTTGACTTAATTGCTACTGTTTAAATTTAAAGATCCAAATGAATTGTGGTGAGCATGGAAAAGTTTTTTAGTCAGTTGTTTTTAAAAGGTAGAAAAGACTTTTCATAATTATTTTGCTATTTATTGTATCTTATTTTCTTATCAAACAGGTGGTTCCCTAAAAATTCTAGTCATAATGTAGCCCAAGTAAACACAAGTTAGAGGTTAATATCCCTGGTATCTAATGTCTTTCTTGACTAGAATGAAATATGGATAGAATTTATTACCTGTTTTACTCACATTGATTTAGTAGAATAAATGTATTGGGTTCTGGAGAAAAGAGAAGAGGCTAAAATTTCTAGAGTTTGACAATCCAATTCTTCATGTATAATATTCCTTGAAATATTTTTGGCCATCGTTATCTTCATCTGTTTTATCAACATTTCAGGATTATGATTTGTTTATTACATTGGATGGACTTTTGGATTCTATCTATCCTTCCTCACCCAGAATGTGTTATGTGCATGTATGTGTGCTTATGTATATGTGTGTGCAAATATGTATGAATAATTATGCAAATGATATAGTACAGTATGTAATTTATCTCTATTCCTATCTTCTAGAATTTCATAAAACATGTTAAAATAGATATTAAAAATCAGAACTGAGAGTAGTCTGCATAGATCAATTGAAATTAAAATGCATTTTAATTTTAAAGTGATATAAACCTATGTTTATATCAACATTTTCTTCATTATTTCATTACTCAGCACAAAGCCAAAGAACACCTTGAAATATGTAATTCTTCAAATGATAAAACCAATTATTAATTAAATACCATTCACCATATATATATATATATATATATATATATATATATATATATATTCTTGGTTCTAAAATCAGGCTAAAATGAAAATGTTGATACATCTTTTTTTTTTTTTTTTAACCACAAAGTAATCAGGTTAGTAAGAGCCCTAAATTGATGGGAAATAAGTCAAGCCCTGCATATAGTTAACTTTCAAATTAAAAGAACAATTTGGCAATTGATCTGCCATCAGGAAAAGAAAGAAGAAGACAGGAGAAAGCCCAGGGTCTGGAAACAAATTTGTCTTTCTTAAATGCTCACTTTCAAATGTCTCTGGTTTCTAGCCCAGTTTGTATCAGAAGGGATCAATTTTTTCCCCTTTTCCCTGTTCTACTTTTGCACTGGTATTGTCTGAATCCCAGAGTGAGCAGCAATACATCATCTTGCTTCAACATCTGCTAGAGCCCCCTCTCCTCCTAATCTGCCCAGATCCCCAAAGCCTTTTCCACCTGCTATAGCGCCAAATGCTCATTATAGCATACAGCTACGCCCTTCACTGTCCTTACTTCCAGATTCTCAAGGTTAACGTGGAACAATGACTATTATTAAGTGGGGGCTTTAGGAATATGAAAGCAGACTGGGCAAGGAGAAGGGGGGAGGGGCAGTGGAAGCACTGGGGAAAATGCCAGGAGAGCTGGCAGGAAAGAGCTGCTAGAAAGCTGTGGCCAATTTTCCAGTCGAAACATGAGTCACTGAACAGAGATGCCCTAGAAATAAATAGCTTCCCTGTTCATTGCCCAGTACAAGTTGAGACCACACCCTTTAGTGGTTTTGTGTCAAGGCACTTTTGGGTATGGCTTTGAACAACTAGCGGAGAAAGGGAGATAAAAATGGCCAGTTTGAGAAGACTGGCAAGTCTAGAAGTTGTGTTTACTGCTTGGCCAACTGTAACTTGTAAGCAATTGGAAGTTGTTTGGCCTCCTTTTTTCTTCATACCACCAACCTATTCCTTCTGTTCCTATAATCGGACCAACAACCAATGGAAAATTTGAGGCACATTGGATTAGACTGCTTAGAAAACAGGGGAAGTGGAGAATTTCTCTGACAGTCTGTATTCATCTTAGATTATCAAGAGACCTGAAACTTTTCTTTTTCTTTTTTTTCTTTTTCTTTCTTTCTTTTTTTTTTTTTTTTTTTTTTTTTTTTTTTTTTTTTTTTTTTTTAAGATTCTAATAGAGGGTAGGGGTGGGGATGGGGAAGGAATTTAAATTTTCTCCTTTGGTAGCTGTGCACCTCACTTCCAGATGCAGTACTTGTTGCAATCAATTTCCTTTTAGTTTGTAGGAGATATTTTAAGAAGTTAAATGTTGTTTTCCTAAGTGACATTCATTGGGATGATCTTGATAAACCGCATGAATGCTGGCTGGCCTCTAACTGAGCTGGCCAGCTTTGTCTGGACATCCTCTCCTGTTAGCAGACCACTGGGCCATATCCCCAGCAGGATCAAGTTACTCCCTGTAGCTTTTCATCTCCTGGAGAAAGCATAAAACCACAGGTTTCCCCAAAGAACACTAGTAAAATTCTACTTGCCTTCACCATCCAGAAACCCAAGGAAGTGAGTCACTATTCTGTAGCCACACAATGTGTGTATCTACATAATGCTCAGGCCACCTAGCTCAGTCACTGCTGTAGCCAACATACTGCAGGAGGGATGAACTCTCATGAAGAAAGTCTGTTGAGAGTAAAACTGCATGGGCTAGATAAAGTAGGAGCTTATTACTTGCTCTATTAAATGACAACCCACCTAAACTGTAGGACTTCCACTTAGAGGATTGTAATATTTCCTTTTTTCTTTTTTTTTTAATTCCAAGTTTGAAAGTTACAATTAATTTTGTACAGACAGGTTTTTGCTATGTTTGTTTTAATTTTCAATTAAGAAACAAGAAAGGCACTTTGAGGGATAAAAGTTCCTCATTCTTACTTGAATTGCAAAGATACTAGACTTTTTCTGTGGCTTTGTGAAGGATAGAAAAGTAACTAGATTAATTAAATCACAGACATTTCAGGAACATTAATTGAAACTCCTGCTGCTTTATGGTCTTCATTTTGAGATTGAGAAGGAGGAAGTAAATTCTATATGAAATATTTTATGTGGGAGTGGCTTTATAACTTATAAATGAAGGGGAGCGATGGTACTTTACCTTCCTCATAAAGTTATTCTGAAGATAAATGATAGAGCTTGGGAAAATACTTAAAACATAGTACCAATTTCATTTGGTAATGTCTTTTAGTCTATTCAACTTGAAAATATTTACATTTTTTCCAAAGGATTCTTTCTTTATTCTCCTTCCTTTCTTTCTTCTACTTCTTTTTCCTGTTTTTTTTTTTTTTTTTGTTATCTTTTATTTTCATTGTATTTCTATCCAGAATTCATAAAGAATAAGATTCTTTTCTGTTTATTTAATAAACTTTCATAATTTAAATATAAGCTATTATATATTATTAAACATATTTAATGTATTATTAAATTAGGGGGGAAATCAATGACTAAATCTTATTCAGCTTAGGCTGCCATTTTTTTTAAAATGACATAGACTGGGTAGCTTAAGCAACTGAAATTTATTTTCCTACAGTTTGGGAGGGTGGAAGTCCAAGATTGGAGTTCCAGCAGATTTGGGTGCTGGCTGATGAAGTTCCTCCTTTTGTTCACAGAGGGTGGCATTCTCACTGTGTCCTTACACGAGAAGGAACAAGCTCTGGTGTCTCTTCTTCTTCTTCTTCTTTTTTTTTTCCCCCCTTGGTGCTTTCTAGTTATACATAACATTAGTATTCATTTTGACATAATTACAAAAGCATGGAATATAATTTGCTCTAATTCAGTCCCCAGTACTTCCTTTTCCCCTCCCCTCTTCCCTCCCCCTGTTCCCTTCCCTCTACTGTACTGATCTTTCTGCTATTTAATTATAGGTTTTTTTTTTTTAATAGTGTCTTATGGATGTATTCTGTGGTGAGATTAAATGTGGTATATTCATATATGTAGATAGGAAAGTTAGGTCAGATTCCTTCCACTGTCTTTCTTATTCTTAACACCACCAGCCACCCTTCCCTTCATTCCCCTTCATCTACTCCACTGGTTTCTTCTATTTTTTTTAATGACCCCTCCCCTTATTTTGGATTAGCTTCTGCATCAGAGAAAATATTCCACCTTTGATTTTTGGGGGACTGGCTAATATTACAAGGGCACTAACCCCACTGAAAGGTCAGCATGCTCATGACCTCATTTGAACCTAATTACTTCCCGAAGGCCTCATTTCCAAATATCATTTTATTACCAGTTAGGTCTTCAAAATATGAGTTTAGGAGGACACAACTGAGTCTATAGCAAATAGTTGCTTTAAAACTTGAGACTTGATTCCATCAGTTTGATGGCAAAGTTTTCAATAGAACCAGCAAATATGATCAGCAAGATTCCAAATTGTCAGACGTTTTGACATTACAACTGCACTTTGATTAGCAAACACACACCATAAATAACGAAATTTTACTTCATCTCTAAAAACTCCCTGCAGATAAATTCCCCAACTGAATGCTATTCACAGTTTCCAGCTGGGCATGAGTTCTGATCCTTTCTGTCTACTCTTCTTGTTGTTCCTATCTCCCTTTGGCCAGTTTCATTCTATCCAGATTAGTCCCCACCTGGCAATCACTGTGTCCTACTCAGCCTTAATCAAAATAGTTTCTTTATCACCATTTAGTTACCCTACAAATCTTACCTTCAATCAAATACAAAACTATACCATTTTTCTGGGATGCTTTCTATCTGCACGATCTCATCAAACCCTTCAGGATTTCTTGACTACTTCTTTCCATTCTCCAGGGAAGTCAACTTTCCCTAAATCTTCTCCTCAGATTCTGCCCCAAAGCCTCTCAACATGCCTTCTCTGGTTTCTCCTGCTCCTCGTACTAACCTGAATCCAGACATTCCTCTAAAACCCTTCTCTTTGCCATCCCTGCTCCCTCATCCAACTCTCTTCATTCATAGGTCACAGCTCAGGTCATCTCAGAAGTCGTGGGCTGGGAGAGGGTCAGGCTTGGGAAAGAGAAGTACGAAGAAGTTTTTAACTGGTGACAGTGAGAACACTTCAATAATAAAGACAGTTACCTTTGGCAGCCTACTCTAGCTGATTCATGATCTGGCCTTTCATTTCAATTAGCACTTTCTTTTTATACTACTTCTTCCAGTATAAAAAGGCTCAGGCTCCCCCTGCACTGCTGTATCACAATCACACTGCTGTAGCTATCCCACTTTCCCAGAGCCATTTGCATGTCTCCTAAATAACATATGCATAAAGTTGACTTTGTTAAACTTTCCTCTTTTATTACCATCTCCATGTATGTCTTATGTTAGTAGTTTTATTACTCTTCTGGCAATCTAGGCTCAAATCTCTTTGATATTCCTAAATTCTCCCTTATGAACATATATTTAACAGTCATGATCTCTGATTCTCCTAGAATATCTTATGTATCCAAGAGCTTCATTTCATTCCTACCAACATTATTTTGTTCAAACATTTATTTTACTTTACACACATTAGTGTATTCTCTCCCTAAATGATTCTCTCTGGACTACTCATTCCTGTCTCCAAACTCATTATTGTAAACCACTTATTTTCTCATCTTTTATCCATTTCTATGGAGCCTCACAACTTATCAAACAAAACTTAAGGCTCTACCCAGGCTTTCATGGCCTACCATAAGTGAATTTGTGCTTAATTTTTATAATGCACCATCTATAAGTTCCCTTTTAAAATCCTGCAGAAACACAGCCAAATCCTACTTACCATTCCTGAAGGAATTCCCTTAAATCACATATTGGCGAAGCTGCTGCCTTCACATGGTCAATAGGCTTCCCAACTTTTCCATTCATTGAAATTTTCTTTCCTTCAAAGGGTAACATGGATGCCAGCCATCTTTGAAATCTTCCATTTCTCCTTGCCAATACTTTCATAGTGACAAACAGACAGACACACATACACACAGATACATGCACATTTTTAAACTCATACTCCTTACCATATTTTACAAAAGTTACTTCTGCCCTTTCTTTATTTCCTCTAACAGATCAAGGGAACCTTTTGACCCCTCTGCCGATCCACATCTTATTTATATCTTTTCCCTTCTCTATCACAAAACATATTGTCTGGTTTTGTGAAAATTTGTTCAAATAATGTGTGTTGTCTTCTTAAATATCCTTGGAACAAATATAAAATAAAATAATTAAAGTACTACTATGAGAACTTCTATACTTTTAATACTAGGTGTCATTTCTAAGGATATTGATCACTTAAAATAATCATAATACCGTTAATGGTTAGAGGGAACAGCCTTTAGTTTTGTTCTGTTTTTTAAAATACATATTTTATTTGTAGAATGACATGATAAGGCCAGCTGCATCCTTCTGTTTTCTAAAAGTACCTATGTTTGCATGTAAAATGGGTAACTATAATTTTTTCCATAATTATATTTGTGCCTGTATTAGAAGGAATAAATTTTTGAACAGAATACTTTTTTGGTTAAGAAAATATGGCAGCCAGGCACAGTGGCACACACCCGTAATCCCAGCACTTGGGAGGTTGAGGCAGGAGGATCGCAAGTTCAAAGCCAGCCTCAGCAATGGCGAGGCACTTAGCAACTCAGTGAGACCCTGTCTCTAATAAAATACAAAAAAGGGCTGGGGATGTGGCCCAGTGATCGAGTGCCCCTGAGTTCAAAACCCAGTACCAAAAAAAGAAAATATGGCTAACACTTCTCATTTAATCTGAAAAGGAATTAGTCCAGGTAATGAATATTATTACGTCAATGAAAACAATTATATTCATGAAAATAATACAAATGGAAGAGTCAATAGTAATTAATTACTTTTGTTAAGAGATAAGATTAAGTTTTTAAAAGAACTAACAATTAATAAAAGCTTTTGCTCCCCTTTTAAGTCTTTAATATATTACATATAAGATAAAGTTTAGGAACCTTTTCCCCCCCTATTTAAAGATGGGAGATAACATTACCACCACTAAAAACTAGTTGTCTTTTCTTGCTCTGCACAAGCAAGGTGATCACCTATGATCCCAGTTACCCTGGAAGCTAAGGCAGGAAGATCACGAGTTCAAGGAATTCTCTAGGTAAAAATCACAAAGTCTGCCTGGCACGGTGGCGCACGCCTGTATTCCCAGCACTTGAGAGGCTGAGGCAGGAGGATCGCGAGTTCAAAGCCAGCCTCAGCAATGGCGAGGCACTTAGCAACTCAGTGAGACCCTGTCTCCAATAAAATACAAAAAAGGGCTGGGGATGTGGCCCAGTGGTTGAGTGCCCCTGAGTTCAATCCCCAGTACCAAAACAAACAAACAAACAAAAAAAAAAGAAATAAAGAAAGAAAGAAATCACAAAATCTTTCTTTCCCTTAGTTCCACAAAAGTCCAAGAAATTTCAAGTGCTATGAAGAAAAAAATTTGTAAAAAGTTTTTGGTTAAAAAAAATGTGTTAAGCCTTATAAGAATAGTTATTTGAAGGAATTCAGAAGATACATCAAAGGACACACATGTCACAAAAACCTATATTTAATACTCTTTTGAAAGAGAAAAGAGAATCTTGATGCCGTGATGGCAGCCGTGGGTGGCCATGCTTGGGGGATCCCATGAAAGGCCTTGGTTGGCTGCAGCAGGTTTCAGTGAGGCTGACAGGATATTTCCATGTCTGTTTCCTCTCAGTTGACACCTTCTGGTAAAGCTTCCTGTGTGTGGCTAGAGTTCTCAACTACACCACCCACAACAAAGTTCCTTGATTTAAATTAGGTTTCTTAGAGTGGGAGGGTAGTAGAAGTTGGGGTCAATACCCAGGCAGTCAATGAAGGTAGTGACAGCCCTCACTATTACAGAGAGTCTCATCATTGTCCAAAACAGCAGACAGACAAACAAAAAGTGTTAAAGAGAAGCATACAAATCCATGGAAAATAGAGAACTTTTAATTGGAAGGCACTTTTTTTTTTTCTAACTCTTATTTTGCAGATGAGGAAACAGAAACTGAGAAAAAATGAAAAATTTGCCCAAGGAACAATCACAAGGTGAATGTGCTTCCTGACTTTTAGTCACGCAAACTTGTAGACTGACTTCTCTGGAGAAAATCATCACACCAGTGTTATAATATTTGAAGCAGTTAGTAAAAACTGATTTTTCCCTTCACAGATTCTTTTCAAAAGAGCAGATTGAAAGAACAAGAAAGTATGTGTCAAATTAAAAGGGGCTATAATTTGGTTACATATAATTGAATTCTTAGAACTCTGAAAAGAATCTGTTTTATAAATGTATATATATAATTTCTAAGCATTAAAATTATAAATAATGGAGTGAAATAAAATACATTTGAATTGCCATTGGAGGTCATTAGGATAAGACTCACACATCTAATAAAATGTCCTCTGTCTAAAAATTAGCAGTTTGTTTTTCTTTATATGTTATTTTCCCTAATGAGTTCATGTGGGGTGAAAAAGAGTTGGTAGAAATTATCTTTGGCATGCACTTGAAAAATCAGCTTTGCCATGCACTTGAAAAGATAGAGAGGAAAATCAGAAAGAGTATGATGTAAATTATGTTTATGTCTGTGTCCTATGTGTCTTTGTTTAAACGTCTTCAGCCCAACTGAGATCAGTCATTAAATAAATTCATATGTTAATACAACAAAGCCAAAATGATTTTAAACTTCAGTGTTACCTTAATTTTTCACAAATATTATTTTCTCACATTTCAAAGAAAAACTTAAAAGAACAGTAGAATCTGTAATTAAAATTCATTTTGAATAAGTAACTGAAAGTAATATTGAAATAATCTTATCAATAACACTTTAGTTGTCCCATCAGCAACTGTTAAGAAATTGGTGATTTCTGGATTATGACAGTAGCTAGTCACCATAATGATAACCTGGTTGGGGATCTAAGATTTTGTTTAGCAAAAAAAAAAAAAAAAAAAAAAAAAAAAAAAAAAAAAATGTGGTGTAGGTAAAGGAAAAGAATCTCAAACTGAAGCACAGGAATTTGTGAAAAGTTATGATACAATATCTGACTAGACAAATGAGATAAGGTGGACAGTTGTGGAACAGATATTTGATATAAACTGGAATGGGAAGAAATTGGAAGGAGGGGTAATATTATCATGATAAGATATAAGAGCCTGAGAATTGAAGAAGTGGAAAAGAAAGAACAAACCACTTTTGTGAAATTGCAGTTAATAGAAGATGTAGAACAGTATGCAGAAAGAATAATTAAACACCTAGCAAGTGAAGGCCCAGAAAATAATAAAGGTAAAATTCTCTATGATTTAAAAACTGTAGATGTTTATTTCATAGCATGTTTTTTGCAGAATATTAGGGAATTCAATCTTTTCCTAAATTTCATGGTATAAATGATAAAGAAAAGATAAAAGGACAGTTCAGAGGTGTTCACAATAAAATTTCACAGGCCTCATTCAACTAATTCATAAAACTCAGTAATCCTCACACACTTTCAGCTATTACTCCTTCATCCTGGTCCCTCCACACACACACACACACACACACACACACACACACACACACACACACCTGCTGCCACTAATTTAATTCCAGGCATCCACAAAGCTAAATTAAATCCTAAACCTTTTGACATCTGGAGACAATCAAACTGCTGTCTAAGACATGTGAAATGACTCTATGAGGAGAAGCATTAAAAACCTTAAATACTTAATTCAGTCTCCAAATGGTATCAAGTACCATTTAATAAATTATACCTCAGGTGTATGTTCAAATATTTGAGATACTACAAAACTAAAAAACTAGTGTTTTACTTTTATTTGTGCAAATTATAAATGGATAGATATAAAACAGTTCCTTAGACATAAGAATTCTTTTACTAGGGCTGGGGTTGTGGCTCAGTGGTAGAGCACCTGCATAGCATGTGTGAGGCACTGGGTTCCATTCTCAGACCACATATAAAGAAATTGACAACTAAGAAAATATTGTAAAAAAAAAAGAATTCTTTAACTAAGATGGAACTAAATGAAATTGCACATCACTGATATCCACTAACAAAACTCATGTTATTATTGTACACAATAAGCATGTATCAGCAGCCATAGGATCGATACCAAATGCATTTTGCCTGGCCAATACTTAGCCTTTCTAAGTCAAGTCCTCTCTGTTGAACAAGCCAAGATTTCCACCCCACCCTTCTTTCAACTTCAGCTATATATGGACCCATCAAAATAATTTTCTAAAGAAAAACAATTGTCTAAATATGGTACAATTGTAAAATTCATTGTGCTTAGGGATTAGATTTGTTAAATTCAGAGGAAGAGGGGCGCTTGGCACTTGCACATTACTGGAAATTCCCCAAACAGACAACAAAAGCTCAGTCAGTTTAATCAAATTATCAGCTTTTCCTCAGTCTGTGTTTAGTCTGTGTTTGTCTAATGTCCGGGTGCATATTTTCTACTTAAGAAAATCAATAAATCTGCTGCTTTTAAAAAAAGGCACATTTCAAATGCAGTATACAGCGTATTGCACTATCTGATCCAGCAATCTGTCTGCCTCTGCCCCACAGAAGGAGTGAACAAGAAATATGCCTGATGGGCTGATGAGATGGTTTAGAAACTCCTGTTAGAAGGGGCAGAAAATGATGCCATTGAGATGAGCACACCACTCACTTCAACAGATAAGTGAGGCATGAACTGTACACCTGAAATTTCTTTATAGTTTCTTGAACAGTTATAAGCATCATGGGCAGATTTATGACATCTTAGCAAAGAAGCAGCTAAATTTGGTTTCTTGGGTAGAACACTTATGCTTATTACATTATTTCATTGACATACTCTTACTTTTTGTATTTTTTTGTGGACTAACAGCATCCTTCCCTTTATTATTTTTGTTCTGTAAATATTTGAATTGTCACTCTAACTGATAATATTCAATTTCCCAACTGTGAGAAATTATCATTTTGCTCCAATAACATTTTTTCATATCCACGTTGCTCTCCAATTCTCTGCTGTTTCTTTACTTGCAGCAATACTTTAATACAGAAATAAGCACTTGTTTATGTAAATTATCTTACATATTAATAGTTTGGATATGTAAAGTAACTTTATATTTGTTCTACAAAGATTACTAATAAAAACAAATCAAAGTGCAGTTTGTTTCTCAGACCTAACCAGAAAAATTTAGAACTTTAGTTGTAAAAATTTTGTTTATTCGTTTGCATGGATTAACTCTATTTGAACCAGTAAAGGTTCCCACCCAGAAGGGTGGATCTATACTAAATAAAATTTAAAAGTTATAAAGAAGAAAAACTATTTGAGAATAATATAAATCCCCCCTATTGATTGAAACATACATGCTTACCAAATAATAGATGCTACTTTTCTTAACTATCAATAAATGATGGACTGGTAGAGATGGTTCTTGTATTAGAGCTTTTAGAACTTAAGTTTGCTCACTAGTGATCCTTAGAAATGAGCTTGTCATACAAGTCTTTAATCTCAAAATCAGCATTGATGTCTCTAAATAAATTTGTTTGAATAATGACTGTACACCAGATTTGGTTGCAAAAGAAATGTTATTTATTCTTTCTCCTTCTGTGTCTTTGGCAATGAAAAGATAGGGGGAATGGCAAATTCATGCACCCAAAGAATTTTCCAAATATTAATAATTGCCCAAGTAATTTAAAAGACTTTCATTGATTTATGTATTTATGTTTATAGGGGATAATGATTGAACAAATTCAGTAACAGAAACAGACATACCACTTAGAACAGCATCCTGAATCAGTTTTCAGTATTGACAAATTTTGATTAGCTAACTACCCCCCCACAACAGTAAATGGCAAGTGTTTGCTTTGTTTATTATAAAAATGCAAAAGTCACCGTCATGAAATAAATTTCTTGCTTATTTCTAAGGATTTGGGGAGAACATTTCATTTTTAGTGTACAACTCTTCCTGGATCTGGTCTGCTTTTTCCCTACTGTTTATGTGAAGAATTTCTAGTTAGAGTAAAAAAAAAAGGTGTTGCTTGTGCAGAGAATCCGTTTAGTAGAGCAGGCTAATAGGCTGACCAGTCATTAACTAAAACACAGCTGGGAAGAGGCTATAATCCCCCAATTTCCTTCACAAATGCAGTAAATAAATATTCAAATGAAGCAGTGCACAAATTTGCATATGTGTTAAACAAAAGCCCAGCTGAAGATTTTATTTTAAAGCTCTGCTAATGTTTCTCCCTTTTCTACCTACAATTCCTCTACCTGGAGAGTTTGTGCTTCACAAAAGTCCCCATACTTCTCCCAAAATAGAATTCCCTTTTACTTCAGGAATTACCTTAGAAATTTCTTTTTTTGAATGCCTCCCTTAGCTCTTTCACTGAACCCCAATTTTTAAAAGGGAATAAAAGCCACCTATTACTTTAATTTTATTTCTCCTTTTTTCGGTGTTTTTACCTTGAGTATCTTTAAAGTGTAATATTTCATTGGCACACTGTTCTGCTGGTTCATGAGCATTACTCTCTTTTTGGACCCCAGAGCAAGACATACTTAGGAAAGAAAACTCAAAGGCTTTACTATGGCTACAACTGATTTGTTAACCCCATGGCTTTTAGGAAGGAGATTGAGATCAGCTTCCTAAATTCCTCAGTCTGTCCTTGGAGATTTCAAGCAAATGATGTAACAGAGGATGCTGTTCGGTTAATTATTCCTTAGAATGAGCCTCAATATCGTTACAAATTCCCCATTCTGCCTCTGCTTTCCCTCTTCTGCTCTTATTCCATGATTGTAATTTCTAGAGTTAGATTCTAGGGCACACCTGACCTTAGGCTCTGCTGGGTTGCTTATCCTGAAGCGGTGTGAGTCCCTCCCAAGGTGAAGAAATATAATTAGAAGAAAAAGAGATCATTCAGTGAGGAGCCTAAGGTAGGACACAAGGGGTTACTTTCTCAGGGAAAAAATAGATTGCAAAAAAAAAAAAAAAAAAAAAAAAAAAAAAAAATTAACTGATTCTAAAAAGAAAAAAAAAAATGAGTTCTGCAGTTAAAGAAAGCAGTATGTCAAAAATTAGCAAGGTAAATTGATTTTCACTTGTTTTCAACACTGCTTGTGATTCTTAGCAAGTCTGCCTCTCCTCTCCCCAAGTGGAGAAAGAAAAACAGAAAGACAGTAGCCAGAGAGAGTTCTAGGTTAAACTGAATTTGTTTTTCTTTTCTTGTTGTAAGAAGTGGGCTATCATTTTACACACACACACACACACACACACACACACACACAGACACAGACACACACACACTCAACTATCTATATATGCATATATAACCATTTTCTATATATTTTTTCGTGCTACATATAAACATTTTCTTACATTTAGAAATCATACAAACTCTCAGTAAAGTGAGTTGCATAGATTTGAGGTATGAATCTCACCATAAAGAAACAAGTTAATTATGGAAACACTAAATTAGAATTTGGGCCTTTGATATATTTTTACATAAGTAATAGAGGAATTATTTTTGCCAAGCTGTACTTAAAAGCATGAGAGGAATCCTTATTAGTGTCTTGTTAGTTAATTGCTATACAACATACTAACTGTGATACTTAGAAGCAAGTGTAGCTTAAGCAATAAAGCTTTTCAGAGTTGAGATAATAAAAGATTGTTTTTCCTTCTTATTCAATCACGTTTACAAAGGATACTTTTAGGAAGCAAATTCCTACCACATAAACGGAAATGCTTTGTATTTGAACAAAATCATGTCAGTATATTTTGTTACCCTTTTATACAAGTAATTATTTTTCCTTGAAGTAAATAAAAGGTATAATACCATAAGGCTAGCTCAAGCATATCTTCTCACTAATGTAAATATCGAGTTGTGTGACTTGTGTTGTCTATCTAGGAACATTATTTTGAAATGAATCTTCAAAGCTATGTATATTAAGTGGCAAAATAACAGAATGAATCTGTTTGATTTTTTTCTGAGTCCTATTCTTTGCCCTTTTCTTTAATAGGTCATTAAACTATGTTTTCCTGGTCAGCCATGGTGGGCCACCCCACTATATTACCTTATTTGATCACACAAGGCTTGATGAAATTAAGCACCCACGGAACACCTGTTGAGTTGAGATGCAGCTCCTTTGCACACCTGCCTGCTCTCCCTGCTGAACTTTTCGTGAAAAGTGGCTTGAAAGTAAAAAAGTGGCCTAAGCACTTCTGATGGTGTACCTAAAAGATCGTAGTGAAGTCCAGTAGCACGAGTTCAGCCACAGTCACTTTGTTGTAATTTCTACAAAAATAATACTAGGGATGCTATTCGAAAAGAATTATAATGCTATTTTCTATTTTCATAGGATGGCAAACTACATTTTTCAGATAAAGTTCAAATGAATTGTCTGTTTTGATTTTCACCCATTCCTTTTTCTTGCTTTTATTATTGTTTTTATTGTTTTAAACAAATTATTTAAAAAGTTCTTCAGAATTTCTGTTTCCTTATTTTACATTTTTTTTTTTTTTCTCTAGTGTAAGTGGCCCTAAGTTACATGGAATTGTGCTGTTGTGTGTTACATTGAAACTTTTTAATCAGCTGCGTGTCAAAGACTCTGGAATTCATTTAAGCAATCATAAGCTGTGAAGTGACAAAAACTAGCAGAGAGGGTACGTTTCAGTCCTGTGGCAGGGAGATTTTCATCAACCATTCTGTCTGAGCAAATGTATGTCCAGCAGTCCAGTCTGAGGTCACAGCTGCCCCAGAATTTGAGTGGTTGGAGATATTTTGGGATGCTTTCATTAGAAGGTACAAAGTACAGTTAAGAAACTGGCTTGGGGCGCCAGCATGTGATTATGGCAAGACGGGCTGACCACTGGGAAATTGCTGAGCCAACAGGCCAGGAGTCAGGATGACCTCCCTGGAGCCAAGTCCACAGAGAGCACCACCCAGCACACCTTCTTAGGGGTAATCTGAAGCACTCAGTGTTCAAAATACTCATCCGAGGAACAGATGTTTTCGTAAGACAAAAGTATTGTACATTTGCAAATGCTCTGTTTATGAATCTTCTTGCCATTCTATTTTTAAAGGTGCTTGTATCTTCCCGCCCCCTGAAATAGCCTTTATATTTACTTTAGAAATCCAGAGTCTTGCTGCCTGTCTCATGGTGTTGGTGGAGAGGGTGTTGGAAGGGGGGTAGTTGTTGCTATAGAGCTCTAACCACTATGCAAGAGTGACTTACTTAGCAGACAACAAGTTACCAAGAGCTTACTCAGGGAACCATTATATAAAGCAGGTATTTTTAGACTTCTCATATTTAATGCCATTTACAGCTTCTGGGTAAAATTTTAATTTCAATTTCTGGTTAACAAACTATTTCTTTCCTTCTTAGCTCTTGTGCTTTTTGCTTCTTTTGCTACTTGTAACACCCAAACTTAATTTCTCTCCCCCGCCCCCTTTCTCTCTCTCTCCTCTCGTGATTTTTAAGCACTCTATCTATAAAAGTATGGAATAGTTAAAATGAAAGATAACTTAAAGAAGTGTCATTTGATAACCATGACAACTCAGAAGGCAATAAGAAGAAATTTGGAATCTAATATTTGCTTTATGAGCAGAAGAAAACCTGGCAATTAAGTAATAGTCCTCGGCTACCTGGGAGAGTTAGAGCGTGGTTGAAATAGAATAAATATTAAGAAAATGGGAAATATTAATATAACTTGAAAAGAAAAAAAATAAGAAATCTGCTATTGTCACCTTTTATCATCTTAAAACATTTACAAAGTCTTTCTATCTGAAAACACAATATTTTCCCCTGAAACTACTAAAGTCATCTGTTCTCCTTTTCTACCACTCCCATCCCAAATACACACAAAAATATCCCTCCAAGAGGTTTGGATTAAGCAACAGTGTGTATGTTTTCTTGAAATTACAGAAAAAAAAAAAAGGAGAGAGAGAAATAAAATGCTAAACAGATAAATTCATTATGAATAAATTATATTAAAACATTGACTCAGGGTGTAGGGGATTTCAATTTAATTCGATTTGATTTAAGTAAAGCCCTTGAGCTTTTACAATTCAAAATTAACATTTCAAGTTTGGATGCTATTAATAAGCAAAAGGTAAATTACACATCAACCAGGACAGACTAAGCTCAGAACAGTAGTGACTGTGATTGTCAGATTTCTGCGTATGAGACCGACAACATACTGAAAACTAAGATTTCTCCAGAAAAGACAAATTTATATAAATAAAGTCCTATTTACTGTTTCTTAGTCTGTCTTCATGTGGGGACATGTGCCTGTGTGTGTGTTTATGTGCATGTGCCACACATTTGCCTCTTCTCTAACTTATTTCCTCTTTTATTGTTTTTTATTTTTTTTCCTTCCTTTCCTCTTTTAAATATATCTTAAGGTCTTCTTCAGCAATTCCAGGCCATCTGTCCTCACCGTACCAAATAAGCATTCATGGACACATGGCTGCCTCCTCCAGACTGACAAAGGCTCTTTAGTACAGCGAAGAGAAATGACCCAGCAGCAGTGGTGAAGAGGCCTAAAAATATTTAAAGTAAAAAAAAAAAAAAAAAAAAAAAAAAAAAAAACAACAAGATCCACCAACTTTCTCTTTACTTGACACCCCCTTTTATCTTAAGTTTATTTCATGTTTTATCATTGGAATCTGCCCTTAACAGAATGCATTTGCATAATTGCCTACCAAATTAGATATAAGCTTATTTTTAAAGGTGAAGAATCCTTATATCAGAAAAAGAAATTAAAAATGTTTAATTTCCTTATAAGAGATGGCTGCATATATTCCCATGTAGTACAATAGGACAATATTTAAAAGACAGAAAGGTGATAGATAATGTGTATGAAGTACTCCTAAAATTTCTACTTCTATAGCAGATACAAGAGGTTTGGGAGATATGTTTTCTTTTCTTTTTTTTTTTTTCTTTTTCTTTTTTCTTTTTTTTTTTTTTTTAGCAGTTTAATAAGAATGCATCCAATGAAAAGATGTGCTTTTAAATAACTTACATAAATTCTAAGATAGTTGACACATAGATTTTTTTAAAGTCAGAGGATTAAAATTTTACATAAAAGAAGTTGACTCATTCATTTTCCAGTTGACCAGTCTTTGATTTTTTGCATGCTCTATAAAAAATTAACTTGTTTTATTCCCAGTGAATATTGTTTTCTTTTATAAAATTGTTGGTTTATTAAAGCATTTTATCTAATGAAAAATATTTTAATTGGATGTAAATTATCACTTTATTTTTTCACAACAGATGCTGTGTGAATTACATGAACTTATATGAATTTCTGAGCTACTCATAAGTATTCAGAAAACTGCTGAAACCTGTTAGCTGAATAGAAGATATCCCTATTCTCTTTATGAACCAAACCTTGCACATATAAAAATCATTAGGCATTTTTTCCCCTTGAAACTTAAGAAATATATTTATAAGCCAATGTTTCTTCACTGTTAGACCTATACTACATAGGCTTCCACCTATATTCCAAAGTCATGTCTCCTATGACTTGAGTTTTTTATAATGGCCAAATACTACCTATTCATGTATTTTATGTTAAAAGAAAAGAACCCTACTCAACATAGTTCTTATCTATAGATCATCATAAACCTTTCCTTAGTATGCTTTTGGCTTTCCTTTAGTTAGCTATAGTTAACTTTCTAGGGGGTAAAAATATTCTTTAAAATCTCCATAATAAAGAATTCCAATAAATTTTAGAAAGAAAAGAATATCTTTTAAAATGGACCTTGAATTATGATACCAAAAAGTACTTTATCCAGTTGATATAACAAAATGGTAGTTAGGCTTCAGAGAAATTATCACCTGTCTGAAACACAACCCAGGATTTCTAGTTTCACAAAATGTATATCATGGTGGATATGCTATTAAACTAGACTTGCAAGGATGTTCTGTTGTTAGTGTGTAGAGTGGGTGGAGGAGATGAGATGGGGAAGAAGGAACTGAATTTAGGTGGTGATGAATTTCATTAAGAAGCAAGTGTTCATCAGTGTGTGTGTTACATTGTTCAATGACTTTTATAGAATGTTTCCCCCCTTTAAAAAGTCTAGTGGGTGTTCAGTGGGTTCTTTTGTTGTTCAATCTGTCAATTAGAATTTTGCAACAAATCTTAAAAAGAGGAACAAAGTATGGTAGAAAGTTCTTACTTTAAAACTTAGAAAATGTGAATGCCACATTTGTGGCATTGTGTACAAACACAAGAGGAAAAATACAACAGATTTTATATAAGTTTGAAAAGAAGAAGTACAGTGCTCTCTGAGAGCCTTAAGGCTGGAATTAGAGACAGGTCAAGGACCTATCTGAGAAGAAGGAAAGATCAAAGCAGCAGAACTCCACAGATAGTAGATAAAATGTCTATACATTTATGGTTTCATTTTGGCTGACAAACCAAAAGGGAGAATAAATTACAGCTCTAACTCAGACTTTTCCCAAAACCTAGATAAATGAGTAGGGATCAAGGGCCTGCTTCATCTCTAATATATCAAACCATTTAAAAGAAAAGAAAAGAATATGGAAAGAAAGACCAGGAAATGCACACATTTGCTTCTGAGGATCAGTTCAATCCTTCTCACCTATGATATAAGCTCAAACCAGCTGTCCAGCATGTAGGGCATTTCTTATAATCATTTTTCTCATTGATGTTTTTTTCCTTATT
Organism: Tamias sibiricus; assembly: GCA_025594165.1. NCBI lineage: Eukaryota > Metazoa > Chordata > Mammalia > Rodentia > Sciuridae > Tamias > Tamias sibiricus. The sequence goes on from CM046662.1 coordinate 95,347,468, forward strand.
ATTTCTTTTCTCATTCTTTCCAGTTTATCATGAAAAATTTCTGATGATTTTGAATGGGCGAAGATTTTGAATCTTACATATTTTTCTTAATTTCATAGAAAAAAAGCAATTGACCAATTACTTGAACACAACCCACTTGACTGTACTGTATGTAAATCAGTGAAGCAGTGAAGCAGCAATTTCACCTTTCGGAAAATTACATAGGACAATGGAGTAACAACAGGCATCAAACCTAAACAGTCCTATGTTATAAATTCTTACTCCATTTCTTACCCTCATGACATCCCCACCTCCCTGTGTCTCAGCCTCCTCCTTTCTAATCAGGGGATAATAACTGCTTTATTAGTGGATGGCAATGAAAACTAAACATGATACTAATACAAAATGCCAAAAAGAGGTTTGGGGCACAGTGGGTGCTCAGAAAATGTAAAGCCCCACTTCTGTCTACCTCCACTTGGACTCCCTAGAAGCATATGACCAATGTAACCACCAGAAAAAAAAATGAATGCTCAGAAACTTTCTGGAACAATCAGAAATGCTTTGAGATATTTTTAGTATTGAAGTCAACAATCTTAATTAAGAATCTGAACAATGATAAGATAAATTTCATGTTTAAAAGGTACATATGGGTAACACTGGTAAGGGGGTTTTTCTTTCAAAAATCCCCTACTCAGAGACACAACCATCATGAGTTCTACAAAGTTACCAAAATTATTGATTTCTTTGAAAATTCCCCCCAATTCATGTATAGAAAATATGAATGTATGGACTCACACAGAAGAAAATGAATTTGGAATATGATCCATTCACATAAAATTTAACACCATTATAACTAAAATGTACGAATATGTGGATTTGAGTAATAAGGAATTTTTTTATTTTTTAATAAAATAACACTGAATGTCTCTGTCATTATTTGGCAGTGAAAATGAATTTATATTATTTTAAATTAAGAAAATTATGTCATCCATGATAATAAATTAATAAATAATTTAAAAACTAAAAATAATTTTCAAATTACTACACATATTTAATGTGTGATATTAGCTTATTTTAGTCAATTATTTCATTCTTGTGGAATTAAGCATTTTTTCCTTTTAAATTTCTAATAAGAGTCTCTGTATTAGTGTATGTGATGAGAATGAAGACAACAATTACTGAATCTAGTGTAAAGCCATTATTTTATAGAAAATGTGATATCCTTTAAATGAGAATAAACTTTCTGAAGAAAAAAATAACACCATACCATAAAACTTCATAAAATTTTAAAATATCCTTTTTGTAGTTTGAGAAAAAAGAATTTACTTCTGATGAATAATATAAAAAACATGCTTTGTCTCTATTTGGACTTTTCTGGAAGTCATCATGGTCTTCTTCCAAATAAGTCTATAAATGTAGAGTTTCATTGTGGTTAAATCTGGACAAAGTATGAGCAAATATAATTTTGTCATTTGTCATAATTTATAAATTGAATAACTCAATTTCTAATCGATTCAAGAATGACTTTTTACTTTACGCAAAAAACCACTCACCATATTTTTTGTGCATTTCACAAAGTTCTCAGAAACACCACTAAAGTTGTTGTCCTGGCTTGATCACAGAACTAAGCAGAGAAACACAGAAGCCTGCTTTGAAGTGGCATGTGTTCCATTTTACCTGTATTACAAGTGGTTCAGATATTCTTTTGAGCCTAGATGTGCCTGTGGGAACTGATATCACTTACTAAAGATTGCAGGAGGTCAACACATAACTTTGCTTTTCCTTTACAGCAGAAGCAGTCCGAATTACTGTGGAGACAGAAGCACAAATACTTCATTAGAATCTTTTATATAAAGTAGTAATAATCACTTTATCTTGTCCTCAGATGAATAAGTAGAAGGTATGTGAAGGTGGGTGAAAGAAAAAGGCTAACACAAAGTAAAAAGCAAAGTGTTTGGCTGGATGCTGGTGAAAATTGTTTCATAAAACTTTGGTTGGTTTTCATGATAGTAAGTGGGGACAGATTTTCTTGGTAGTTCAGGCAATAAGACAAATAATCTGGACTGGTAAAAGTGTGCATTTGAATTTCTGTCTGAAGAACATAGTTTGACTATCAATCAATCCATACGCATTTTTTCTACCTCTAGCCTAGACAGAAACAATTTACCCTTTTCTGAGATTTGAAGTATTATCTACATTTTAACATCAGATCTAAGAAAAGAAAAAGAAAATCATTTTCTGCTTTTCTACAAATCACACTAACAATCAGGATGGATAGGCTGGATTATACTAGGATGTTGTCACCAAAATTGGAGTAGATGAGTACAACAACAGTGCATCTCTTGTTGATGTTACATGTTCATCACAGTTCAACTTGAGAACTGTGTTTTCACTCCAAGCTGATGAAACTTCATGGTCTGGAATGTTTTTGGTTGCTTTGGCTATGGAAATGAACAGAGAAGTGAATTTTATCTCGAAAATCCTTTCTCGAAGTGACACCAGTATCCTCTCTGTACATTTCACTAACCAAAGCCAGTCATAAAGATATGAAATGTGTTTCATTGCCTGAGGACAGGGAAGTGCAATTTAACCAGAAACCAAGGGTGAGTTACTAGTAGACATCAGAAGAGAGAAACAGATTAGAAGGAAAGTTGAATGATGGATTTTGTCTGTTTTCCTTTAATTTTAATGATTATGTAAACACACTATATTAATGTGATTAAAATATCCTTTGATGTTCATTTCAGACAAAAAGTAGCCCCTATTCACAGAGATCCATCTTTTGAAATGCTTTTTCACAAAAGAACAGCACTAGAGAATAGTTGAGCTTACAAAATTACAACTTTTTTGGGGGGGGGGCAATAAAAATTCTACAGTCTCAGTGTATGAGTAATACTATAGGACACCATCTTCCCACTTTATTTTTTATATTCTTTCAGTCTCTCAGTTGAAAGTTAGGGCTTCTGTTTATCCAAAAATGTCCTTGGATTGACATCACCATTATGGCTCCAGTTGTTATTGCTGTGCTGTTGCCAAGGCAGCCAAAATATAGACCTGGGTTCAAAGTAGTAACTGGGTGTGTAAGTGCATAGCCACTTCCACTCTCATGAATACAGCTGCTTGAATGTGACAAATGCCATTATCATTGAGGGTCTTATTACCTCAAGCCACAAGGTGCTCTCTGAACAAATGCTCCATTTTAACTGTCAGATTCTGGAATGTGTCACATTTTTCTTTGGATCTTTGGTGATTGTAACAGCTGTTTGTAAACATTGTAAAGCCCACATTAGCTAAAGAATGGATAAGAATATTTTGTCCCAAATGTCTGCCCCCTGAACTGTGATAAGGAATCCAGCCTGTATACTGACACTTAAGCAGTAGGTTTAAATAGCAACCAGTATCAACTTCCAGTTGAATAAGTTAATAGGCATTTTCAGTTTCTGACTCAATATGGGTCAGTTTTCTTTCATCTGTGGCCTAAGAACATTCAAGGGTATTCAGATCTTTAATGGGGGAAAAAAAAAAGTGACATACCAGCAGGTATTTCCAACAAGATTTTGGCTGAGCAATATTTTCACTAAAAATCTAATATATCCTCATTGACAGTTAAGTTACCAGTGCTTGTTTAAGAGCAGTCCTTTCCTTTAGAAACAGGGACATGAACAGCTTTAGAAATTGTCATGCTCTGATCTCTTTCATTCTGAAAATACCCCATGCTATTTTATGTGGTGGTAATGAGTTAGATATTTCTAGTGCTTGCCTCGGTAAGCAGTCATGAGGGCTGTTGTAATAAATAAATAGTAAGAGTACATTGCTCTGATAATAGCAACTTTCATTGAAGGATGTGAATATGCCTTGCAAAAAAAGTAATATAGAATCCTTAGAAAGGCTTTTATTAGTAGAAATGTAATACAGCAACTTTTAAATGGAACAGTAAAGCAGACTGCAGAAAGAATTTCTGACATTGTGTTTCTAGTATCATTTGCACTTTTGGACATCCATGCTCTCACCCAAGCAGTTGAAATGCTAAGAAAAATTCCAGTAAGCAAATGTACTTGTACCATATTAAATATTATGGGAAAACTAGTCCTTCATATTTTTAGATTTTGTAGGCAAACATACCTGCTAATGAATTGCACTGGTTTCCTTTTTAAATAGCCAGGTGATATATATATATATTCAGTTCAGATTTTACCTAGGATTGAAATTAACATTCTTGCATTAATTATCCAATTCTCTTGTCTGCTCTTTACAGAGTAAGTTATGGTAGCCATGACCCTCAAAAGTTAAAGATATTTCCCATCAAGTTTGCTTAAATAGAGTTGACTACTATTTTATATAATGATTATATCAGTAAAGATAAGACTCAAATATTTGTCAAACAGTTACTTTTCTTGAGAAAGTCGATCTATTTTGTTTTTTGTTTTTTTTTTGGTATTAGGGATTGAACCCAGGGGTACTTAACCACTGAGCCACAAAAGTCAATCTTCTTATTTAAAAAAAAAAAAAAATACTTAGATTATAATTAAAATTAGGGTTAAAGGCATCACTGCCAAGATAAGGTGACTTAGGTTCATAGTGAATAACAGGACAAAGTCAGACTGAGATTTTGCCATGGCTAATAGAGACTTGACAGTGTAGGACGTATGTTTTCATTTTAAACATGCAGACAAGTTTTTAAATGTTTTCTTTTAGTGTGATGTTTAGACAAATTGAGGTTCTAGTCTCAACACACACACACACACACACACACACACACACACGCAAATTCACTTTCTGTCTTTCTTTCTCTCTTTCTAAAGGAGAATCTTAAAATGAAACTGGCAAAGCTGTGTTCCACTCTTTTATAGTGTGATGTTTGTGAGGTTTCTCACATTGTTCACATGTTTCCTTGAAATAAAGATGGCACTTTCATTCGGGCATGCTTCCTGAATTTCCTTGTGAAATCAAAATTGAAATTGGAACCTAGGAACAGTGCCTGAGATCTTTTATGTCTATTTTGTCATGAAAACTATTCTTTGTTAAGGCTGTCCGTACGTAAATGGGAGGAAAGAATGGATTTTTTGTTCTATTGTCTTCTGCATCTCTTAGCATTTTTCTAATATATTCTTGTATATTTAAAATTTTACTCTTATTCTTAAGTCCCCAAGAGAACACAACTTGTTGCCCCTGAGAAGGTAGGGATTTTAGGAAGTGTCCAATTTATAGATTTTGCACACCCTCATCTATCATGCCATGTGTCCTGGAGTACAGTTCTGAGATTTATGAATGATAATATAATAAGAATACCAATATATTATTCATCCTACATCACATGCAAGTAAATATCCTTCCTATCAAGGGATTTTGTTCAGAGAATTTTCTATAGAACTATTATTTATAAATGGTCACTATCTTCCTGTTCACAGAAAAGAAGTAAAAACAAACTTTAAACTTCATTTGCTGCTTAGTAGCTCTCCTCCCCTCCAGGCTGCCCCATTCCCTCGTATCCTCCCACAGAAATGCCAGACTCTACAACAGTAGATCTCAGCTTCATTAATAACAACCTGAGAGCATTAATTTCCATTAATTCGTTAAAGTGTGAATAGCTGTTAATCCCTTAAACTCCCAAAGGTCTAAAGTAGTTAAAATTACCCAAAGAAATCACGAATCTGTAGGAATTTTTAATTTTTTTTTTGTTTTAGTTGTAGATGAACACCATAACTTTATCTTATTTGTTTATTTTTTCAATGTGTTGCTGAGGATCGAACCAGTGCCTCACATGTGCTAAACAAATGCTGTACCACTGAGCTATACCTGCAGCCCCAGTCTGTAGGATCTTAACACAACATAATACACAGAAGTTAAAAGTGTCCAGATGACACCCAAAATTTATTTTCAGTTGACACATAGGCAGGTCATATCAGTCCAGACTTTTATCTCTGGATCTTTATGTCTATAATTCTCATAATTTGGGAAACTTTTTTTCATTCCTAACTTTTTGCACCATAGAATCCCTAAAAAGTCCCATTTGTCTTCATTGTGGTTCCCATTTCAGCAGCTGCGAGGCACTGGTGTGTGGGGAAAGTGTGCCAGGAAAAAAAAGTATTGTGCACATTGTTACTGGGTAAATGAGAAACTGTGTATTTGCATTCAATTAGGGACTTTCTGGTGATAGTGCCTTACCTGAAACTGTGAGAGTTCATGCTTTGGGGAAGGCTATTGAAAACATATTGAAGTTCCTCAAATCAAACCATTGGTGTGGAGTTTTCTAGTCCTTATTTATAACTCAAATGTTCATTTTACTAATTTCTAAGTGAAATAGATGAGGTTTATAAAATTATAAGCCATACCATACTTGTCTAAGGTCACCACTCAGTTAATCCATTCAAGTAGATTAATACAGCGGTTAGGTTAAGGCTGTCATAATCCAAACACCACTTCTGAACATGCTTGCATTGTTTAACACATGAGCTTTTGGGGGACACTTTGTATCTTAAAATATAACAGATGTCTCTATAAAATCATCTTTTAGAATGCCAAATGTTAGGACCAGCCATGGTCCTAACATTCACTAGCCCTGTTTTTTTTTGGGGGGGGGAAATGACTTCACTTCTTTCAGTTTTTTCCCCCTTCTGAAACAAATTAAATTGTGCTTCTAGCTGTGTCTAAGGAAGATGCTGGTAAAGACATGATGGACGAATATTCGTGAACATACTTAAAGTTAGGAGTATTCTGTACATATCACCTGTTTTAACTGCAAGATATTATGAGATGGAACAAAATGCAGTTTTAAAATTTCCCTCTGGTTTTAAGTTAGCTCTAATGTCGAAATCAGGCACAAGATTTAAGAAAGAAAAAATGTCAACCGCTTTTTTTTCATTTTGTCGGTACTGGGGGATTGAACCCAGGAGTGTTTAACCACTGAGACATTCACAGCCTTTGAAGTCATGATCCTTCTCTCTCAGCCTCTGGAACCATTGTGATTACAGGCATGTGCCACTGCATACAGCTCAACCACATTCTTAAAAACTGAAATCACATGAAGTTTCAGGTTTTCTAAGGTATTTGCTGGGATATTGTTTTAGTCAGCTTTTTCATTGTTGTGACAAAAACACCTGACATAAACAATTTTAGAGGAGAAAAAGTTTATTTGGGGCTCACAGTTTCAGAGGCCCCAATTCATGGGCATCCGATTCCATTGCGCTGTGCCTGAGGTAAGACAGAACATCATGATGTAAGGGTTCAGCAGAGGAAAGCAGCTGGGTACATGCCACCAGGAAGCAGAAAGAGAGTTCCTCACCAGGGACAAAATATAAAACCTAAAGTGATGTCCTGGATGACCTACCTCCTTCAGCCACACCCTATCTGTCTAAGGTCACCACCCCATGAAGTGGATTAATGCAGTGATTAGTTTGAGGCTCTCATAATCCAATCACTTCACTTCTGAACTTTCTTGCATTGTCTAACACATGAACTTTTGGGGGACACTTTGTATCTTAAAATATTACAGATATCTCTATAAAATCATCTTTTAGAATGCCAAGAATACAGTAAACATCATCAGTGAGAAGGTAATTTTTTCTCCCTTTTATGTCCTGTGTCTTTTACATTTGAGGTCCCAGTGTTGGTGTTCATTGAAAAATATTCAAACACAAATGTTAAACTAAAACTAAATTGAACTGAAATTAAATATATCATATAAGCATTTATTAGAGCACATGGTTTTGTTTTGAAACCCAAGTAAAACCCTTTTTTTTTTTCTTCAGAAACTGAAGATCTAAATGAGGAAATATTTGAAGATATTTTGTCCTGCATGGATAGAAAAGGGGACAAGATAGAGTGAGACTTCTATGTGATTGTCATTGGGATCCATTAGCATCAACAGTTTATGAAGCATTTGGAAACAGCCACAATGTGATCTATTCAGTCAGATATTTGCACTTCAGCCCCCAAAGATGATGTATTACAAAGTCAACCATCACAAATCTCATTTCCATAGATTGCAGCTCCCCAGACTTGGGTTTATAGTGTGCATCATAGTCTATGCTTAATCAATAGCCCCATTTAATAAAAATCTGAATTAAAGTTATCATATCACAACTGATCTTATTCTTTCTAAAATGTAAAATATCATATTGCTTCATCAATCAGGAAAATATTTTAAATATATCTTTATAATATATATTCATAAGTATGTTGATATATTCATATGTATATATAAACAACAACCTTAAATTATATCAATATTATCCTATCATAAAGCCAGTTTTGTTTTGTTCACATTACTTTGGTACTTCAAAGTCATCTTATTTTCTTTATGAAGAGACCTGCGTGCCAAGGCATGCAAATTAAAAAGCCACATGTGAATTTAACAGACTAAGGCCATTTTTGAGTCAGTGCATTCTTAGCTTAGGTGAGAACAGATTGGACAAGGTGGCTTCCGTTATGTCACTTGCTAAATAATTTGGTCCATGAAGCCAAAGAAGAACCCATTGACCTCCAAAATGAAAAATGATAGTGAAAGGGTAAATCAGAAATCTGAGTGTCACCTGAACTACTGACTCTCCCTCAACCCTACTTCTACCTTTAAAATTTCTTTTACATTCATGAATTTCCTCTAGCACAACTCTAGTCACTACTCTCTCCCTTAAATCACTGAAACACTCTCCTACTCTTCTAATGGTCCTTCCTTCCTTCCTCCCTGCCTTCCTTCCCCCCTCTCCCCATTTCTTTGAGACAGGTTCTAAATTGCCCAGGTTGGCCTGAAACATGTAATCCTCCTGCTTCAACCTCCCAAATCCCTCAGATTACAGCTGTGCACTGCTGTACTTGGCTCCTAATGGTTTCTTATGGTCCAGTTATTTGAGATCAATGTTCCCTATTTTGGTCAAATAATTTTCTATTACTCATACCTCTTCCCTCATGAAAAGTCTTTTATACGATTTCTTTAGTCCTAAGGACATAGGGATCCACTTATTTTATTTGTTCATTTTAGGCCTTGCCTTTTATTTGGGTGGTTTTCCTCAACTTCCTCAAGATTCTTGGGTGTCTATTCATGCAAGTGATGGACTATACTGAAGGGTAAGAAGATAGCTGTCATACACTGTGTTTGCTTTTGTTCAGTACTATTTCCCCGTGAGGCCTCTCACCTGAATGAGAAGGCTGATTGAAGGTTTTGTGTAAGTAGGGGAAGTCAAGGGAATGTTTTGATAGCCAGTCTCTTTGAAGTACCCATGGGACAAAAGCAAGTTACAGAGCAGGAGCCTCCCACAGGCTGCAGTCTCCTATATTCTACAACCAAAGGGAAGCGTTCTTCCGCCTTTTATTTTAATTTTACCTTTTATGTGTACCAGTCTAGAGTTATGCTAAGGTGTACTTCACTTCTCTCTCAGACCCCAGCACCTTGAAAAATGACTTTGTTATGTATATATCACTCACTTGCCTACTGCATTTCATTGATGATACACTTATTTGCTTTCCCTGGTATCCTGGTATTATTCATTTTAATGTATCATTTCAGTCAATTCTAAGAGACTTTGAGACAAAGAGAATACAGGCAGATTTGAGAATAGTTCTTGGGTATAGGCCTTTGCTGGCAAATAGTAGCTTTTGTATTTTTACTTGTCTGAAGGAGGAGTTCTACTCTCTCTGCTTTTTGAGAAGTGACTTCCTAAGTAAGGACCCAGGAATGTGTTCTAGCCTTTTGCTGCTACTATATTTGTTGATTCATCTTGGAGGCCTTTGATGACTGTTGTTAAATTTTATCTTCTTTAATTTCCCTACCAATCATATTTTATTCTTTTGCTGACTCTTACAATTTTTTTTTATAATATTTTGATTCACTGATGAGATGCTTTTTTTATTTTCCCCTTTCCATAGTGTCGTTGGTATGATTCATTTTAATTTGTCATTTCTGGAAATGCAAAGAGATCCTGTAGGAAAAAATATATTAACATATTTGAGCTTACTAGACCATTAGAACTAGAAGCTTTTATTTATTTTTTTTAAAAAAATTTTGAGTAAATTAATTGTTAAATTATTCAATTGAAAAAGACATGATTTTAATATCTAGGAGAGCTCATTTTTTTTCTCCTGTTGTACTGGGGATTGAACCTAGGGCCTCACACTTGCTAGGTAAGCACTCCACCACTGAACTACATGCTCAGCTCAGGCTTTCTATTTTTATGCCCTTAAAAAGTTAAAAAAAAAAAATTCTATTAGTTTACAAACAACTTTATCCATTCCTTTTAAGGAACTTAAGAATCAATGTATAAAACTTAATTGTTTGTCTATACCATAATCAATAAATTTAATGTCTTTATAAAGATTCTGTTTTGAAACTGAGACATTATTTTAAGAAATTTCAGTTGATTGATTATTATAAACTATCAATACTCAATAATATAAAATCAGTCAAATGATGAGAAAATACACAATTTTGATGCAAAAAAATGTAATGGGTAACATTTTGAAATTTTTCAGCTATTTAAACAAAACCTTATTTGCTATGCAATCTTCAATCTTCTTGCTGATTATTTCCATCACAGTATATTTTCAATAATCACATTTTAAGTCAATTGAAATTATAGTAACTAATAAGGATTAATGAAATTATGTACCTTTCTAAATTTTCTTAACAGGTAACAGATGACCAATAAATGATTCAGTGAAGACTGGAAACCAATCATAATGTTCTCATAGGAAGTGGTTATTATAAAGAATCCATGGTGGTAAAGAGGAGAAGCAAAAATAGTAAAATACAGATAAAATACATGGTGTCACTCTTCTCAAAATGGAAACAAATGTTATTGATGGATATAAACCATTTAATCATCACTGAAATCTAATCTTAGAAACTAGTCTCCAGTTCATACATATATTTCACACAGAAATTTCATTAAATATGTCTGCAGAAAACTCATAAGACCAACAACAACAACCAAAACAAACAAACAAACAAACAACAACAACAAAAACAGGTTCAGTGCTGCAGTACTTGCCTAGCATTTGTGAGGCACTGGGTTTGATTCTCAGCACCACATAAAAATGAACAAATAAAATAAAGGTATTGTGTCCATCAACAACTAAAAAATATATTAAAAAAATGTTTCTGTGGTAAGAAATGACTTTTAATTAAAGGTGAAGTAAAATTACACTGATATTATTTTCAACAGATTGCTCAAGAAACTGATTCCTCTAGAATGGCCCTTAGTCCAATTTGCTCTCGATTTCTTTTTGCTGTTTTTCGTCTTCAGTACCCCTATATCTCTCAGATGCTTATATTTTCATCTCTGCCTACTTCTGTCTTCCCCACCTCCAAATGAGCCCTTCTTTCCAGGACCTATCTTGTCCTTCAAAGAGATCTATCTGTGCAGAAAACCATTGTATTATTTTAACTTTCCCTCCTATGGTTATCTTTTCTTCCTTCACCATTAGTTTATCCAATGTGTTTCTTTCTCCAGTGTTTCATAAAGGCAGAGCATAAATTTCCACTAATAATTTGTACTGGATCACAGTAGACTTGGTTGCATATCTCATTCATTTATCTTTATTCTGTAGACTAAAATTCTTGCATGGTGGATGATGATTTAAGTTACTCAAGACTAAAATTCCCTGAAGATAATTATAATTTCTATCACTAATCTGTATTTACAAATATCTTGTAAATTATATATCCTCTGATATAGGGTTTATGCCTTTATCTTGAAAAAAAAAAATCTTATCTCTAAACAGTCTAACAAGTGGTACAAAAACAACAATTTAAACATTTTCTATTCAATGTCTCCATGCAAATATTCACTTTAAATTAAACATATACTGGATAATGCATTTCCACTGAATTGTAATTAAAATTTAGCTATGAATTTATTGATATTCAACTTTAATCTCTGCTGATATTTATTATAGCATTTATCACGTTTTTCCGTTCCTAAAAACTAGACTTGTTTCTCAATATGCTGTTATCATATATTTTCAAAAATCATTAAAATGATTAGCAAGCACTCCAAGAAAAATTGGTATCTCTAACATAAATATAAGAGTGTACACATAGCCGGGCGCGGTGGCGCACGCCTGTAATCCCAGCACTTTGGGAGGCTGAGGCAGGAGGATCGCGAGTTCAAAGCCAGCCTCAGCAATGGCGAAGCACTTAGCAACTCAGTGAGACCCTGTCTCTAAATAAAATACAAAAAAAAAAAAAAAAGGGCTGGGGATGTGACCCAGTGGTCGAGTGCCCCTGAGTTCAATCCCCGGTACCACCAAAAAAAAAAAAAAAAAAGAAAGAGTGTACACATGATTGCTGAATTTAAACAAAGCCAGGCAAAATAGATGTAAAACATAAATTTTTGTTTTCATTCATTCTGAAATTTCTTCAAAATGGAATTTATTTGGTTGCATTGGTGCAAGCCCGATACTTGGGAGGCTGAGGCAGGAGAATCAAAAGTTTGCGGCCAGCCCCAGTAACTTACTGAGACCCTGTTTCAAATTAAAAGATTAAAAATGGAATTTAATTTTAAAATAAGGTCACTTTTTACAACAAAATGTAGCTGTATTTCAAACTCATTCACGAGAAGTTAGCTCTCAATACTATTTGCATTTCTCTATAATTTGGTTTCAGGGACTTCACATAGTCTGACAGTTTAGGATAACTTGGAACTGAAAAAATGTTTGCTCAAGGACATGAGGTGAGTGGAAAATAGGAATTTTAATATATAGACAGAAAACTCATCAGGACTATACTTGGTAATATTCTTGAGAGTCATGGCCACAAATCTGAGAGACAGTATTTGCATACTGCACTTTTGTAAGTAAAGCATTAGAATACGATTCTGGATAAAGATTCAGAGAAATCCTTCATTCTGAAAGATTAGAATTTAAGAATGCAAAACAGAATTCTGTTATATTATTAATACAAAAGAGGGGTCACAGGGAAATTTTATGGTGTCAATAATTTTTTGTTTATTCCCAATTTGAATACCTCTACATGTGTGCTTTTATTTCTTCAAAACATTTAACTATATGATGAAAAAAAAATAGATTATTTCAAATTTTACATATAACCTAAGTAAAACTCAGCATTTTGCCTACCACCTCAGTCTTAATCTCAGTATAGAATAAAATTGAAAAGATCACAAATCTGAGAAAAACAAAGATATTAATTAATGCCCCTAATACCTTAAGAAGAAAATGAAGCCCAGTAGATTGTATGGACACCACAGAATTTCCTTAAACCACCTAGGTCTTTTCCCAGAGTCTCACACATTAAATAATTTTTCATATCTTTTTTTTTTTTTTTTTTTCAAATCAACTTCAAATAGTCAAGTGGACCTAGTGATATTTTCTGATTTGATTTCCCTCTGAATCTGGGAAGGAGGGTTATCAATTTTTTTTTGCAAATATTTATTTATTTACTTTAGTTGTACACAATGGAATGCATTTATGTTTACATGGTGCTGAGGATCGAACCCAGGCCGCGCACGTGCAAGGCGAGCGCTCTGCCGCTGAGCCACAGCCCCAGCCCAATTGTTCATATCTTATTGAATAAATTTACCAGGTACTTTCTAAAATAAAGTTTTTAATTTTGAAAGAATGTTAGATTTCAGAATGTTGCAAAGATAATTCAGTGAATTCTCCTGCCCCCTTAACCAGTTCCCCAAGTGTGAACATCTTACCTTGCCGTGGCACAGCTGTGAAAATTAAGAAGCTGCCACTTACTGTAATGTAGTAGTAATGGTACATTACTACTAGGGAAACTTAAGACTTCCATCAGATTTCTCCAGGTTTTACACTAATTTTAATATTAATGTTACATGATGTTAACCTCAGTCACTGAATGAAAACAATGCTTGCTAGTCGTCCTCCATGAAAGGCTAGTACATTTCTCATTTCAATACTCTATTTTTTAGATATCCAGTAAATTCAGTACATGTTCAAGGTGTGTGTGTGTGTGTTGTGTTGTGTGTGTGTGTGTGTGCGCGCACGTGCTCAGCTGGGAGGAGGATTAGGGAATTGAGCTCCACCTCCCAGAGTGGTAATACCTATGTTGAATAGTGCTCCCCACATATTCATGTCCACAGGGAACCTGTGAAAGTGACCTTTGGAAATAGGATCCAATATCACTAGTGTCCTTATAGGAAGAGGGAAATTTGGAAACCAAAACTGACACACTCACAAGGGAGAATTTTTATGTAAAGACAGAGGCATAGCTTGAAATGTGTATCTATGGATTGCTGGAAACCTCCAGAAGGTACAGAGAAGCAAGGGAGGATCTTCCTCTAGAGACTGTAGAAAGAGGCTGGCCATACCTTGATTTTAGATGTCTCTGCTCCAGAAACAGAGAATACATTACTATTGTTTAAGTCACCCATGTTCTGGTAGGTTGTTATATCAGCCCCAGGAAACTAATGCAGTCCTTTTATGTTGTTGGTCAGATTTTTTCTCAAGTTTTGCTTTTGGAGAGATCTCTCAGGTTGGCTTTGACATATCTCCATCAAGTGCTGCATTTTTATGCTCTTTTTTCTTTTATTTCTTCTGCCAATCTCTCCTAATTTAATTGTTCCCTCCCTCCCCTCCATATGTATACATTTTTTTCTTTGTATGTATGTTACCTTCTTACTTCTTGTTATTTGGGTAGCTTGGGTAGCTAAAGACTTTATTTGCTTCATTCCATAAGTTTTCCTCTTTCCTGCCATTAGTCCAGAGACTTCCTAATTAACTAAGTAAACTTCTTTCTAAGGAAATAGGGATGAGGAGGAGGCAATAAGAAATGTTGTAAGTCGGGGGTCTGTCAAGGTCTTTTTTCTATATCTGCCATTTAATCAATAGGTTCATGTATTTAACTGTCTACATTCCAAAAATATCATAGATAAATATTGACATGGATTTTTATTTGTTTCCAATTTTCTCTTTTCTTATAAGGACAGCAGTGATATTAGGTTTAGGATCCATCCTATTTCCAAAGGTCACATTCACAGTTTTCTTGTGGACAGTAACATTTGGGGGCACTATTTAAACCAACACAATGATTACAACCCAAAATGTCAAACAGATATAGATGAGCACATAATGATTAAACAAATATTTAGATAAAATAAATTCATGGGAAAGAAGGACAAACATTTCTTATAAAAAGTCACAATATACATGTAGATGTTACCTTCTAGGAGGCACAGCTTAATTCCCAAATTATCCTCCCACCCCTCCACATACATGCAATAATACAATATTTGAAGGCTTACAGATTTTTCAGTTATTGCATATCTTGAAAGCAAACAACAAAAATACATAGTGGAATTACTATGGGGCACATACAGAGTTATCAAATAGAAATCAAGTGAAATAAAGTCTTTCCTTTCTATAAGACTATTATCTTGTCCAATAATTTCAATCATCAATTTATTTTAAAATTTTATTAGCACAAGTTTCTTGTAGCAAAATGAATAGATGAAATATTTGCTTATTTTTTATGGCTGCCCAATTAACAGCACGGTAGATGGATTTCCTTCAGTCTGCAGGAAATTAGCAAATTAGGCATCAGGGGAGTATTCCACAAACTAGATAATTACATAAATTGACTTAAAAAACCCTCCATCCTGAGATTCTTCTAGATAAATGAATAAGTAAATAATTCTCCAAATTTCACCTTCCTGATAAAGGAAATAAATGTTGTGATAGCAGTTTCACTCATAAGCTCATGAATATGTCATTATTTTATAACTTCTGAGATGAGCAGAACAATGATGAAAATAGGAGGATAAAATGTTACAGGAAACAAATTACAAATTAGGATCAAAGAAGGATTTCATTTCTCACTGTTTGATACAACTCCTATACTCAACAATTATCCCCAAATTTCGCTCACACAGGCTCACTGAAGAGCCCAATTCTAACTCACTCAGAGATCTGTCTCATTTACACCTGTATTTTCTGGAACTCAGGTAGACCAACTTCTATTTAATTTGTTTGATATGAATGCCTAAACTTAAAAATGGAAGTCAGATATTTAATGGATGACCATGGAATTTTATTAAATTCTCAGTATCTGTAGAGTTTCTAGCAAGGTTAAAACAACAATCCATCCTGAATCTCAAAAGTAATGTATTTATTTTGAGACTTTGAACATGTCATTATAACCTTGCCTCAAATCTGTATTCACAATATTATTAGTTATAAATTAATATCTGTAAAAATATTTATATAGATCAAATAAAATATGTATATTTTATTTGGGGATGAAATTTATTTAAACCAAAAGAACAAGTAAGACTTCTAAAATATTATGTAGAAACAATAAATTGGTCAGTGAATGTTATATTCACCTTGTCTACCAACTGACAGCCTTGTATCTGCTTTAAATGTGATTCAGTGAGTTGCATGGGCTTTCTGTTTCTTTTCTCTATCAGGACAGCATACCATAGACAGGTGCTACTCATTCTGCTGAATTATGGAATGAGAAGATGTGAAGAAACACAGAGCTAACATGCAGACCTAAAAGTAAGAAATTAACATTTGCTTCCATAAGTCACTAGGATCTCAGAGCTACTTGTTAAAGCAAAACAATTTGATGAACACAAATGCAAGAGCTAATTTTACACTCACTCTTGATCTTTTAATCATCCAGTACTCCTGTCACCTTATTATTTCTCTGAATAAATTTAAGTGGAATGAAGGTGGTTGTTTTTAGGCTTAAGATACTAACGCCTCCAATTTGCTCCCATAGATTAAATCTATTAGACTCCATTGCCATAAGTTACCTGCTCTGTTGAATCATGTAGACTTTCCACTGTTTTTGGATCATCTTCCCTCAAATGTGGTGAAATTTAAGGCTTCTAAGATAAACTGCTTGGTTTGGGAACTTTCTATTTGAATTTGTCTTTAATCATCATCTGTTCTCGAAGGATAACATCACAGCTAAGTTTCAATGTTAAACCTCTGCTTCTGTTAAATACAAAAACCAGAATTCTACTTGGTTCTATACAGAAGGGTCTCTCAGACTATAAATGAAACCATCTAGCTAAAAGCTTGATAGAGATTGCAAAAGCTTTCTACATCAACTAAGTAGCTGATGTGCCACAGGAAGCTAGTCAGGACTTTTAAGGAAAGGAGTGATATAATCCCTTTTTGCTCTTTATATGTATAACCATAGTAGCAAATGGTGAAAAAATGTAGGGTAGGAAAAAAATAGTGGTAGGAAAATTAGATAAGAAGCTTTTGTAAATGTTAAAATTCTGACAAATTAGAAGGTCTGAAAGCATAGAATAAAATTTCAATAGTGGACAGAGGAAAGCACAGATTTGGCCACTTGTAATATAATCTCAACAAACAGTATGTTTTGCTTTAGTTAGTTTCATACTTGACTACAACAAGTGATAAAGTGATTCAAGAGATACTCTTCAGGTGAAATGATGTTATTCATCAACCATTTGATACTGTATATGAAGTAAACTCCATGAGAGAAGAAAGAAAAAAATAATTCCAATCACCAAGGAGAAGAAGGTGCAAAAATGGAAAGAGAAGGCAACAAGAGGGTAGCTTGAACTGTATAGCAACACACATGTTATGCTCAGATGCAGTCCTTAATGTGATTCTATTGTTTTAAACTTTGGAATTCATTCATTATAATTGTCTTTCACTTATAAAGGAATTACTTAATATGACTTATTCATTATTGGAAGTGTGAAAAAATAAAATTGAGTATGGAACTTTGACTAAATAAAACTGTTATTATCACCAGTTTAGGGCTAGGCAGTCAAACATTTATAAGTCAGTCCCATAACTCCACCAGGAGAGTTTAGCAGCAGTGGGAAAAGGATGTTCTTATTCCTCTTTAGTGATGCACAGAAACAGAAGAGACTGGTGTTGAAGTCATTTATGTTAGGATCAAATCCTTTGGGTTCAACATTTGTGATATGAACACTAGTACTAAAGATCAAGATCTTAAGGTTGAGAAAATACCGAGTCAGACTAATAATCACAGTCAACAAAGGTTAACATCCCCATCTCTCTGCTTAAGGGAGATGATGACTCATTAATTATACAGAGAAAATCTGAATACAGTTTCACACTTTTCTTTATCCTAACCTTTTTTTTTCCAAGTGAGGAATGAACACAAAATATATAGTTAAAGTTCTTTTCTTACAAAGAAAGAATCTGGAGGAGGGGAGAATATATATATATATATATATATATATATATATACACACACATATATATATAATTATATATAATTATATTGTAAATATACTAGTCTTCTTGTTAATAATCATATGCTAAAAGTGGTCTTTTGATCCCTTAATTATTTAAAATATCCTTTTTCAAAAAATCACAATGAAAACCTCAAATGTAACTGGGCAGTAGATGAAAAAACTATATTTTATGCAAAATAAGAAGGATGTATATTCAGCATTGTATTCTAGGCACTGCTTCCAATTAACTATTTGTTGATAATTCTGATGCATGCCTTGAAGAAGAGAGGTAGAATTTATCATGGACGAATCTACTCTGATGTTCTGAAACACCTGCTATTCTTCGGAACTTCTCAAAATTGAAGCCTGTCACAGTGAAGGACAGAGTCATTTTCTTGTATGATTGACTACAAATGGGTCAAATTTACCAAATTAGAGTGGGGAATAAAAAAAAAATTGTAGATATTTTGTGTTCTTATTAAAAAGTAAAAAGCATAAAAAAGTAAGCCAGGCACAGTGGGCAACGCCTGTAATCCCAGCACTTGGGAGTCTGAAGCAGGAGGATCGCAAGTTCAAAGCCAGCCTCAGCAATGGCGAGGCACTTATCAATTTAGTGAGACCCTGTCTCTAATAAAATACAAAAAAGGGCAGGGGATGTGGCCCAGTGGTTGAATGGCCCTGAGTTCAATCCCCAGTACACCGCTCCCCCCCAAAAAAAGTAAAAAGTATAATGGATGGGTGTTAAATTAATGGATTTTTATTAATAAATACAGCACTTAACTTAGAATTCACAAAAATATAACAAAATTTCTCTCTTCTTGCTTCTTTTTACTGTACTCATGAAAAAAAAATAAAATAAAGAGAAAACTAATCCTCATATACTGCTTAAAAGAATTCTAGAAACCATAAAATTCCCAATTCTGACAATAGCATCAATAATCAATAATCCCACTAGGGTAGCACCCAGGAAGGGTATATGCTGTCAATCAGACCCCTAGGCATAGTTTTTGGACAGACATGCTGCTAGAATCTTATGTAGAATGAGTGGAAACTACCGCAACTACATCTTGGATTCACAGAAATTAGCTCAATAAGATCACTTTATTGTGTGCAGTATAAGCAATATTATATTGAAGATGGCCTCAATGTTATAGCCCCTAATGTGATCAATGATATCAGGAGTGAAGAATAAAAATAGATGCAAAAATCAGCCTGAACCCTAAATCCAATTCTGAGGATCTAAGAGAGCAGGAGTGTAATGTTCATTTTCAGATGGCATATTCTATTTTTAAATGTGGAAAATACATTAAGTAGAACATTCTTTACTATGCAGAGTGGGAAGGAGAAAGAAGGAATCTATTCAAGGTATTGTGTCACACAATCCTAAATTCATATGCTACCCCATTCTGATAATTCTGCTGGGAATCTAAAAAACGCACATAGGAATGAAAGTTTCAGCATCACAGATATAAAAGAGAACCCTTATTTTGTCCCCACACTAAGTCATCCTTTCAATGAACAGCTGAATCTTAGGATTTTCTTTCCAGCCATAAGTAAAATAAAACTTTCCTCCCATATCAAATGGAGCCAAGTACTGAGCACTTGCCACAAAACCTCAAATCTGTCCACCATTAGGCTTGGTCTCTATAGAGTAGCCAAATAACCACAAGAAAGATGTGGAATACTAAGAATAACTGGACTTGGTAAAAGTTTTAAAGAACCAAGTCAAACAAAAATGTTGGAAAAATATATACCTATAGCATCCCTAATATAGAACTGTCACAGGAAAGTAGATTTTGAAAACAGCTCCTAACTCTTATAAAGAAGAAAATCAAGCATAGTAGGCATGTAACAAAAGTGAACTGATTAAATGTTGTTGAGAGCAATTTATTATTAAAAAATAATTAGTAAAAATTAATGATTTTGAAAAATTATTTAACCAAACAAAAATTAAAATTGAGAAACATGCAAATTGTGGAAGTAGTTAGTTTTCTGAAATTAAAAAAAAGAGAGAGAGAGAGAGAGAGAGAAAGAAAAAAATGACAGATATAGAAGATAGTGGAAGAATATCATCATTTTGAAAATGTCTAAGGAAATTTTATAACTGGGCAATGATTACCAGTGCCAATTAGCATCACAAATTTGAGATATCCAGAAATTATATGTCTCATGAAGGAAGCACCCAACACCAGCTATGGCAAATTCTTGCCCCAAATGCAAATTTGAATCTAAATGAACCTGGTGTGATCTAATTTTCAATATGCTGAATCCAACAAAACATAAACCATAGGGATGCACTAAGAAAGATCTAATCATGGGAAATCCTACAATGGAAATGTGCAGTTTCTACAACAGATCAACTAAAGGGGAATAAAGAGGAGAATAATCTAGAGAATAGATTAGAAAAGACTTGAGAAGTATAGCAAGCAAATCTAAAATCTAACTTTAATCTAAAGTTAGTATAAACTCAGTGCCATTGAGAATTATCCTCATAATGTTTAAAGCAAAATAATAATACATAAATGTCTTGCAAATCCAAAGTTTTCGTTTATGTAAATTTTTGCTTATTGCTAGACTGAGAGCAAGGGAAAACTTTTTTTTTTTTCTTTTAGTATTGCTGAGTTCTATTTGCCTACTATTTCTAGTCTCTTCCTTTTCCCCAACTCACATCCAAGGGGGAGCAGCTGAGGCAAAGATTATATAGGGAGCAGCTGAGGCAAAGATTATATATACTAGAAGGTAAAGAGGGCTGGCAGAGTTCTTACGGCAATAGGCAAGAATAATATCACTGTTTTTCAATCTAAAAATCAAATGAGTTTTATGGCCCCTAATGAAGTTTTAATTTAAATGATGAGTTCCATTCCTAGGCATACACAGGGCTAGCTAAGTTTCTCAAAACCTATATTGTATTCAGTACCAAGAAAAAAAAGATAAAGGGAGTATCTAAAATTAACATAGCTTTTGCACAAGGCTCAAGAATTATCTCCCACTACATGATTGCACATTGGTTCTGAATTGGTTAATTAAAAATGAAAAGGAAACATCCTTGCCAGGGGTATTTCTTAGACCCAGGCAATTCCATACTAAAGGCAGTAGAAATAGTCACAGCACCAGAGATATGGAAATGCCTACTCATGGAGTGAGCTTTGTGACTTGAAAGTCAGTCAGTTCAATTCTGCAATTCAGACACATAGTACCAAGAAGGCCATGGACATTCAGATGTTTATAATATACTATGCAGGAAAGAAATAACTCATTAAAGACCTCACAGTGGGGATGACACCAAGGCAAATTTGTAAATGTATGGAACAATCTAATGATTGCTTAGAAGGAACTCCTTGAAAGAGGAAGCATTTTACATAGAAGGATTATAGGCCCTGTGGTATGCTGAATGCCTAGTGCTGAAGTTAACCTTTCATTGGGAGAGTCCTTCCATCTGAGTGTGTTTATGTTAATTTCTTTGAACTTTAATTAATAAGGGCAATATAATTTAATTCATGCTTTTTTTGCTTGTTTCAGAACTTTCCGGGGTGGGGGGCAGGGAGTTAGTATGTCTAATTCTGAAGTTTGGCATTAGAAACCACACTAGAATACAGATAGAAGCCAGTTCTTTCATCTTTCCCATCAGGATGTTATTTTGATTGCCATTTCTTTTTCCTTTTATTATTTCTCATTTGGTTTACACATATAGCAGAGAAAAAAGATGCTAAGTATTGGTCTCCTCAAACACTAACCTATGTGAATGCAAAAGAAATATTGTTCTCACTTAAGAACACTTTTGGAAAATTTACTACACTGAAATAAACTGTTTCAACAAAATAATTAAGGGCATTATCCAGAATGTCATTCAACAAAGGTATCTCATAAAAGAAAATGCTGCTATAGTAAATAACCAGTAATTGCAATCGAAACCAATGAAAAAAAATCAAAGCTAAAAAACTATAAAGAATTAGGGATTCCTAGTTATTAAGAAACTTTATTCATTAAACAAATATTTATTGATTATATACCATAATAAGCAGAGGAAATACTGTGTTGAGCAGAGACATGGGTACATGCTTTCACAGTTTAAATTTCAAAGAAACAGAAATAACAAAACAAAAATATCAAGAGGATATGTTGTCTTATTTTATATGTCTAAATGAAGAAACAAAAACACTATCAAATTAGCTACAAGCAGTATTGTGTTGAAATAGAATTGCTCTTTGTCTTACTGACGCTATGTGGTATTTGAACTCTGAAGCTTTCTTTTTAAAAAAAATATTATTTTTTCTCTTTCTTCTCTCTAGGTTTTGCCAATTTCAGTATGCATATGGTAGATAATGAGTATCCTAGTCTTTGTTTTGAATTCCAGCACTTAATGCATATTATATTTTTAATTTCCCAGTTGACACATAAGAAAATCTTTTAACCTAATCTTAGCGATCTACTACAAACCAATCTGTGGGGGGAAAGATAGGGGCCAGAATCATGTGACACTAACATGGAGTTTGGCAGACTTTGCTACTTGCTTATGCAATATCTATTCTTTATAAATTTATGGTTATAATAGAATCCTAATTGTGTATAAGACAACAAGTTTTCTGGCAAAATACAATATCCCTTTGCCTGTTTTGTGGATAAAAAATGTCATTTGTCAGGGTTCTGGTTCAATAAAACATAGCAGGAATTCTCCCGATGAGACTTTGGAGAAAATGTCTTTCAAAGGGAAAGATGTAGAAGACACATACCCTGTGTCCTTGGTGTTAATATTCTTTTTCCTCAGAATCTAGATAGGCTGTGGCTAGCCATCTTGCAAGCACAGAATGGCATGGCCAATGTCAAAAGTTCATGCCAAAGTCAGCTGAGTGAAAAGCTAAATGGATACTGCATCTTTAAAATCATAGAAAAGCTACCATATTAGTGAATGACTTCTTCCAGAATTTTGTGATGTGACAAAAATGAACTTTCTGTTTGGTTAAACCACTGTAAATTGAGTTTTCAGTATTTGTGATTGTTTTTGGTGCCTACCCATAGCACAGTAGATTTTGACTGGTCAGCAACAAGAAGACTTACCTTTAACAACTAATGGTTATGACAACAGTAATCAAAATACAAAAAGAAAAAAAACACTTTATGAAAAAATGCAGTAAGGGTTGGGAATGTAGCTCTGTGGTAGAGCACTTGCCTAGAATGCCTGAGGCCCCAAGTCCCCAAGTCCTCAGTACAAAACAAACAAAAATACTAGATGAAGTAGTGAAAAACATGAAGAGGGACTGTACAAAAGTACAGTACTCTTCATACTTCATGAAAGTTTAGAGTATAAGCCATTGTAGAATAATAATATTCATGGAATTATTTAAACTAGTAAACATAATATAAACATCAAAACCATGGTATAAAAGGAATACGAGTTAAGCCTAACTAATAAGAGTATGCAGAAGAGAAAATATTTATAAAATCAAGTGGAAATGTTAGGGAAAAAAAAAAAAAAGAATATCTCAGTTTAAAGTAGGAAAAATGCTCCCTAGTTGTAAGATATGAATCAGAATCCAAAAATAATCCAGAAAGTTGAAGATAAAGTAATGGGAAAATATATTAATAAACTTTTTATAAAAGCAACACATTAGGGTTAATATTAAACAACTTGAATATTAACCACAACAACAAAATCACTATGTAAACTAGTGTATTTTTTTATTATTTAGGCTTAAAAACGACAAAACCAAACATTACTAAACATTCATGCACCAAACAATATAGAATCCAAAAGTATAAGGCAAATATTGTTAGAAATGTAGTATTTGTCAGAGAAAAAAAGTAGAAAATTTTACTGCTCTCATTATCAGTTTGTGATAGATCCATTATACAAAAACCAGTGAAGCGCTAGAGAATGTAGGTTAGCAAGAAGGTTGGGTTTGCTATGATGGAGGTTTGCATTGGAATCCTGGATTCAAGTAAAATACTATAAATCTCAAAATACTCAAAAATTCCTCATTTTGGAGTTAAAAAATGAAGGAGGAATAGGAAGAAGAGAGATGAAAGGAAGATATTATGGAGAAAGGGAGATGGAAGAAAGGAGAGGCAGAGAAGGAAGAGAAAGAGAAGGAGAAGAAAAATCTAACACGGGTTATGTTTTTGTGGCCATTACATGCATTATTATAGTTCCTGGCATGAGCCCATCCCCATTTTACAGAAGAAGGAACATAACTTGAGAAGTAAGTAATTTTCCCAGAGTCACATAATGGGTTTTATTTTATTTTGTTTTTCACATTATTCTTATTTCTTTTTCTGATACTGGAAATTTACTTTTAGTTCTCTTCTACGTTGAAAAGTTTGAAAAATAACGAGTGTTTTATAGTTTGGGAAAGATAAAATTTTAAATTGTATGATTAAGTTTCTTGACTGAAGAGTCAAAATGTTATCATTTGCCTAAAACATTTGACATGCACTAACAATTATTTTACATTATAATAGTCATATAATTGATTATGTTTTGAGAAAAATTATTTCTAAAATTATTCACATTTGTTTTCCAACCTCGGAAGCATGAAACACAGAGGGAAATAGCTTGAAATAAATAAAAGGTTGTGTGGTTTACACACAAATTATATAATTTCAGTCAAAATGTATTCCAAGATAGAAATCTTTTCACTTTTATAAAGTAACTATTTGAAAGCCTTTAAAAACACTACTCTCTTCAAACATTTTGAAACAAAAAAAAATCTTTTGCCTTTTGATTGGAACTATGTGTTTCATTATAAAGATGGAACACGATGTTCTGGCTTACATATTCTCTGCAGAAGGAGGTCCTTTTTTGTACTGAATTTTTAGCATATAGTAAAGATCCAGATTGTAAAAAAATTAATTTCAGGCATGACAGACTGGAAGTATATATTGAACAGATCTGGGAACAGAAATGATGCAAATGCCTTTCTCCCAGCTTCTGAAAATTATGTAATGGACCAGAATTTCAGGATAGACTTCTGTTTGAGTGAATCATGGATCTTGATCAGAGGATGGTCCCAAAAATGACTTTTGGAAAGCAAAAGTATAAGTCAGTTTCCTACAAATGGACATTCCATGAACATTGATTCTAAAGATATGGTTGTGTCTAAGAGACACGATAACTCACATACATTTTAATTATTAGTGATATAACAGAACTAAGATGAAAAACATGTCTCCTGAATGAGCATGAGAGGCAAAACAAATTCACTCATGAAAGGAAGGAGACCAGCAATGCATTAAGAGCTAGAAATAAAAATCAATGAAATTGTTTTAACTCTGCAGTATGTTGCTATTATATTTAAAGTATTGCACAGTTTGTTCAGTCAGGAAGATGACAGTAACATTTACATTGCCTGTACATTGCTATATATATATATATATATATATATATATATATATATATATATATATATATTATTTAGTGTTTCTACCCCCACAGCAAATAAGAATGCTGATTATAAAAATACTTGAAAGATTTGCATATTCCTATCACTAAACTATTTAAAATATGGCAGCTGCAAAAGAGTGCAACAGAATAGTGCTAGACACTTGTTAGTAGGAACCTTTTACCATAATGTTTTTGATAAATGCCACATAAATCCTCAGAAGAAATAACAACTATTGGTGATTCAAATACTTGAAGGAATGAGTTCATTTATATTTGTGTACATATAACTAACATTAGGAATCTTCCTAATAAAACATAATGACTATCAACACAGCAGATGGATGGACATTTAGAAAGTTTCTGTTAAACCAACCCATTTATAAATTATCTACAAATTCAATTCAATGCAATGCAACTCCACAGTGTTTGTCAAGAGCCTGTTATGTGCAATTTTTCCCTCAAAGGGTTTCTGGGGAAGTGAGGAAGGAGTGAAAAATAAATACATCCAATAAAAATTTTAAGGGCATGGCATATCACATTATTCAAAAAGCATAGATAAAAGTGGGAATTTGCAGGTTTCTTAAATGTCTGAATCCTCAGCAGAGACTTCATGGGGGTTGGCATTTGAGAGAGTGCTATAAGAAAAGGCAAGAATGCAATATGGAGAGCAATGGAACATGGTGTAATTTAAGGGTGAAAGCCAGCATAAGTCTATTCTCATAAAATTTCCTACAATAAGGCTTGATAAAGTCATTAGCTCACTTTGACTCAATAATAGAAGGCAAAGGATCTATAAGAGAGAGGGAATGATAGTCTGTTATTCACTTGGGAGACCCTAGGTAGCCAGGGGTCATCTATAATCAGCTTATACAAAGTGGATTTTTATTTCTATATCTATCTCTAATTAATCACCTATTTTATCTGTATATGCCTATTCTTGAATTACCATGTGTTTAAAATACCTTTACCTAATTTTCTGATAACAAAGTAGATAGTTACACACACACACACACACAAACATACACTGTGTGTATTCACTGTTCTCAAATATCACTTCCCAATGACATAGCCAAACAATTTATAATCCTTCAAAGCTCATTCTGTGAAATGCATTTATAGAAAATTTTCAGATTGACTTCACTTCCCATATCTTTAAGATAAAGTATAGGTGAAATTTTATGTCACAAAATCTCCTTATTTAATTATAAATTCTCATCTCTACAATTATATGAAAAAAAGGTCTTTGTTTTATGAAAAGGATAAGATTTGATTTGTAGTAAAAAAACAATTGAAAAGAAGAAAGATAAATGTGCAGAAATGTGATATATTGGTAAAATAGAGACAGAAAAGAGAATCCCCATGTACTTAGCTTAATTGCTTTATGATGTATTAAAACCAAAATACTTTCAATATTTTTAATCACAAAATATATTTTTTAAGTTTTGAAATTTTAAAATATTTTAAAAATTTGAATATGCCTTAAGGTCCTATTGTTGCCTTATCTTGCTTCATTTTTCTGAATAAATATCTTACCAATTTTATTTCTCTAGTGTTTTTTTTAAAGTAGATCCAAGCTCACAATTTTATTTCAAGTAAACAGTTCAATTTCTACTTTTTAAAAATGTTCTTTTTGCTTTTATAATTTTTATAGTGAATGGAATATTAAACTGCAATACATTATTTGGTGGTGATAGAAGTTCATACCTGTTTTTAGATCATTTTCTCTATTTACAACCAGGTTAACTTCCTTTTCTAATAGTATTTCTTTATTATATTCTCATTTCTCAGCATCAGACTATGTGCTGCCTCTCAAAGAAGTCTCTCAAAATTAAACAAATAAATGCTGTGCATCTGTTACCCCTTTAATACTCTCAAAAACCATGGAAAAGATGTGCTGTCAACCCTATTTGTATTCAAGGATATTGAGACCCAGCCTGGTTCAAGTAACATTCAGGCATGTTGGATTCTAAAGCACAGGATGCTTTGCATGTTTTTTACTTTTTCTCATGGATATGTGCCTCTGTGTGTGTGTGTGTGCACGCGTGCACACACACACACAAGTATATACATATATGTATATATGAACATGAAGATGTGTATGTGCAAATGTGCATATATGTATGGGTGTGTTCCTGCTGATTTTGTTGAAGATTATAACTAGTCTTTTTATATCTGCCTGCAGATTGGAGCATAAAATAGTAAAATGAAATGAAAGTCATATTCATAGTCTTTCCAGAGTCTCCATGGTCTTTGCATTTCCTTCATTATCTAACATGGCAACTGACATATAGTAGTTACTCAATAAATTATTGATTGAATTTAAAAACCTCTAAGTTTATTCAGAGAATTTTCTGAATAGAGTTACAAATGCCTCACATTCTTATATTTTCACTCATTAATGCCCACACAACTGCTTTAATAATATTTTTATTTGTTTCACTTTCCCCATTTTAAAGCACGTTTTAGGAAAATTTGCCTAGTGCTAAGAATAATACATTCTGAAATTGTCAAATTTGATTTTGTACAGCAAAAATGATTACAGATCAACAATTTTGTCACAAATTTTGTAGTAGGAAAAGTAAGAACGAAATTTCTATAGGGATCTTATTTTTCAGTTGATACTAATTAGATTTTTTTAAACCAAGTTTAAAGCTCACACTGTTCTAGCTTGAACAGTGCCAAATGATAATCCAATGTGACATACATTTCCTATAGCAATAACATTTTGGCAGATAAACTCCCCAATGAGAAACAACGATTTCCATGCTTAGATGAAATTTGTGATAGAACGCAAATGAAAAAAAAAAAAAAAAAGTAACAGAATTAAAAAAAAATTCCACAGTATAATGAATCCATTTTCCATGTTTACTGAAAGTGCCTAAATCCATAGAGGGTAAAGACATTGAGTATATAATAAACAATACATCAGAGAGTCCTCATTGTCCTTGGAAGGTTGATAGAATAACTGATTATTATTTGCACTGAAATTCATTCCTAGAAATCTTGTATCCCTTCCCTTCATTATGCAATGCTGTCTTGGACCTGGGAGTCTAGAAATGTGGAAATTATAACACTTTGACACACCATGTAAATGAGGTATCGCTGTAACATGCTATTTAAATAAGGTTTGGAACAAACATTCAGTAGGGAAGTTTGGAAAACTTATAACGAGATTACCTCATAACTTTTTTTATAAGAGTATTCTTGTATTTCCCCCCAGCCATCTTTTAATTCCAACAAGATGGCACAGTGTGCCAATTTAGCTTTCCAGCAGCAAAGCTGCACGTTGTCTTATTGTGGCAATTAGTCAGGAGCTGAGCTTGTCGTTTAGGCCGCTCCTTCTTTTCTTTAGATAATATTTGACTTGGAGGCTCTTTGTCAAATGGAAATACCTGCAATGGATCCTATCAGTCTCAATCAACAAGATATTTCCCATCATCAGTCCTGAAATTGAAGGTAGAATTGGATGGCTAGTAAATGTGTCCACAGTAGTCTGTGCATTTTATTCATTATCTACATATTATTTTCATGATTAGCTGCAAGACCTGGACAACTGTATGCTCACAGAAAGCCTTAGGACTTAGGAAAGATTCAATTTAATTTTTTTTTTTCCAAAATGAAATGTTTATTTTTAAATTATCATAGCTATAGCAGCACAACTGACTAGCCATAGTGATGCTACCTATGGATATGGAAGGAAAAAAAAAAGAATAAATGAAAATACCTCATCCTTGGAACCTAAGTTCATTATCTTTAGAATTGTGCTCTTTTTAGGGGCATTTATTTACTTATATGTTAGAAACTTCAAAAAATTAGAAATAAATAAGATGTAGGATACAGGGTAATTAAAAAATTCCAACTTCCTTATAAATCTGCCAGATAGGGTAGCTACAAAAATATGTATTAAAATTAAAATAGATCTTCATCTTTCTACAATTCAAGAGCTCTCATAGGTGACACAGTAACCATTTCTACTTTGTCTCATGTCCAGTTGGTGGCACCTCCTTCAATTTCTATGCTTTATAAATTCCAATCTTAACCCATCTTTTCAGTTTTACCCTTTTACTTCTTTTTCCAAACTTTTTACTGTAAATAAGCACTTAATGTGAAATCTTTTTCTCTAAAATATATATATATATATTATATATATTTATATATATGATTTGAAACTTGAAAAAATAATCAAGTTTCAACAGGCTGAAGACCACAGAGAGCAAACAGCTATCCATGGAAGAATCCAGCCAGGGAGGCCCAGACAGTCCCTCCCTCAAGAAAAGCCAGTGCATCTCCCCAGAACTATTTAAGTCACTGT
Organism: Tamias sibiricus; assembly: GCA_025594165.1. Taxonomy (NCBI): domain Eukaryota; kingdom Metazoa; phylum Chordata; class Mammalia; order Rodentia; family Sciuridae; genus Tamias; species Tamias sibiricus. The sequence goes on from CM046662.1 coordinate 95,377,301, forward strand.
GTGCTCTCTAAATAGCCTTCTGAAGAAGTTCCCAAGGAGATTTCTTCCCAGGGCACTTGGGAAAGGTTCCTTCAATTAGGGTGGGCTTTTGGGGAGGAGTGGATGAAGGGGACCATTAGGTCAGGTTACTAAAGATAGCCTGAAGTATACTTTAATTCTGACAGTGGATAAAACGAGAACAAAAAATATTGAAATACAACAGCAGAGAGCTTTCTGAATAACACTATGTGGTTTTCAGATTCAAGTCTGGCTATCTCAATGCCAATACATATTTACATCGGAATACAGAAAGCTACAGCTTATAAATAGTCTAACTTCTAATGTTTTTATTCTTGAAACTATTTCCTGAAATAGTGCCCTATCTGTTTTGAAACCGTAACCTTTCTTATTTTCATAAATAGAGGAATAAAAGGCAAATTATCCTTTCGTAACTCCTAGGCATCTTCAATGGAGAGAGCTGCCTGTCAGTTTTACTTGCTCAAGTACTTTAAATTAAGTTGTTTTGGGAGGAAAGCAATAGAATCTAAGTCTGGTCTCTCTCCATTTGTGCTTTTCGCCAGTTTCCAGCAGAGCTGTCTGAAAGAAAGCTGAAGGGCACTGATTTAAAATCAGTGTCTAGGGTAAGCCGTGGCGCTTTCCTAACACAGAGTCTATCAAAAACACATTTTAATTTCTTACATTTGTCATTTACTTAACAAACATAAACTTCATTTTGTCTAGTTGTTTGCTTTCTTGAAATTTATTGTTAAGTTCACATCTATTTTTTTAAAAAAATATTTCCTGTGGTAATATTAACTAAATCTAATTTTAAGCTGTTAATCTTTTAATTTCTCGTTTTGCTTTTATTATATCTCCAGTTAAAGAGATAACATTAGATGTACCAGTTTTTATTATCTTATTTTTTCACATGTATGTCTTCAAATTTTCTGAATACTTTTATTTTAGGTAATTGCCATTTTCAAATGTAGAAATATATACCTTGTAACTCTGCCTGCTGATTTTTAAACATACATAAACATAACTATTGTACATTGAACACATTTTCCTATAAGCTATTTTTAAATTAAAACTTATTTCCTTAGGCCAAAAATTATAACATTTTTATGTTTCTTATGAGATGAAAAAAATAATTTCTATATACATCCACAAGATACAGGTTCATTCTTGGTTCTTTTTTGTGGTAGTTTGCATCTAAGGAAAATTCAATAGAGTTTTCTATTGGTGGTTTCTAGATTTTTATCTACTAATTCATTATATATTATATAGTTAGTGAAAGTAATTTCAGATTATATAATAATTTTATCTGCTTTCTAAAAATATTATATTTTAAAGTGATAAGTTCTGAAAACATTCTCTTTTCATAATCTTGCTTGTGTATACTATGAAGCCTTTTTATTATAATCTACAGTTTTTTGATTAAATTTATTTTATTTTTCGGGAAAATGTTACACCCTAAATCATGTCAATGGATTCTAATATTTTTCTGCTAAGATCAGAAAAGTCTACCTCTAAAAGGTATATATATATATTGCACTCCTTTGATTTCAACAGTTTGCAAATATGTGTCCTCCCAGCAGCAATTGAAATGTGATGAATATTAAATTATCTCTGGAATTTTAAATTTTAATTAATGTACTTATTATTGCAGCTTCCACAATAACCTAATAATGGTAAAAGTGAGTTAAGTGATACATGACCCTCAGTGCTCTTAAGTTTTGCCAACTCCACCTGAAGATCATCAAATGAAAACATAGATTTTAATAGCTACTATCAGCCTATATTTATAGCATTTCATCTGAGGTGAGTATTAGAAATTATAAAGCTAAAAGTGTCAATGATCATTATTATGAGGCTTTTTTTAAATCAAATAAATGAATGCAAATCTTGTAACTTTAGAATTAGTTCTACACAATGCAGAAAAAAATCAATGGAGCTAGTTAAATTATAAATAAATGTAATCAGTAGAAATTCAGTTGAACAACAACTGAGGACAATTAAAATGACTAAATGAGAAAATGTTTATGACTGATATGACAAGCAAAGAGTTAAAAAACTCTTTCACAAGAGAAACTCATATTTATATAAAAAATACTAACACCCTGGTAAAACAAATGAGAGATAATTTGAAGAAAAGAAGCACACATACTAATGGTATATGCATGTGTATCGTGTGTGAACACATAAAAATATATACAAGAAGAATATGCAAAATAGAAGTATTCTCTGAGGAGACAGAGAAAGGAAAATAGTAGACATATTAAATATAGTTCTAATATTCTTAAATAAATATATTAATAATTGAAGGAAACAATGTAAAATTGTTATATTTGTCAATTTTTACTGGTGAGTTCAGGAGTGGTTTTTATTTTCTGGATGCATTTATGATCCCTATATTTAAATAATTTGCAAATTGAAAATAATAATCACAGAACTTATAAATGTTATAAATGGCTAATGACAAATAAAATGATTAATAAATTGATCAACATTAGAAATAATAAAAATGCAAATAGAAGCAAAATAAAAATTGACAAATAGCTATCAGAGATTTTTTAATGAAGGATACTACATATTAATGGGTAAGACAGTAGTCACACTCATACAGTGTCTTGAGGGTGTAAATTGGTATAACCTTTCTAAAAAGCCATTTGGCTGTAGGTGTAAAGAACATGAAAATGTTCAGCTCATTTTGATCCAGTAATTCTATTTATTGGAATCTAGCCTAAAGACAAAAGAAGTGTGACAAAATACATAGGCACAAACATGTTGACCATTTACTCATTTATCTATTTAATGAATATCTACAGAGCCCTTTGTTATGTGTCTGAAATTGTATTAGCCACTAAGTCTATAATGGACATCAAGACAGATAAGTGTCTGTCATATAAAACTTGCTCATACCACATGTGCACATTAATAAAGGGAGAGAGAGGAATAATAATAATTTTATTATATAAATTTAAAGGTAAAATATGTTGTTTTTATACACATAGTAAAATTGTAAACTATCACTTTTATTAAGCAACTACAATGTGCCATGTGCCATTTTAATCATGTTTATACATATAATACGTATCATCTCATTTAATATTCACAACAACCCCATGAGGTAAGCACTGATTTTCTATTCCTATTGCAACAAACTACCACAACCTTAGTGGTTTAATATAACCCAAGTTTCTTCTCTTCAAAATTGACTTACCAGCCTGAACTCAAGTTGTTCTTCACGCAGGCTCTGGGGATAATCTGTTCACTTCCTTTCTCTAACCACCTTCTAACTGCATTCTTTAACACTATTTCTTCATCTTCAATGCCAGCAAGGTCAGGCAGAGTCCATATACTGACAGACTTTTAGTTCTTTCTCCTGCCTTTTCTACTCTTAAGAACCCTTACATTACATTGGACCCCCTTGGATAATTCAGTATAAACTCCCCCGTGTGAAGGTAAACTGTTTAGCAAACTTAGTCACATATTCAACCTGAATTCCTCTGTATCATGAAACCTAACATAGTCATAGGTTCTGGAGATGATGATGTGAACATCTTTGAAAGGTTATATCCTACCTGTATAAGTAATATTTCTATTCTCATTTTACACAAAACCAAGAGGGAATGGAGTTTTGCTTTGTTCTTGTTGTTGTTTTGTTGTTGTTATTTATTTGTTTTTAATTTTGCCCAAAGATCACAGAGTTACTTAGTAACAAATCTGGAATTCACACCTAGTTAAGCAAACCAAACCCTGGGCCCTTAATCACTGTTGCACTTCATTAGCAAACTACTAGTTTTATATCCTCTATAACAAAATAGAAGTTTTCAGAGAAAGAGAAAAAAAAAAAAAAAAGATGAGAATGTGCTAAAATGTTCATGACATTTAGCTCTGAGCTTATGGATAATCTTTATTCTACTTCTTTATATGCTTTTGTAATTTCCACATTTTTAAATGAATCTGTTGAAATTTTTCCTATTATTAATTGGTTAAGCTGGTGTCTTAGCTGCTGTTTATCACTATGACCAAAATACCTGATGTAAACAACCTAAAGAAGGAGACTTTTATTTTGGCTCATGATTTCAGAGGTTTCAGTCCACAATCAGCTGGTTACAACTGAACATCACAGTGTAAGGGGACAGTGGAGGAAAGATGCTCAGCTCATGGCAGCCAGGAAATGGGGGTGGGTAGGAGGGACAAAACATAGTCCCAAGGGCATGACTTCACATATCTACTTTTTCCAACCATGATCCGCCTGCTTATAGTTTCCACCACCTACCAGTAGTTCATTCAGCTCTCAATGGATTAATCTACTGATGAGGTCAGAGGCCTCATGATTCAATCACTTCCTAAATGTTCCGCATCTGAACACAAGTGCTCTGAAGACTAAGGCTTTGACACATGAGTTTTTCAGTAACACTTTGTAACCAAACCACAATACCTGGGAACTGTTTGCTTTAAACACCTTCCATATGGTTCTAGGTTCTATTCGGCCAAATGTGCTGCTGCAAACATTATGGAAGGTGGAAGCAAAGCATTGTGATTGCAGTCTGATGGCCATTTTCAGTTAGAGTCAATAAGAGAGAGATGCAGGAGTGCAGGTGACTTTCAGTTTACCCTCATACAGCTCTCATCTGTGTGTAACTGTCCTTTCTTAAGTTGGTCAACAGCAGCCCTTTGCTCACCACAAAGTGTTATACCCACAGAAATAAGAGCCATGAAAAGTCAATAATATTCCATGGAATTCCATAACTGCCTTCCTTTGTCACTCCAGTTCTGTAGATAGGTGTGCAATAACTTCCAGACTTCTATGCAAGAACCAACTTACTCTGTCTCAGGGCTGCCTAGATACTTGTCTCTGAAAATGCCATTTCTGTTTTTAAACTTTTACATCCCTTGTTTCTCTCAAAGTGTGCAAGTCTTAATTCCCATTATAAATTTATTTTTCCTAATACACATAATATTTCTACATGCCTTATTGAATTCTGACTTATACCATTATTGGAACTAGAACTGTGTTGCTTCTGTCACAAAAACCTTAAACTTGTAGCATTCACCTTGAGACTGGCAGTGAAAAGATGCTGGAAGGAAACTAAGGAATACACTGGTAGAGACTTGAAAGAGAACAGAAATTATTATTTGAAGCAGGAAGAAAGGGGATTCAAGTTATGCATTAACTTGCCTTACCTATGGTAACATGGTAGATAGGAAGGGCAGCAAAGCAAGTCATTGATGTGGCTACAAAGCAAGTTGTAAGTACTTGTTGATTTTTCTTACTACAAATGATAAAATGTGAGAAAAGAGGAAAAAAATCAGTTTATGAAGGATACTCTGATTTTTAGCACTATTTAGTGGGACTGTACTTAGAGGGAAGGTCAGGGACAGTTGTTCTACATAGAGTTGAATTCTCGAAGTAAGAAATGGCTTCCAGGTAATGATGAAAACCAGGGACCTACTAGTAAAATATTTCAATTTAAAGATGGAGTCAAGAATATACCTTTATCCCTTTACTGAGATCACAAATAGATTGTCTACATCACAGACCCTCTCCACTAGACAAAAGGGGGGGGGGAAGGAAGCTTATTATCTTGTTCCTTAGTACTTCTCTGATGGAAGGTTTCTGTGGATGTTAATGGTGTTGTGCTATAGCACCTTGACTCTCAGTCCAAAATAAAGAGTGACCCGTTTTAAACAGATTTGGTGTGTATAATTCTATCTAATGGTGTGATCTTCAATAACATCTTGAAAAGGTCACAATGCCTTTAGAACCTTAGTTTTAAGGCCATAATCTCTTTAGACTTAGTTTTATAGTGGCAGAAACACTGAATAATTATATTAAATGGGAGAGAATCAGTTCAAAATTTTAAAAAAATTGTGGGGTCTCTCAACTTTACATGAGCAGAAATCAGGCTGAAAAGTTAATTGGTTGCAAATGTGGGCAATTTCCTAGCAAAAAGGGAGGGTGAATCAGTGTGGACCTAGTAGGCTAGAGAGTAAAGAACTCTTAAGAACAATTACCAGAAACTGGCAGTGTTTTCCAGGCTGGTTCAGAACTGCAACAGACTAGTGACTTCTACTGACTCCTCACTACCCCCTCACATTAGAATAGGAGTGGTCACTGAAGTTATCTTGAAATCACACCTATTCTATGACCATTTTTCTGCAATGAGCTCAAATTTCTATGTGGCAAAGCTGAGTGGAAAAGTAAAGGTGACCACCAAACTCCCAGCTTTGCCAACACCTCTTCCACATGCCAGTACCTGTGACATCAATGGGGAGAACAACCTGAAAATCCTGCTGACTAGGAAGAATGAAGACGCCTGGAAACCATGCCTGCCTTCCCAAATCTTGTTCCACTCCAGCTGAGGCACAAGCATTGTGCAGAAGAGACAACCCCTCTCTGAGGTGTTCTGACTAAATTCATGACCCACCAAATCATAAACAAAATAAACCGGTTGCTGCTGTATTCTACAGTTTGGGAATGGAATAAACATATAATTTGAATAATATGAAATGCATTTTTTTATAAGTACTAATTTTATAATCTGTATGAAGAAATAACAAGTAGATCATAAATATCCTCTTTTTCTTTGACTAATTCATCAATTTAAATGCTCAAACTCAGAAGAGTAAATATCTCAATGTTCCAAACCAAAGGGTAGCAATTCATCTATAATTAAAATGCTGCCTACTGATAGGCATTTTAATTCTGCCTCAAGCTGGAAGTCACCCTCCTCTCCTACTTTTCCCCACAAATGCTAATTAAAAGCACCATTTATCTGGCATTCCCTAAAACCAGCCTAGTGATATAGGTATCAGAGATTGCATATCATATTACAATGGTCAAGGCAATGTATTACAAGAAATTCAAAGGTATATAAGGTATTATTTCTATCCTTAAATAACCCCAAATTGTAAAAGCTATTCAGTTGACTTGTATAAATATATATGCAAGTACGTGCTCGACAAAAGCTTGTTCTTAAGAAAAATTCAGAGTTACAAGGGTTCAAAGGAGACCACCTATTTGCTAGAGGGTATAGCAAAGAGTATATGTAGGAAATGTAGCTAAACTGAAACCTGGATTATAGAGGCTTTTTGTCCAAAGTAGGCTTTAAACTTTCAAGAGAAGGAATACCATGATCTTCATCTCTGAATTCCTCAAGCACCTGTCAAAGAGTTTTGAAAATTATAGAAACTCAATAATTGTTTGTTGAACAAATTATTGGATGGATTTCCAATTTCTGTGTACTCTATTGTTGGAAAATAATCACTTGATTATCTTTTGTTCTAGAATAATAATTTGACAGTGTCTTTTTAACTACCAATTTCTCTGGAATACAGAGAAGCTTGCATATAAAGCCATTGTGACAGTTTTAGATAAAGTAACTCTAAAAGTAACATTTATTATTAGATAAAAAAGAGGACAAAATTCATTAATATTTTTCATGCAGCAAAGAATCGCCACATTTGCCCAGAGTAACAAGGGCAAATGGCTTAACACCAAAGTTCACGCTCTTTGTTGAAGGTATTTTGACAGGTTCTACACTTGTTCATGAAGTTATAAATTGTAATGGTTATAACCATCTGCATATGACCTGATGGAGGTAAATGGGAACAAAATAGAAAGAAAATCTAATTTGGAATAGAGCTGTAAAAACAAAAGATTAGAATAAGGTCCTTATGTCACTGAGATAAATTGTTACACCCTTTTATGTTCTACATCATGGACTTCTAACACATTCACAACGTGCATGTGTCATGTGGGCATGAGCTATTTCTCATCCTCCCACTCATACTTCCTTCCTAATAGCAAGTTGTTCCAAAATATCTTGTCAGCAAGCCTTTGCTGCTGCTTGAAGACAAACTTGATTCTGAAACCCTTTGCTCTTTGTGAAAAGAAAGAAAAATAATCTGGTTTTATTTCCAGTGTTAGAATATAAATCAGATACTTTCAGCATTTTATGAATGTTTAAATTAAATACAAATAAGACACAATACCTCTCCTTAATAAAACTTAAACTGTAAAACAGATACTATACACATATAAAACATTCCCCAAATTCTTGGTTTTCTTGATATCTTAGATTCTTTTCTTTTTTTTTTTTTTTTCATTCTTAAAAGCCACTTTTTGTGCGCCTGGTTAGAAAACCTATTAAGAATTATAATTTTGTTAACACATTTCAGAGAAAAATCTCAGTTAATGTAGTTAATATAACCACATGTGTTTAAACCACAGATCAGTAAAAAAATAAATAAGTAAATAAACATAAATAAATAAGTAAAAATCCACCAACCCTAGCTCCAACATCGTGAAAATTACAAAAGACTTGTGATAAAACTTGAGCCCAGATATAGAACATTGCTTTTCCTGACCACAGTATCCACCTCAGAGAAATCTATAACCCTTAACTTCTGGAGTGTATGTAATATACCACCTTACTTAGCCCTTTTTCTGTGTACATGTAGTGTTTGATCCCAATGTCTAGCTCAGAACCATTATCAAGGAATAAGTGATAGAGGTTGAACTGGTTAACTATCACCACAGGTTAGGGTTAATGTCATACTTTACATTTGCAATGCTGGAACTAGATGTTCCAATGCAAGGAAATAGGGCAAGCTTCTGTGGTGTTCATAGGACATCCTGTTCCACAAAGAAATAATAGTCAAGGGAAAGGAAAGTCATAAGCACACACACATCAATGACTTTAATATGTTTAAATGTATACGTTTTTTGTCAATGAATCAAAACAACAATTGAAAAGTATGTAACTGAAGGTCAATTGAGCCCAAAAGATTCTGAAACTGGTCGAAAGAGATGGTGATAAGGGTAAAAGTAAAGGTGTAATACTGGGAGGGGCAAGAATATCCTAAGGCAGGAGGGAAGAAGAAGCACATGGATTACAAAAAGAAAATGATTCCTACATGGAGAATATAAAAATTGAACTATTTCTTGGAAACTAACTGATCACAATGAAGAAGGGATTCTGACTGCCTGTAAAACAAAGGGAATGTGGAGCATGGCTTTGTGACTTGAGAAGACATTAACATGTTGAATTGCAACATGGCAAGGACCATTCAGACAAAATCAAACCAGTTTGTGAGGTATTGTGAGGTTTTGCTCTGCAGAAGTGGGTTAGAACATACAGATATTTAGTAGACGTATTTAATTAATTTTAGATTTACAACTTTCTTCTGCTTTGCTCAACACCTTGAAACTCAAGTTGGAAAGAAAAGTCAAAATTTCTTTCAAGGCAAGGGAGATCCAAGTACAAGAGAGTCTTACCCAAATAAAATATACTGGTGGTCACCAGCTATGTGAAAATATGATTGCTCAGCATGACTGACTACATATCATGGAAATGGAAATTAAATCAAAATTATAATGATAAATAACTTTATGCCTATTGGGATGGCTAGTATAAAAAAACAGATATGTATTGGCAAAGATATGGAAAAATTAGAACATAATTTAATAAATAAAATTAGAACATAAATAAATAAAAATATAACTTGTACACTGTTGATGGTAATATAAAATGGTGCAATCATTATGAAAATAGTATGGAAGTTCCTCAAAAAGTAAAAATAGAACTAGCATATGACTCAGCAATCCCACTTATGGGCATGTATCTAATATAATTGAAGTTAGGACATCAAAGAAATATCTGTACTTCCATGCTCAGGACAGCATTATTCACAATAGCCAAGGTAGAAACACACTCAAATGGATACATACAGAAAATGTAATATAAACATAAAGTGGAATATTATTAAGCCTTTGAAAAAGAACCTATCGTTTACAACAATCTGGATGAATCCAGAAGACATTATTCTAAATGAAATAAATCTATCTCAAAAGACATAAACTGTATTAATCTATTTATGAATAAAATATCGAAAATAGTCAAACTCAAAGAGAATAAAATGGTGCTTGCCACAAGTATTGTGGGAATGGAAAATACAAAGTTAGTGTTCAATGATAATAAAATTTCAGTTATGCAAGATAGCAAGTTCTAGATATATGCTGTACAGCACAATGCGTACATGATACGATATCAAGTACTTAAAATTTGTTAAGAAGATAGATGTTAAGCATTCTTAACACAAATGGGGAAGGGACACTAGGAAATTTTTAGAGGAAATAGAGACTTTTGTTACTTTGATCGTGGTGATGTATTATAGATCTATAATTATATCCAAACTCATCAAAAATTCATTAAACATGTGCACTTGTTTTTTATATTAATTAAATCTCAATAAACAAAGAAGAAAAAAAGATCAGGAAGACTGAAATACTGGCATTAGTATAGAAAGATAATTGCAAGGTATTTAAATCAGAAAGAACTAAGAAAAACCATTTTAAGATTATGGACATTTCATAATCAGATAAAAGCAAAAAATAAAGTTCCACAGTCAAGTAACGAGCTTAGCATTTCTTTTGAAATATTTTCCCCATTGCTGAGCTTCAGTTATTCCCTCAGTTTCACTCCATTTTGACCTCCTACAAATCCTTCTGATCTTTACCCAATGTTTGAATGTTTGAACTCCACCTCATCTCTGAGGTTCAATACTTAGGCCTCTGTCCTATTTCTGACATTCACATAATGCTACTCCTGAATGACCACTGCCTTAATTTGGATCTTGCTCCAAGGAGAGGGTAAATATTAAGGACAGTGTGAGCTATAGATTTAGAGGTGAGTGATAAATGTTAGTAATAAGATAATGGGAGATGCAGGATCCCTGTTGCAGACATCAATTTTTTTAAAAAATCTTGTTCATATTCTAAATTCAATTTCTTTTAGAAAAATGAATATATATATTTAAAGATATTTATAGGTTAAAAGTGGTTATGTATGTCATGTATCCATGAAACACTAGTGAGCTATTCACAACCTTCTACACGATCAGCCATTGGGTCTTGAGTGCATAGGCAGCAAGTGAAACCATAAGGCAAATGATAAATGCAAGAGACTCTCAGACACAGTTTGGAACAATAGCATGGAAGAGTCAATAAGAAGAAAGGTGTGTACCAACTATTACTCTTTTCCCATGGGCTTGTGGTAAAGAAGCATGAAGGAATGAAAAGAGCCAAGTTCCTATAAAGGCAGAATAATGGGAAACTGATCACATAGAAAACTGATTAGATCAGAGCAAAGGATGAGAATAAAGGGGCAGTCAGGGTTAAAGTGTGTCTAAGGAATTAGGTGTGAGTTGGATTAAAAAAAATGTACATCTGAGGAGATAGTGGAGAATATTTGACTTTCACCTTTCATGTGCTGAGTATAAATGATTGATGGATATTGGTGCTGGGGAATAAACTAGTAGACCATAGTAAAACAAGAAACAGGATGTGTAATCTTTACTGTTGGCAGAATTTGCAGTTTTTGAAACCACAAAGGCCTGACTGGGGACTGGGATGTTGGTGTGATCTTACAAACTTGCTTCCTCTGCTTGGTTCTGTTGCTGATAACAGCTTCACGTTGGAAGAGTGGCTGTTTGGAGGACTGCCCTTACTCACATTTGCCTTCTACATGCTGAGCTCTGCAATGAAAACAAAGGGTGCTAGGTGAAAGAGAATCCAGGCCTCTTTCCTCCAGGAATTATGTTGAAATGACTAGGCAATGTAAAACTAAATAAATTGGCAGTATGTTGGTGAAGTGAAGATAAAAGTGGAAACTACAGCATTATATCAAGTTGTAGAAACAAGGACTTGAAATTGTCAAGACAATATTGCACAATTGCTGACTGAGGAGAGGCTCAACTATTTCCTTCCACTAAATAGAAAAAGTAGCATCTAATTTTCATCCTTAACCTAAAACATATATTGCAGAAATGACTTTCATACTAATGATGCTACTATTCTGTTTTAGAAGTTCTTATGGTATAATCTAAAGAAATTCAGGTAGGACACTAAGAGTCTTTATGCCCTTAAATTGTTAAATTATTTAATCAGATCATTTGTAGTGACATGGGATGATCCCTTTGAGAGCAGTGATCAGATTTGCATGTTAGAACAATGATTTTGACACTAGGATGAAGGGTAGATTGTTGGGACTATGGGGAGATGAAATAAATCAAGAAAATGTTAAAATATAGTGAGATCTGATGGTCTATAAAGAGACAATCTATTTAGGGGAATTAAGTTTTGATAACCAATAGAACATGTGGGAAGAAATGAAGTTGAGAGAAGAAAGTAGTGTATATAGTTTGGGTAGAAGTGCCATTACTGAGATAGAGAAAAATAAAAAGCATATGTGAGGAAGAGATATTGAATCCACTTTTCGGCATGTTGATTTTGAATATTAAATTTAGTCATGTTAGAGACATCCAGCTGAAAGTAAAATATACAATTCTGAAAAAAAAAATATATATGTAAATGTTCAGTGTTGTGCATAGTTGGTATGGTTGTGGATCACCCAGGGAGAAGAAGACAGAAACACTGTCCAGAAAACATAATTTAATTTTAACATGTTTAAAATTTAAACTATAGTTGATCAAGAAGCCAAAGACTAAGGTCTAGTTTAGATTTATACGTAAAAATTCATTTAAAAAAGAAATTATTGTATGAAAACAATGGGTCTTTCATGGATTAGTTTCCTCACAGTTTGTATATTCAGTTGCTTACTTATCAGAGAAAGAGGAGCAATGTACCCCTATCATGTGTGTGTGTGTGTGTGTGTGTGTGCACATGCACACAGGAAGATGAGAGTGTGCAACAAAAGATACTGTATTTGTGTGTGTACGCACACATAAAATTCTTATAAATCAATGCACATGAGGAAATACTAAAAGTTTGTTCTTCAGGACTAAGAGGAACACAAGTTTTTGGAGGATGCGGAAGGAAATGTTTGTTATAGGGGTATGAGTGCTTTGCTTACAGTTCTGCTTCAGTCAGTAAAAAAGTTAAAGACACTCAATCTTTATTCACTAAGAAGTTGGCAAGCTTTCCCAGTGAAAGACCATCTCCACAACAAATAGCTGTTTAATAACTTAATTGTAAATTTCAGTTCATATATGCATATGTACAACAACATATTTTATACACATTTTATACATATGCACATGCAATTTTTAAATGGTAGAAAAATGCAAATTTTAAGAATAAAATGATTATAGAGAAGGCCCTAAACAACAATAACCAAAAACTAGAATAAACAAACTATGGTAGAATAATCAACTTAAAACTTGGTTGTATCTCTCTTGTGATAATATGAGCTCTCAAGAATTTGATTAATTTTACATGATGAGTTTAATGTATCAATTCTTGATGAATTAGAAAACTTAGTCTTGAAAATTATATTAAATATTTTTCTTTTTCTTCATATTTACCTAAATGTTCTTTTTTTTTTTTTTTTTTTGGTACCAGGGATTGAACTCAAGGGACACTCGACCACTGGGCCACATCCCCAGCCCTTTTTTGTTATTTGATTAGAGACAGGGTCTTACTGAGTTGCTAAGTGCCTAGCCATTGCTGAGGCTGGCTTTGAACTCGCAATCCTCCTGCCTCAGCCTCCCAAGTGCTGGGATTACAGGCTACCTAAATGTTCTTGACTTTTACACTAAGCTTATGTTTTTTATAAAAGCACAGTATTCCCATATTTTTCCTAAGCCTAGATTGATTATTAAATTTCATGCTTGAGGTTGCCTAAAAACTATTCAGAATGCTTGAAGATATGGACTTTCCAATGCCAACGAATTGAGTACTTAAGGAATGTAAGCATTCTAGGTGGCCAAAGAATGACACTCATTTTTGTCCCTTTCCTTTTGCATTTATAACTAATGAATGGAGATCTAACAAGTACAGCACAAAATTTTAACTTTATTTCTAACAAGGTTGTCAGAAAAGATGGCTTCTGTGTCCAAAGAAGTCAACTATTAATATTCTAAATTAATCAGATTTGCATGGATAGTAAAAGATGCCCCTCCCTGCAGGAGGGCTGTTATACTGACAGCCACAGCATGGAAAGCCAAGGAGAATGCACACGTCCTGCACCCAG